>OX336393.1:401013915-402220915 GCA_946902985.2 Meconema thalassinum | reverse complement strand
ACAACAACAAAATACAAGCCTAACGGCTGAAAAACTGTGTTTACAATTTATATGAAACGCCAGACAAACACGAATTTCGGTGGTTACCTTACAATTATGGACAGCTCCCATTTAATCAATCAGTACTCATTATAACCGATCAGGTTTTTGTGAATTTAAACAACATCTTAAATTGCAGTACAGGAAGCAAGCCTGTTCTTAATGACTAGTCACGTTATCTGATTGAGCGCTCCCCTACTTGTATGAGTCAACACTGCCACAAATATCTCTCTCAGTCCGGCAAGCTCGGTGCAGTTTCACTCTGGAAACGTCAACAGATCTCGCCCATCCCCTTGGATGACGAGAAACACAAATATATACCACAAGTCCAGCCTCGCGAGGACATGAACTGGGTTGACGTGGGGCAAGTCAGAATAATCGCCATGATATATTCTCGCTAGCACATCATAAAAATCACATTACGCACCCATAGCTTGGACTGACTCCCATACACACACACTGGGTCGGCTCAAAACAGATCAACAATATTGCGTCCCTAGACACATTAACAAAAATACACAACAAAAACTCGGGTGCAAAGTGCCATCCCGTTCAAATCTGCTGGAAAGCAATTATCAAAATAATCCTGATCCGTCATAAAATTCTACTCACAAATAATCTTTTACCCTCCAAATTCTATTTTTAATCTCAAAATTAATTCAGTTCCATTTTTGTTGTAAGGCATATCTCCGAATAATAATGCTTGACCGCGATTTACGCAAGCGAAAGCGAGCATCGGCTGCGCGTCCCCGCGTAAAGTTAAACCAAATACAATCACAAAATATATAAATTACGCAACGCTCGGCTAGTCCCATATTTAATGTGTCAGTAAAACAAAAACTAATAATCTACATTACCAAGCAAGCAAACAAATATTTACAAAAAATATCCCATAACACCGTAGCTGATTTAATAAAATAAAATTTATTTGGTACTCAATCCTTTAAACAGCGCCAGGAATACGTCTGCAGCCATCTCCTTTAAGATGTTTATCTGGTCATTGACATCTTCAGGCAAATGTTCTGCTGGTTCCCAGATCCATTCTCGTTCTTAGACGTCATCACGTGCTAAATTAAATGAAGTTTTGTCAGATACACACACGATATAATTCCTACTATATTCACCTATCAAGTACTATATTCCTTGACAGTCTATTTGGTGAATTACTTCGATGAACTGGTCCTACTGATAGTGCTGGGACTATAAATAAATCACTGAAGTTACACTTATAATTTGATGACGCTGTTCCATGTTCACTAACATGAAATATGCAGAGTATGAACCTTACGTCCACAGACGTACAAAAATGAGTGGTCTGTGTTACGTCCTCAGACGCACAGAAATAAGTAATGAGTAATGATCCTCGAAGCATCTTGGATCCTTATAAATGAAACTGACTAGGGTAGGTGTGGAAGGGGATATATTAAAAAATATTCCATAATAACTATCAGACTAGCATGCGATCGGTATCATTGAGTTCGTAGCAGTGTGGAGGTTACGATTATGTTGTAGCCGGCTTGAATCAATCGTGGAATTAATCTGTAGATAACTCCCGCGTTAATTTACCAGTGCGCGTTCCCAAGCCGAGTTCCCGCTGAGACAAGGCGTCTTGATATTATTGGCCCAGACTGTTGTATGTCTTTGCACGCTTTTACATATTTTCCAGCAGTAGGGAGTGGTTAACATGATGATAGACCAATTGTTTCGTAGCATTCGATTTCCTTCTTGGCGCCAATCTTCCTAGCAACAGGCCATATTGTGCGTGCCCACGCCAACATTCGCGCTAAAAGTTGCACCTGTCCTGTGTCCCAAGAATATAAACGCATCCTCCTAAAATACCACAGGAGCTTAAACCATTTTGTCCTCTCGGCCACTGATTTCTCAATATATCCCAACACCGACTGGCTCTCATATCTTTTGTCTGTAGAAATGTATCAAAAGATGATGAATAATTATTTGAATCCTTTATACAGCCTGTGGATAAAGGGTTCACAACCCCCTGCATGGAAAAATCGAACATAAAAAATAGTCGATTTTTTTACAAACATATAACATCTGTAATCCATTTCTGCCAATCCTAGAGAAATCTCCCTCTCATTCATTTTCGTCTAGCCGCCACTGTCGTTGGAGTGTCAACACGCGCTCGTGTTTACTTCAGCTTCCTCATTCATTCAGACATTCCGCAAACCAGCCTGCTTGACTGATCGCCTAAGGCTAGTATCTCCCCTTTCCAATGTCCTTATCGCTCTCGCTCGCTCTCTCGCTGTCGTCACCGTCAGAGCTCATTAGTGTCTGACCACAGCAGACTGCTCCCTATGTACTCGTTCAACTGACGTACTCACTGACCCACGTATAGTTGGATGTGCAAAAAGGACGTCCATATATTTAATTTGCAGCATTATTTCTGTGTTCCCACGGTTCGCTAGTAAAATACAATTTTAAATTCGCCGCGTTGTAGACAGACATTGTACCTGTACTCAATTCTTTCACTCTGTATGCGTTGTTACCAAGATTCCGTACAATACAGAAGGGTCCTCTCCATTTCTCCGTGCTGCCATCTTCTTCTTCTCCTCCGTTCTGCTACCATCCTCTTCTTCTCCTCCTCGCTGTCGTCTTCTTCTAGTATTGACTCGTTTTCCGTATCGCACCGGTGTTTCTCCTCCCTACCGTGCTACGTTCTCTCGTACTCCGTACTGGCAAGCTTCGTTCGTCTTCCTGGCTGGCTGGTATATCTTCTTCCTCTCCAATCTCTTCTTTAAAGGTGTCAGGATTCGACCTTCTATTTATGGCACGTTCCCAATGTTTTTGTTCGTCCCCTCCATTAGCGTGTATCTCTTCCAGGTAGCGCTGCGATTCGGCGTGCCTGTCATTCCAATCATTTCTATAATTCTGATAGTCCCCCTGGTTCTGATATCTTCTTTCACGCCACTGTCGATTATCATTATTGTTATTTTCATAACGTCTGTAGGGTCCCTCATTTCTCCTATTATTTCTCCATTGTTGGTATCCCCGCTGCTGATACCTATTGTTGCCCTGGGTCTGTCTATCATTGTTATTTTCATGACGATGGTGTGACCTATTTTCGTCACCCTCCTGACCTCGTCTTGGTGTTGTTGACTCAATTGTATTTGTGGCCTGCGACTTGGTGTATATTTGAGCGGGTTTAACCACCTCCGTTGTGTTTACAAGTTCCAGCTGTCGTCCCCCTCTTTGCTGCAAGTGAGATGTTGTCTCGTCAATCTGACGTAAGATTTGTTCGGCTCGAACCGCTGTGTCCACGTTTGCTGCTACTAAAACCTGCTGAACATTTACTGGAAACTGCCGTGCAATCGTCATAACCAGATCTGATTCTTCTAAAGGGTGATCCAGATCCCGAAATTTTAACAATTGTAGCGAAAAGAAATCTGAATATTTTGTCCGCTGAGTCGACTGATATTTTCTCGAATAAAGTTCCATTCTGAGACTTTGTTGTAGAGAAGCCGACCAGTACTTTTTAAGGTACGCAATCTTGAAATCATCCATCCCTCGGAAAGTGTACTTGAAGCTCAAGAACCACGTAAGTACATTTCCCGAAAGAAATCGTTCCATCAGTCTTAAACGACGCGCGGGCGGTATATTATTATCATTAAAATAGTGATCCATCTCTTTAAGATACGCCTTCGGTGTGACACCAGAATTTTCAGTGAATTTATTAGGTTTAAATTAATTTGATCGAATTACTTGTACGACTTGAGGGTGCTGATAGCCATGTTGAGGAGTAGAGGTTCCTCCAACGTTGTTGTGAAATCCCTCTGTGTTAGTCGTTAATGGGCTGCCTGTCAGTCCGTGGCCACCTTCCACGCTAATTGCCCCCTGGCCCGTTGTGTCAACTTCCTTATCTTAAGTGTGCTCTGTCTGAAATAACGTGTTCTGTCCTAATGAGCGCAACTCTGCCTTTACGATTCTGTCCGACTGTTCTTTCATTTTATTCTTGATTTCTTCCTCAAGTGCTTTAATGCGCGTATGATTATCACCGACAGTCTTTATGATTGTTAACCGTTCTTCTTTAGATTCGCTGCTCATCTTACGCCAATCCTTTCTGATGCTAACTTTAATCGCTCCCAGCTTTTCTTCCAACTGCTGTTTCGTGTCCTCCTGATTCGCTTCTATCTTCTCAAGCCTGTCTTCTAGACGTAGATTATTCTCATCTATCGTACTCTTTAAATTATCCTGGTCCGATTCTAGGTTTTGCCATCGCTCTGCTGATTGTATTTCTAATTTATCCATGTCCTTTATTAAGCCCGTGATGCTTTCATTTACTGCTGACAATTGTCCCTGGATAAACGTAGAATCCTCCTCCATTTTATCAAATCGCTTTTCAAGACCATCCTGTGCCGTTTTAACCTCACTGTTATTTACCGTGCATGCTAATTATATCTGAGCTAGTTTTGTTAATACAGTTTCGTCCAAATCATTTAATTTACGGTTGAAGGTATCCTCTAATTTTTGTATCTGACCTAGCTGTTTGTCATTATTCTTACTTACATCAAGCGCGAATTGAACCATCTGCTGTGTAGTGTATTCTTTCATCTCCACAGATAATGTGGCTAACTGACTCATATTTCTATTTTCTTGCGCTTCTAATTGTTTGTTTATATTTTCATTTACTTGCGCTTGTAATGAGTTACCCTGTTCAATTAATTTAATTTCTAATGACTCACTCTGTTCAAATAATTGTGCATTCTGTTCAGATATCTTAGTGTCTAATTTTTCACTCTGTTCGGCTAATTGTGCATTCTGTTCAGATATCTTAGTGTCTAATTTTTCACTCTGTTCAGCTAATTGTGTCTTTATAGCGTCATTCATTTGAGTCTGGAACGACTCATTCTGTTCCGCTAATTGTGCATTCTGTTCTTGATAATTTACTGTCTAATCTTTCACTTTGTTCTCTTAATAGCTTCTGGGTTCGTGCTGTGGCACTTTCAATAATCGCTTGGATCTCTGCGACCGTCCCCATTATCACACACAAAAATATATCACTGAGAAAACAGGAGTATGGCATGCAAACGTCTCCCTGACACACACATATATAATTCTTGACATACATTTACTTAATTTGACCACATTCAGTTCATTTACACTTATTCCCTTTACTCCCTCAAATCAATCATCACTGAATGGTTCTAACTTTACTTAATAATTTTTTAACCCCGCACATATTCAGTCATAAATTACTATCCAGATCTGATGTTACCGCTGACTAATTAACAAAGTATTAATTGTCATTTAAGGCTACCACCCTCCTAACCTATTCATGAGTTGGACTTTCTAAACAAATCTAATTTTATATTTAATCAATGGGCGCCCGATTTCGCGTACATTACTTTACTAATTACATCAATAAACAAAACGTGAATCGTATTTTAACTTGCAAACTCGTGATTCTACTGTATATTCCATTTTCTTGGCGGTACTTCTCTTCGCCGTATTTACGTTAACAAAATAACACTCCCGGTGATCTCAAACATTCGAAAACAGCGAAACACCACATGCAGGGTAACAGCTTGTTTATAATACGCTAGAAAAGCCCCAAACAACGAAACGCTCCACGGTATGACACCAGATTATCTATGCTGTCTATCCCCCGTGTTCTAGCAGTTAACTAGCAACGAACTAGCCCCACATGGCGCGTCAGCTTGTCTATGCACCCTTCAATAAAGCATGGTTTTGTCGAGAGTCGTCTACGTGGTCGTGTTCAGTCCTGACTGCGTTACACAGCAAAGTTCGCTTAAAACAACATGCTCTAATGAATAGAAAGGTTCATGACAGAGGCAATACTAGAAATAAAATGAATAACAAGTAGAATAAAAGAAATTTAATGACTGAAAAGTTATGTGCATAATAATAATAATAAAAAAAACAAATCCTCCCTGACTTTCACCCCCTTAATAAATAATAAAAATAACACTGAGCGGTAGGAACTCGCTCATCACAACAAGACAATGTGAATGAAGCTTCACATAAATGATAAAATCATAACATAAGCATTTTAGCTGTAAGAACTCACTCGTCACAACTTATGGATACAAGTCCATTTTTTTCTGGTCAAGAAGTTATATAATATGTGGTGCACTGTTCGTTAATAAGAAATTGAGTACTGATGCGAGTCCGTTTACAATTGAAACATTCATGTTGCTTACGGAGTGCATCTTTTAAATCACACTACGGCTATGGGACCCACCCTTAATTAATACACTATAACTACTACTGACACATGCAAGATCTAATAATGAAAACAGAAAGAAGAATCTCCCTGAGATCCTTACTGGTGCAGGAGCACATAGTGAACACAAAAGAGCATGCCAGAACTAGGCCAAAAAATCGCTCTCATCATAACTTGGGAACATAGCTTCGCGCACCCTAACCTGACACGGGTCAATAACACGTAAAAATAAACACACCAAAATTGAACCAACAACAACAAAATACAAGCCTAACGGCTGAAAAACTGTGTTTACAATTTATATGAAACGCCAGACAAACACGAATTTCGGTGGTTACCTTACAATTATGGACAGCTCCCATTTAATCAATCAGTACTCATTATAACCGATCAGGTTTTTGTGAATTTAAACAACATCTTAAATTGCAGTACAGGAAGCAAGCCTGTTCTTAATGACTAGTCACGTTATCTGATTGAGCGCTCCCCTACTTGTATGAGTCAACACTGCCACAAATATCTCTCTCAGTCCGGCAAGCTCGGTGCAGTTTCACTCTGGAAACGTCAACAGATCTCGCCCATCCCCTTGGATGACGAGAAACACAAATATATACCACAAGTCCAGCCTCGCGAGGACATGAACTGGGTTGACGTGGGGCAAGTCAGAATAATCGCCATGATATATTCTCGCTAGCACATCATAAAAATCACATTACGCACCCATAGCTTGGACTGACTCCCATACACACACACTGGGTCGGCTCAAAACAGATCAACAATATTGCGTCCCTAGACACATTAACAAAAATACACAACAAAAACTCGGGTGCAAAGTGCCATCCCGTTCAAATCTGCTGGAAAGCAATTATCAAAATAATCCTGATCCGTCATAAAATTCTACTCACAAATAATCTTTTACCCTCCAAATTCTATTTTTAATCTCAAAATTAATTCAGTTCCATTTTTGTTGTAAGGCATATCTCCGAATAATAATGCTTGACCGCGATTTACGCAAGCGAAAGCGAGCATCGGCTGCGCGTCCCCGCGTAAAGTTAAACCAAATACAATCACAAAATATATAAATTACGCAACGCTCGGCTAGTCCCATATTTAATGTGTCAGTAAAACAAAAACTAATAATCTACATTACCAAGCAAGCAAACAAATATTTACAAAAAATATCCCATAACACCGTAGCTGATTTAATAAAATAAAATTTATTTGGTACTCAATCCTTTAAACAGCGCCAGGAATACGTCTGCAGCCATCTCCTTTAAGATGTTTATCTGGTCATTGACATCTTCAGGCAAATGTCCTGCTGGTTCCCAGATCCATTCTCGTTCTTAGACGTCACGTGCTAAATTAAATTAAGTTTTGTCAGATACACACACGATATAATTCCTACTATATTCACCTATCAAGTTCTATATTCCTTGACAGTCTATTTGGTGAATTACTTCGATGAACTGGTCCTACTGATAGTGCTGGGACTATAAATAAATCACTGGAGTTACACTTATAATTTGACGACGCTGTTCCATGTTCACTAACATGAAATATGCAGAGTATGAACCTTACGTCCACAGACGTACAAAAATGAGTGGTCTGTGTTACGTCCTCAGACGCACAGAAATAAGTAATGAGTAATGATCCTCGAAGCATCTTGGATCCTTATAAATGAAACTGACTAGGGTAGGTGTGGAAGGGGATATATTAAAAAATATTCCATAATAACTATCAGACTAGCATGCGATCGGTATCATTGAGTTCGTAGCCGTGTGGAGGTTACGATTATGCTGTAGCCTGCTTGAATCAATCGTGGAATTAATCTGTAGATAACTCCCGCGTTAATTTACCAGTGCGCGTTCCCAAGCCGAGTTCCCGCTGAGACAAGGCGTCTTGATATTATTGGCCCAGACTGTTGTATGTCTTTGCGCGCTTTTACATATTTTCCAGCAGTAGGGTGTGGTTAACATGATGATAGACCAATTGCATAGTAGCATTTGATTTCCTTCTTGGCGCCAATCTTCCTAGCAACAGGCCATATTGTGCGTGCCCACGCCAACATTCGCGCTAAAAGTTGCACCTGTCCTGTGTCCCAAGAATATAAACGCATCCTCCTAAAATACCACAGGAGCTTAAACCATTGTGTCCTCTCGGCCACTGACTTCTCAATATATCCCAACACCGACTGGCTCTCATATCTGTTGTCTGTAGAAATGTATCAAAAGATGATGAATAATTATTAGAATCCTTTATACATCCTGTGGATAAAGGGTTCAGTATGAAATGCTTCATACATGTATATAAACAATATACTCCTGTGATGAAATCGTTTAGTGCAAATCATTATATGCTAACACGTTTTATCAAAGTCATTTGATAGCGAACGACGTTCGTTGGCACATTTGGCTCCGTGGTAAATCGTTGGCCTATCACTCTTATGGCTATGGTTCAAACCCCATCAGAGTTCGGTTTTTTTGGTTGATTTTTTTTTATAATTATTGTTTTGTAAGACTCAAACGTTTTAACATTAAGCGTTAAATTGTGCATAGTACGATGGAAAATATATATTTAATTAAAACAAATTTCACCAGCAGATTTGCACGAGACATCTAGCAACAAAAGAGTAAATTATCATGGCCAACTGGCGGCGAACTGCACGCCGGCCTACAGATTAACTCACAGATTTTATTGAAAAGTTTATTTTTATGGCCGCTAGAATGCACTCGCTCTGTTAGGATTTTCTTGTTCGATACTTCACCACTAGATGTCACGACTGGTCTACGTGGGACACCACTGATTAGTATACTATTGGCATTCTATGCGCATCGAATTTGAAGAATGACAAGATGATACTACGATACATTTTTACTATTTATTTTAAAGGGTTTGTGACAGCCTATTGTGCGTTATTTGAAAATGTTATTTGAAGTAAAGAACAAAACGATTTCACATTGTACCTGAAATCTAGCCGTTTGTGCTAGTTCAGGATATTAATTAATACTTGTATTGCAGCGAAATAGCAATCGAAAATATCCACATAGTTTGTATACAGTACACACGTCTCTGTAGGGTCATGGAAAGATTTGTTAATTCAATTAGGGTTGTGTAAGCCATGCACAGCCAGACGTGTAAAGACATGCCTCGACTCAAAGTTGGATGTTGCCCACGTCAGGTCAATTATGTAATAATAATAATAATAATAATAATAATAATAATAATAATAATAATAATAATAATAATAATAATGTTATTGGTTTTACGTCCCTTTTAACTACTGTTGCTTTTAGAGACGCCAGGGTGCCGGAATTTTGCCCCGAAGGGGATCTTTAACGTGCCAGTAAATCTACTAACACGGCTCCCTCGCATTTGTGTACCCTCAAATGACAGCTGACTGCGCCAGGATACGAAACTGCAAACTAGGGTCCAGCAAGCGAGAACGTTACCGCTGAGCCACGCAGCCAGTCCGGTCGAATATGTCTCCAGATCCATAACATTCTTGAGAAACTTCTTATCTTTCTTTCTTCAATGATGGTAGCAGTTGTTTTAGAAGTTGTAGTGTTTGGTAGAGGTAAATAGTTTCTAAGGTCTTCAACCAAGAAATGATTCTATTATACTCTTTGATAAAAACAACGAGTTATAACTATACTCATACATTTAGGAGAAAGTAGGCTATATGTTCTTTACTGAACAACTTGTATATAGTTATGTTTATTATTTAAATTTTTATAATTCTTTTATAATTGTAATTTTATTTTTTTTGGTTTTTATTTCTATAGACTATTTATATTTTATTTTTTCACTTTAATTGCTAAAGTTTTTAGATTTAATGTTTTTTTTAAATTTTATCCAACACATTACGTCAAGTAGATACGTATAAAATATTTGATTTTTAGAAATACTAGCTCTTCGTCATGAAAATTCTCCGAAATTTAGCTGAAAGATTCAAATATTAGCATCTTTGAAAGCGTAAACTGTCCTTATGACGGGTGGTTAATGATGATGATAATTGTTGTTTTAAGGGGCCTAACATCTAGGTTATCGGCCCCTGACGGGTGGTTAATATATACAGTAGACCACTATCCCATAAGGGGTTAATTCGCTCATCACGGCCGTGTTGGAGATTTGCAAACAGTCCGGAGATCGCAGCTAGAATCTCGGTACTGACAGCGACATCCTCAGTATTGATTTACCACAGATTTTTTCACACACCTTCCAGGAAAATGCTGGGATCTTACCTTATTTCAACTACTATCCCTGCTCTTCTACACACACTAATACAGCCACCACAGACTCAAGGCGCTAAAACGATTTAACAACAGCAATATTCCTGGTCGGGGTGATGCGCTATTTATGACTGGTAGCCCTTCATGACACCAACGATGTTAGACAAGTTGTCGAGAAAAGAAATATCCTAAGGGTAGATATGACTGGAATTTTCATTTATGAAAAAATAGGCTTATTTATTAATATTTATTTATTTATTTGTCCGTGTGTGTGTGTGTGTGTGCGTGTGCGTATGTGTGTGTGTGTCGACCATAATAACTTCTAAACGGCTGGAGAGATTTCAATGAAACTCGGTATGGTCATAGAACTATGTAGGCCGACCCCGACCGTGCTCTTCAAATTTTATTACGTCTCTTCAATCCAACATGGCGGCTGTGTGAAGTATTTCACCGGCATTCTATATCAACGAAACTATTGCTTATATCACCCTGAAATTTTGTAAGATAATAAAGGGCACTACTAAAATTTCACCTATGAGACTTTCAAAAACCTGTTAACTACAAAACCAACATGGTTGTCAAGCGAATTTGAAACATTTACTTAGATTTTCCTCGCGATTTAACGATCCGAATGCAGTGAAACTTGGTATAGCAGATGTTTATACACATTGTCAAGCACTGGTATCTAATTTAGTTCAATTGTTAGCATACCCTGATGATGGTGGCTGTGCGAAATTTCAAAATTACGTTTTCATTTCTTGTGTTCTAATCATGCGATAGAAATCAACGTTCGAATAAAGAACGTACACAATAATCCTCACCTAATAGTACATAACTCTATGGCCTACATATATTAAAATCCAACATGGCGACCATTCGAAATATTTAGACGATTCTGAATATCTATTAATCAATAACAGCAATCAAACTGAAAATTTGTATGTTGATAGAGACAATTAGTATAAATGGGATGTATGAAAATAGGTTATTTAGTTCATCACGGAACTAATTGTTCATCATAGGCCTAACATTACCAAATTTTTAACAACATAAAGAAAATAAATTAATGAATGAAAATCAGATAACACATTTGTGTACAGAAGGAGATTGCTATCAAGGGGAACTCACCAAGGAAGTTGTCAAGTCTCTGTCTACTTGAAAAAGGCAAAGCTGTCTTTGGTCACAAACACTCCCTAAGCTGCTAATGAATAGTGAATGATACTTGAAAATAACATCAAATGTGTACCGTACCAGGAAGTTTTTAAATTGCGGTCACGTCTTGGGCACAAGTCCCTGGAGATCTTCAGAAATAGCCGACACCGCCAAGTAAGGGAGATGATTGCCAATGCCCTCGCGAGGAGGTCTATTTGATGGATCGGCTCACAGAATTGGCACGCTTGTTATTTCTCCTGCACTAACATCTGTCTTCATTTATCTCAGTGTAAGGACAGAGAATAACCAACGCAGAGAAACGCAGAAAGAACAACATGCCCCTTCTATTCCCCTGATTACCATCATCCATTGGAGGTGCTTTTGATATGCGCAAGATCCTCCTCATTTTGCAAGCGTTGTTGCCAAGTGATTTCACTACCATAATTGCAATATCGAGGCGGCTGCGTGGCGCAGTCGGGAGAGGCGCGAGGCTTCTAACTGAAAGCCAGTGGGTTCGATCCCCACCCAGGTAGTGGATTTTAGAAACAAAACTACCACTTTCGAAAACGCAAATAGCACTGGGGTTCACTCAACCTACACCAGAAATGAATACCAGGGTAACTCCTAGGAGCAAAGACGACCGGGCATGGAGCTGACAACTCCTCCCCATCTTGTGCCGATGTCACAAAAAGTGGAAGCCTCTACCTTCCACTACTCCCAGGGCCTCCATGGCCAATACGGAGTTGGCTTGACTTTGCTAATCGCACTATCGATCGGGGTGGTGCCGTGGCCAGCATTTTCGTGGAGCAGATGTGAAAAACCACGGAAAATCCCTTTTAGATGGCCATGGTGGATATCAAACCCACCTCTTCTCAGTTTTACCCAAAGTGGCAGAGTGTACCCGTTCCAACTATGACCATAATTAAAAGTTTTGCCAGAGCCAGGAATCGAACCCGGACCTCAGGAGTTAGACCGCTAATACTAGGCACTGTGCACGAAGTGGAGACGACATTCAGTACAACGAAGCTTCTACTGGAATACTTTGTGCAGTCCCATTACAAACGAAGCTTCTGTTAGAATATTTTGTGCACCCCTATTACAAACGGAGCTTCTGTTAGAATACTTTGTGCACCCCTATTACAAACGGAGCTTCTGTTAGAATATTTTGTGCACCCCTATTACAAACGGAGCTCCTGTTAGAATACTTTGTGCACCCACATTACAAACGAGGCTTCTGTTAGAATACTTTGTGCACCCCTATTACAAACGAAGCTACTACTAGACTACTTTGTGCACTCCCATTACAAAAGAAGCTTCTCTTAGAATACTTTGTGCACCCATATTACAAGCGAAGCTTCCGATACAATACTTTGTGCACCCCCATTACAAGCGAAGCTTCTGATGCATTACTTTGTGCACCCCCATTACAAATGATGCTTCTGTTAGCAGACTTTGTGCACCCCTATTAAAAGCGAAGCTTCTCATACAATATTGTGTGCACCCCTATTAAAAGCAAAGCTTCTGTTAGAATGCTTTGTGCACCCGCATTACAAACGAAGCTTCTGTTAGAATACTTTGTGCACCCCCATTACAAATGAAGCTTCTGTTAGAATTCTTTGTGCACCCCTATTACAAACGAAGCTTCTACTAGAATACTTTGTGCACCCCCATTACAAACGAAGCTTCTGTTAGAATACTTTGTGCAACCTTATTACAAACGAAGCTTCTGATGGAATACTTTGTGCATCCCTATTAAAAATGAAACTTCTGTTGGAATACTTTGTGCACCCTTATTACGAGCGAAGCTTCTGTTAGAATACTTTGTGAACCCCCACTACAAACGAAGCTTCTGTTAGAATACTTTGTGCACCCTTATTACAAACGGAGATTCTGTTAGAATACTTTGTGCATCCCCACTACAAACGAAGCTCCTGTTAGAATACTTTGTGCACCCCTGTTACAAACGAAGCTCCTGTTAGAATACTTTGTGCACCCCTGTTACAAACGAAGCTCCTGTTAGAATACTTTGTGCACCCCCATTACAAACGAAGCTCCTGTTAGAATACTCTGTGCACCCCCATTACAAACGAAGCTTCAGTTAGAATACTTTGTGCACCCCCATTACAAACGAAGCTCCAGTTAGAATACTTTGTGCACCCCCATTACAAACGAAGCTTCAGTTAGAATACTTTGTGCACCCATATTACAAACTTGTCAATAAATTAGACGCGTCGGTTGACCTCTCGCCATGAACTGGGTTTGGTTGGGTTCTGCCGACTTGTTTCACACAAATAGAGAACTAACGAAATGTTCCTGTGTTGACAAACACTCCGCAGGGTTCCTCGCACTGGGGCAGTGTATCTCATTCCAATACATTAATATGTCCGCTTACACAAATATGAAAGTCAAGTTCCTTTATTTATTACTGATCGAGGCAACTAATACAATTGATTGCTATTTTTCATGTTAATTTGATATTCTAGAATGGTGATAAGAAAGCGATATTTCACTGTCATATTTAGCATTTAGCAGGTATGTCCTGAAGGCTGCTGGCACCGTGTGGCGCAATACATTCCCGTCTTTCGGTATACCAAGTATATCAGTGGTTCTGATTATTTTGCCGTCCTGTGGCTACGTCTTCAGCCAATCATGTTCGGTAAAAGAGCGTCACGAATCCTTTTATCATTTTAAATGATCCAGTCGACTTCGTCGTTACGTTATGGCGACGTCACGAAATGTACCGAGAATGCACTGAGATGTGTGACGTCATAGTACTGCTTGGTGCATGTGTACTGAGTTCACTGGTGAGCTCTGGAGTTACGAGGCGGCTACGACACGGCGAGCGTGACGTCATCCAGCCAGCTCCCTCCTTTCACCGCGCGCTCCAGCTCCCTCATGACTTGTAATTTCTAGCGATCTGATTGTTTCTTGATCATTTAGCATGTAAGAGTCTTTGGCTTCGAGCGAAGCCTTTCTAGCATTTTTCAGCATTTGTAGCATTTAAAATGATATACTGTAAAGTCCAGTCTTTCAGACTGACTATCTCTTTTTTTCTGTGTTTCTTTACAATTGAATTAAATCTTCAAGGAGAAGCATTACGTTTAGCAACAAGTAGTTCCGTGAAGAACTATACAGCCTATTTTCACATATCCTACTCGTGTTTAAAGCCTACATCAACATACAAAATATCAGTTTGAAGGTTGTGATAGATTCGTAGATATTGAGAACTGTCTAATTATTTTAGATGGTCGCCAGGTTGGATTTTTATTTTTGTACTATTACATTAAGATTATTGTGTACGTGTGGTATTCAAACTTCAATCGCATGATTAGAACACAAGAAGTAAAAACGAGATTTTAAAATTTCGCACAGCTGCCATCTTGTGATTATGCAAAAAATTGAAATAAATTAGATGTCAGTGGATTAACATTTGTATAAACATTTAACGTGCAACTTTTCTCTGCACTCGGATTGTTAAATCGCTAGAAACCTCCATTTAAATATTCATACTTCACGTCACCGCCATGTTGGATTTGTGCTCACCAGGTTACTGAAAGTCCTATAGGTGAACATATGTTCATAGCCTCTATGAACATAAAAAAGTCCTCTCGGCACGCCGTAAGGCGGAGGTAGATTTCACCGGACAAACTTGGAGATAGGCGAAAATAGGCAGAATATGCAGGTTTTCGTAGAAGGATCAGACCTCATTTATCGCGTGAAAGTATTTTATAATTGGAGATTAATTAACTTTGTTTTTCTTCATTTTAAACATATTTTAAACATCTTATTGTCTTACGGGGACGGTAACCTTCTTGTCGTTTGGAGTCCATTTTTAGCCTATTTTCAATTTTGAAAAAATGGGCTTATGAGATCATCTTTTGTCCGTGTGTGTGTGTGTGCGTGTGTGTGTGTGTGTGTGTGTGTGTGTGAGGTGTGTGTGTGTCCCCCCCCCCCTAATAAAATCTAAACGGCTGGAGCGATTTCAGTGAAACTCGGTAAGTTCATAGCACTATTTCCGGCAACGTCGACCGTGCCCATCGAATTTTGTTACGTCTCACCAATCCAACATGGCGGCTGTGCGAAATATTTCACTAGCATTCAGTATCTCCGAAACTATAACGGATATCGCCCGGAAATTGTGTACGGTGATAAAGGGTACTACTAGAAGTTCACCTATGAAACATTCAAAAACCTGGTTACTACATAACCAACATGGCGGCCAAGCGAAGTGGAGACTTTTAGACTTTTCTCGCGATTTAACTATCCAAACGTAATGAAACTTGGTACAGCAAATATTTATACACATTGCAATGCACTGGAGTCTAATTTAGTTCAATTGTTTACATAACCTCAAAATGGCGGCTGTGCGAAATATTTCACTGACATTCTATATCCCCGAAACTATTACAGATATCACCCTGCAATTTTGTACGGTGATAAAGGGTACTGATACAAGTTTACCTATGTATAATTCATAAACCTGTAAAGTACAAAACGAACATGGCGACCAAACGAATTTGAAATATTTTAATAGACTTTTCTCGTGAGTTAACTCTCTGAGCGCAGTGAAATGTGGTACAGTAAATGATTTTGCAGTTTGTAATGTACTGCCATCTAATTTAATTCAATTGTTTACATAACCTCAATATGGCGGCTGTGCGAAATTTTAAAATTAAGTTTTTATTTCTTGTGTCGTAATCATGCGATCGAAGTGAAAGTTTGAATAATGAACCTAGGCAATACGTGACCTTGAATGGTACATAACTCTATGGCCTATACATATAACAATCCTAAATGGCAAGCTTCCGTAATATTTAGACGGTTCTCAATATATATGAATCTTTTACAGCAACCAAACTGAAATTTTTATGTTCAAAGAGACTATGAACATATGTTCACCTATAGGACTTTCAGTAACCTGGTGAGCATGAATCCAACATGGCGGCGACGCGAAGTATAAATATTTAAATGGACGTTTCTCGCGAATTAACTATCCGAGTGCCGTGAAACGTTGCACGTTTTAAATGCTTACACAAATGTTGATCCACTGGCATCTAATTTATTTCAATTGTTTGCATAATCACAAGATGGCTGCTGTGCGTAATTTTAAAATCTCGTTTTTACTTCTTGTGTTCTAATCATGCGATTGAAGTTTGAATACCACACTTACACAATAATCTTAATATAATAGTACAAAAATAAAAATCCAACCTGGCGACCATCTGAAATATTTAGACGGTTCTCAATATCTACGAATCTGTTACAGCAATTAAACTGAAATTTTGTATGTTGATAGAGGCAATTAACATGAGCAGGATATATGAAAATAGGCTGTACAGTTCTTCACGGAACTACTTGTTATACTTGTGGTCACACTGTACTTATGCAAGGTTTCGACACTGATGTGTAACTATGTAACGGTCTGTTACTTCTTCACGCAAAATGATATCTCCCGCAGAGATGTTGGTTGGTTCCTCAGTTTAGGGGCTGCGACAACGCAGTCATATAACCCCGTGTACTTTGGGTGAGTGTAGAATCTGTCTGATAAACGGTGTGAATTGTGATGGCTGTATTAGTCTGTAATTCAGGTAAGGAATGCAGACGCTAAATTTCAAGCAGTAGTTCCTAATGTTGCTACCAGATACTAACATCAACGCCACCCAGCTGTGAACTTGGCTACTAGATGCCACCTCAATCAGCAACTCGCAACGAACGTTGGAACTTCCCCTCCAAAGGAAAGCTTACTGAGGGATTTTTAGGGCTCTTAGAAAATCCGACGACTTTGGCCGGCTTTGAACCCGCGACCTTGGGCATAGAAGTTCAGCATGCTACCAGTTACGCCACCGAAGCCGCTTCACTCTTAGTCAGATGGAAATCTGAATCTGATCTCGCGCAAGTGCGTTGTCATGGCAACGTCTGATGGCTCATCCCTCATCAATTTAGTAGTGTTGCCATGTCAACCACTGATAGCTCTTGGCATTTTCTTATAATTCCGAAATCATTTTTCTCATCCCTTGGCGCAATGGTGGCTCATATCAAAAATTCTTTCACACAAACGTTTTAGGTAATTATTAGGGGAATATTGTCCATTTTGTACGGTTTTGATATTGTGCCTATTAACAGAGATATGATTAATGTTTCCCGAAAAACCCACTTTTTCCCACCCCTTTGGTCAATGGTTGGTGCTATCAAAAAACGTTTCAAACATAAATTTCTGAGCTTTATCCGACACATAGTATGAACTTTGAACGGATTCGATATTTCACATATTAAGAGAGTTATAGCAATATTTCATTTTTTCGAAAATAAAAGTCCCCCATGTTCATCCCCTTCGACCGATTTAGCCCAGTAACGAACTCGTCCGAGAATTTATGGGTATACATATTCGGTAAAAAATTCAAAGTGATTGGTGCAAAATTACGGCAGTTATCGTGTCCACAAGAAACTGATATACATATATACATATATTACATAAATTATATATAAACTTTTGAACTGACGGTGGTTTTGGGGTCTGGGGGATGTGAAACGCGAAGATATGTCGAAATTTTCCGGAAATCGAAACATGGTATCCATTGCAATAGTTAGCTTTCTAATGAAATCTACCTAAAATACTGCTGTCAACGACACCTAGCTGTGAACTTGGCTACTAGATGCCACCTCAATCAGCAACTCGCAACGAACGTTGGAACTTCCCCTCCAAAGGAAAGCTTACTGAGGGATTTTTAGCGCTCTTAGAAAATCCGACGACTTCAGCCGGGTTTGAACCCGCGACCTTGGGCATAGAAGTTCAGCATGCTACCAGTTCCGATACCGAAGTCGCTTCCCACTGACATATGAAAACTGAATGTGATCTCGTGCAGTGGCGTTGTCATAGCAACTGCTGATGGTCATCCCTTATCAATTAAAAGTAAAGTTGTCATGGCAACCTCTCTTGGCACTTGGCATTTTCTTATAATTTAAATCATTTTGTTCACCCCGTGGCGTAATGGTGGGTCATATCAAAAATTCTTTCAGACAAAAGTTTTAGGTAATTATTGGAGGAATATTGTCCATTTTGTGCGGTTTTGATATTGTGCCTATTAACAGAGATATGATTAATGTTTCCCGAAACACCCACTTTTTCCCACCCCTTTGGTCAATGGTTGGTGCTATCAAAAAACTTATTTGACATAAATTTTTGGCACTTATCTGACACATATTATGAACTTTGAAGGGATTCGATATTTCATGTATTAAGAGAGTTATAGCGATATTTCACTTTTTCGAAAAAAGTCCCCCATTTTTACCCCCTTTGACCGATTTTGCCCATTAACGAACTCGACCGAGATTTTATAGGGATACATATTATGTAAAAAATTCAAAGTGATTGGTGCAAAATTACGGCAGTTATCGTGTCCACAAGAAACTGATATATATATATATATATATATATATATAGATACATATATACATAAATTATATATAAACTTTTGAACTGACGGTGGTTTTGGGGTCTGGGGGATGTGAAACGCGAAGATATGTCGAAATTTTCCGGAAGTCGAAACATGGGACCCATTGCAATAGTTAGCTTTCTAAAGAAATCTACCTAAAAATCAGTTTGATTGCTGTAAAAGATTCATAGATATTGTGAACCGTCTAAATACTTCGGATGCTCGCCATTTCGGATTGTTATATGTATAGGCCATAGAGTTATGTACCATTCAATGACAATTATTGCCTAGGTTCATTATTGAAACTTTCACTTCGATCGCATGATAACGACAAAAGAAATAAAAACTTAATTTTAAAATTTTGCACAGCCGCCATCTTGAGGTTATGTAAACAATTGAACTAAATTAGATGCCATTGCATTACAATATGTAAAATCATTTACTGTACCACATTTCACTGCGCTCAGAGAGTTAAATCACGAGAAAATTATATTTAAATGTTTCAAATTCGCTTGGCCGCCATGTTCGTTTTGTACTTTACATATTTATGAAAGCTACATGGACAAACGTGTATCAGTACCCTTTATCACCGTACAAAATTTCAGGGTGATATCTATAATAGTTTCGGAGATATAGAATGTCAGTGAAATATTTCGCACAGCCGCCATTTTGAGGTTACGTAAACAATTGAACTAAATTAGAGTCCAGTGCTTTACAATGTGTATAAACATTTGCTGTACTAAGTTTCATTACGTTTGGATGGTTAATTCGTGAGGAGTCTATTTAAAAGTCTCAAATTCGCTTGGCCGCCATGTTGGTTTTGTAGTCACCAGGTTTTTGAAAGTCTCATACGTGAACTTCTAGTAGTGCTCTTTATCACCATACACAATTTCAGGGCGATATCGGCAATAGTTTCGGAGATACTGAATGCTGGTGAAATATATCGCACAGCCGCCATGTTGGATTGGTGAGACACAATAAAATTTGAAGGGCACGGTCGGGGTCGGCCAGAATAGTGCTATGATCTTACCGAGCTTCATTGTAATCGCTCCAGCCGTTTAGACGTTATTAGGGACACACACACACACACACACACCTCTCTCTCACACACGCACACGCACACACAGACACACGGACAAAAGGTGATCTCATAAGCCTATTTTTTTCATAAAATGAAAATAGCCAAAAAATGTAGCATTACATAGATAGGTCCATTTAATCTCCCTATGGAAAGTCAATAATATAACCAGTGCTTTTTTTTTCAGGGGGAACATGGGTGTACACGTACCCCTTAAAAACATTTGAAACTGTTTAAGAAAAAATCTTGGTACATTAATTTTGTATGTAGTCCGGCAAATATAACTTCCGACTTGAAAGTTCATCGACCATCTGGCATCAACGCGCTGTTCACAACAGCTGGAGGAGATTTCAAATAACTCTCGATTTACATCGATCTATCGAATCAGTTTATTTTGGTCGGCAACTCGGCACTCCGTTCTTATAAGCAGGCAGGCTAGTGTTTGGAGGTGAGGTAGGTTGTTATTTTGTGCGTGTGATTAGTTTTGAAGGATGAAGAAAATTACGAACTATTTAACATCTACCCAGGCATTGAAAAAGTTGAAAGTTAATGATTCGAACACAAACAATGACCGGACTTTGCAAATTGCCGAAAATTGCAAGATCGTGATGTTTTGTCGACTACAACTCAGAGTAGAATACCCCTTAAAGTTTGTTTAGAAGAAAAGCACTTAATATAACCATGGCAGCCCTTGTCCTTATTGACGAAGTTTAAATATTCAGGAAATCGAAACCTTAAGTCAATAACTAGTTGTACATTCACCCTTTAGACCATTAGTATTTTAAGCAATTATTTTGATAAAAACGTTTGCTAAGGAAATGTGTGTATGCAAGCCTTGCTTCTTTTCGTATTTTATAACATAACGCTGAAGATGGCTACAATGTGGCCGAAACCAGTACCGTGATTAAAGTACAACTGGTTTCAATTTACTGAATAATTCATCATCGTCATCATCTTCATTTCCCCTTTTCCAGCTGACACTGGGTGGATACAAATATAGTTCCTCTCCACTTTGTTCTGTCGTTCCTCCATTCCTCTTCCGACACGGTGTTCCAGTCCAGGTTCCGTTTTCTAATGCTACACTTCACCGAGTCCATCCAACGCATTCTTGGTCTTCCTCGTCCTCTTTTCCCTGTCATCCGTCGTTCCAGTGCTCGTCTTGGTAGCCTTACTTCATTCATCCGCTTGACATGTCCAAACCATCTCAATCTGTTTTGCTCGAGTTTGTCATTTAATCTCTGTACTCCCAGTTCTTTCCGTATATCTTCATTTCACACTCTATCTCTCCTCGTTTTCTGGTCCATACTTTTCAGGAATCTCATCTCAGCTGCCTGTACTCTGCTCTCATTCCTCTTAGTCATTGTCCAAGTTTCTGCTGCATATGTCGTTATAGGAACATAATATGCTTTGTACATAACTTCTTTAGCCTTAATTGGTATATCCTTGTTCCATACTAGTCCCCGTACCTGTAGGTAGAAAGCACTCCCAAGTTGTATTCTTCTGCTAATTTCCAAATCTAGTCTCCCATCTTCCCTAATTACCATATGCTGTAGTCCTTGGCCTACTCTAGTGAATTCAAGACTTCCACTTGCTCCATATTTACACTAATGATTAACTAATTCATCCCAGGACCAGCGCTTTTGCCTATGTCAAGAACATGACACTTGCTGCTCAAGAGGTCGAGAGGAAATTCACTCATCAACCATCTAAAAGCTAATCCAGGGAAAACCCAGATATGAACATTCCGTCTGACAAACATGGAGGCTGGATTGAAGCAAAACATAAACTGGGAGGTGCCCGGACATAACGTACCACGGACAAAACGTACCACTTGATTTTCGAGGACATAACGTACCACCTAGGTCGTTATCTACCTAAGAACGGTTTTCCCGTAACCGCCAAATATTTACGCTAGGACATAACGTACCACTTGATGTCAGACGGGCATTCCAGTTACATGTTCATTACCACATAAACATCAGAGGCGATCACACTGTGCGGCTTTAAACATTTTGATATTGTAACATGGAGCTGTGTACAACGAATAAGGCGGTTTATGAGCGCACTTTGACGAATGAAGTACGAGTTGTACATTGAAAGTTCAAAGAGAAAGAAGAAATATGTCGAGTATGATGAACAGCTTGACAGAATAATGAAGCGGTATGAAGAGAATCGAAACTTGAAATCTTGCTTGAGAGCTCTCTCATATTCGCAGAACTTGGAATGAAACTTCACATGACGAACTTGCAATTTACTTAGAATGAAACATCCCATGACGAACTTGCTATTCGCTAGGATATAAAACTCACAAAAACAATTAAAAAATTGTAAAAAAAAAGAAAGTAAATAAAACGAAAAATGACCAGAGCTTAACCACAGCTGATTTTAAACACGCCAAACTGTTTATAAACATTTTGCCAGCCCAAACCCTGGATAAAGTGTGATGGGAATCCAAAAACTTATCATATTTTATATTAGTTTATCTTATGTTATTGCCCACGTATTTATTAACAGGATTAATTGAGCAATACCGGGCAAGTGGCCGTGCGGTTAGGGTTTCATGCACCCTAAATACTTCCCACTCTTTTAAGTGGTACGTTATGTCCTCTCCTAAATATTTTAAGGTCATTAGCTGACTCTTCACAGGTAATCAGTCGGCCAAGTTGTACGTTATGTCCGGTGGTACGTTATGTCCTATAACCAAATTGGGAATGTCACAAATTAAAGCACAGTGTAATTCCAAAACTGGACGGTGCGCTTACATTCGGGCACCACGCAAATTAGAAGGTTTGCGCCAGGAACAACTCACAAATATCACCTTGATGGGCGGAGGGCCACTTTTTGATGTTTAACATCTTTCCACTCGGTATCTGGATATTTTTGTGGCACTCGGTAGCTGGACATTTTTGCGGGAGTGATTTTGGAAAAGAGACGGAAGTGGATGGGACGGAAGTGCATGGGACGGACACAAAGAGCGCACGTGGTGGCGGAGATCGGTACAACGACGTACTGTAAGCCATGTGACTATGTGGAATGTAAATTGCATACGGTTTACCTCAAGGTTTGGAGGCTCCATTAAAGAAATTCCTACAATAAATCATCTTCAAGTTGTCGTTCTTTGGTGTGAAAATATTCATTATATCATATTTGCTGAAAACAATTACGATTTATTAAATCTTCATACTTTTACTGTATTCTTATTTAATGTAAGCACTCGACACCTCAAGTGCTATAATCGCATCAACCAACACTCCAAACAACGTAGGAATGCAGTATATTAACACCGACAACTAACAATAATTGAAACTTCGTTGGTCTAAACGTATCAGTGGGAGAAACGCATTTAATATACCTACTGCACACCTAATTTTTAATCGCGCCTATACTTGGCAGTGCGCTATATCGGCAATAAGAGGCCATTTTCAATAACACCGCTGGCATGGGCTCACTAACTGGCCGGTATTTTTTTTTTTGTCGTGTGGCCTCCTGAGAGACCGAGTGCAGGTCTTTCTAGTCGATGCCCGTGGGCGACCTACGCGTCGGGATGAGAGGTGGAATGGATGAAGATGAATGAAACGGGGCAAAGATGTGGAAGGAAGCGGCCGTGGCCTGTCAGAAGGTACCGTCCCAGCATTTACCTGGTGTTGAAATTGGGAAACCACGGAAAACCATTTCAAGGACGGCCGACGGTGGGGCTCGAACCCACACGTCTACCGAGTCAGCAGAGAGCTTGGCCCCATGGCCTAACGCTGCGCTTTATCCTGCGTAGCCACTACTGTCGGTAAACTTGCCGGTATAAAGCGCAGCTCGCATCAAGTAGGCAGTGGATTGCTCCCGCATACAGTTGCAGGTATATGTCACTACTACAGATGCATTGGAGAATCCTTTCATGTTTGCTGGCACAAGGTAGCACTATGAGTTCATTCTTTTAAAAATGCGAGTAAGTAATATGGAATTATTCGAATAACATGTCAGATGTTACACATCATATGCGACTACTGTAAGGCTCGTCATTTTTTGTAAATTGTAACAAATTGAAGCTAAGCGTTCACTGGTTAATAGCTTCTGTGAGGGTTCAGCTAGCGCACACCGAACTTTCACCATCAGTAGAACACCATTTTACCAACACACGGTCATAGAGGCCATTAACCAGTTATTTATTTAGCGTACGGCTTTTAGTGCCGGGAGTGTCCGAAGACACGTTCGGCTCGCCAGAGGCTGTAGCTGCTTCAATGCAGACACCCATGGGGAGAGCTACAAGTTCCGTTCAATTTCAAGCGGACACCCATGGGGAGAGCTACAAGTTCCGTTCAATTTCAAGTAGTTCCAACTTTCGCTACCAGATGTCACTAGTGGTGAACGTTGGAACATTGATAGAGCGTTTCAATGAAATTTCATCTGCAAATTTAGCTTCATACAAGTTTAATTAGTGGAAGATTCTTTTACATGTCATACATTTGTGACATGCGACCGCCGCCCAGTAAACACTTGTCAGTCTTAGTGGTTAGGAATATTTTTTTCCTCTCAGATACACTAATTGCATTAAACAAATTGAAACTCAAAAACTGAAAGTCATATCATAATATTTTGGTACAGATGGAATATCTAAATGATCTAATTATTTTAATAATATATTTGGTAAAATTTGTAGGAAATTACAAGACCAGGAAGCTTTTGTTGAAAATAACCTAGTGGTTTTAAACTATTGGTTAACATTGACTCAACGACTTGTTCGTTATTGAATGATGAATTTTTGTTTTTTCGAAATTTTTGTTTATTTTTATAATTATTAGTTTTATTTAATTTTAAAAATCGGTCTTTTCAAATTTAGGTGTCCACCTCTAAATTTTAAATTTAATTCCAAATTTGTGTATTTTAGTCTGTGTTAAGAGGGGCAGATGCCCTCGTAGTTCCGCCTCTTAAAACAACAATAACTAACTAAACTATTGATAGGCACTTATTTATTTATTCATTTATTTATTTATTTATTTATTTATTTAGCGTATGTCTCTTAGTGTCGGGAATGTCCGAGGACATGTTCGGCTCGCCAGAGGCTGTAGCTGCTTCAAGCGGACACCCATGGGGTGAGTTACAAGTTCCGTTCAATTTGAAGTAGTTCCAACTTTCGCTACCAGATGTCACTGACATCTAGTGGTGAACGATGGAACTTTGATAGAGCGTTTCAACGAAATCTAACCTAGAAATTTAGCTTCACAGAAGTTTAGTTAGTGGAAGGATCTTTTACATGTCATAAATCTATGACATGGGACCAACAGCTTTACTTCCCCTCCGAAGGAAGGCATACTGAAGGATTTTACCGCTCTTAAAAAGCCGATGACTTCAACCGAGTTTGAACCCGCGATCTTGGGTACAGCAGTTCAGCATGTTACTGTATTTGTCCACATGACTGTTTCCCAAATGAAGAGCGCACAATACAGTGATCAGCAAGAAAGGGTGACATTTTAGAGTTTGTTCACATTGTGTTTTTGGTTTTCAAAATTCAACTATTTCTTTCTTTCTTTCTTTCTTTCTTTCTTTCTTTCTTTCTTTCTTTATGTATTTTATTTCCTTATGTATCTTTGGGGTAAGCATCTTCAACTGTCATTATGGTGCACCATAATAGGGGGTTATTGATGGGAATGTTTATTAGTGTTAAGCTATCCAACCACCTGTTTGCCTTGACATTTTATCTATATCGGCTGATGGAGGGGCCAAAACAATTAGACGTCGAAACATGTACCCAATGACCATTAAGTGATCATTAAGGTCCGGATGTTAAGGAAAAGTCATATTTTTAGCCAATTTTCAATTTTGAAAAAATAGGCTTATGAGATCACATTTTTTCCGTGTGTGTGTGCGTGTGTGTGTGATTCGTGTGTGTGTCCCCCCCTAATAAAATCTAAACGGCTGGAGAGATTTCAATGAAACTCGGTAAGTTTATAGCTCTATTCCGGGTAACCTCGACCGTGCCCTTCAAATTTTGTTACGTCTCACCAATCCAACATGGCGGCTGTGCGAAATATTTCACCAGCATTCAATATCTCCGAAACTATTACAGATATCACCCTGGAATTTTGTATGATGATAAAGAGAACTACTAGAAATTCACTTATGTGACCTTTGAAAAGCTGGTAACTACAAAACCAACATGGCGGCCAAGCGAAGTTGCGACATTTAAATGGACGTTTCTCGCGATTTAACCAACCAAACGCAATGAAACATGGCACAGAATATGTTTATATACATTGTAATACACCGATATCTAACTTCGTTCAATTGTTTACATAGCCTCAAAATGGCGGCTGTGCGAAATATTCCACAGGCATTCAATATCTCCGAAACTATTTATGATATCAACCTGCAATTTTGTACGGTGATAAAGAGCACGGCTGCAAGTTTATCTATGTAACTTTCAAGAACCTGTAAACTACGAAACGAACATGGCGGCCATGCGAAATTGAAACATTCTAATACTTTTTTCTCGTGATTTAATCATATGAGCGCATTGAAATATGGTACAGTAAATGATTATACATATTGTCATTCACTGGCATCTAATTTAGTTCAATTGTTTACATAAACTGAAGATGGCGGCTGTGCGAAATTTTAAAATTAAGTTTTTATTCTTGTGTCGTAATCATGCGATCGAAGTGAAAGTTTGAATAATGAAGCTACGCAATAATTTTCCTTTAATGGTACATAACTCTATGGCCTATACATATAATAATCCAAAATGGCGAGCTTCCGACATATTTTGACGGTTCTCAATATCTAAGAATCTTTTCCAGCAATCAAACTGATTTTTTTAAGTTCATAGAAGCTATGAACATAAGTTCACCTATAGGACTTCCAGTAACCTGGTGAGCACAAATCCAACATGGCGGCGACGCGAAGTATAAATATTTAAATGGACGTTTCTCGCAATTTAACCATCTGAGTGCAGTGAAATTTTGCACGTTAATGCTTATACAAATGTTAATCCACTGGTATCTAATTTATTTCAATTGTTTTCATAACCGCAAGAGGGCAGCTGTGCGAAATTTTAAAATCTCGTTTTTACTTCTTGTGTCTTAATCATGCGATTGAAGTCTGAAAACCACACGTACACAATAATCTTCATGTAATAGTACATAAATAAAAATCCAACCAGGCTACCATCTGCAATATTTAGTCGGTTCTCAGTATCTACAAATCTAACATAGCAATCAAACTGAAATTTTGTATGTTGATAGAGGCAATTAATATGAGTAGGATATATGAAAATAGGCTGTATAGTTCTTCACGGAACTACTTGTTTTTTCCTGAGCTCATTTTACCCGAAATCTGAAAAATAAGTTTGAATGATAGGTCCCTGATCACGTTTAAGGAAATTTGAAGTTGCCTATAAATGCAAATTTTGGCCATTTTTATTGTTTTGGTAATATTTGGTCATATTTTAGTGATATAAGGTCATATTTGGTTATAATTTCAGCATTTTTGTTTAAATTGAGGCGTCGTTAGCAAGGTACGTGTTATCTGCGTCGAGTTTCAAACACAGGATTTCCGAATAGTGCAGTATATATATTTTTCTTTCTTTTCCCGGAACAGGCAGATAGCAGGTTTAGAAGAACAGATTCCAAGAAGGCGCTCCTCTACGGACGTCTTTTAGCACATCTTTCTGGACAAGTTGTACGCATGAGGTCACGGAACATGACGAGAGTATGCTTACGCCTTTCAACAGGATGTCACTCCAGTAGATATATTTAGCTCAGAAGCAATTAGCAAACACAGAAATTGTTTTTATCCACAATGGTCCGTATTGAATTTAAATTCCACTTACTCTTATTTCCGTCTTTTCAATACTTGTAATATTATTAGCACTGTTTTTGTACTGGTACATGTTTCGAACAATAATGTTGTTCTTCATCAGCCAGATATACACATTATAAACACTTAATACATTGCAAATACACATAGTCATTAAAAAAGTCACTTGTAAAATCAAAATATCACACACTGTAAAATTGTTTTGACTTAAGACGTTTTCTGTATGTTAGTGATACTCTACCTATCTCAAAAATTCATGTCATATTTCATAGTTTTTTAAGTCATATTTTATAGTTTTTAGGGCATATTTGCTTGCATATTTTGTATCTCTTTAGGTCTTAAACTTCCGAACCCTAGTGATCATTTATGAAAATAAAGGTATTGATTAGGCGGAACTTTTGCCACAATATTATTACTAGGTCTAATTGTTTCATCAATACGGAACCAGAATGAACCTTTCAAATACTAAAAACATGCCAAATAGGTTTAATGCAAAAAAAAATACTAAGTCCCTTCGCTATGACGTACTGTACCGTGGCTATGTTTTGTACGGGGAATAGACGGAGGATGCCCAGTTGTGATACGCAGTTACGGGCTACCCCAGCTGAGGAGCCGGTTCTCACTGTTGTGTCTGGATATAGACGGCCTTGCCCCAGGGAACCAAAATATCCCACAACACGACGCCTCACCAATTCCCGACCTTCAGCGCCTCCCAGACGAGGAAGAAGGAAGCACGTGAGAAACGTGTGGCAGCCCTAGGAGTTTTCCTAGAAATTCCCTTCTGTAATAACTCACATGTTTGGACTGTTCTCAAGGCGATTGGTAGACTACACATTAACTTCTTCGTTACTTGGTTCGAATACTTAAAAAGTCAACAGATCCTATTTCTAGTCTGTTTTAAATTATGGGATAATATTTCGGGAGAATTCTTGAGCCAGTGTAAGAACGTTCATATTGCAGAAGAATTTAATGAACATTGCATGAAGAAACATGATGTACGCTGCTTTCAAATGCCGCTCAATCTTGCCCTATATACAGTACTTATATATAAATGAAATACTATTATTAGTAACAAAAGGAATATGGAAACAATTTTTTTTCGTGTGGCCTCCTTAGAGGCCGAGTGCAGGTCTTTCTAGTCGACCCCCGTGGGCGACCTGCGCGTCGGGATGGGAGATGGAATTGATGAAGATGAATGAAACTGGGCAAGGATGTGGAAGGAGCGGCCGTGGCCTGTCAGAAGGTACCGTCCTAGCAATCGCCTGGTGTTGAAAATGGGAAACCACGTAAAACCATTTCTAGGACAACCGACGGTGGGGCTCGAACCCACGCGTCTGCCGAGTCAGCAGAGAGCTTGGCCCCATGGCCTGACGCTGCGTTTTAGCCAGTGTAGCTACTGCTGTTGGTTGGAAACCAATGGTAATATTTCTTAACAATAATATTACTATAGATGACCACAATACGCGACAAATTGAAGATCTACACGTATATGATGTACTTGAAGGACAGCACTAAACCAGAAAGGCGTGCTTCAAACAGCTATAGAAATATACAATAATTTACCATAATTATCTGAAGAGAATCACATCCATAAAAGTACTTTAATTTAATTGGTATTCTGCCCGAAGGCAGGTCCGAGCCCCGAAGAGGCTACCCCCAGCCGGAGGTTACTTGCGGTAGGGTGGCCAGGACCTTTCCACTCCTCCATAAGTTGGCCAACAGCGCGCAGTGCCTAGAACCATTCAAGTTCCGACTGCGCCCAATGTTGCTTAAGTGCGGAGTTCTCATGGGATCCGGTGTTTCAACACGGCTAGGCCGTTGGCCTAATAAAGTACTAAGGGCATTTTTAGCCTACTTTCGATTTTTGCAAAAAATGAAAGTAGACTAATGAGATCTACACAGGGCCAAAAAATGTGTGTCTGTCTGTGTGTGTGTGTGTGTGAGTGTGTGTACTCTGAATGTCTGTCCCCCCCCTATCAATTCGAACACGGTTAAACCGAATTGAATGAAATTTGGTACAGAGGTAGAACTAGCAAAGGGCACCTCAGTGCCATGTTTCATATCGCCACCATCTTGACGGAAACGTAATGGTGGCCCCCCAAATGTTCAAAGCTTAAATGAAATTACGACTAACCTAATCAACCGATCTCTACCAAATTTTGCAACAACATATATTTATATGGCGAGCGTTTTGTGATTAAACTACAAGGTCATCAGCCCAATATTTTGCAGATGGCGGCCATGTATGTGTGTAAATCGATTCCCCCTATTAATTTCAAATACGGTGGAAACGAATTGAATGAAATTTGGTACCGAGGTAGCACTAGCAAAGGACACCTCAGTGTCATGTTTTATATTGCCGCCATCTTGACGAAAACGTAATGGCGGCCACCCAAATATTAAAAGCTTAAATCAAATTACGACCAACCTATTCATCTGATCTCTACAAAATTTTGCAACATTACACCTTTATGTATGAAGAATTTTTGCCCAAACTAAAAGGTCATCAGCCCAATACTTTGTGGATGGCGGCCATGTATGTGTGCAAATCGATTCCCCATATCTATTCCAATGCGGTGAAACCGAATTGAACAAAATTTGGCACAGCGGTATCACTAGCAAAAGGCACCTCAGTGTCAGGTTTTATATCGCCGCCATCTTGACGGAAACGGAATGGCGGCCATCCAAATGTTAAAAGCTTAAATCAAATTACGACCAACCTAATCATCTGATCTCTACCAAAATTTGCACAATTATACCTTTATGTATGAAGCGTCTTTTGACTGAACTAAAAGGTCATCAGCCCAATAGTTTCCAGATAGCGACCATGTATGTGTGCAAATCGATTCCCCATATCAATTCAAACACGGTGAAATCGAATTGAATGAAATGTTTTACAGAGGTAGCACTAGCAAAGGGCACCTTATATTCATGTTTAATATCCGTATAGCACGTTGTATTTCAACAATCTACTACAACCAACATTCAATTATACTCCTTGAAAAGGACAAAGTGTTATAACAATACCCATGCATTTAGGAGAAAGTAGGCTATATGTTATTTACTGAACATCTTGTTATTGATGCACTGCTTCTACTCCATTGATACATATTACACAACAATGGCTTTATATCAACAAACCAAAGCCAAGCTTTGAGTTCATTATCTGTTAGTTATATCGACCGTTAACGTTCCGTTATCGTTTTACCTTCCAGGGTTGGCTTTTCCCACGGACTAAGCGAGGGATACCACTTCTACCGCAACTGACGACAGTGTCCTAGAGCTTGAGACTCTGAGTATGGGGATACAACTGAGGAGTGTGACTAGCACTTCGCCCAGGTGGCCTCAACTGAAAAGCGAACAGGGGCCTTATAAAGGGATGGGAAGAGTGGGAGGGATAGACAAGGGAGATGGAAGGAGGTGACCGTGGCCTTACGTTGGGAACATCCAGGCATTTGCCCGAAGATGAAGTGGGAAACCACAGAAAACCACTTCGACGTTGGCTGGGGTGGTAATCGAACCACCTCTACTCAATTGGACCACCCGAGGCTTAGTAGACTCCGTTCCAGACCTCATACCACTTTTCAAATTTCGTGGCAGAGCCGGGAATCGAACCTTGGTCCTCCGGGATGGCAGCTAATCATGCTGACCACTACACCACGGAGGCGACGTTAGTTATACAGTAAAATATATGACTGTAAGGTTTCTTATAATTATTATTTCTTCTCAACAATGTACCTTGAATTGAACTCTCTAGTGTCCAACTTTGTACATGTATATGATTTAAACGGATTAATAAACAATAGGTCATCGTTCATAAGATTACACCATCATAGCTATTCGTTCTAAGTATCTTTCAATATGGTGCCGTGATTCGTGATATCACAGCATCACGTGACCTTGCGCTGTTGAGGGCACAATATAAAACCCCTACACCGTTCATATGAATTTGAAGTTGAAAACCTCGTTGTTGTATGCAACAAAACAATAGTTAGACGCTGTGCACCTCAGAGACGTAAACATAGGTCTGACACACAACATATTTCACTGATGCCATTGTCGTTTGCATCAGTAGTTTACAGCAATAATAGCTAAAACCATCACCGGAACACTTATAACAAGAAGACCATCTCGACCAACACAAAACTGAGACAATACCAGACAGTGATTCGTCCGGAAGCCGAATATGCAGCTGAATGTTTGTTTCTGACAAAGAAAGGCATGATCAAAAAGTTGGAGCTAATAGAGAAAGATTCTTAGGTAGATACTTGAACCTAAAAGAACAGAAGATGGGTCGTATAGAGAAATAAAAGGGAACTGAGAATATTATACCTTGGATTGGATAAAATCTCAGTCACCATCCGGAAAAGAAGGGCATCTATACAGAATGGACCCAGGTAGATTAACCAACCAGATAGGCCCTAATGAAATTCTTTGCGATCAGGAAAACCACAGCTCGCTGGTATCAGGACGTGAAGAAGGACCTAGAAGAAATGGGAACATCTGAAGCTGAAATCAGCAACAGGGAAACATACAAAGTCGACATCAATTTCACGGGTTTTAAGAATCATCCTACTGTACATCCTACATCATGGACTGAAGAGAGGAGGAGAATGCAGAGCGATAGAATGAAGGAGTATTGGGCAAAAATAAATATCCAGAAGCTGAAATCAAGTTAACGTGGTCCACAGTTGGCCTAAATGGCAGAAAAAATCCATCACTAGTTACAAATTACAAACCAAGATACAGAGGTTAAAAGCACACACCGTGCACGGGACTGATGTCCGAGATGTCCAAAGTCTTGAAAAGAATTAAAAACAACTACTCTTTTAGGACATGAATCGTTAGTGGTGGATGCTAACGGTCGACAGTCGTGAGAAGAATGGACCCGCTGGGGTCTAACCATACATGAAATAAATATTAGACACTGCTATGATGCACCGCACGCCGGCCAAAAACACCGGAACACTTACGAAAATGTAAGTTGTCGAAAAGGGTTTCATAATTACGTTCATTATAATGGTTTTCTTTGAAGGGGACACATTGTCAAAATCAACATTTTTATTTTGTCACTTCAAATGATCTTGTCGACTTCATCGTTATGTTTGGTCTACCGTTATGCGTTACGGTTACGGTGTGTATGACGTCATCATGTTATTCAGTGCATATGCACCGAGTCTGAATTTACTCCTGGGGTCTGGCGTTATGCGATACGAAGATGGCGAGTGCGTGACGTCATGCAGCAGAGTGCACCTCCCGCTCTCAGTTCACCGCGCGGGAAGCCTAAGTTTAGGGGTAATGGAGTCTGTTGAGTCTGAGTTTACTCCTGGAGTCTGGCGTTATGCGATACGGAGACAGCGAGTGCGTGACGTCATGCAGCAGAGTGCACCTCCCGCTCTCCTTTCCCCGCGCGGGAAGCCTAACTTGATGGGTAATGGAGTCTGTTGAATGAGCCCTCCTGAGCCTTTCTAACATGTGAAGCATTTGTAGCGTCATTTGAAATGATATAAAGTCTAGTCTCTCAGACTGACTGTATCTTTTTTTATATTAATTATGAATCTCTGAAGTCTGCCATTTAGAATAACGTGTAATACATTATAGGAATTGCCATAATTTTAATTTACACTCGCGCTAACAATGAGATCATCATCATGTGTAGAAAGTTTTGACTGCAGTTTTCTCATTCCATTTCTTTAAATGTATGTTCCTATATCTTGGCGACTATTTATCACTGAGCTGTGAAATTTACACCATGCATTTGTCTCAGAGTGGTGAATACATTACTGGAGACGTTTCCATTTTAAAAGTTAAACGGTTTGGGTTATGGCTGCTTTTTTTTTTTTTGAAAAAGTAATTATATTTTATGACTGTTTAAACAAAAAATCTGACTCCCCTGAAGTCCAATATAAAAAGCGCTCCATTAATAACACTAGGGAACAACCATTTTGTTGTCTTAGATCTGTGACTTTTTCTTAACTAATTTTTGGTCTCTGAATTCAAAAATGTTAGCAGTTTTTCTCCATCACGTCAAGTTTTTAAACTACAGGATACTCTCTCTTTACGCTATAAGTCATACAAACTGGGCATACAAAGGAAAATAAAGTGGGTACTAACCAAACGTATTAGAATATTAGAATATTTTATTCATTTATTCAAAGGTTATTATAATATTAAAAGTTAAATTGTGTTTATACAAATAATTTTAAAAAATGATATTAGGGTAAAAATTTTCGCTCATAACTTATCCTACAATGTTCAATCTGGGGACATTCTCGCTTGATGCTCCAACAGTAGTCACCCATCATACTGACATCCCATTTACCTTGATACCTTGCCTCCATGACCTTCAAATCTTGGTGGAATCGCTCACCCTGTTCATCGCTAACAGCACCAAGATTTTTTGGAAAGTTAGCAAGATGGATATGTAAGAAATGCAGTTTGATACTCATGTTACAGCCAAGCTTTTTAAAGCTCTCTAAGAGTTGTTGAACAATTTCGACGTAATTCTGGGCTCGTGTATTTCCTATAAAGTCCTTGACAATAGTTTTGAATGCCAACCAAGCATTATTTTCAAGATCAGTCATTGTTTCTATGAAACGTTCATCTTTTATAAGTTGCCAAATCTGTGGCCTACCAAAGACACCAGCCTTTATCTTCTCATATGACAAGCTAGGAAATGCCGAAATGATATACTTAACACAGTCCCCTTCAGTTGACAAAGCTCTAACAAATTGCTTCATGAGACCTAGTTTTACAAGCAAAGGCGGAATTATAATGTTTTTTCTGTCGACAAGTGGCTGACGTACAATGTTTGGATCACCAGGTTTCAGGTCAGATCTTGGCAGCCACTTTGACTGCACCCAATGCTTCTCAGGAGCTCTGCTGTCCCACATACACAGAAAACACGGATACTTGGTGAAGAAAGTTTGATAATAAATGTGAAGAATATTACTCTGATGGACTGTAATTTATAGTGCTGGGATTTCAAATCACTGGACTTCTGTGGAACATTTAACTAATTATATTATATTACACAGTTATATACAATACATGTTGATACATTAATACACTGTCACTCGTTCGATATAGTCTCCCGAGGTTGCATGGCAGCAGGTCTGCAGCACTTTCACCCCGTGGTGACTTGTTTGAGCACAATAGTCGCACTGGCTCAGGAATGTACGGTACTTGGACACGGGGTGGGGCAGGTAGCACCCCTCACGACCAGTGGATATAACGGGACTGCCACAGGCAAGGCGAGGCCTGGCGAAGTGTTTCACACTTGTTCCTAAACATGCCGTCCGCCAAAAAAGCGTTTAACACTTTTTTCCAGAAACAGTCACCTGAAATATAACACCAACAAACAAACGAACACAAAGCACTGAACATAGTTAGTTAGTCAAAACACCACCTTCACAAATGCCGTCGTCTGGCATGGGAAGTGGGCAAAGTTTTGTAATGGGTCTCTTGAATGTACCGGAAGGGGTACGTATAGTGGCAACACGTACGAGTCCATCAGCTCCAGGGTGGACCTGATCAACCACTGCAAGCTTCCAGCACAGTGGGGGAAGTTTGTCTTCTTTCACGATCACCAGCGTGCCTGCCTGGACGTTGCGTCCTTCCTTCTTCCATTTTCCTCTCTGTTGTAGATGGGACAAGTAGTCGGTTGACCACGCCTTCCAGAATTCTTGGAACTGTCTTTGGATTTTCTGCCATCTGGAAAGCAAGCTTACACGCACATTACTCAGATCTGGTTGGGGTAGTGCAGTGATTGGTCGGCCAATGAGAAAGTAACTAGGGGTAAGGACAACTAGGTCGTCGGGATCATCGGATGCCGGGACTAGAGGCCTCGAATTGAGACATCCTTCGATCTGGGTTGTGAGTGTGGACAATTCCTCGAAGGTAAGGTATGCGGTGCCCTTCACTCGCCGCAGATGGTGTTTAAAAGATTTGACACCTGCCTCCCATATTCCTCCAAAGTGCGGAGCTTGAGGGGGAATAAAATGCCACTGAATTCCTTCACTGCTTGCAAAGTTTGATAGATCACGTTGATGCTGTCCCTCGTTGAACAATCTTCTTATCTCCTCCAGTTTCCTATTGGCTCCAACGAAATTTCTGCCGTTATCAGAAAATACATGGGCTGGCCTGCCTCTACGGGATATGAAACGCCTTAGAGAAGCAATGAAGGCCTGGGTAGTCATACGGCTTACAATCTCTAGATGCACTGCCCTAGTAGAAAGGCATACGAAGAGTGCTACATAACACTTGATTTTGGATCTGGTTTTGCGAGAGCCTGCCTTTATGTAGAATGGTCCCGCGTAGTCGATTTTGCAGTGGATAAATGGATTGACTGGAGTTACTCTGTAATTCGGCAGTTGACCCATTAGTTGTTCAGCGTTTTTTGCCTTAAGTTTGTGGCAGATAATACAAAAATGAATGATGTGACGAATCGTACTCTTGCCATTAGGTATCCAGTACTGCTCACGTAACGACGACAGTGGTAGTTGACATCCAGCATGAAGCAGGCGTAGATGTTCATTTTCAATGATCAGTTTAGTTAGGTGATGCCTTGGCGGTAAAATTATCTGCTGTTTCTGGTTAAACGGAAGATCAGATTGTTGTAGTCGACCACCTATTCGAAGGAGTTTTTGGTCACAGAGAAAAGGATTCAGAGGTATTAACTTGCTTCCTTCACTAATGGCCCTTGTCATCCGAAGATCGTTAATTTCTGGACCATATTCTGAAGCTTGGGCTATTTTGATGCATGCATGTAATGCAACACGCAGTTCTTCGAACTCCAATTCACCCGTTTTTCTTTGATTGCGAGGACATCTGGCATTTGCGGCAAATCTGATTCAATATGCCGTTACTCTCGTGAGACGCGTTAACTTGGAGAATCGCTTCATGAAATCATCTTGAGGTTGAGCTGCTATCAGGCTAACAACAGGTTTTTTCTGTTCTGGGACGTCCTGAGGTATTAATAAAGGGGCTGATGTAGGCCAGGATGCCGAATGCTTCATATGCCACGACGGTCCGTTCCATCACAAGGCGTTGGAAATGAGAGTTTCTGGAGTCACCCCCCGAGAAATCATGTCAGCAGGGTTATCAGCTGAGGCAACGTGTTTCCAGTCCCTAATCGATGTGGTTTGCTGAATTTCCGCAACTCGATTGGCAATGAACGTCTTCCAGCGGTTGGGAGACGCTGCAATCCAGGCAATAACTATTTTGGAATCTGTCCAGAGATGAACGCTAGTGACATTCAGGTTTAGGATTGAGTTGACCTTCTTAATCAGCCGAGATAAAAGTAGGGCTCCACACAACTCTAGGCGGGGTAGAGAAACGCGCTTCAATGGTGCAACTCTGGATTTAGCACTCAACAGTTTCGTAACGCAGACTCCATCTTGAGTTTCAGATCTAAGATAAATGCAACAACCATATCCCTTCTCAGATGCATCCGAAAAGCCATGCAGTTGTATGTTCAACGGAGTTCCCTTTGCCAATACAAGTCTGTCAATCCGAATTTGGTTGAGAAGTGGAAGTTCGCCGCACAAGTTCTGCCAACGATGAAGTAGCTCTGGTGGTAAAATTTCATCCCACCCTAGACGTAGCTGCCACAGTTGCAGTAAGAAGAACTTGCAGGAGATGATGATTGGACTCACTAGCCGAAGTGGGTCGTAGATTGAAGCTATGGTTGGTAGTACCTTCCGTTTTGTTACTGGGATGCGTAGTTGTAAGTTGCTGTTTACGATTTGCAGTTGGTCACTAGCAGGATACCAAAGCAAGCCTAATGTCTTAATGTTTTCCCCATTATCTAGTTGAAGTGGGAGCTGGGTTTCTCGCCACTCCGAAGGAACTGCTTCAAGTAGCCGGGGGTGATTCGAACACCATTTTCGAAGCTGGAACCCTCCAGTTTGTAGAAGGTTGATGAGTTGATTTTGAGAGTCTAACGCGTCCTCGACGGTCGCACTTCCAGACATACAGTCATCAATGTAGAAGTCTCTCTGTAAAATCTTCGCTGCTTCAGGAAAGCTGTCTGATTCTTCCAGAGCGAGCTGTTGGAGGCATCTAGTGGCGAGGAAGGGTGCTGACGCTGTGCCGTCGGTGACGGTGTTGAGCTGGTAATGTTTTACAGGATCTTCTGGGGATGATCGCCACACGATTCTCTGAAGTCTGCGGTCATGACTATCAACCCTTATCTGCCGGTACATCTGTCGAATGTCTGCCGAAAAGCATATTTGGTGAGTGCGAAATCTGGTGATAATGGACCAGATATCTTGCTGGATTGTCGGACCAACCCTGAGGATGACATTGAGTGATCGTCCGGTGGTAGTACTGGCGGAGGCATCGAATACAACTGGGTAGATTATTGGCTGAGGAATAACCTAACCACCAAGGGAAGATGATAAAGAAAAGGAGGTGGGTTTCCGACTGGAGAAAAAGGATGGGGAAATAGGAGGAGAGTTCCACAAAAGTTATAAATTTAACTTTAAATGCACTCAGAGGCGGTTGCCACCGCAAATCCGCTCTCTGATACCTAAAGTGGGCAAGGACCTGGTCGAAGCTGACGGGAAACGCAGCTTGGACTTGGGCGGTTTGCCAGAGAATGGCTTTAGTGTATTCCCTCTCAAGCATGCATATGCTTACTATGGGGAAGGGTGATGGTCTGACAAGACAAATAGTAACAGATTTATTGCGTATTAACGAGGGCATGAACCTAGGAAGAGTTAGGAAAGCCAGGATCTTGCCCAACTGTAGTATTTGCGAAATGATAAATCCAAAAACAAATATTTAATTTATTTAACAATGCAAAAAAGTCTAATAAATTTGACAAGTATATAGTTTCAATTTTTAGTAACACTTTGGGGTCGGAGACCTCCTAACATTTAAAGTTTGCTCTTGGCAATTAACAATTTATTAGGTTTCAAACCTTTATAAAATCCTAGCAAGGATTTAAAATAGCGAAGATAAAAATTCAAAATTTAAAGACAATTAAGGTGATTAAAGTTTAACAATAAATAGAGTACAAGGTGTGTACTATAAGAAATTTCTGAGGAAACATTCTAGAGAAAGTAACCACTTCGAAAATAACAATAAGAAAAACATGAAGAATAAGATAGAAGTTCCTATAACTTCTTATATTTGTGTAGAATTACTTTTATAACAATTATACAAAAGAGGGCAGGTCACTTAATGTGAAACCTGAAGAGAAAGTCAAAAGGGAGGTTCTAGACTTCCTATGTTTAATTAGGAATCACGAGACAAATGGGGCAAGTTTCCCTTTCGTGAAACCTAGAAATAACTCACTCCTGAGTTGAAAGAATTGTATTCCCTGATTATAAGGGAGAAACAATGTAAGCTTGAACCGTGTATGAAACACGTGGTTATGCAGAAATTAATTGATGATAAACAAGCAAAATTGAAGGGCACTTCGTTACAGTGACACCTCATTGAAAATGATCTAGAGTTACAATTTTATTAATATGGTTTGTTAGTAGAAGGTTTAGGAAAGATCAATTGGGATTTGGGATCAATGTTCATGGCCTTATTTAAGGTAAACGGACGATCGCGACGCGGTAGAAAAGTTGAATAAGCACTAGTTATCACTATAGTCTGTTAAATGGATGAAAAGTTCACTGTAGTAACACGAAAGTTTATGGCAAAGAAAGTTATTGCAATGATGAAAAAGGACTGGTAGCACTAGATAGGCGAAAGTCTATTGCTTGAGAAAGTTGTGTATTACAATTAAATGCGCCATAGAACATTCCAACGGTGGAAGAAAATTAGCTATTGAGCTTTAATTCAGAAGGAAGATTCTTCAATTTTCAATAGTATTCTCACAAGTGAGTGAAAAATACATGACGGCAAGACTTGTAGATAAAGTACAGGATCTGGATGGTTCCAGAACGATCCTAATAGAAGAATGGAGCCAAAGTTAATCCAGCGGAGGAACTAGCTCGGTATTCTATAGACAGCGGGTCTTAGATAATATCCCACGTGGTGAGAAGATTTCTCATTTAAATAGCTTAAGAAAAGCTACTTTTTATTAAGGTTGGCTTAGACAGACAAAAGCCCAACATAGCAAATCCCGCGAAGGATGATTTTTGCCCCAAATAAGTAATCTCACACTGCCTATAAAATGATCATTGAAGTATGTAGAATTAAAACCGATGAAGATGAGGTAAAAACCTTAAGTCTGTACTTATCTTTGTTGCATGGCGAAGATGAAGTTCCCTTTGACGGATACCTAATGTGCCAACATGGCGTAGAATGTAGAGAGTGCCTCTTGGTTTGAGGAGACTGGCTCTGGTTGAGCCTTGACTGACCAAGTCAACTGCCGACTTACAAGTGAGACCCACTCAGCGAAGCGCGGAGGGTCCAAGGAAGGGAAAAGAGTGGGGGTAGGAGACAAAAGGAATACATATAAGCATGACCAATATTGTAAACTTAAATTCTCTTGAGAAAATGGTCTTCAAAGAGTTGATAGCAGGCGATACTAGCACAGCCTGGTGGGTGAAAGAGTAGACGAAGTTCTCTTCATCACGGAGATAATAGCTGGCGATGGCAACGAGAACTGGTGGCCAGATGGATAAGGAAGTCCTCTTGCACCAGGAAGAATTGAGGAGCTTCTGAGATTTGCTGCTAGATGACGCTAGGTGGGTCGTGGAAGATATATATCTAGAACAGACTCACAAAGAACATAAGAGAATGACCAACAAAGAGAAAATAGAAGATCACTGTTGGTGTTTGATAAAAAGGAAAAAATGAACATGCAAAGAGCATTAAAAATTATATACTCTCTTACCGTGTATTCCAAGAATACACCATACTGGGAGGGGAAAACACCAACAGAGAGCAGGAAAACCAATTAAACATTTAAAGGTAATGAAGCAATTGAAGAGAAGTGGTCTTGTGATCTGACCATTAGTGGTCAAGACTCTGGCCACCCTGACTCTCCCATCCCTTCCAGGATAACACTCGGTCACTCCACCCGAAATCCAGACCAAGGGAGGAGAAACATCCCTAACCAAGACCAAGTCTCCCACTTTAATGTCGGGACTGGAAAGAAACCACTTCTGTCTCCGTTGCAGGGAAGTTAAATATTCCAAGTTCCACCTCTTCCAAAAGGAATTGCGGAGGGCTTCAATTTTACGCCAAACAATAGGTAAATTAGAATCCCTGTAAGAATTGGGAAGAGGAGGATGGGCAGAAAGAGAAGTGCCGATAAGGAAGTGAGCAGGTGTGAGTGGAAGTAGGTCATCAGGGTCATTGGAAAGCGGAGTTAAAGAACGAGAATTAACAACACCTTCAATCACAAAATAGCTAGAACCTGCGAGAAGTATAGCTCTAGTAAAGATTGCGATAGGATGCGAAATAAGAATTAACAAGTTTAAACAAAGCGTATAGAAACAAGTACATCTATGAAGGTTAAGAATATACCAAATAAACAAAGGAACTATGCGAGTAGGAGACAAGAACGCCATAGGTAACAACAATCTAGTAGCCATAAACAATGACCTTAAGTTATAATAAGCATCAAAGGGGTCAATCAGAAAAATACTTAAGTCAGCGAGAAACGTGACATGACAAGCATAAATACAAAAACACATCGAATGTGACGACGAGAAAAAACAAGTTTGTTCACCAATGAACAATAAGATTGCAAAATATGTAAGCAAGGAGCAATACATGAGCGCGTGAAAAATACGCAACGATGTTATGAAACAAGAATCGAAGCAGTTGTAGGATACGAGCGTAAGCAAGTGGGAGAGGCAGGCAAACACGGCCTTGAGCCACATAGTACAGCGAGATAAGGAATATAAATAGCTGAAAGAGTCCTTAACCGGAACAAGTTTATTTTGGTAATGAGGTGAACAGCTTCTGAACTTACGGAAGCAACTCGCAAGACAATGGTTGGCAGTCAGCCAGAGTTGAGATAAGGGAAACTTGCTCTGACCTTTGGCAAGCATACAGGAAATAAACGACAGCTTGGCGTTATCCGAGCTTGTATACAAACAAGATTGAAAAACAAGAAGTTCGAAATAAACAAACAACACAAGTGAAATCAGCTGAGACTTAAAGCGGATATTCAGGTTAGACGGCATGCAGTCATTCGTGGCTTGGACGTGAAAAACCAATTTAGAGACATATGAAATAAAGTAAGAAATCAATTTCGCATAATTTTGAGGATTACGGAATCCGACAATTTTCACCGGAAAGAAGCTTGATTCTTCCGAAAAAAGAAGAGAAGCTGGGACATTGAGAAGGAGTTTATGCATAAGAATAGTTATTCTAGATGCTAGAGAATTCAGATTTTCAAGCGGTTTCAAAAGCGGCTTCCAATTGTGAGGAAGGGGGAAGGAGCCGGCCGTGGCCATCCTACTAAATAGCGAAAGAAGTGAAGCATAGCTTACGGCGAAATGATGGTGACTGATAGCCATGGTTTTACACAAGGGGAAGATAGTTTTCAATAGAGAGTTTAAGCAATTACCTGCTATAAAAATGACATGAGAAGGTAAACGAAGTAACACAAGGCGAGGCGAACTTGAATTGCCATCTTGTGCGGGAAGAAGGCAAAATCATTTAAACAACTTACAAAGGTGGCGTAGTTGTTTACAATGAGACATCGTTTCGGGAAGTGTTATTCAAAAGTATCGAGATCGAAAACATAGGTGTTTTCTTTTTCAGAAAGGGGATTTATATCAGCAGTAACGAAATGACATTGCGATTTGGTTTGAAGACTGGGATGTTGGATTTCACCAGTAATAACCCAACCATAATCGGTGTCTCTGGCGACCACGTTTGAGGATAACTTGCGAACCTGTTTACTGAGGCAATTCCAAAAAACATTGGCACTGAAAAGTACATCAATGGGACCTTGAGCATTAAACTGAGGATCAGCTAACCTTAAGTGCGAAGGAATCTTTAAACCGGAAGTATTAATAGAGCTGCTAGGAGTGTCCTTGCCAATACTGGTAAGAATGAGACAGTTTAAGTTAAGATTGGTGTTTCTTTGACAAATGTCTCTGATTTTCAATTTTGAAGACTGCAAGGCTTGAGTTTTCAAATTGTCAATGCCGGATACATTGATGGGAGTAGGCGATGACGAAAGACATAGTTTTTTAATTAACGATCGCGAAACAAAGTTGTGAGTTGAAGCGGAATCGAGAAGACCGCGGGTTCGAAACCAATTTCCAAATTAATCTTGGATTTCGAATTGTACAGTGGACAAAAGGACTTGCGCACTGTGAGAAGTTTCGGCGTTAGAAATGCAGGAAGAAGCATTAGTTTGTTCGGAGCTGCTCTGCTTGGAGTTTGAAGAAGCGGGTACTGGTGACCTCGATTTATCATGAATGTGCAATAAAGAATGGTGCGGTTTTTTGCAATGGAAACAGAGGTTGGAAGACGTACAGTTTGAAGAAGAATGCTTAGGTGACAAGCAGTTGAAGCAATGTTTACTATTGAAGACAAACTTCCTTCGGTCTTCGACAGACAATTCTTTAAAGGATTTGCACAAGTACAAAGTGTGCAACTTTTTGCAGAGCATGCATTTTAAAAATTTGTTGAGCGGCCTGATATGTTCTCTTGGATGGCTGAAAGAAGCAGAACGGGTTTGCTTGTTCTCGACAGATGGGGGCTGATGACCATTTGAAGAGACAAGTTTTTTTCTCTAAAATGTGACACTTATGACTCGTTTCGACATTTTCGCACTGAAATGAGGGTGCTGTAAGGACTTGGCACCGGCTGTTGAGAAACGAGATGAGGTGTTCAAACGAATGTTCCTCGTTGCGAGTGAGTTCGATCTCCCAAGCCTTTAATGTTGAAAAATCGAATCTTGATGTAGCTAGATGAATAAGAATAGTGTCCCACGTTTGGACTGGTTGCTTGAGTTGATATAACGCTCTCACGTGCAATTGAATAGAGTCTAACAGGTCTCTTAAAGAGGTGACGTCATTAGGTTTGACGGCTGGCAGGTTGAACAGACAGCGGATGTGGCGAGCCACACACAAACGTAAATTGCCATATCTCTCTTTAAGGAGATTAAAGGCGATGTGGTAGTTATCTGCGCTTAAAGGCAGTGACTCGACCAAGGCCAAGGCCTCGCCTTCCAAGGACGTACGCAAGAAATAGAATTTATGAATGTCGAGAATGTCAGTATTTTCATGAATTAGGGAGCAGTAACGTTCATAAAAAGAATACCATTCACCTTTCTGGCCTGAGAAGTGAGGTAGGCTTATCTTTGGAAGTAACGGTTTCGGTTTATCCTTGTGAACTGAAGCGGGTGCGAACTGGGCCGGATTGATGACCCTAGTGTCCGGTTCTGAGATACTGTGGATCAGTTGGTGGGCCTTGGCAATCCCTTCAAAGTACAAGGGTTCGACCTCGTCCCGATCCGATTGAAGTTCTGGGCAAGCGGATTCAATCTCGGTTTGAGTTTGATCGTAATAATCATAGGACCGTTCGTACAACTTAAGGCGTTGTGTCAAGATGTCTAAATCACACTCGGCGGGATTTATTTTGTTGATGAAATTTCTGAATCTGGTGAGTTGCCCTTTATAGGAAGAACGTCTGGCAATGAGAGTTTCATCTTTTTCAGTAGGAGCCATGACAAAGTAAGTCGATTAAAATGTAACTCACGAAACTGTGGAACCTTGGAAATGCTATCAGGCTGGCAGCAGCAAATAAGTTGAAAGAAAGGGACACGCCACGGAAGTCAGGAGCGGCCTCTTTCCCCTTCACAGGCTTTGCACGATGTAGTTATAGCTGAAAGATTCAAAGCAGATAATAATTTGTAAGGTATTGTCAAATGACACTTGACAAAGAATAGAAATAGCAAATGGACTCTCCCGGGTTTCTGGTAGCAAATTTTTGGGTAGATTATTGGCTGAGGAATAACCTAACCACCAAGGGAAGATGATAAAGAAAAGCAGGTGGGTTTCGGACTGGAGAAAAAGGATGGAGAAATAGGAGGAGAGTTCCACAAAAGTTATAAATTTAACTTTAAATGCACCCAGAGGCGGTTGCCACCGCAAATCCGCTCTCTGATACCTAAAGTGGGTAAGGACCTGGTCGAAGCTGACGGGAAACGCAGCTAGGACTTGGGCGGTTTGCCAGAGAATGGCTTTAGTGTATTCCCTCTCAAGCATGCATATGCTTACTATGGGGAAGGGTGATGGTCGGACAAGACAAATAGTAGCAGATTTATTGCGTATTAACGAGGGCATGAACCTAGGAAGAGTTAGGAAAGCCAGGATCTTGCCCAACTGTAGTATTTGCGAAATGATAAATCCAAAAACAAATATTTAATTTATTTAACAATGCAAAAAGTCTAATAAATTTGACAAGTATATAGTTTCAATTTTTAGTAACACTTTGGGGTCGGAGACCTCCTAACATTTAAAGTTTGCTCTTGACAATTAACAATTTATTAGGTTTCAAACCTTTATAAAATCCTAGCAAGGATTTAAAATAGCGAAGATAAAAATTCAAAATTTAAAGACAATTAAGGTGATTAAAGTTTAACAATAAATAGAGTATAAGGTGTGTACTATAAGAAATTTCTGAGGAAACATTCTAGAGAAAGTAACCACTTCGAAAATAACAATAAGAAAAACATGAAGAATAAGATAGAAGTTCCTATAACTTCTTATATTTGTGTAGAATTACTTTTATAACAATTATACAAAAGAGGGCAGGTCACTTAATGTGAAACCTGAAGAGAAAGTCAAAAGGAAGGTTCTAGACTTCCTATGTTTAATTAGGAATCACGAGACAAATGGGGCAAGTTTCCCTTTCGTGAAACCTAGAAATAACTCACTCCTGAGTTGAAAGAATTGTATTCCCTGATTATAAGGGAGAAAAAATGTAAGTTTGAACCGTGTATGAAACACGTGGTTATGCAGAAATTAATTGATGATAAACAAGCAAAATTGAAGGGCACTTCGTTAGAGTGACACCTCATTGAAAATGATCTAGAGTTACAATTTTATTAATATGGTTTGTTAGTAGAAGGTTTAGGAAAGATCAATTGGGATTTGGGATCAATGTTCATGGCCTTATTTAAGGTAAACGGACGATCGCGACGCGGTAGAAAAGTTGAATAAGCACTAGTTATCACTATAGTCTGTTAAATGGATGAAAAGTTCACTGTAGTAACACGAAAGTTTATGGCAAAGAAAGTTATTGCAATGATGAAAAAGGACTGGTAGCACTAGATAGGCGAAAGTCTATTGCTTGAGAAAGTTGTGTATTACAATTAAATGCGCCATAGAACATTCCAACGGTGGAAGAAAATTATCTATTGAGATTTAATTCAGAAGGAAGATTCTTCAATTTTCAATAGTATTCTCACAAGTGAGTGAAAAATACATGACGGCAAGACTTGTAGATAAAGTACAGGATCTGGAAGGTTCCAGAACGATCCTAATAGAAGAATGGAGCCAAAGTTAATCCAGCGGAGGAACTAGCTCGGTATTCTATAGACAGCGGGTCTTAGATAATATCCCACGTGGTGAGAAGATTTCTCATTTAAATAGCTTAAGAAAAGCTACTTTTTATTAAGGTTGGCTTAGACAGACAAAAGCCCAACATAGCAAATCCCGCGAAGGATGATTTTTGCCCCATATAAGTAATCTCACACTGCCTATAAAATGATCATTGAAGTATGTAGAATTAAAACCGATGAAGATGAGGTTAAAACCTTAAGTCTGTACTTATCTTTGTTGCATGGCGAAGATGAAGTTCCCTTTGACGGATACCTAATGTGCCAACATGGCGTAGAATGTAGAGAGTGCCTCTTGGTTTGAGGAGACTGGCTCTGGTTGAGCCTTGACTGACCAAGTTAACTGCCGACTTACAAGTGAGACCCACTCAGCGAAGCGCGGAGGGTCCAAGGAAGGGAAAAGAGTGGGGGTAGGAGACAAAATGAATACATATAAGCATGACCAATATTGTAAACTTAAATTCTCTTGAGGAAATGGTCTTCAAAGAGTTGATAGCAGGCGATACTAGCACAGCCTGGTGGGTGAAAGAGTAGACGAAGTTCTCTTCATCACGGAGATAATAGCTGGCGATGGCAACGAGAACTGGTGGCCAGATGGATAAGGAAGTCCTCTTGCACCAGGAAGAATTGAGGAGCTTCTGAGATTCGCTGCTAGATGACGCTAGGTGGGTCGTGGAAGATATATATCTAGATCAGACTCACAAAGAACACAAGAGACATGACCAACAAAGAGAAAATAGAAGATCACTGTTGGTGTTTGATAAAAAGGAAAAAATGAACATACAAAGAGCATTAAAAATTATATTCTCTCTTACCGTGTATTCCAAGAATACACCAACAACCCTGGTTTTTGTAGTTGAACTTGACTCCTTGAACACTGGATGATGGGGCATGAAGTAGCTCTGTTCCTCCTTATCAGACGCCGTGGTTATAGGCTCCATATGCCCTAAAGTCTCGTACTCTTCTAAAAAGCTAACGTAATTCCCCTTCAACTGAGGGCTTCTTTCAAGGCGTCTCTCGAGATTGTGAAACCGTGACGTAGCCATTGTTAGTGAGTTTCCAAGTTCTGATTGTTTTCCACAGAGTGGGAGTCGTACCGTGAATCTACCTTCTGCATCCCGTCTGACTGTGTCAACAAAATGCCTTTCACACTCCATTTCATCATTCGATCTGATTGGTTGAGTGATCTCTTCTAATTCCCAGAATCGTTGAAGTTGCTGGTCGAGTGAATGGTCATTCATAGTGAAGAATGACTGTACAGGTGGTGAACCCGGATCGCTCGCCCTATCCATTTGAAACTGTCCCGCTACAATCCAACCGAATTCCGTGTTTTAAAGAACTGGATAGGGTCCGCTCCTCGTGCGTCTTTCAGGCCTAAGAAGATCAAAAAATATCTCTGCCCCAATTAACATATCAATCTGACCTGGTTGGTTGAAGCTGGGGTCAGCTAAGGTCAGTTCTTCGGGAATTTGCCAGTCTTGATAGTTAATGTATGATCCTGGCAATTCAGCTGAAATTCGTGACAATACAGCACAATTAATAACTACTTGATAGTTACTAGTAATGGAATGCACCTCTATGTTTGCACTATGATGCGACTCTGCGTCGATACTACTTATACCCTGGATTGGAATTCTATTCCTGACCTTCTTTAAGTTCAGTCGTTGTGTGCAGGCAGTCGTGATGAAGTGTGCTTGACTGCCTGAGTCTAGCAGGACTCGGCAAGTCTGAAGTCGGCCCTCCCCATCACGCACCTTTACCAATGCAGTCGAGAGCAATATATGAGTATGCGGTTTTATTTTAAGTGAGCAGTAGGACGCTGTGTCGGCACGTTGTTGCGTAACATTAGAGTTGTTGGGTCTTGCCTGTTGCCTATCATGCGTGTTATCAGGCGGCCTTGGGGTAGGAGAACGACCAGTTCCTCGGTCGCGGTGAAGTAGTGTGTGATGCTTCAAACCTCAAGAATAGCAAGAACCTGAAGAACAATCACCAACAATGTGACCATGTCTCAAACAATTTGTACACAATTTATGCTGTTTGGCAAATTCTGTTCGTTGTGCAACACTAACACTGAAAAAGTCTTGACATTTATAAAGAGGGTGCACGCCAGTACAAAATAAACAATTATTGTTACTTGAAACATACACTTGTCTGACTTGGTTCGTGAGCTTCTTTCTAGTGATGTTTTGAGTGGTAGAATTGACAACTGGGGTAGGAATTCGGTTACCATTGATTAATTCTAGGGCTTGACATCTGTCCTCTAAAAATTTACTTAGCACTTCCAGTCTTGGGAATTGTGAGTTTGATGACGAGAGCTCCCACTGTTTTCTGCTGACGTCATCAGTCTTTTCAAGAATTAATTGCGCTAGAAGGATTTCGTGAAGAGGGATTTCAAGTTCAAGTGCTTCAAGTGCATTTAAGTTACTTGATACTTGATTTAGAAGTGCTCGTAACTCTGTGGGTGATTTCTCATGTACACGTGGAAGGTTCAGCAAGTTGTTGATGTGTGCTGTGACAATTAATCTTGGATTATTGTATCTCAGACAGACAGTTTGCCAAGCAATTTTAAAATTAGGACCTGTTATGGGAAGGTTCTTAATCTGGCCATGTGCTTCACCCGTTAATGAAGATAACAAATAGTGGTATCGTTGTATATCGTCAATTGCTTGATTGTTTATTACCAGGCTAGTAAATGTGTCACAAAAATGACGGAATTCAGTGACCTGTCCCCCGAAGGAAGGTAATTTAATTGTAGGAAGTGTCAACTCTCTCTTGGCGGAACTAGACTGACCATCACTTTTAGTACTCGAAGGATTGTTCTGTTTTGAACGTAACTCGACGCTATCTTCAATCAACGTGGTCATTTTATCAACGATATCATAAAACATAGTCTCAAAAGTATTCCTATCTTCACTGTGGTCCTCGGATTCGTCTTCTAATTCCAATCTCTCCAGAGCGTCTTCATACTTCTGCCTTAATTTTGATAGATCGTCTAACCTTGCCCTTATTGCGTTAATACTTGACCCTGGTTGGAAGCTCTTGACGAAGTTATGCAAACGAGTAATATTTGCCTTTGCGAGGCCTCTAGTCTTTACGAGAAGTGCTTTCAATTTAGGATCCATAATGGGAATAGCATACAGGAATACAGGTAACCAGAAATGAGTATGTACTTACCGAAGCTGCTTAAAGTTGAATTCCTTCCATGTGTAATGTCTCGAGGTTCAATATGCGCCACTGCGCGCTGTAGTTAATACGAATCATTGAAGAAACACACGATTACCGCTCATACTTCGCGTTGAGGCTACCGTAACAATGCACAACGCGAGGCATCGATATGAAATGATGCACGAGCTCATAACACACGTCCGTTGTTCCACAGAAATCCGGCCGGTAGGACCATGAAGAAAGTTTGATAATAAATGTGAAGAATATTACTCTGGTGGACTGTAATTTATAGTGCTGGGATTTCAAATCACTGGACTTCTGTGGAACATTTAACTAATTATATTATATTACACAGTTATATACAATACATGTTGATACATTAATACACTGTCACTCGTTCGATATAGTCTCCCGAGGTTGCATGGCAGCAGGTCTGCAGCACTTTCACCCCGTGGTGACTTGTTTGAGCACAATAGTGGCACTGGCTCAGGAATGTACGGTACTTGGGCGCGGGGTGGGGCAGGTAGCACCCCTCACGACCAGTGGATATAACGGGACTGCCACAGGCAAGGCGAGGCTTGGCGAAGTGTTTCACACTTGTTCCTAAACACTTGGTATATCCACGTAATCGCATGCGCAACAACTGTAGAAAAAAAGCTTGACGTGATAGGAAAAAACTAATTACAGTTTTCAAATCAGCATGTCAATTTAATTATAAAACAGCCTAAAAATCGAAGTCAACAGAATTTAAGTTACAAATTGTTCCCCTGTGTAATGCCAGGTAAGGTTTCATTGAAATGTGATATAAATTTCATTATCATGCCTTTATTTGATTCCGAGGAAAAGGAACATGAATTAAATAAATTTAACATTGGTAAGATGGTACGTCTCGGGGCAAAGGGTAATGTTTTGTATATTTGGGAACAAAGATATGAAAATGTACAGTTTATAAAGGGATTCTGTCACCTCACGTTGGGTTTAGTATCTGCATTAACCCGCGAGGACTGGCATATGGGTATTTCTGACCCGAGTCTTAAATAATGCTCTATATTTTCGTTTTGGTCAGCCCTCATTTCCTGCCAGTTATTGTACCTTTCTTCCTAGCCTTGAACTTCACCCTGCAAAATGAACATTTCCATGCCTTTCTGAACACTCAAGTTATTTCTATATTATTTACGGTCGGGCCAGATTTACCCATGTTGCTAGTCATCGCGTGACAATTCGCGGCATAGGCTAGTCGGAACAATCTGTAAAAAATAAGGGGGACAAACCACCTATTGTGGTGCAGCACAATCACATAGTTCACTTTCTTGTTCATCCATGTTTTGGGTCACCTTGGACATCAGCGCCTTTGTTCAAAACCGTTAAGGTGACTGCTTTACCGCCACTAACAAGGCCAATGATACTGTTACGAAAATCACTGTAATTGTTTTGCATGTTAAATTTGAGAAATATAAATAAACCTCATTATATATTGGGAATAGTTCAAAGGAAGACACCAGGTGTAAAATTACTGAATTAAAATCCGTACAACTATGACAAAAAGGGAGCGACACACTATGGGTCAAAATGACCTGGCGCCAGTCCTCGTGCTATATTTTTCACGCCAGTTCTCAAGGGTTAAACTGCAGTTCTGACTTAAATTTTTGTGTTTGAGTACAGCTTCGCACCACCGCTATTATTGGGATATGATAATGGGAGTTTGTTGTCGCAATGTTGGTCTCTCATCTAATGACTTGTTATTCAGTACTTCCTAGAACATCAGGAAGTTTGGTTGCAGTAAACATGAGTGAACATTGAATGTGTTGTGACGTTTTAGTGGCAAGGAGTTTGGTTTAAGCACAAAATATTGAATATAAAGTAGCGACGTCTACTCATGACAATATTTCAAAAATCAAAGAACATCATTTGAGGAATTTGGACAACTCCTCTTTTGCTTTTTTTTTTATAGGAGAGGTGGAAAACTAAATCCACAATATGGTTGTCAGTATCATGGTGATTTTTATTTCATTCTTATAGGCCACATAAACATTATTTTCATACTCATTATTAAAATTAAATGAATATTTAAGCCGTAATGATAATTTAAAAAGTGGAGTTGGCCATGTATAAAACCAAGTCATGGAGTTGTCTGTTTTTGAAGCCAAAGGGAGCCATTTTGGAATTGAATCTATTCTCTTTTGAAACCAAATAATTATGAAATCGATATCAATGAATTAGACTTCTAAAGACTGATGGTGTTTTAAAATAATGTAATTATGGCTAATGTATTAAAACATAATCATATAAAATCGGTCTTATAGTGGAAAATTACATGAACAAATTGTACTGAGACGCTTTAATACAAAACTGAAATCCTTGAGTTATTCTTACACCTTAGAAAGAACTAGTTCATCAAAATCTGCACTCTCCAACTCGTCACACTCACAATGTCTACTGGGAACTTCAGTCATTTTTTGAAGCAGAACAGTTGTAGATTCGCATTCAGCATGAAAAGTCACATAAGAGTGATCCAAAATCTCAAAACTGACAAAAATGGAGTTGTCCAAAGTTGATACCAAGCTCCCCAATGCTCAACTGATAGTTAACTTTTAACTGAAAAATAATCTTTCCCTTAGAATGAATTTGCTGTTTATCTTCTTTGCATTTGAGTTACAAAATAATGTAAGCAAAAATAATTTAGTATTCATTCTTTGAAAATATTCAAGTGTTACGCTTTCTCTCTTTGGCTGAGCGGCTTCAGTGGCGAAGTTGGTAGCATGCTAAGCTTCTATGCCCAAGGTCGTGGGTTCAAACCCGGCCGAAGTTGTCGGATTTTTTAAGAGCGTTATAAATTCCTCAGTATGCCTTCCAACGGAGGGGAAGTAAAGCCGGGGGTCCCATGTCATAGATTTATGGCATGTAAAAGAACCTTCCACTAATTACTCTTGAGTGAAGCTCAATTATAGGTTAGATTTGACTAACGCTTTTAGGTTCCAAGGTTCATCGCAAGGAGCTGACTGCGGTGACATCTAGTAACCAAGTTCAGAATTAGTTGCCGTTGACGGTGGCGTCTGGAAGCAAAAGTACGAACTACTTGAAAATTGAATGTCTGATGTCCTTACTTGAATTCAAAACAGATAACACAAACTAATACAGCCGTCACAATTAACACCGGTTATCAGACAGATTCTGCACACACCCAAAGTACACGGAGCTGCATGACCCCGTTGTCGCAGCCCCTAAACTGAGGAACAACAAACCACTTTTTGGTCGGCAGTGAATATATTTTTGTTGTTGTGACTCCTGAAAAAAATTGATCTGTGAATTTGCGATGCTATAGAAATCATTTTATTTGTGACGTCAATATTTTCGACATGAAGATGGTCCTGGATGTAACGGTTAATTATCTTTGTGAATATTTGAGCTGTTTCTTTGCGACCTTGCGTGCGATTCGGCACACGTAGTGGTCGGTTTCCGAGAAGCGCAGCTTCCTGCTTCGGCAGTGATGTAAGCCTGCATTACGGTTTGGGTGCAAGTCAAGGGCTGGGTCTATCTTATAAGCATAATATTGCACTTAATAATCGCTCAGGTGGCAACACTGATAAATGGGATTTTCCTGAGCAAGGGTGTCCAAACCACCCAGGCCTAATGACGATTTGATTAAATGTCAAATTTTATTTTCTTGTGGTAGACTATGCTGTCTTGCACTCTTTTTGGAATGAGTTTAGTTGTTGGTTTCGTAATGGGGTCATGTAGCCACGTGTACTTGAGTGTGTGTGGAATTTGTCTGACAACTTGCGTTATTGTGATAGTGTTGTATCAGTGTATGTATTGGTAATTCAGGTGAGGGTTGGAAAGGAGGTAGCCGTGGCCTTAAGTTAGGAATCATTCCGGTATTTGCCTGGAGTAGAAGTGGGAAACCACGGAAAATCATAACCAGGATGGCTGAGATGGGAATCGAACCCACCTCATCAGTTTGACTCATGCGCCTGAGTGTACCCTTTTGGACCACTGGAGTTTTATCCTTGGCTTCGGTGGCGTAGTTGGTAGCATGGTGAACTGCTGTGCCCAAGATCGCGGGTTCTAACCCGGCCGAAGTCGTCGTACTTTTTAAGAGCATTAAAATCCTTCAGTGTGTCTTCTTTCGGAGGGGAAGTAAAGCCAGCTGTCCCATGTCATAGATTCATGGCATGTAAAAGATCCTTCCACGATCTAAACTTGTGTGAAGCTAAATTCCTAGGTTAGATTTCGTTGGAACGCTCTATCAAAGTTCCAACGTTCACCACTAAGTGTCAGTGAAATCTGGTAGTGAACGTTGGAACTACTTGAAATTGGTGTCCGCCTGAAGCATGTCCTCGGACACTCCGGGCTCTAAAGGCCATACACTAATTCTAAAAAAATATAATAACCTACTATGGCTTATTTCTGTGTTATTTTATGATTATTGAATATATCGACGAACACCTTCTGTGAAGGGACAACAAGAAGGTTTGAATTTCCACGTGACCGTTAACTTCGCGATCAAAAGCCTCGAAACATTTTTTAAAATCTGAGCTGAGAAAATTGCTGGCTGCGTAGCACAGTAATCAAGTCTTGCCGAATATGCCCAAGGTTGCGGGGTCGAATCGCAACACAAACAGTTGGCATTTGAAGGTGCTTAAATTTGCGAGACCTGTGTCAGTATTTTTACCAGCACGTTAAAGAGCCTTTGGGGACTATATTCATGCACGTCCAAAGCTGCAGCAGTTAAAAGGGAATATAAAACTCATACTGTTGTTATTTTGACAATTATATTTTTACAAGTGAATTGACCACTTAGGATCACGCTACAACTTCATTTCTTTTCCTTCACGCGGAGTTTTCTCTGTGTGCAATACTATTTCATACGTTCGTTCACCTGCTTCCGTGATTCTTTTGCCCAGGCTCTTCTGGTCTTCTGAGTTCTCTATGAAACTGCGCTATTAGAAGATCTGCGCTTGAAAATGCTACTTGCGCCTGCGCCGGCCTTCTAAGAGGTAGTCAGAGAACACATAGCGAAGAAAAAAGATATCACGACGGACTGGAAAGAATCAAATTATCAGTTCAGACATCTTGTTACCAGAGTTGCAGTGTATGGCTTTCATCACAAGTTTTGTAGGACCGCACGTTTGCACGGACTGTGTTTGTCGTACGTGTGGGAAACTCTGTGAGAGATATCAAGTGATGGGTTGTACACATATAATTTTATCATTGTTTCATTTATGTTGTGAATTAACTTGATTGATTATGTATAGGCCTATAACTGGCAATTTGGCTGCATTATTAAATTAATATGTCACTGGAGCCGCTACCAAATTTTGTTAATATGTTCCTAAATGTATTTCTGTTCAACAATTCAACCTTTAAGGGCTCATTTATTTATTTACATTTTATGTCCTTCATAGGACCACTCTAGTCAGTTCTATATAAGGGGTTCTTTAGTTTCATGTTAACCCAAAAATTCTTCATTCTCTCAGATCAGAACTTCCTTTCTTCGTTTTAAATCACCCTGGCTGTTGGTTGATCTTGGTTTCTAATCTAATTTGCGTGTCTTGGAATCTCTTGTGTTTAGCCTATTTTTATTTATGAAAAAAAAAAAAGGACTTAAGAGATTACCTTTTGTCCGTGTGTGGGTATGTGTGTGTATGTGTGTAGGTGCGTCCGTGTGTGTGCCCCCTAATAACGTCTAAACTGTTGTAGCGATTTCAATGAAACTCGGTAAGGACATAGTTCCATTTTTACCGACTCCGACCATGATCTTCGAATTTTATTACGTCTCACCAATCCAACATGGTGGCTGTGCGAGATATTTCACCGGTATTCTATATCTCCGAAATTATTAGGCCTACTGATCTCGCCCTGAAATATTGTACCGTGATAAAGGGCACTACTAGACGTTCACTTATGTGACTTTCATAAACTACAAAATGAACATGGCGGCCAAGCGAAGTTGAAACACTTAAATAGACTTTTCTCGCGATTTAACCATCCGAACGCAGTGAAACTTGGTACAGCGAATGACTCTACAAATCTCAATGCACTGACATCTAATTTAGTTCAATTGTTTACATAACCACAAGCTGCCGGCTGTGCGAAATTTTAAATTAAGTTTTTATTTCTTGTGTTTTAATCATGCGATCGAAATCAAAGTTTGAATAATGAACCTACACAATAATCCTCATCCAATAGTACATGACTATGGCCTACATATATTAAAATCCAACATGGTGACCATCCGAAATATTTAGACGGTTCTCAATATCTACGAATATATTACAGCAATCAAACTGAAATGTTGTATATTGAAGGAAGCAAAAGGACGGAAGTTTGTAGTTTTACGTGACCGTTAATCTTGAGATCATGATCCACGGGACCTCTTTTTACGTGGAATCCGAACCACAGGACATGGCATTTCACTTCGAAAATCTCACATGCATTGACCTGGAATCGAACCCGGACCGCCTTGGTGAGAGGCATACTGTTGTATATTGATAAAGGCAATTAACATAAGTAGGATATATGAAAATAGGCTGTATAGTTCTTCACAGAATTACTTGTTTCGGTTTTGTTTCGTAAATCTTCAATCGTAAATTGTAGTTCCTTCATATCTTCTTTGATTTCTGCAATCCATCTATAAGGTGCGTTCAAAAAGGAACGAGCCGGAGGCTGGAATGCGCAAACCGGTGACTACATTGGCTAATCGTGGCGTGTGTAACGAGGTGTGGTTCCAACCAGAGCGTGGAAGGTCACAGCCCGTCGCTAGAGGGCACGCGTGTACGTTACGTGACGATACAAAGCGAGCAGCAGCAACGCTGCCAGTCGTATTGCAAACAGTGACATGGAGGCGTCAACCGAAGAGCAAAGAGGTGTTGTTCGGTTTCTGACAGCGGAAGGAGTAGGGGGGAACTGATATTCATCGCCAAAAGTCACAAGTGTACGGCGAACACTGCATGTCCCTTGCAAGGGTCAAGGCGTGGCACAAGCGCTTCAGGGAAGGACGGGTGTCATTAGCCGATGATGCCCGGTCTGGGGCACCCCCTGCATTACCGATGACAACGTCCAGCTGGTTGATGCACTCATTACCCAGGACCGCCGAGTGACAGTGAACGCCATAGCCACCGTGGTCGCTCCACGACAATGCACGACCTCATACGGACACCACAGTCGTGGCACTCCTGCAGAAATTCAAATGGGAGGTTCTCGGCCACCCTCCATACAGTCCAGACCTCTCTCCCTGTGATTACGCCATGTTTGGTCCCCTGAAAAGGGCTCTGCGGGGCCAAGGATTCACCTTGGACGCCGAAGTCCAGCTGTACGTGTGGAACTGGTTCACATCGCAGCCCAGGGAATGAGACAGCCATTCACCGCCTCGTGTCACAATGGGACAATTGCCTCAACCGCCAGGGCCAATACTTTTAACATACAGGTATTGGTTTCTGTAATTATGCCTCCGGCTCGTTACTTTTTGAACGCACCTTATAATATTACTTAAGGGGTCATTTATTAAAAGAAGGCTTTCCAGTAGGTCAACAAAAATTGTGGCAATTACATTAGGCGGGAAAATAAGTGTTTATATGCCCAACATGAAATAAATATTACTTGAGATATTAATCACAAAATAACTCGCTTTTATGGTTGTACAAATATGGGGGGGGGGGGGGGTGCTTAATTGGATGACATGTTTCGATCGTCAAGCGATCATCATCAGACCCTGTTCACTTTGGTTTAGTTAATGTACGGTGTGACACTTGCACAAATATAATTATATCTACAATGTTTAGGTAAGTTCGTAAACTTGTGTAACGTGTAGTCTTATTTACTGATATTATTGCTCACTTCTATAGTGTAGACAACATCATTCCTGAAGTCAGTCCTAATAATAATTCAACAGATCACGGTGGGTGAGTGGTTATAGTGTCGGACTACCAACCCCAAGATTGCAGGTTCGCTCCTGGCCATGGTAAGTGAATTTTGAAAGGCGACAAAAATCACGATACTCATGTCATACGTTGTTGGTATGTTAAAAAACCCATTTGAATTCAGTAGGCCGAGCTCATAATGGAAAAATTAATCTCGGGATTTTCCGCCAACACCAAGTTCCTCACAGAAAGCGGTATAGCGCCAAGGAGCTTAGATAGGCTATCTAACCTCCTTAACATTCATAACGCTCCAAGTAGCAGTAAATTCGACACGCAAGCTGCCCTCTGGGGGTCAATTAACAAAGCTTGCACCCAGCACCTGAGGCCACACGATATTATTATTATTATTTACAGGTTAATATACACTGATAATAACGCAATAACCACAGAAGTGAGGAATAATAACAGTCTCATTTTTTTTTCTCAGGATGCGTCTTTTCAATTATTATTAATAGTCTCTTCTTCATTCTTCGTTTTGCCCACTTAGGGAGCGCATTTGAACTTGATGAATCAGGTTGATGGTGTTTTCCTCTTATTCTCCTCCCAAAATCTTCTCATGAACTCGCTATGCCCCTTCTTACGTCCATTTTTTTTCAGTGGTCTTTTTAGCTTTTTCGGTGAAAGAGTGATTTGTAACCAGAGTTCCAAACGTTTTGCGATTTATGATGATATATTCTGTGATGTTTATTTCTTTTAAGTCCTGTTTGATTTCCTCTAACAAACTGATTTTGACCTTCTTTGAATTAATTATATCAAGCAGTTTCTTTTTGCATATCTGGTGTTGTCCATTCTGCAGATGTGACCATAACATTTCAATCGTCTCTTACGCACGAAATCAGTGAACTTATTCATTACTGTGTACAAGTCTGTGGTTTTCCTTTTAACCCATATACTATTAACATAAACGGGGTCATATATTTTCCTCCTGGCTGGCTGCGTGGCTCAGGGGTAACGTTCTCGCTTGCTGGGCCCAAGGTTGCAGGTTCGTATCCTGGCGCAAGCAGATGGCATTTGAGGGTGCGCAAATGCGAGGGAGCCGTGTCCGTAGATTTACTGGCACGTTAAAGATCCCCTTCGGGGCAAAATTCCGGCACCCCGGCGTCTCTAAAAGCCAGTGTAGTTAAAAGGGACGTAAAACCAATAACATTTAATAATATATTTTCCTGAGTATTTTACGTTCCTGGTTTCCGATTTCACCAATTTGAGAGTGGCATGCAGAGACATAGTTTCGGAGGTGTACAATGCTTCCGGAAGAACAACTGTCTAGTAGTCTATTATTAGTCATCCCTATGGATGACCTCCAGCCTGAGATTAGTAGACTATTATTATTACAATAACAACAATTAAACCTCAGCCATACGTCCACCAATAGAGTACCGGGTGAGTTAGCCGTGGTCGTTACGGCATGACTGCTGGCAGTCGCTCACATCCGGGAGGCGAGGAGGTTCGAATCCCCCCGCCGGCAACGTTGAAGATGGTCTTCTGTGGTTTCCCATTTTCCTTCCAGGCAAATGCCGGGGTTGGTCCCTAACTATAGGCCACAGCCTCTACCTTCCAACTCCTCGAACTTCCATTCCAACTTCCCTCCCCAACGGTACTTGTAGCTCACCCATCGGGTGTCCGTCTCGAAGCAGCTACAAAACTGGCGAGCCGAATATGTCCTCGCACACTCCTGGCACTAAAAGCCATACGCTAAAAAAAAAAAAAAAAAAAAAAAAACAATACAGTTCTTATTTCGCTACTGTTAGGTGACTGTGCGAGTAGAACCTTGAAATTGGAGAGTAGTTCCATCTCAAGAGACAGCCTATACATCAGATAAGTGAGACCGCATTGCTCGTATCCTCTCGTGGCCTCGCTGGATGTGCGAGCCAGACTTGGCGCTCGGACTGTAGCTTGTACAGCCCTGTTGTCGAGGAGACGATATTTCGATGTGGAACCGGAACAAGGTGTGGCCGTACGCGATATAAGATTCGTTACAGCATACAGTGCGCTGTTCGTACTAGCTCCCAGTTGGTCTCAACGTGTGCTGTGCATATTGCTGCTATTCATGGTTGGTTGGTTGGTTCTTAAGTTTAGGGGCTGCGACAACGCGGTCATGTAGCCCCGTGTACTTCGGGTGTGTGTAGAATCTGTCTGATAACCGGTGTTAATTGTGATGACTGTAATAGTGTGTGTTATCTGTTTTTTAATTTAAGTACTGCAACTTAGAATTTTTTTTAATAGTTCCTACTTTTGCCGCCAAGCGCCACCGTCAACGACTACTAGGCCAAGTTCAGAACTTAGCTACTACCTACTAGACGCCACCGCAGTCGGCTCTTGACAACGAACGTAGAAACCTAAGAGCGTTGTTTACATTCTTAACCTATCCAATTTAGCTTCACACAGGTGCAATTAGTGGAAGGTTCTTTAACATGCCATAAATCAATGACATGGGACCGCCGGCTTTACTTCCCCTCCGAAGGAAGGCATACTGAGGGATTTTAACGCTCTTAAAAAATCCGACGGCTTCGGCCGGGTTTGAACCCACTATCTTGGGCATAGAAGCTCAGCATTCAGCTATTCATGAATTTTGATGCAATTGTTTGCTACATTCATACATTTCCATTTGAGACTGTTTTGCGTTTCAGCATCTAGTCTGCAAGCCTCTGTTTGCGAACAAATCACCTCAATGATCCAGTAATAATAATAATAATATTATCGTATGGCCTCGGATGCCGGGTGCAAGCTTTGTTATTTGACACCCAGAGGGTAGCTAGCATGTCGAATTTTGTTGTTCCTTGAAGCACTATGAAATTCAAGAAGGTTAGATATTTAAGCTCCTTGAACACTACAGCGCTTTGTAGTAGAGAAATGAGGAACTTTCTGTTGGCGGAAAATTCCAAGATTAATTTTGCCATTATGAACACGGCCTACTGAATTCAAATGGGTTCTTTGACATGCCAACATCGTACGACATGCGTGTCGTAAATTTTAGCTCTGCGGCCTCTTCTACTTCCATACAATATCAAATATTTGAAATCGCTCAACACTGGTTCTAATCATCGCTTCCTATTTCTGTTCACTTACCCTCTACACCCAAATAAAGAGCCGTAGCGAGTGACCGCGGGCCTCAGGACTAGAACTTCCATGCCCTTTATTTACTATTCGTCTCGTGACATTAACCTAAAGAAAACTTTGTGTAATTTAGTACACTATCTAATTAAATGTGAGTTTTCTTGCTCTTCCGTTATTGAGAACTCTAATATTGTCTCCCATTCATTGTTTCATTTTACTTCTTGCTGGTCGGTTGGTTCCTAAGCTTAGGGGCTGCGACAACATGGTCATGTAGCCCCGTGTACTTTGGGTGTGTGTAGAATCTGTCTGATAACCGGTGTTGATTGTGATGACTGTATTAGTGTGTGCTATCTGTTTTTAATTCAAGTAAGGACTACAGACATTCAATTTTCAATTACTGTCGACCATAGTATTATGTGCACTCGAGTTTGAAGGTTGTTTGTGAAGTAACCAATAACATCATCATTTCCGTCGTTCTATTTTACGTTAGGTCATATAGGTTTGGAATTTTTAATTTATATTATTTATATTTTAATATTTTTTATCGCAGATGGAACACATAAAGTGCACGTTTTTAAGCGTGTTTCAACCATGCGTCACATTTAGGAATTATTATCTCAAAAATCCGTCATCAGATCGAATCCAAATTTTAACACAGTGTGGGGCCGATAACCTAGATGTTAGGCCCCTTAAAACAACAATTATCATCATCATCATTTAACACAGTATACATTGGAATGTTGTATAACTGGTTTATAAATTTCAAAATTGTGTGTGTCCAAGAAACAATGTTGCTATCATTTTTGTAAGGTAACGTTTTCTCGGCTCGGGGTGGTTGGAGAATGTAGTTCTTGGTTGCATTGTAATCCTTATACATCGATAAGTTATGCTGTATGACTGTGAAATACGTAAATTAATTCACTTATTTTATATCGGTTTGTATTTGTACGGGGAATTAAGTCATGGTTCGTCAGTTAGCCGCTCCGGGAATAGCTGTACAGTGTTGCCGAAATGGTGCCCACACGCATCATGGCGCGTCTCGCTTGGAAGTGATGGGCTCCATCTCAGCAACGCTGTACAGCTTTTCCAGGAGCGGCTAGGTGGTGAACCATGTGTTATTTCCTCGTACAAACAAACCGATATAAAATGAGTGAATTAGTTTACGTATTTCACTGTCATACAGCATAACCTTTTGGTGTATAACGATTAAAACGCAACCAAGAACTACATTTTCCAACCACCCCGAGCCGAGAAAAAGTTACCTTACAACAATGATAACAACTTTGTTTCTTGGACACACAAAATTGTGAAATTAATAAACCAGTTATACAACATTCCAATGTATATTGCGTTAAAATTTGGATTCGATCAGATGACGGGTTTTTGAGATAATAATTCTTAAATATGACGCATGGTTGAAACATGCTTAAAAACGTGCACTTTTTGTGTTCCAACTGCGATAAAAAATATTAAAATATAAATTAAAAAATCCAAACCTACATGAACTAACGTAAAATTGAACGACGAAAATGTTGATGGTATTGGATTTTATGTAGGTCTATTGGTTACTTAACAAAAAACCTTCAAACTCGAGTACACATAATACTTTGGTCGACAGTAGTTCCCATTTTTGTCAAACGCCACCGTCTCCGTAAGCAACTACTAGTTCTCAACTTGGTTACTAGATGCCACCGCAGTCGTCTCCTGGCGACGAATGCTGGAACCTAAGAGCTTTAGTCAAATCTAACGTATAATTTAGCTTCACACAAATGTAATTAGTGGAAGGTTCTTTAACATGCCATAAATCCACGACATGGGACCGCCGGCTTTACTTCACCTCCAACGGAAGGCATACTGAGGGATTTTAACGTTCTTAAAAATCCGACGACTTCAGTCGGGTTTGAATTAAGCAGGAGAATCACATGTAATTTATTACAATCGCTGGAGATTTCATGAGGCACAGATAGATGTCACGCAATAATCCAGGGCAACTGGGGTTGAGGCATGGAGCCAGTAAGAGTTGACCCTAATTCCTGCTACAAAAGCATCTACCGACCAGATTTGGCCCACAATTTTACTTTGTACAGCCCTGTTTAAAAGAAGATAATTCGATGTGGAACCGGACCAAGGAGTGCCCATACCATATATCGTACGGCGCACCCACTCTATGTGTGCGGTGTTCCACGATAGCTTCTTGAAACGTAGCCTAATTTTAGGATATATGGAGTATGTTCAAGGTTTGCTATACTTAAGCGCACTTCCGGTAAGACACTACGCACGCATACTCCTGGCGTAATAACAGCTTAGCAAGAGTCAATAAGCTATTACGTACCCATAATGACCACAGTAGGTTGGGACTCATTATTTCAAGTTCACTACTGTAAATTAATGGACGTATACAATTTGAAGAAGGCCACCCACCAGGGGCTTAGGACCTGACCCACCAAATATATCATCATTGTCATCTTCATTATCATCATCGTCTTCATTACCATCGCCCTCCTCGTTATCTCCATCATCATTATCGTAATCTTCATCGTCTTTTTAATTAGCATCGCCCTCATTGTCATCTTCATCGTCTTCATCATCGTCAACTTCATCATCATTGCCATCGTCATATTTTTTTTAGCCTACATTCGATTTTTGCAAAAAATGAAAGTAGACTTATGAGATCAACACAGGGCGAAAAAAAGTGTCTGTCTGTCTGTCTGTGTGTGTGTGTGTATGTGTGTGTGTGTGTGTGTGAGTCTGTGTGTGTGTGTGTGTGTGAGTGTGTGTACTCTGAATGTCTGTCCCCCCTATCAATTCGAACACGGTGAACGCGAATTGAACGAAATTTGGTACAAAGGTAGCACTAGCAAACGACACCTCAGTGTCATGTTTTATATCGCCGCCATCTTGACGGAAACTTAATGGCGGCCACACAAATGTTCAAAGCTTAAATCAAATTACGACTAACCTAATCATCCGATCTCTACCAAATTTTGCGGATGGCGGCCATCTTTGTGTGAAAATCGATTCCCCCTATTAATTCGAACACGGTGAAACCGAATGGAACGAAATTTGGTACAGAGGTAGTACTAGCAAAGGGCACCTCAGTGTCATGTTTTATATCGCCGACATCTTGACGGAAACGTAATGGCGGCCACACAAATGTTCAAAGCTTAAATCAAATTACGACTAACCTAATCATCCGATCTCTACCAAATTTTGCAACAACATACCTTTATGGGGGGAGCATACTTTAACCAAACTAATAGGTCATCAGCCTAATAGTTTGCGGATGGCGGCCATCTTTTTGTCAAAATCGATTCCCTCTATTAATTCGAACACGGTGAAACCGAATAGACCGAAATTTGGTACAGAGGTAGTACTAGCAAAGGGCACCTCAGTGTCATGTTTTATATCGCCGCCATCTTGACGGAAACGTAATGGCGGCCACACAAATGTTCAAAGCTTAAATCCAATTACGACTAACCTAATCATCCGATCTCTACCAAATTTTGCAACAACATACCTTTATGGGGGGAGCATGCTTTGACCAAACTAATAGGTCATCAGCCTAATAGTTTGTGGATAGCGGCCATCTTTGTGTCAAAATCGATTCCCTCTATTAATTCGAACACGGTGAAACCGAATGGAACGAAATTTGGTACAGAGGTAGTACTAGCAAAGGGCAACTCAGTGTCATGTTTTATATCGCCGCCATCTTGACGGAAACGGAATGACGGCCACCCTAATGTTAAAAGCTTAAATCAAATTACGACCATCCTAATAATTTGATCTCTACCAGATTTTGCAACAACATGCCATTTTGTGGAAAGCATATGATAACTGACTACAAGGTCATCAGCCCAATAGTTAGCAAATAGCGGCCACGTATGTGTGCAAATCCATTCCCCATATCAATTCAAACACGGTGAAACCAAATTGAATGAAATTTTTTACAGAGGTAGCACTAGCAAAGGGAACCTCATACTCATGTTTAATATCCCTATAGCACGTTGTATTTCAACAAGCTACTACAACCAACATTCAATTATACTCCTTGAAAAGGACAAAGAGTTATAACAATACCCATGCATTTAGGAGAAAGTAGGCTTTATGTTCTTTACTGAACATCTTGTTTTTAATCATCTTCATAGTCGTCATCGTTATAGTATATTGGATTTCAATACCCGTCATTAACGAGTTTATAGAGTAGCAGGAAGGGAAGTAAGGAACGGAGGAAGGAAGGAAGTGGGGAAGGAAGGACGCTTCTAGTTTTACGCGGCAATTAATCTCGCCATCATGAGCCACTAAAGCTGCATACTTACGTTGAATTTAGGCGAGAATTGGGAATGAGGTGGCCGTGGCCTTAAGCTAGGAACCATCCCGGCATTAGCCTGGAGTAGAAGAGGGAATCCATGGAAAACCACTTTCAAGATGGCTGAGATGGAAATCGAACACTCCTCTTCTCAGTTTTGCCTCACGAGGACGAGTTGACCCCGTTCAAGCCCTCAGACCAGAATTAAAATTTCTTGGCAGAGCCGGGAATCGAGCGCTTTTGAATGGCCATAGCGATAGAGAAGAAAATATAATAATAATTAGACACCTCGTAACCAAAAACGCCTGCCACCCGGCTCATAGCCTGAGGATTTGGGGGACGCGTGGCCGTAGCGATTACACCCTCAGCCACTATCTGATCATTCCAGTTAGGAATCGTTCTCCTTACCCGTTGAGGATACTGTGATTTTTAAATGTTGTCAAACATGAAATCGAATAACTGTAGGCCGATCGACAGTAGGCAGATGAGTGGCTGAATGTGCGCATGTAATCATTGTACAGAGAAACTGAAAACTATTTGCAGCCTTAACATCATCATTACATAAGCTCTTAAGTGCTCTTTGGACACACAGAGACCATGAAATGCGGCACGAACATTCCACGTTGAGCGGTTAAAGCACTAGGCCTTGCAATAGCATGCTCAGCTTCTATGCCCAAGATCGCGGGTTCAAACCCAGCCGAAGTCGTCGGATTCTTTTAGAGCGTTAACAATCCCTCCGTATGCCTTGCTTCGGAGGGGAAGTAAAGCCGGCGGGCCATGTCATAGATTTATGGCATGAAAAAGGACCTTCCACTAACTACACTTGTGGAAGCTAAAATTTGTAGGTTAGTTTGATAACGATATATTAGTTCCGACGTTCGCCGCCAGGTGCTGACTGCGATGGCATTTAGTAGCCACTTCCGCAGCTAGTAGTCGTGGACGGTAGCATTTGGTAGCAAAAGTAGGAACTACTGTACTTGAAAAAATTAATCGTCTGCAGTCCTTCTACCTAAATCACAGATAACACACTCTAATACAGTCATCACAATTAACTCCGGTTATCAAACAAATTCTACACACATCCAAAGTACACGGGGCTACATGACCGCGTTGTCGCAGCCCCTAAACTAAGGAACCAACCAACCAACCATCTCTGAAGTCGTAACTCGACACTATTCAACAGTTTCATGCTGGCTGAAAAGGCTCGCTCCCTAGCTCGTAAACTGGCTTCGAAGCTAATAATTGAAATTTCCACTGAATGAAAATTGTTGGAAGAAATGAAAACGTAAACACACTTGTAGTGAGCGATGTATTAAAGACAGAGATATGCAAGTCACGGACTTTTGTGTAGAACGTTCCATGCTGAACAACTCTTACACTCATAGTATGTAGATATTTGTAACGGTTTACCCAGCGAAAGCTTTAAAGGCGCACTTACGGCAGGTTTTTCTTTGACTCGGTCCACTGAGATCGTTACTGCTCGTCTTGCTTTGGTCATAAATGAATCTTTTTCTACAGAAACCTTCCTCGAGAAATCCTTTACAGAATGGTGAAAACCGTATCAAATCCCATCCAGTTATTCTAGAGATTACCCGTTACATCCAAGAATCGGTGACTTTGTTTATACTACAGTATGTAGTATGTATCCGGTGATAAACACCGCCAGGGTTAGGATCACGTATATTGGAGCTGCGCCTTATGTCGGCTTATACAGAAGAACTGTACTTTGTTTGTGGCTTCCGAGGGGTAATATAAGGTGCGTTCAAAAAGTAACGAGCCGGAGGCATAATTACAGAAACCAGTACCTGTATGTTAGAAGTATTGGCCCTGGCTGTTGAGGCACTTGTCCCACTGTGACACGAGGCGGTGAATGGCTGTTTCATAAAATTCCCTGGGCTGCGATGTGAACCAGTTCCGCACGTACAGCTGGACGTCGGCGTCCGAGGTGAATCGTTGGCCCCGCAGAACCCTTTTCAGGGGACCAAAAATGACGTAATCACAGGGAGAGAGGTCTGGACTGTATGGAGGGTGGCCGAGAACCTCCCTTTCGAATTTCTGCAGGAGTGCCGCGACTGTGTTGGCCGTATAAGGTGGTGCATTGTCGTGGAGCGACCACAGCGGCTGTGGCGTTCACTGTCACTCGGCGGTCCTGGGTAATGAGTGCATCAACCATCTGGACGTTATCATCGGTAATGCAGGGGTGTGCCCCTCATCGGCTAACGACACCCGTCCTTCCCTGAAGTGCTTATGCCACGCCTTGACCCTTGCAAGGGACATGCAGCGCCCGCCGTACACTTGTGACATTCGGCGATGAAAGTCCGTTCCCCCTACTCCTTCCACTGTCAGAAACCGAACAACACCTCTGTGCTCTTCGGTTGACGCCTCCATGTCACTCTTTGCAATGCGACTGGCAGCGTTGGACGATTGATGCATGCTGCTGCTCGCTTTGTATCGTCACGTGACGTGCACGCGTGCCCTCTAGTGACTGACTGTGACCTACCACGCTCTAGTCGGAATCACAGCTCGTTACACACGCCACGATTAGCCGATGTAGTCACCGGTTTGCGCATTCCACCCTCCAGCTCGTTACTTTTTGAACGCACCTTATAGTTTTTTTGAGTGTGGTGCTAAAGGTGTGCTAGTGTTATCTTGTGAATTTGTTCGTGGATAATAGTGTTTTTGGGGTAATATTTAATATGAATTTTGTACCATAAATATCCGCCATCTTGGTAATTGCGACAATCATTCCATAGATAACACTATCTAGAGTATGAATGTAGACGCATCGATCTTACTAATGGATCCTCTTGAGGGTACTTCCGGTAACGAGGAAACAAATATGACCATGGCCCCCTCCCCCACAGCGGAAAATTCTTTATATCTCGTCGCGGAGTTTCTATCCACATAAGTAGAGCCCATCCTGACGTACAACGAAATGTTCTTGTACAACGCCAGATGCAATCCACGCAGAATGAATGGACCCATCCCGAATTGTCTCAAAATGAACCGCAGAAGCTGTCACCCAGTGGCCCACTGAGCAAATATAAGCAAGAACTTGGAGAACGGAAAGCACGTTTTAGTTGCACCGGTAGTGACCTAAATTTTGATGAATCAGTCCAACAATTCGTCCACTTCTTGGCGAATGCCATCGATCTTCTACCCGGCCCAAAACACCCCGCTGGGAAGTATTATGAGGCCAGGAAAAATAGCCGTAACATAAATACTCAAAGAACATATATGCAAAGTTCTAATTCTGAGAGGTCTACGAAGAAGGACAGAGAGAAACGCTGTGATAAGTATAAATACCAGCTATCACAATTCAATTTCTACAACCAACGTCGGAAAGTCATCAGATCAGTACTTATGAATGATAAGCCTAGATGTGGAATTGATGAGGAAACCGTGTACGATGCTTTCATTTCACATTTCTCTAACCCCAATGATAATGTCAAACAAGAATACGTCTTATCGCTCAATGATACTTAGAGAATCACTTTAGATGATACATACGTAACAACTGTAAGTTAGGAAGAAATATCCATCGCAATAAATATGATACAATCTGATACTGCCCCTTATCCTGATCACGTCTTACCTAGAGTTTTGAAAGATGGAATGGCGATAGAAATTATCGCTCTAATTGCCACAAGAATGCTGCAGACGGGACATATTCCTCCTTGCTTTCAGAGAGCCAGAACGGTATTGATTGATAAAGGGGAAAATTCATATGACATTTCGAACTGGAGACCAATCACAATTGTTTCCGTAGTTCGCAGAGCCATCGAAAGAGTGCTAGACAGACGTCTCAGAGAGTTCATCTCATTCAATGAGCATCAGCGTGGATTTACTCGATCACCTGGTACACTTACGAACATATCCTTGCTTAGATCAACTAGGGTATCAGCCAAAACTCAGAAACGTAACGTCACTATCGTCTTCTTAGATATCAGAAAGGCATTTGATAACATCGTACACCTGCATTTAATGAAATCACTCGACGTATCTCCTGTACCTTCTAAATTAACTACAGTACTATAGTTCTAATTCTGCAGTCTAATAACCAGACTTGCGTGGAAGTTAATCGTAGAAAAACAAAACCTATTGTTCTAGGACGAGGTGTAATGCAAGGGTTTCCGCTCTCGCCCACATTATACAATTTAGCCACAGATCACATGCTAAATGAATTGCCTGAAGAATCAATTGCCAGCGAGTTTGGATACAACCTAGTTCCGAGTTTATGTCCAGTAACTGTGCTTGGCTTGGCAGACGACACGGTTCTGATAGCTAAGGATGAAAAATCAGCTTTGGAGCTTACTCGAATGGCCATGTCAAGATTCCAAACTATTGGGTTGCAAATAAATCTGGCAAAATCTGTAGCTATCAATATTTGCAAAGGAAAGCTAACTACCAACCACCTTGAAATCTCGCCAGACACCGTTATCTCATGCATATTCTCTGACGAATGCGTCCGTTACCTAGGCATAAATTTTTCTGACATTTGTATTTTCAAACCACAAAAGGCCCCGACGGATCTGAAAGACAAACTCGACCTCATTTCGTCTAGCCTGCTATTATATCCCGACCAAAAATTCTGTATTATGAACACTTCCATTTGTCCATCCCTCATCTACTGTATATGTTCCAGGCAATGGAAGGATGAACTGAAGCTTGTAAGTAATATAGCCGCAGTTAGTTTGAGCTGTACCAGGCAGAAGCCGGGACGATAACCGTTGTCGCCGCTGTGGCAACGAGATTGAAACGCTCCGTCATGTCCTTGGGTTCTGCAATTATGGTGAGGCTCAACGTAACACAAGACATCACTCAGTAAGATCCTTCCTTGCGGAGAGTCTGAGAGATGTTGGCTTCGTGGTGCTTGAAGAAGTTTCAGGGCTAGCCACGCAAGAGAGTACCAGGCGCATTGGCAGTATAGCCTACAGGGAAGATAAAAAGAAGGGTTATATATTGGATCCAACCGTGCGTTTTGAGACCCATGCCGAGCAGCCAGATGAAATTAACAAAGAAAAGAAGGATATTTACGAGCCTACAGTCCTTTTCTACAAGGAAAAATACCACCTTCAAGAAATAGAAGTTATTGAGTTATTAGTAGGGGCCCGGGGAACAATACCTTCTCTTTTTGCTGCAACATGTAGAAAATTTCGTATCTCAAATGCCACCATTACTACCATAGCAATAACAGCCCGTAAAGGAACCTTTAGTATTCTGAGATATCACCTATATTCGTAAATTATGTGTATTTTAAGGCTAAATAGCTATTTTAATTACGTATTTTTGTTGCGGTTTGCCCACTGTTCAGGACTTTCATTCTAATTTATATGTGTGTTTCGTAGTTCATTAGTCGTATTTTGTAAACCTTCTAATTTTTCTTCTTTCACCTCATTATGATTGTTAAGCTTTGTATATTAGCAGCCGTGTAAGTCGAGGATGCATAAGAAATAACAACAGTCGAGATAAATAATGTCCTGCCGAATCCCATTGGGTACACTCGTGTTTAGCGACTGAAAAGCAACTTAGGCAACACTGAAGAATGGCTTGTGATATTTCAGTATTTACCGAACATAACACAGCTCACGCCATCACCGCTTTGCTGACTACATCATCCAGAGTTGGAGCAGAAATACACTAGAGTGCCTCGGGTTGAACGCCATAAACATATCTGTTACCTCACCGCACAAGCCTGGAAGCTTTTCTAGGTGAACTCGCATTACGTACTAGGTCTTAATAAATTAGTCATAACAAAATCGTGTTCAACAGGCGTGAGGAGTTAAGGTATTTTAATTCCTTACCGTCTCGCCTGTGAGTCACCATTGTGATCCAGAACAGTGTATGTCAACTCCAGGGCCGAGAAACACGAATTCTACACAGATGTTTGACTACTTATTGTGAGGTACGGTAATTTTCGGAACCACTCAGACAGTACACCCCTACCACGGTCCCCATTTTCCTCCCTAGGTGCTGTTTTTTTCTGTTGTCCGTTCAGAGAGTGGAGTGCGGGTTTCCGAGGCATATACTGTACTGCTTCAGGTTTATTTAAGGGCTCTACTCACGTCCTGACACGACCACCCTAATCTAGGGCCTGACAGCGGTTGACCCAACAATTGGATCGGGCTGGCATCAATTCCAGCCGGAATTTCCATTCAGGTAGCCAGGGTTACCTCAATTCCACCCGGTCCTCCAAGGGACCCAGAAATGAGTTCCTCAACTCCGCCCAGGCTTTTCCCCAATGACGTAAACAAATGTCATAACCCTCCTGCTCGCATACCAAGGGCCGTGTCAAACACCTTATGCAGCGCATGAGTAGAAAAAAATAGAAAACTTGGCAGACTTATGTAAAAGAATATTATGATTAATTTTAAATCACCACCACCAAGTCCGCTCAATCGTTAAATCAGATATAAACATAATGCAAAGAGCTAGATATTAATCACTGTTGTTAAATAAAAATATGGGCAGGAAATTTAATAAAATAAGAAAAATCAGCATCTTAAAATCACATAAATCTTTCCTTCATTTCAAACTATACAAAAAACATTAGATGAAACTCTTTTAATTCCCTAACTATTGTGTGAGAAACACACTTCACAAGATCTAATCTAATCATTGTTTGGTTGGCATACTGCATGAGCTTGTTTTCAATGAATTCTTTTCGCACACGACTATTCTTGTCTTTGCTCGACATCCGCCCGCTGCTGTTAAGTAGAATGTACGTGTCTGTCTGTATCTGATGTAGGCACTTTAAAAAATCAAATATATTTGGATGAGGTGTTGTACTTGTGTTGTGTGGAATGCAAGAATTCGCTCATGCGCTGCAGAAGGTGTTTGACGTTGACCCGGCCCTTGGTATGCGAGCAGGAGGATTATGACATTTTGTTTACATCATTGGGGATGACCCCTTTGCCGACCCCTTGTCAAAGCCTGAGCGGAGTTGAGGAAATTATTTTTGGGTCCCTTGGAGGACCGGGTGGAATTGAGGAAAATCGGGCGGAATTGATGTTCGACCATTGGATCGTGTGTAGGCTGTCGTGTGGTGAAAATTGTCAGGCCCTAGATTAGGGTGGTCGTGTCGGGAGAACCATCCAACCGCCCCACCATTCTCTCTGTCGGGTCGGAACGTGTGTAGGGCAGTCGCCCCTTCACTACCCAAGCGACCCTTGTGGATTAACATTTGACGAACATGGACGCGGAAAAAGTGACTATGGTCGAGTTCCTCGAATGTTGGAGGGAGTGCAATGTTTATGGGACGTCAAAGATGAGAGTTATTCCAACAGAGACAAGAGAAATGAATGCTACAGTTTACTGTTGTAAATTTATAAAAGAAACACCTCATGCTACAGTGGAAGTTATAAAAAAAATGGACAAGTAGTTCCTTGAAGAACTAAACAGCCTATATTCATACATCCTACTTATGTTAATTGCTTCTATCTACATACAAAATTTCAGCTTGATTGCTGTAATAGATTCGTAGATATTGAAAACCGACTAAATACTTCGGATGGTCGCCATGTTGGATTTTATATATGTAGGTCCTAGAGTTACGTACTGTTACATGAAGATTATTGTGTACGTGTAGCATTCAAACTTCAATCGCATAATTAGGACACAAGAAGTAACAAGTAGATTTTAAAATTTTGCACTGCTGCCAACTTGTGGTTATGGAAACAATTGAAATAAATTAGATGCCAGTGGATTAACATTCGTATAAGGATTTACTGTACCAAGTTTCACTGCACTCGGATGGTTACATTGCGAGAAACGTCCATGTGAATATTTATACTTCGCGTCGCCGCCATGTTGGATTTGTGATCACCAGGTTATTTAAAGTCCTATAGGTGAACTTAAGTTCATAGCCCCTATGAACATAAAAAAAAATCAGCTTGATTGCTATAATAGATTCGTAGATATTCAGAGCCGTCTAAATATATCGGATGGTCGCTATGTTGGATTGTTAAATGTATAGGCCATAGAGTCATGTACCATTAAAGGAAAATTATTGCGTAGGTTCTTTATTCAAACTTTCACATCGATCGCATGATTACGACACAAGAAATAAAAAACTTAATTTTAAAATTTGCACAGCCGCCATCTTGAGGTTATGTAAACAATTGAACTAAATTAGATTACAGCGTATTACAATGTGTATAAACATTTCCTGTACCAGATTTCATTACGGTTGGAACATTAAATCGATGGAAAGGCCTATTTAAAATTTTCAAATTCGCTCGGCCACCATGTTCGTTTTGTAGTTAACCGGATTTTGAAAGTCTTATAGATGAACTTCCAGTAGTGCCCTTTATCTCCGTACAAAATTTCAGGGTGATACCACTAATAGTTTCAGAGATATAGAATTCCTGTGATATTTTTCGCACATCCGCCATCTTGTGGTTATGTAAACAATTGAACCAAGTTAGATGTCGGTGCATTACGATGTGTATAAACATATACTGTACCATTTTATTGCGTTTGGTTGGTTAAATCGCGAAAAACATCTATTTAAAAGTCGCAAATTCGCGTGGCCACCATGTTGGTTTTGTAGTTACCAGTTTTTCAATAATCACATAGGTGAACTTCTAGTAGTTCCCTTTATCACTGTACAAAATTCCAGGGAGATATCGGGAATAGTTTCGGAGATATTGAATGCAGGTGAAATATTTCGCACTGCCGCCATGCTGGATTGGTAAGACGTAACAAAATTTGAAGAACACGGTCGGGGTCGTCCGGAATAGTGGTATGAACTAACCGAGTTTCATTGAAATCGCTCCAGCCGTTTAAAAGTTATTAGGGACACACACACACACACACACTCCTCTCACACACACACACACACACGCACACACACACACACGCACAAAAGGTGATCTCATAAGCCTTTTTTTTTTTTTTTCAAAATTGAAAATAGGCTAAAAATATGCGAGCCGCTTACAGAAGAGAAGCGCGGAAGGTAAGTACAGTAGATTTCCTCTTCTGCAACCGCGTCTTGGACCACACTCTTCTTTTCTTTCTTCGTTCATCATATGAAATAATAACTGCGCACAAACCTGCACCTATCTTTTGATTTCGCGTTAAATACGGAGCCATTTTAAGAACACTTTAGCACCACAAGGGCGTGTTCTAAACTGGACTGGTGGTCGCCCTTGTTTGGTTGGGTAGGTTAGTGTAGGATAGGTCCCGACACAACGGTCGGGCCCAATAGGTCGGGTAGGGTAGTCGTGTCAGGACTTGTGTAGGGGCCTTTACTGTGGTGTAATGTCTTAATTTCACATTCTTCGATATTGATTTTTTGTTGTATCTGTTCCAGGTGATTCTATAGGCCTTCTGTTATTTCTAAATTCTCTCTTTGTTTTCTCACTATTCAATCCTGATGGCTGAATTACTTCTCCTACAAGTACTTGAATTTATTTACTTGATTTTTGCCGAATTTCGTCTTTAGAGGTTTTTCGTCTAGATAATGAATGGATCCTTCCATTCATTGAGTAATTTCATACGATATTTGGAGCCCGGACTTTGCTGCAATTTCGTGAAGTCTTTGAAAGGGGTCTGAACTGATTCTTGCCTATTGTTAGAAATAATAGATAGATCATCTGCAAAGTACGTATTATTATTATTATTATTGATAATTATACGTAAACATAGAGCCTCCATTGCTCAGGCGGCAGCACGCCGGGCTCTCACCACTGGGTCCGTGGTTTAAATCCCGCCCACTCCATGTGAGATTCGTGCTGGACCCAACCGGAGGCAGACAGGTTTTTCTCCGGGTACTCCGGTTTTCCCTGTCACAATTTCATTCCAGCAACACTCTCCACTATCATTTCATTTCATCTGTCATTCATTTAATCATTGCCCCAGGGGAGTGCGACAGGCTTCGGCAGCTAGCAAAGTTCATTACAGAGGCAGATGACCTCGTAGTTCCACCCCTTAAAACAACAATAACTAACTAACTAAAGTTCATAACCTCGCCGCTAGATTGGGGCTTCATTCATTCCATTCCCTGACTCGCTTGGTCGACTGGAAGCAAGCTGTGGATTTTCATTTTCATACGTAAACGTACGTAATCATTCCAAGAGTTAGCTTGATATCACACAGAATTTGCCGATATTTGGAGACAAAGCCACGGAAGTCATAATTCTGTGTAACCAATAAATAAATGCTATTTAAACATGGGAGTACCTACCGTAGCTTTTTGTCTCGTCTTTTTCAATACCTCGAGTTTACTTCCTTTTGGTGGGTGTTGAGGATAGCGGCATCGTTTCCGTATGGAACATGGGATTGTCCCTCCAAATTATTCATCTTGGACAAGGACGACACATAATTGCAAAACAAACACTCAGGACCTTCACTCCAATCAAGGAAAACAAAAGTCTGTTCCCGCTGCAAATTGAAGCACCTAAGAGAATAGGTCGAGTGACTTCGCCGTTCCACTATTACTACTCAATCTTTTAAGGGAACCGTGAAGTTTTCCAAGCTGAGAAATGTTCATCTTGGAATAATCATTATTGTTTTAATAATATTCAATGGATATTGTCCAATTTTATAGCAATTTTTCATAGTCTGTTCTCTGTGTCTCCAAAGTTTCATTATTGAAAATGAAAATCCACTGCCTGCTTCCAGTCTCTGACCGGGTCAGGAATGGAATGAATTAAGCCCCCATCTAGCGGCGAGGATATGAAGTGTGCCGGCTGCCGAAACCTGTCGCACTCCTCTGGGGCAATGATTAAATGAATGACATATGAAATAAAATGATAGTGGAGAGTGTTGCTGGCATGAAATTGTGACAGGGAAAACCGGAGTACAACCTTTCTGCCTCCGTTTTGTCCAGCACAGATCTCACATGGAGTGACCGGGATTTGAACCACGGACCCAGCGGTGAGAGGCCGGCGTGCTGCCGCCTAAGCCACGGAGGCTCTTATTTTTAATGAAAATTCACAGCCTGCTTCCAGTCGACCGATCGGGTCAGGGAATGGAATGAATGAAGCCCCCATCTAGCGGCGAGGATATGAAGTGTGCCGGCTGCCGAAACCTGTCGCACTCCTCTGGGGCAATGATTAAATGAATGACAGATGAAATTAAATGATAGTGGAGAGAGTTGCTGGAATTAAATTGATTTTCATTATTATAGATCAAAATACTTTTAAGTAAAGAGATCATAACTTCACTGAAAATGTCTGACTTTTTGGGTACAATTTCTTAGAAAGTGAGCTTGAGATTTTCACATCATTGTTGTTTGTTACTGGAAAGTAAATTCAACTTCCTAACTGGAATAGATTTGAGTAAAGCAAATAGTTATTTTGCTCAAAAGAATATCTGCCGAATTTTTAAAAATAATGAAGTTAATACATCAGAATCTTTTGGACCTAGCTGAACAACTTTACTTATCAGCACTTATTTTGAACTGAATTTGAATTTATTCATAAAGAAATACCACTGAGGCTAAAGAGCCCTTTATGTAGCGTGTACAATGTTCTTGCTTAGAATTGTGTAATAAGAAACTAAACCTAGCTTAACAGCTAACAAAACAAAATATAGAATACACTTATTATTAAACAAACCAATTAGCAAACATTTTATACAAGATGAATAATGCAAATTAGAATATAATAATTAAATAAAAATAAATAACCTACCTAATATATTATTAAATCTATTGAGAAAAAGTAAACAAATTATAGTACGTTAAAAAAGGACTACATTCTTTATGTGAATTATGATAGGATCTATTATTAAATCAAGTACATGAGTGACATGATTACTCGAACTACTATCAATTCCAAGGAAGTTGTATCTAGCATAGTAAAAATATATTGCAGCCAATGGACATAACAGGGCCTGTAGGCTCACAGCAAATTCAAATTTCAAGTATTTACAACGTTGGCTACCAGATGCCACTGCCAATGATACCTAGCAGCCAACGTTGAGACTAGATAAAGTGTTTCTATCCAAATAACCTACAAATTTAGCTACGCACTACCAATTGTAGTGGTAGGTTCTTTTACTTGCCATAAATCTATGACATTGGCCCACCGGCTTTTCTTCCCCTCCGAAGGAAGGCATTCTGAAGATTTTAACGCACTTAAACATCCGACGACTTTGGCTGGGTTCGAACCCGCGATCTTGGGCATAGCAGTTCAGCATGCTACCGACTACGCCACCGAAGTCTTCATTACATATACATAAACAAGTAGTTCCGTCAAGAACTAAATAGCCTATTATCCTACTGGTTATTCCATTAAAACTCTCCTGCCTATTAAGAGGATTTTCCATATGATACATTAAATAGTTTTTGGTTCACAACTTATGTCTTCACCAACACCATTACAATGAGAAGTTATGTGCTAGAATATATTGCTTTCAATATTGGTGATAAAGACTCCTCCCGCGAGATTGCATCTTTCTGCAACGATCCACGGGAATTAATTTATGGGAACGTCAAATTCACGGCTTCTATGATTTACATCAGGATTACCCAAACTTTTTCTGACCATCGCCCACTTTTGAGATTTATAATTTTCTTTCTCCCACCTTATTTCAAAAAGCGCACAAATCTTAAAATTACTAACACATACATTCTAATACCTACATATAAGTTGAGAAATGAGGATTGTTACGGACATTTTTCTCTTAATAGGTAGGCCTACATCATGTTTATTTAGGTAGACTATAACTATATACATTAAACATTTGCAAATAATAGGTCTAAAAAGTAATAACAACCAATGAAATAAATTAAAGAAAAAACAAGTAGTTCCGTGAAGAACTATACAGCCTATTTTCATATATTCTACTTATGTTAATTGCCTCTATCAACATACACAATTTCAGTTTGATTGCTATAATAGATTCGTAGATATTGAGAACCGACTAAATATTTCGGCTGGTCGCCATGTTGGATTTTATATATGTAGGTCCTAGAGTTATGTACTGTTACATGCAGATTATTGTGTACGTGTAGCATTCAGACTTCAATCGCATAATTAGGACAAGAAAAAACAAGGAGATTTAAAAATTTTCACAGCTGCCATCTTGAGGTTATGGAAACAATTGAAATAAATTAGATGCCAGTGGATTAACATTCGGATAAAGATTTACTGTACCAAGTTTCACTGCACGCGGATGGTTAAATTGCGAGAAACGTCCATGTGAATATTTATAATTCGCGTCACCGCCATGTTGGATTTGTGATCACCAGGTTATTTAAAGTCCTATAGGTGAACTTAAGTTCATAGCCCCTATGAACATTAAAAAATGCAGATAGATTGTTAAATAGATTCGTAGATATTCAGTATCGTCTAAATATTTTGGATGGTCGCCATGTTGGATTGTTAAATGTATAGGCCATAGAGTCATGTACCATTAAAGGAAAATTATTGCGTAGGTTCATTATTCAAACTTTCACTTCGATCGAATGACTACATCACAAGAAATAAAAACTTAATTTTAAAATTCGCACTGCCGCCATCTTGAGGTAATGTAAACAATTGAACTAAATTAGATACCAGTGGATTACAATGTGTATAAATATTTCCTGTACCAGGTTTCAGTGCGCTTGGAACATTAAATCGCGAGAAAGGTCTATTTAAAATGTTCAAATTCGCTTAGCCGCCATGTTCGTTTTGTAGTTAACCGGTTTTTGAAAATCTTATAGATGGACTTCCAGTAGTGCCCTTTATCTCCGTACCAAATTTTAGGGAGATACCGCTAATAGTTTCAGAGATATAGAATGCCGGTGAAATATTTCGCACATCCGCCATCTTGTGATTATGTAAACAATTGAACGAAGTTAGATGTCGGTGCATTACAATGTATATAAACATATACTGTACCAAGTTTCATTGCGTTTGGTTGGTCAAATCGCGAGAAACGTCTATTTAAAAGTCGCAAATTCGCTTGGCCGCCATGTTGGTTTTGTAGTTACCAGGTTTTCAAAAGTCACATAAGTGATCTTATAGTAGTCCCCTCTATCACCATAGAAAATGTCAGGGTAATATCGGTAATAGTTTCGGAGATATTGAATGCTGGTGAAATATTTCGCACAGCCGCCATGTTGGATTGGTGAGTCGTAACAAAATTTGAAGGACACGGTCGAGGTCGCCGGGAATAGTGCTATGAACTTTCCGAGTTTCATTGAAATCGCTCCTGCCGTTTAGATTTTATTAGGGGGGGGGGGGGACACACACACGAATCACACACACACACACACACACACACGCACACACACACGGACAAAAGGTGATCTCATAAGCCTATTTTTTCAAAATTGAAAATAGGCTAATAAAATTAAAACTGCATTAACTTTTATGTCTGTTTAATTAAACAACATAAATACCTATGTCTAATTAATGTGAGGGATGGATTTGATGAGTTTCAATCAATTTGTTGATGTCAGTAGGCATTTTTGTTAAAAAATTCTAAGATCTCCTTACTTTTCAATTTCTAACCTGTTTCTCGACTTTGTGGCAAGATTATTTACCGCACTAATCCCTCTCTCAACCATGTAAGAAGAAGGAAAGGCTACAAACAACCTTTCTGTGATAAACTACTGTAGTTATAAATTTTAAAAGGAGACATAAATTTGACATAATTAAATTACTTGTTTGCAATTTTATTTTATTCCTTGCATTATAGGTAAATACTTCTCGGTCATATTGTATAATAAAAAACTGAATTATTTGCCCACCAATTTTTTCAAATCGCCCATGGAATTCACATTCTGTCAGTTTCGTCCACTGGCGTGCTAAAATCGCCCACTACTGGGCGAATTCGTCCAGTTTGAAGGGAGTGCAACCGGGAAGTGTATTGTCACCATTGCTGTTCATCTCTGTAATGCACAAAATCATAAAAAGGGAAAAACAGCATCTTGAAACGGATTTCACGGCACTGGCCTTTGCGGACGATGTGGTGATTTGGGGTTGCACAGATGATGAAGTACAGAAGAAATTAAGTACCTGGAAAAACCAATTTAATGAGTATGGACTAAATGTTAGTCCCACAAAGACAGCAGCCATGAAGGTTAGTAGACAAAAGGTTACTTTAAATATCATGTTGGATGGAAGGAACTTGCAAGGAGTTGATGAGTTCCAATACCTTGGCAGCATTATAAGTTGAAATGGTCGTTGCTCAGCGGAAATTACCAATAGGATTCAGAAGAGAGCTAATTTGTACCACTAAGTCAGGCATCAAATTCCTTTAATATCAAAAACAACATTGTATAAGGCCTACTTTGTACCAATATAAACCTGTAAACGTGCACCATTAATAGAATGGATAACAGCACACTTCAGGCTGGGGAAATGAAATTTCTGAGGACAATGCTTCAGAAAACGAGACGTGATAAGATTAGGAATGAAAAGATCCGTGAAGACATACAAGTGAAGCCACTTAAGGAAACTATAGCAACATCAAGGTTGAGATGGTTCGGTCACTTGAAGAGGATGGATCTACAGAGAGTAGCATGGAAATGGTTTGATAAGTACATACAAGGAAAGCGACCTAGGGGAAGACAAAGACACGATGGATCTCCCAAATAAAAGATGATCTGGAATTGGAATTGTGTAAAGATGAAAAAGAAGAAGAATTGTATTTGCATGGACTGAAATGGAGAGCGATCTTACACCGCACCCGGGAAACTGGAGGCAGTTAAATTACGATGACCAAGCTACAGAATTAGAGCTAATGTATTAGATAATGATTGTTATCATAGTCCATCATACGAATAATATATGAATAATTTAACTTAAAGAATGAACTCCCCTCAGCCATTGCCACTGAATCTGTCGAGAATAGATGAGTACCCAGTACCGTACCGGATGTTCCCTACTGCCCTACATCCTTGTCGGGATAAGTTATGCGTCATTGTAACCAGCGAGGTTGTTTACCTGTTCTAATTATGTCATTAACATAATTACGAACTTGTTTATCTTGACATTTTTGCAGACAGGAGACACTAATTATTCGTTTTAACCTACTTAATTCAGAACTTCCCAAATGTAGTGCATTAACGAAAAACATGCTTATTTACAAAAGAGCTGATTAGGTAGTTGGTTATTTGAGTGCAAGAGTCGAGGCTCCCGCTCGCTTCTCCTTGGGTCCACTTGTGCCTTCGGAGTCAACAGCGTCGTAAATTGTTGTTTCCAGATTCTTTCCAAAGAAAGGAAATATGAACTTTAACGTGCCTCATAACAAAGTAGATGTTGTAACATTGCGGTCATAAGGCACGGTACCTCCTTTCAATGTTGCATCTCAACCAGCGGTCTTGACATTTCTCCTCGAAAACGTCACATGCCTTTTAAAGAGAATACTGTATTTTTAGAAAACTGAATTTGTACCTTTTAGATGCCTTAACATTATCAATGTTGCATCTCAACCAGCGGTCGTGATATTTCTCCTCGAAATCTCGGTCCGCCTTTTACAAGTCCTGGTGTTTCTGAAATACTAAATTTCAAAAAAAAAAAAATGTACTTTTGCGTGGCCTTTTAGATTCCTTAACATCGTGGTCATAAGCCACTGAACTTCCTTTCAATGTTGCATGCGCCTACTGGGTCCAAGGTTGCAGGTTCGTATCCTGGCTCAGTCAGCTGGCATTTGAGGGTGCGCAAATGCGAGGAAGCCATGTCAGTATATATACGGGCACGTTAAAGATCCCCTTTGGGACAAAATTCCGGCACCCCAGCGTCTCTAAAAGCCAGAGTAGTTAAAAGGGGCGAAAAACCAATAACATTATCAATGTTGCTTCTCAACCAGGCGGTCTTGAATTTTCTCCTCGAAAATTTCACATGGATTAACTCGGTCCACCTTTCAAAATTCCTGGTGTCTATAGAATACTGTAATTCTAAAAACAATTAATTTGCACCTTTACGTGGCTTTTTAGATTCCTCAACATCGCCACTGAACCACCTTTCAGTGTTGCATCTCAACCACCGGTCGTGATATTTCTCCTCGAAATCTCGGTCCACCTTTTTACAAGTCCTGGTGTTTCTTAAATCCTGTATTTCTAAAAACTGAATTTGCACTTTTAAGTGGCTTTTTAGATTCCTTAACATCGCGGACATAAGCCACGGAACCTCCTTTCAATGTTGCATCTCAACCAGTGGTCGTGATATTTATCCTCAAAAACTCCGTCCGTCTTTTAAATTTCATGTTTATAGAATACTGTATTTCTAAGAAAATGAATTTGCATCTTTACGAGGCTTTTTAGATGTCTTAACATCGCGGTCATAAGACATGTTCAATGTTGCGACTCAAACAATTGTCAGACACGAGACTGAAATGACCGCGATGTCAAACCCCAAATTGAACCTACAACAATTATCGACAGTTGCTTGGTGTAGAAGTTAGAAACGATCGAAACTTCTTCTAGGATAGAGGTGGGTATCGAAACCAATTCTTCTTAATTATCTTCTGAACGTTGTGTGGCCCCCGTTCCAACTCTCAAAACTAAGTCAAATTATTAGGAAGAACCGGGAATCCGAACTATACTGGAATGATTGACGCGCCGCAACTAGTGAAATCTCATCGAATTGTTTGGCAGAAGAATGTGACTTCACCGTCGAGCGTCATACTGTGACTTGGAGTTATGGCGGTGATTTAATTAGGAACTTGTTACATCTTAGTGTGCGAAACTGTAATTTTCTAGGGTTGGAGTAAATGCCTTGGTACCATCTGGATATATTTGTCCGGAAAGAGTACAAAGATGATGATGATGATGATGATGATGATGATGATAATTATTGTTTTAAGGGGCCTAACATTTAGGTTATCGACCCCTAATGGTTTGGGTGATCGTAAAGATGATAATGAAATGTAAACTAGGACTAAAACTAACTACAAACTTATATACTAGAAGAAGAAATGGAAAACAAAACGAGAATAAGGCAAATAAAGGACAGGAGGAAAAGAAATGCCCTCAACCCTCGTACAATGCGGATTGAGGGACTTGGAAGGAAGGAGAGCCATGAAAGGCAGATAGAAAAGTGAAAGAGGAGAGGGCCCGCCTCAGAGGTAATGGATAAAAGGGGGAATACCGGACCCAGCTCAGGAATCCCTCGGGGTCGCAAACTCCCGAACTCACCAGCCGTGAGCCCCTGAGGGAATAGAAATATCTAGGGTGCACCAAAAGTGGTGGGGCTTCATACAACCTGCCTCCTTGATGGCCATGAGCAGAGGGCAGGAGATAAAATGAAAAGGAAAAGAAGGCTGACCCCTCGCAGAAGGAGGGCATCAGAAAAGATGAGACATGGGCTAATTAAGTTGGGAAAGGAAGAGACTCCCTAGGCCCCGGATATCCTAATACCGTCGGGGTCGGAAGAGAACAAAAGATGACCAAGTGAGGTCGACAGGAATGAAGACGGAGAGGAGCCCGGCACAAGTATGTGGAAGCAATGCCGGACTCAGCTGGGGCTCAGTGGTCGCCAACCCACGTCCCACTAGATGTGAGCCCCTGGGGGGAGAGTACGAAGAGATACCGCAGTAGCAGAAGACTGACTTCTCCACAGGGATCGCTAGAAGAAAGCACGAACAGGAGGCTAAGTTCTCCTCAAGGAACGCTAGAAGAAAGCACGAACAGGAGGCTAAGTTCTCCTCATGAATCGCTAGAAGAATGCACGAACAGGAGGCTAAGTTCTCCTCAAGGATCGCTAGAAGAAAGCACGAACAGGAGGCTAAGTGCTCCTCAAGGAACGCTAGAAGTATGCAGTAGCAAGGGACTGTGGAGTGCAATGTGACAGAGGCTGGGCGCGGGACACGGTGCGCCTGGGGGCACCGCCTCAGGCCAAGGAGTAGCCGTCTGTATCCAACACCAAGGCCAAGCGCCAAGGCTGGATTAATCGCACGGCCCAGATATTATGCAAGCACAGGGTGCTACTCTGTTCTCCAGGGTCAGGGTTCATATCCGGGTCAGGTAGTACTAGGCCCTCGGCGCGGCGTAGGAACGAATCTGATTTAGTTTTATTTATATTATTCACTATAATTCTTAGAATTAATATTTTAAGCGAGATACACGATTTCTCTCGGAGGCATAAATATTCTTCGGTTTTACCAAGTGCATGTCTTGATCAGCTGATACACAACCAGTGTTGCCAATTTCGGTAGACAGGGAAAATAAGTTAGACGGTTACAAAAAATCACTAAGAATCAGTATGAAGTATGGTAAATATTAGTTTGTTTTAAAAACTTTTAAATCAATGTAATATTCTGACTGTGCACTTACGACCAGATCTCAATAGTGGAGGGTATCGCAGAGCTTAGCCTCCGATAATAAAAAGCCTGCCCAATAGCCTCTGGGAGCTGTCCGCCCTGCAGATGCTATGTTTGCCGCTAGAGGCGTTGCATACCCCCCTACACGATCAGTTCAGTTGGCGGTATTTATACACATTGTGTACGCACGAATCAAGTTATGTTACCGAAATAAGGCCATTGTATTACAGTGGTATACTGTTGCGTGCCGTTTTGTAAACAAGGCTCTAGAAATAATGTTCTTGAAACTAGTTTTCCTGAATTTCCTTGTCCAGAGCCAACTAGGAAATTATGAATTAAAGCAATAAGACAAGGTTTGTAGCCTACGCTGACCATGCGACTGAAAATTAGGTAATCTTGTATTATTGCTCCAGTTCTGATGATGATACCTGACCTCCTCGTCGTGTAGTGGCTAGCAATCTTAGTTGTCGCCCCCAGAGATCCATGTTAGAATCCAGGCTCTGCCATGAAATTTAATTCTGGACTGAGGGCTGGAACGGGGTACACTCAACTTCATGAGGTAAAACTGAGAAGAGATGGGTTAGATTGCCATCTCATCCTTGCTGGACAGATTTTTCGTAGTTTCCCACTTCTACTCCAGACAAATGCCGGGATGGTTCTTAACTTAAGGTCACCTTCCAAATCATCACTGGAATTACAAATGCACACGCCGCAATGACACAGGGTAGCAGACACGGGGATAAATGACCAAATTTCTATAACGAGAGCTGCAATGGCCTATATTGGAGGGTATTTGATACGATCTGTCGAGTCCACCTCGTTGCGTAGTGGCTAGCATTCTTGCCTGTCACTGCAGAGGCCCGTGTACGATTCCTGGTTCTGAGGGCTGGAACGGGGTACACTCAGCCTCATTCGGCAAACCTAAGAAGAGGCGGGTTCGATTCCTACCTCAGCTATTCTGGAAGTGTTTCCCACTTCTACGCCAGGCAAGTGCCGGGAATGGTACCGGTGCCTAATTTAAGGCCACGGCCGCTTCCTACCCAAATTTTACCTTAATTACAAATACACTCACTATTACATACATTACAGTGACACAGGTTATCAGACAAATTGTAAACACACCCAAGAACACGGTGCTACATGACCACGATGTTGCAACGCCCCTAAAGAAACAACAACAATAACAACGAGCTGGAGACACAGCCTACCTATATCATGTCAAGAGTACTTGATAAAATTAGTAGTATCCCGAGTTAGTTATTGTTTTAAGTGACGGAACAGCGAGGTCAACTGCCCCTCGGTATCAAGAGACCATCACCAGTAATGTCACTAATTTAAAATTCAAAGACAGAGGGATAGGTGGTCGCCGGTATCGTAAGCCAGGTTTTGTTTCCCTGGAAGAAATAACGGACGAAATGATGTCGGTTACGCTGAGCAGATTAATAAAAGTCATTCCTTTTCACTGAAAATCTATGGTACACTGGTAAAAATATTCAGTGCAACCATCTACTGACAGTACGGTACCATACCTTACTCTTGTAGGCCTACATACCAGACAGTTGTGCGTGCTATCTAATAAGGGGAATCCGCAGTTGAAAAGTACTCATAGTAGTAAAAGATGGACATCTCTTATATTTTACTGCATTATACTCAACAATGCGTATTCTTGTACTGTAAATATAGTGTATAGGTACATTTTTGCTGGTTTTAGCCTGCGATAGCAATGCTATTACTTGTAAATATTAGGTGGGTATTCAGCGCTGCAGTGGTCAATACGCACACTGCAAGGGGGACAGTGTTGATGCAGAGAACGCCACGATTGAGTAGATTTTATATTATTGGAGGCCAAGGGCAGAGTAAGTCCTATCTCAACAATTAACTCGGCTGGCCGTTGCCAGGCTCGAGCACCGACCAGATCTCAACAGTGGGGGAGGGGCGTTGTGTACAGTAAGTCCTATTCCCACAGTTGAGGGTATGGCAGAGTAAGTCCTATCCCAACAGTTTAACTCGACTGGTTGTTTGCCCGCTGATTGCAACAAGCGAAGACAGAGGCGGACGAAGACATCCGATATTTCTATACTACCGATACCACTGATTCGCAATGTAATTTGTGCGTGATTGCGACACTTGCGTTCTTTCTCACCCTCGAGTATAGCTTACGTTGTTTTGTTCTGGTGCAGTTATTCAAAGATAATCCATTTAATCCTGACGTCGACTGCGGCATTCGTGACGAATGAGATACAAATGTTCTACCACGCACGTGTTCACCGTCTTTTCTGATATCAAACAGTCTTTTAACCTAGCCCCCTTTCCTACTTATTGAAAATAGTGCATCACCCAGAACTATTATCTACTAGCCGCCACTGAGATACCGTGCGGTAACCACACAGGAGTACACTATTCTGCAGCAGAGTTGGCAGATAATATCCGCCCAACTCTCGCCAGGTACGCAGAGAAAGGGTGGGGCAAACATTCGCACGGACGACATAATTCAGCGCTATCGTCCACTGCTGCCCAATTGATGAAGACTGCCACTCTTCACAATTTCTCAATAAACCGGTTAACCTTCGGGTATTTTATTTTCGTTTATTTTCTAGTCTCTGCCTTTCTTTCTGAACTGGGAATACTTTTGCTCTATTTTTCATTCCAATCAATCCGCATTTCATGCAACCAAATACCTGACCGACACTTTTTTCTACAGTTAATATCTACGATGATGTGAACTGTGGAATTGTTTGCTTGGTTCTGTTTTCCGAATCCAATACAAGAATTACAATTAGCAGTGTGAAATTGAGAAAGTCCACTTACGTGTTTTACCCAGACAGTGTTTATTATAGCGAACTGTCTCAGGGTGGGGGTGAGGTTGAGGAGCAAATAGGATGTCATGGGGAGGGGACATAACTCGTTTTGTCTCTCTTGTGTACAATCTACAGCATTAAAGCCAAATCTATTTACTCGTACATATATATCCCGATAACTTATATATAAATTGTAAGTTTGTCTGTTTCTTTTTCGAAATGTTGCGTCCATGACGTATGCGCGCAAAATTAAATTATATGTCCGTCTGTGCATCTTCTTGTACGCTTATAACACGAGAACAGCTCAGTAGATCAACGTGAATGTTGGTATGGATATCCATCAGAGGCAAGACACCAATCATCCATTAGACTATTCACCGCACGTCTCATAAAACGGGGGCTATTGGAAATTAAACTTAAAATGCATGCTTAAATAGGCGAAATATGAAAATAATCTTAGAAGAACGAGACAACCATCACTTTGAGCCCATCAATGTAAGGAACAAATAACGGAAAATAAATAAATAAATAAATGAAACAATCAATATACTTATTTTTGTATGTTTAAATAACTTCAATCAATTATTTATTTATATGTTCAATTTTAATTAAATATTAATTAATTAATTAATTAATTAATTAATTAATCTACTCATTTATTTATTTATTTATTTATTTATTTATTTATTTATTTATTTATTTATTTATTTATTTATTTATTAGTCTATATGAACGTAGATATAGGCCCTAGCTTTTGAGAATATTTTTACTCTATGATTTAATTAGAATTGATTTTGCCTTATAAAAGATGAAGAAGATTGAATGCATGGGTCGAAATATGACAATTAAAGAGAAGTTTTCATTTGAGATGATTTTGAACAATTGTTTTTGATAAACGAATAAGTTATTTTAATGCATTATAATGAATTAAAAAGTCCGTAGAGTAAGCAAGGATAAGTTATCTATTGGCTTAGAGGATATTTCAATAAAGTATTGACATGCCATGGACCTTAGAGTGAGTCCTAACACCACGCATAGTGGGGCTACCCACGTCCTGCCTTCTCAAATAAGGATATCAGGGAAGAAACAGACGAGGACCAATGAAGGTGAGGAAATGAAAGATCCACAGTTGGAGCTCTTCAGGCAAGCAACTCAATGTTGGAAACATCCTTTAATGTGATAAACTAGAACGTCCATGATCACTACGCCTTTAGGGCATGGGTTCTCAACCGGTGGGTCGCGAACCCCTGGGGGATCGCAGGGCGTGTCGTGGGGGGTCGCGAGATTCGGAGAAAAAGTTAAAAAAATAGTTATTGGTGTAGTTTTTTTTAATTAAAAAAGAATACACTCACATTGTACTTAACTTTTACGTTTATTTTATTTTATTAATGAGAAACTTGAGATTGTTTAGAATTAACCAATTTTTGAATAACCGGAATGATTTTTGTAACACATAAAACAATGTAATTTTACAGTGTGAAACGAACTCTTGAATTGGTTTTTAAATTCACCATTATGGAGAATCCTTGTTTATAGTTGTAAGATGTAGGAAATGGCATCAAAGTCTTTAACGCTGTTGTGGACAGTTCTGGGTATTCCTTTTTAATACTTATCCAAAATTTGTCGGCACAAGCATTGTTCAATGTTAGTTTCACTGACTGATCACTTGAAATCTCTAACGTTTAAACTTGGGAGAAGGGGGGTTCGCAGTGTCTAAAAGGTTGAGAACGCCTGCTTTATGGGATATGGAGTTCGGAATGTACGTACCATCAACCTCTGGGAATTGTAGGTAAATAAAATAAAAGAGACTGTCAGTTTGAAAGACTGGACTTTATAGCATTTTAAATGCTACAAATGCTGAAAAATCCTAGAAAGGCTGGAGGCTTCGTTCGAAGCCAAAGACTTTGACATGTTAGATGATCAAGAAACAATCAGAACACTAGAAAGTTACAAGTCACGAGGGAGCTGGAGCGCGCGATGAAAGGAGGGAGCTGGCAGGATGACGTCACGCTCGCCGTGTCGTTGTCGTCTCGTAACGCCAGAGCTCACCAGTGAAATCAGTACACATGCACCAAGCGGTACTATGACGTCACACACCTCAGTGCATTCTCGTTACATTTCGTGACGTCGCCGTAACGTAACGACGAAGTCGACTGGATCATTTAAAATGATAACATTTTACAACTTTCTTCTGATTATAAACTTTTGGAAGTTCCTCTTCGTTCGTGACGCTATTTTCTTGTTGCCTACTACATTATCGTCTGATTGCCAACTCGAACCCGGTTCATCACTGAATCTTATTGTTGGTGCATTTGTAATTAATTTCCATTTTTCTGCACTTTTCCAAACCTTAAGGACACACTAAAAGTCTCTTACGAAATGCCGGCATGATGACACGCGGTAGAGTGATGATTGTTCACTGGAACCTCAGTCATATCGGTCGATTAGATTGGCAGTTTCCCTTTTCTACCACTACGAGCGCTAGTTTGATTCAATGCAGAGCTTCACTTAAATCTTTATAGACCTAAGTACTTCCGGTGTGAAGAATTTTCAAAAAATCAAAACATGCCTGAGGGTATTGAACCAAGGAACACATTTGTCTAGGCTGTGAATCAAAAAGAAGAAGAGTAAAGAAACAAGCGATTTTAGGCTGTTTTTCCGGAACTGCCTTCAGGCCGGAAGTGATTTTAGAAATTTGTCTTCATACGAGGGCAGATCAAAAAAAATAGGATACGAGCCTTATAGTAGTCGCATATGATGTGTAACATCTGACATGTTATCCTACTCGTATACTACACAGCTTGGACATTCTTAGAATGTTAATTTACACTCCATTTTCATACTGGTACTATGATGAATGTATAGATTGAATTGGAGATATGCTACTGTCACATTTGTGGCGCAGCGGTCAAGCTGTTAGTCTCTCACCAAGGTAGACCGGGTTTGATTCCCGGCCAATACATGTGAGATTTTCGAATTGAAATGCCATGTCCTGTGGTTCGCATTCCACGTAAAAGGGAGGTACCGTGGAACATGATCGTGAGATTAACGGACACGCAAAACTACAAGCTTCCTTCCTTCCTTTTACATTAATAATTCATAATAACAAAGTGACACACAACGTCGACAGTACTCTCAAATACTGTGAGCACATTCCTCAGTAACTATAACATTCATTATTCTCAAGGCTCTTATACAGTTCGTCGTAAACAATCAAAACATGGCTTCCAACAATCATGAAATGACCTAGTCTCACATATGATGAAAATACAGCTTTTATTCCACTCATATAACAACATTCTGTTATGCATTTGATATTTGATTACTCACCCACAGCTTGACAATAATGCCGCTTACTTAAATGTCATTTGTCGTCTTTGTCCTACCCCATGTGATATTCAACCTTGAACGTGAAGCTTCATAAACTGCTCAATGACAAATGAAATTCGGTGAAACATTTGCCACTGCGCTCGTCAAACCAGTGCCTGCTAAATGCACTGCCTACTGTATTGCCATAACATTCTCGCACTACAGAGCACACACTGCCTTGTTTCCAATACACACATTTTCAATTGTACATCCAGCTGGCAGTGCGTCTTCACTTCCGTCCGATGCACTTCCGTTCGATCCACTTCCGCCCTATTCACTTCCGTCCCATTTTTCTGGCAGTGCGTCTTCACTTCCGTTCGATCCACTTCCGTTCGATCCACTTCCGCCCGATTCACTTCCGTCCCCAATTTTCAAAATCACTCCCACAAAACTATCCAGCAACCGAGCGGAAAGATGTTACACATCAAAAAGTCGCACTTCCCAGTTATGGCCATTTATTACACCACCTATACAACAGCAACACGTCTATAACGACATACAATGTAACGTCACTTTTCCACATAGTTTCCAAGAGACTCCAAACAATTCGGAGAACGCACAACCAACTTGTCGATGCCGGATACATGGAAAGTTCCTCCAGCGTTCTGCAACCACACGGATACAGCGGCCTTCACCTCCTCATCGGTCTGGGAATGTCGACCACCGTTCTGTCTAATGATCGCAGTCACACTGTTGACATTTGCATGGGTCCTGGACGTTGCGGGCCTGCCCTCGGGATATTCGTCCGTGATATCCGTGCGTCCGGCTTCGAATTGCTGACACCACTTTACGATCCCTTGCCGGGATAAGGCCCGCTCCCCATACACAGCACTAATTTCACGATGAATGTCCGTGCAATTCTTCCTTTTGGCCCATAGGAATCGTATTGTCGTACGCACCTCATATTTGGAGGGAACGTCCAGTCGACGCGCCATTGTATTTGGCCGCTATTCATATCATACAAGACGAGACACCACAGCGACTTGCCTAACAAATGTGTGGGCAGTGTCTGTCCCTTTCCCCGCTGTGCCCACGTTTGTGACACACAGCGCGCTGCTGCAGCGCGTTAGTGCAACTAACTTTTTGATCCACCGTCGTAATTTGATAGAGCTCTCCAAGACTCAGAATTTGAAACCTTCCCTAGCCCTTTGTCTCTTCAACGCTTGGTACAATTAAGGGCATTGCTTAATTTTACATTTGTCTGCTTAAAATTGATTTCAGCATTAACATACCCTAGGCCGGCCCCGTGGTGTTGGGGTGGCGCGGCTGCCTCTCACCCGGAGGCCCCGGGTTCGATTCCCGGCTCCGTTAGGGATTTTAGAAACTGACGTGAGGGCTGGAACGGGGTGTACTCAGCCTCGTGAGGACAATTGATTGAGGCAGCGCTCCGATCACGAAAACCAAGATAAGTTAGTTAGTTATTGTTGGTTTATAGGGGCGAAACTACGAGGTCATCTGCCCCTCTTAACACAGATTAAAGAATACAAATTTGGAATTTAATTTAAAATTTAGAGGTGGACACCTAAATTTGAAAAGACCTAAAATTAATAAAACAAAAAATAAAATAAAAATAATAATTATAAAAAATAACATATATTACGGAAAAACAAAAAATTATCATTCAAAAACGAACAAGTCGTTGAGTCAATTTACACTGAAAAATATAGATTAATGGCCGAGGGGACCCGATGCGCTGATCACGCGCCGTCCCAATATCTTCAAGCCAAATGGCTGTGCAGCGGTCACTTGGTAGGCCTAGGCCCTTCATGGGCAGTAGTGCCAGGGGTTATTATTATTATTTTATTAAAATACGCTAGATCTCGGATATCCTAATGCAGGTCGGCCGAAGGAGAGGAGCGCTGCGGTAATCAACTTCAGTCCCTTGGTCGCCCACCATGTCCGATGGGCACTGAGGTATCCTATAAGTGTCACATTCCAGAGCAGAATAAAAATAACCGGCGTTGAAGAAAAGTCATGTCACTTTACGTTTCCAGAGTCGACCTGTCAAGGAGATCTACATCATGCCTTTACCTTTCTCAATCCAGACGAGTTACGCGCCAAATTCTAATTAGCAGTTGGCAGCCTCATAGCTTCTCACTCCCTGCAACACAGTTGGCATGTGCAATGTGGAACAATAAATCAAATGTGTTTTCACTAGTGGACCTCTGATTTTGCTTAAGCTTATGGGAAACGGACAGGTGGAACAGAAAAGCCTTGGTGGACTGCTGTATTATCATCCAATGACCTCTGACCTTGCTAAGTTCATAGGAAATGGACAGGTGGAACAGAATATCTTTGGTGGGCTACAGTATTATCATATAATGACCTCTGACCTTGCTAAGTTCATGGGAAATGGACAGGTGGAACAGCATATCTTTGGTGGGCTTCAGTATTATATAATGACCTCTGACCTTGCTAAGTTCATAGGAAATGGACAGGTGGAACAGAATAACTATGGTGGACTACAGTATTATATAATGACCTCTGACCTTGCTAAGTTCATAGGAAATGGACAGGTGGAACAGAATAACTATGGTGGACTACAGTATAATATAATGACCTCTGACCTTGCTAAGTTCATAGGAAATGGACAGGTGGAACAGAATAACTATGGTGGGCTACAGTATTATCATATAATGACCTCTGACCTTGCTAAGTTCATAGGAAATGGACAGGTGGAACAGAATAGCCTTGGTCGACTATAGTATTGTCGTAAACAACCTGATTTAAAAGTCTAGAACTAGACCTAACTTAAACCTGTTCCTACATAATCCTTCTCCATTAGTCCATTGCGTGTTCAGTCGTCATAATTACATTAAAGTGTTATCCAACTGTGCTTTATCGGGTCGTTAAAACGCGTCTAGGAATGTATGATAACCGATGTTTTGTCGTCACTGCCGTGGCTAGAGCACTCAATCATACAAGCAGGACAAGGCATAACAGTACTTTAACTGCTATATCGCCGGTTATTGTTGACAAATTGCGCTGTAATTTATCCACGTATTGCAGTATTTAAGGTGGAACAACATACTAATATTTGGTGAACCTGAAGAGAGCGTGGATAATACGGAATATTTAGTACGGAACTTAACTGCAAAGCTGAGCATTAAAATTCAGATTTTATATAGACTATATTTTATTATTTAAAAAAATTAATTTGATTTATTTTAATTTTCCTTGAATTAAAAAAAATACATTTTTCGTTAGTTTTCTGAAAAGAGATTTTAAAAGTTTGAAATAAATTAATTTATTGAAATTTATTTTGAGATATTTTTTTGAAATAATTATTTTTGCATTTTTTTAAATTCTTTTTTCAAAATTGTTTGATTTAAAAAAAATGTTTTTTGATTTTAAAAAAATCTTTCTATTTTTGGAAGAAATGCGCACAAACTGAAAAATTACTTGAAAATGAAAATCCACAGCCTGCTTCCAGTCTCCGACCGGATTAGGATATGAGGATATGCATTGTGCCGGCTGCCGAGGCCTGACGCACTCCTCTGGGGCATGATTAAATGAATGACAGATGAAATGAAATAATAGTGGAGAGTGTTGCTGGAATGAAATTTGACAGGGAAAACCGGAGTACCCGGAGAAAAACCTGTCTGCCTCCGTTCTGTCCAGCACAGATCTCACATGGAGTGACCGGGATTTGAACCACGGACGCAGCGGTGAGAGGCCGGCGTGCTGCCGCCTAAGCCACGGAGGCTAGTGAAAAATTACTTAAAAAATACTATTTTATTTTAACCGAATTGCCAAAATACATTTCCTGTTGATTCTTTACTAATCTTTACTATACCCCAAAACTGATTTTGTCCTATTTCTGCATCAGTAAAGTTGATGTGCTTGCGTTCACATCCTTCACCACACAAAGCATATACGCACTCCTTGGGGTAAGACAGGTCGAAACCTATCTTGAAACTTTGTGGACGCAATCGTTGTACTATAAGAGGACAACGTGCAGAAAATCAGCTGCCAGATTGAACTGTAAGGCTCTGAAATCGTACCTGACATCCTGGTACACAGGCATGACGGCTGGAGGAGCTGGACATCCCTGTGGCACTCGGAGTAGCAGCGAGGCGGGGCATGTATATTGACTGGAGCGTGCGGTTCCTTCCCACCGGCCTTGAGTGCGTGGGTGGTCAGGGCTGTCCTTTCCTACATTTACGGTACTCGCTACCTCCCATTGATTTATATGAGAGATTCGTCACATCCTTTCGGAGCCTTACAGTTCAATCTGGCGGCTGATTTTCCGCACTTTGTCCTCTTATAGTACAACGACTGTGTCCACAAAGATTCAAGATAGGTTTCGACCTGTCTTACCTGATACTTCCCTTGTAAGCACCTCCAAATTCACGGAGAAGCAAGTGTGGACGTCAGATGCGAGGAAACATGCGAGAAGACTATTCTAGGAACATATTCTAATATTTAAAATTTCAGGAAACTCTGTGTCTATAGAGTTAGCAATCTTAAGTATGGAGGCTGCAGACAATTCGTCTGAAAATATGCACGGCTCTGTTCATAATTTATATAAAAGAAAACCTACCCCACTGAATTGCAAGTCAGCAATTGAATGTACTGTCTTCTGTATATACTGTACAACTCATGTTGATGAATTTGATTATTTACCAGCGAATCAATTAGGTTCTTGTTAAGTCTGTTGCGGGTTTTCACCTAGGTGCACCAAGCCAGGCTCTTCAGCGGGTACTTGGTACACCCTGCCCAGACCATCGCAGGGGTACAGTAACTGACCGTATTGAAATATAAGGCACCATTTTTCTGTGTTGTCTAAGTAAACTATTAGTGTGAAGCTTTCCAGTCGGTCAACCCGAGTGTACATTGGGTGGGGAGTATCCCCTGGTGCCTGAAATAAATTACCTTTATTATATATACACTTAACAAAACACTTATCACCAGTGGCATAACTGGGGTTTGCTTCTGGAAGGAGATGACCTCAGTCAAAATTACATTAGCGGGAGGGGGGGGGGGGGGGGGGCGGTCTTTTGTCATAATGAAGCAAAAAATTAAGTAAATATACCATACCGAAGTTTCAAAATCTTATATCCTTTTTTTAGCCTATTTTCAATTTTGAAAAAATAGGCTTATGAGATCACCTTTTGTCCGTGTGTGTGTGCGTGTGTGTGTGTGCCCCCCCTAATAAAATCTAAACGGCTGGAGCGATTTCAATGAAACTCGGTAAGTTCATAGCACTATTCCCGGCGACCTCGACCGTGCCCTTCAAATTTTGTTACGACTCACCAATCCAACATGGCGGCTGTGCGAAATATTTCACCAGCATTCAATATCTCCGAAACTATTACCGATATTACCCTGACATTTTCTATGGTGATAGAGGGAACTACTATAAGTTCACTTATGTGACTTTTGAAAATCTGGTAACTACAAAACCAACATGGCGGCCAAGCGAATTTGCGACTTTTAAATAGACGTTTCTCGCGATTTGACCAACCAAACGCAATGAAACTTGGTACAGTATATGTTTATATACATTGTAATGCACCGACAACTAACTTCGTTCAATTGTTTACAAAATCATAAGATGGCGGATGTGCAAAATATTTCACCGGCATTCTATATCTCTGAAACTATTAGAGGTAAAACCCTGAAATTTTGTACGGAGATAAAGGGCACTACTGGAAGTCCATCTATAAGACTTTCAAAAACCGGTTAACTACAGAACGAACATGGTGGCCAAGCGAATTTGAAAATTTTAAATAGACCTTTCTCGCGATTTAATGTTCCAAGCGCACTGAAACCTGGCACAGGAAATATTTATACACATTTTAATCCACTGGTATCTAATTTAGTTCAATTGTTTACATAACCTCAAGATGGCGGCAGTGCGAATTTTAAAATTAAGATTTTATTTATTGTGATGTAGTCATGCGATCGAAGTGAAAGTTTGAATAATGAACCTACGCAATAATTTTCCTTTAATGGTATATGACTCTATGGCCTATACATTTAACAATCCAACATGGCGACCATCCGAAACATTTAGACGATACTGAATATCTACGAATCTATTTTAGCAATCAAACTGCATTTCTTAATGTTCATAGGGGCTATGAACTTAAGTTCACCTATAGGACTTTAAATAACCTGGTGATCACAAATCCAACATGGCGGTGACGCGAATTATAAATATTCACATGGACGTTTCTCGCAATTGAACCATCCGCGTGCAGTGAAACTTGGTACAGTAAATCCTTATACGAATGTTAATCCACTGGCATCTAATTTATTTCAATTGTTTCCATAACCTCAAGATGGCAGCTGTGAAAAATTTTAAAATCTCCTTGTTTTTTCTTGTCTCCTAATTATGAGATTGAAATTTGAATACTACACGTTCACAATAATATGCATGTAACAGTACATAACTCTGTGTTGTCAGCCCAAAGGCTGGTTGGATCCTCAAAAAGTACCGCCGTTACGTTATGTGAGTAGATACCCACAAAAACCCAAGGCAGCGCTATTTTGAGGTGTTCTAGGCAAGAAGAGGAGTGAGGTAGTTTGCCATTGCTTTCCTCACTGAGTCAGAACAGTAGTCCTAACCCTATGAGTTGAACCTTTCACAGCATTCACAGGCACTGACTGTGCCCCGAATGCCATTACTAAGCACCACCCATACCTCAGTAGCTTCCATATAATCACAGCCATGAGTGAGACTGAGACATCGGTGAAAAGCCACCTTTTACTCTAGCCTGTGCCAACTGACAAAGGCAAAAGTACTGTATTCATCAAGAGATGGCGAACAGGCCAAGGACCTACATATATAAAATCCAACATGGTGACCATCCGAAATATTTAGTCGGTTCTCAATATCTACGAATCTATTACAGCAATCAAACTGAAATTGTGTATGTTGATAGTGGCAATTAACATAAGTAGGATATATGAAAATAGGCTGTATAGTTCTTCACGGAACTACTTGTTTTATGCGTGTTTGATTTCATTAAGGTTTGATACGTTATATTTGCACTTATCAATGTCCAAGTTGTCAAAAATTAACATTTTTTTATATTAAATTATAAAGTCCAGGTTTCTTCGCAAAACATCTTTTCGGTATATGGAGTAAAACCCTCCTAAAGTGGAACGCAATCGTTCCGATTTTTGTTTCTTTTTCATTTTCACAGTCTTCCGTTTTACAAAGGGTTGAGTTTTAATAAGATAAAATACACTACGAAGAAATGTGTTATTACAAAGGATTACAATGAAATACTTTTCTTTTTAAGTATAGGTCTGTAAATAAAAAGAAAATAGGATCACATGTATCACACTCTATTTTCAACTTACGTACGAACAATTCAGTTTCTCTGCACGTTATTTTGTTTCCACAGTGCATTGTCGCGACTTCCTTACAAGAGAACGTTGTATGATCTCCTTTGCATTCTACAGTAACTCCAGGAATTCTGGAACATTCTTGTAAACTACAAATTACTGAAGGTCGCTCACAACAGGTAGTGCTTCTCCTAAAGTGTGTATATTAGCTCCCTTTCAAGCCTTCATCGTCGTTGTCGCCCATTTCATCCATGATTTCGCACCTGCTGTTTTCGGCAACAATATCAGCTGCACATTGAATGCCTTCAGTCGTTAATGTTTCCTAGAACTTGGATGCAAGTACAGTCGCGCTCAAAATTTAGTATTGTACATAGCTTTGTATTATGGATAAGATAATCCGTCTTAGTCAGGTTATTTACGCCTACAGTTCCGAAATTTCTTTCCATTTCCGCGTTAGGCAGTTTTTCGGTTTACAGTGTCATTTTACATAGGAAATACCTGCGTTCCGAATTTTTTCACCGTTTGTCCAGGTTTCCGGTATATAGAGGGTCCGGTTTAGGAAGGTTTTACTGTATTTATATATTACAGTTCCCAAATTAACTTTAACAGCGATAGAACTTAATACAATATTATTCACTTTCCACATTATTTTTTTAAATTTATTTTTAGCGTATAGCTTTTAGTGCCGAGAAGGTCCGAGGACATGTTCGGCTCGCCAGAGTTAGTAGCTGCTTCTATGTGAACACCTATGGGGTGAGCTACAAGTGCCGTCACGTGTGGAGTGTTGTCTGTGATTGTAAGGACAAGGAATTGGAAGGTAGCGGCTGTGGCCTATAGTTAGGGACCAACCCCGGCATTTGCCTGGAAGGAGGATGGGAAACCACAGAAAACCATTTTCAAGGTTGCCGGCGGGGGGATTCGAACCACCTCGCCTCCCGGACGTGAGCGATTGCCTGCAGCCACGCCGTAACGACCACGGCTAACTCACCCGGTACTTTCCACAATGACACTCATACTCCGACACTAACACAATGGTAACTGACAAGTTGGGTATATTTGGAAAGGGGTGGGGAGGTATAGTGTCACAGTCATCGCACTGCCACCCTTCTGGCTAACTGAATTGTTGACTATTTTGCTCAATCAGGTTAAGTTAGGCTCACGCTAAACATTTTACACAAGTGAAAATAATTGCTTTCAAATTAGTAAGTATAAACATGTATAATTCAATCATTTGTCATCGATTCGATGATTGGTTTTATTAAAAATTATAAACTTTGAGAAAGTCGGCTTCGGTGGCGTAGTTGGTAGCATGCTGAGCTTTTATGCCCAAGGTCACGGGTTCAAACCCGGCCGAAGTCGTCGGAATTTTTAAGAGCGTTAAAATCCCTCAGTATGGCTTCCTTAGGAGAGGAAGAAAAGCCATAGATTTATGGCACGGAAAACAACCTTCTACTAACTAAACTTGTGTGAAGCAAAATTTGTAGGTTAGGTTTGGTAAATTATCTTAAGTTCCAACGTTCCTCACCAGGCGCTGGTTGCGATGGCATCTAGTAGTAGCCAAGTTCACAGCTAGGTGTCGACGACAGTAGCATTTGGTAGCGAAATTAGGAACTTCTTGAAATTATTGTCTGCAGTCCTTACTTGAATTAAAAACAGACTAGCGGACCAGTGCGAGAAATCTCGCATGTTCATAAACCACACTTTCCCCAATAGGTTTATAATAAGAGACTTTTTATGTCAATCAAATGATTGTAGAACACTATTTACATTTCAGTTATAATTCCAAGTTCTACGTTCCCTAACTTAAGAAGGCAATCACTGAAAATTGGATCATCACAACACTCACAGGTTATTCGATATTTATGAAATTATACGATTTGAATACTCATTCCTTTGATTTACTGTTTCTGAAATCCATGGAAAATGATAAAGGAAAGACTTCAGAATTTTAAAATGACATGTCACAGGCGTCACAGTGGCCAAAATGTGAAGTCGACAGCAATTATGGAGAGTATTGTTCTACAGCAGAAGTATCTGTAAATCGCACACTACGTACATTTTTTAAAGTATTTTTTTAAAGAAATTATAGATATTTATGAAATTAGAGTTCAATTCGTCACAGCTCATGTCTATTCTCTTTCATTTGAATGCTCATTTGGCATGATCGGTGGCTTGTGAGCGCCGCAGGAGGGATCTATACTACTGAAATAATATATATGATAACACACACTAATACAGTCATCACAATTAACACTGGTTATCAGACAGATTCTACACGCACCCTAGGTACACGAGGCTACATGACCGCGTTGTCGCAGCTCCTAAACTGAGGAACCAACCAACCAACCAACCAAACTTCAATAAATGTCATAGGTTTATTATTCGGCTTTGGGGGGATTCATCCCCTTGATCACCCCCCGTAGTGACGCCACTGCTTCTTACACAAATAGGGGGCTAATTGTGTGAGAAGTGTTTTATTAAGTGTATAGATAATTCATGTATTTATCTATACAGTAGAGTCCTGAAAACACGGCCTAATGTGGACCGAAGGCTGACCGAGTTTGTGAAAATGCCGGGTTATCGGGAATGGGGTTGAAAGAGTAAGTACGAGTGTACAGTACTGTATTTGTGTGCTTTGTTTGCTTGAGAATAAACTGCCCAAATACCCTCAAACAAAGGAAAAGTGTGTAATATATGAAGGCATAGAGCCTTTACAACATGAAAATTAATGAATACACAGTGTACAGTAATTTACCTGTATTTTCAAACATAGATTTTATAGCGTAAGTGTAATGGATCTGATGATGATCGCTTGACGATCGAAACTGGTCATCCTAGTGTATTTATTAATCTCATGTAATTTGTTTCAGGATAAGGGCATAACCCAGCTCTTTTGGGTACATTCGTGTAGACCGACTGAAAAGCACTAAACTCTTACTTTTTGAAGGCGCAAAGCTGTCTATAATGAAAATCATCTATCCGACTGCAAAGGCTGGCAACTTTTTAGAGAAACGCGTAATATCCTGTTGTCTTCCACACTGCACTCAGCGTTTTGTTGTTTCATCACGAAGACGACGAAGAACAGTAAGTCCATTACCGATGTACTGTACCCATTCGTCATCATATGGAACATGTGTTCGTATCCCAGCTAACTCACGGTCTTTCGAGGCATGGGGCGTTCAACCCACTATACGAGCACATATTCAGGATTTGAGTCTGTCAGGTGACTACTCTACTTGAAAGAAACAACATATTCCTAAGTATAACATTTAATGGTACTAATTCATGGCAAAACAAAACACAAAACACAAAAAAACACTTACTTCCCACAACAAAAATCAAAATTATCTGTGAGTCTCTTCTCATCAAGATGGGTGCTCCACTGCACTCATGTCTATGCTAAACATCCTATTGTTGATACTCTTTGACATTTGCGAGTGTCCATATTGTTCTTCACGTGGCACAATTTAAAACAAATTTGAATATCACAACACAACAAACACAAATTACATTTAAATGACATAAAATATGCAATTATTAAACATTTATCTGTTTTTCACGGAATATTTACTTTAAATAACATTGATTCATTAGCTTCTGCCTCGTTTAATAAGTGTTGTCTTTCCGCGCGTATCGTATTCTTTTCCCATAAGTTTCAAACGCTGAAGTGGTACACTTTCCCATCCAAAATACACACAGTTATAGATATTTTATAGCTTCAACATACAACGATTTTCTGGGTCTGGTCAAAACATTATCGTTACAAACGTGTCATATCAAATTACGCTACCCGTATGCATAAATTAGCATGAACTGGGTAATTACTCTTTACAAAAATGCTTCTATTTATTTGGTGCAGTTAGTTTCTCCTCGGAGAATAACTTGGCCAAAAGTTATCCGATTACTTCATTCCAACATTGCATATGTATGGAAACAGTGCATCTAATTCAATTGATACCATCATATCAATCACATCTTAATTACTTTTCGAAATATCGAGATTCTTCAGTGTCCCACTACAATCTTAAAATAAAAGGATCCGGTCTATTGACTTCCTTTCGTGCGAACAATGGATTTGTCACGGGCCGTCCTAAGCAAGATGGCTGCCGGGTTAGTGGATTATACCTGCTACCCCGCCCGACTTCCTGCACGGCCATGTGTTCACTCAATGGTGCAGAAGTGCTAGAGGTACCCTGAATGGATCGTGTCATTACGAATTGAGTCAATCTAATTATTTAATACCTACACTAGGAGTATTTAATGGGCTCATATCGGCTCCTAATTACTATTCAAGGCAAGGGATGGATCACGAAATAGCTTCGCCGTTCTATGGTCGTAATCAGTGGCTTTGCGCGCGTCTCAGCTGAGTTTCAAATTGCTATCTCACTGGACGGGCATGCATATAACAAGAGGAAATCGACGTTTCCTACACGAAGAACCATTTGTCTTACCTCTAAGGGCAGATCAATTAATATATTGGCCTACCTAGGGTGCCTAGCGGTTATCCCTGGTGGCGAAGACTCTGCTAACAGTGGATACAGACAGACTCTGTCCCAACTCTGTTGCGAATACATATGTATGCTCTAAGGCAATACTATATCGTAGCTTCGAAGATTTAGCTTACTGGATTCGACAACGCGCGAACTAAATTCGGATGATCCCCCGCAACTTATTGACGTAAATCTCTTTATTCTACGTTACATGTTCGCTGATCGCGGCTCAAACAATATTTCTTACAGATGACTCAATTCCTAAAGCACTCACGTCCTCTATACATTTACTCATAAGCCAAAGTTCTACGTAGCTCCAAAACAAGCATAAATTTACTGGCAGACATTGACTATCTTAATGGCTCTCAAATACAACCCTGTAGAATATACCATAATAAAACATTTATTTAACATTTCAATGACACTGAAAAACTCTATTTATCTCGATATTTATCTTTCTTTCTTGCTTTTCATAATAACACAGTATTCTTACAATGGATATGACACACTTTGCACGTACTATAGGCCTGACATGCCGATTTATATATTTATTATTGTTACCGACCCCAGATTATTATTATTATTATTATTATTATTTTTATTATTATTTAACGTTACCGTTACTTTCATCAATATCTTACGCCTAAATGGTCGTAAGCGTGTCATTCTCAAAGCCATATTTTTACCAAAATACGAGGGATGTGATCTCGTACACAAATGACTGTTAATTCTTAATCGTTGAGGGAATGATTCGTTGTAAGGTGAGCTATTAAATCATATCAACATATTAAATTTGTACTCACTTTCATTCTAGCTGGATTAGTCCTGCTTGACAGCCATTCGCCCGCCATAATGCTTGCTTTAAGCCATCATGATATTTTTCACACGACACATTGCATAGAATTTACACATGGTAATTATATCTTTCACTACTGGCATTTTCACTTTAACACAATACACATTCTTTTACCATATAAACATAAACACTTTTAACGATCACTGTAATATAACTTTATACACAATTCTCACACATGGATCCTTGATCGGATTCCCACTATCGCCTGACCTCAGAGATGCGATGCAGCTAGATCCTGACAACCGATGGTCTCCTTGAAAGTCTATCTTGCGTGTGTGTGTTCGTCTCCCGTCACCTACAGTTTATGTCTCCTCTACTGCAAGGTTGTTCAATCCTAGACCACAACTACTTGTGATGCCTTCCAGGTTCCCGTAACTGTAGTGTTCATTACAATAGTATGTGTTATTTTACCCATGATAACACTTCCTGTGGTTATGTTCATTGTCTGTAAACTTCATCCTAAAATATCTCTACGCTGTACTGATTCTATACTCGCGTTTACTGTTGCTTATACGTCTGCTGTAGGCAAATTATTATATGATGCAGAATAACTGTTATTAAGCTGCATGATGCGCCTTTTATTGTTCACTGCTAATACACTTGAGGGTCAATACTTTATAAATTCCCCGCACTTTCTTGCGTGATTCGACAGCGTGTCACCACACGTGTTGAGTCAAGAAGAACTGACTCTCTGCTTCAGCTTCCCCCATATAAAGCATCCTGATGAAAAGTAGTTCACTGGATTTCCAGGAGCGACTCTCTTCTTAAAATAATCTGTATTCCGACAAAGTGAAGTGTGATCCTTATTCGTCTATTCATGGAGGTTCCAAATTCACTCGCGTGCAGGCAATTGCTTCGGCCAATTAATTATAATTAATTGCTTTCTTCCATGGCGTCATGATGCTACTCCGGTTCTTCCCCTACTGCTACATTACAAATCCTGACTCTGCCGCGGATTAGGTCTGTGTATACGCTCCTTTATAGATGCAGGCTTTAATTTAGGCGTGTGGACACTCCTAAATTATCTTTCCTATAATACATGCATCTGGGTGTAAGTTTCATCTCAATTTATTGCTCCATTTGGCCGTAATTAATTAATTTCTGTGGGCGACCACTCCCACTCCGCTTCTCTGCCTTGTAAGACTGAGATTCCCAAAGCCATTAATCTTTGATTGCTCCCCCAGTGCAGACGTAAAATATTTCCTTGGCGTCACCTAGTAACGCCCCCTTGCTAACCACGATTTGTCAACTGTCAAGTTGGCCCGATTTCTTGAGCTCATAGCATCTTAAACGTGCATAGGCTTGTATTTCCTGCAATAATCCTCCTTTAATGCTATAATATTCCCGTTCTGGCCGTGAAATCATGCTGGTATAATTATATACAGTTATAACTCATTGTTCCTCGGGTTCCCTGTGGCTGTTCCCCCTCAGAGATCAATGGTTCGATTCTTCGCAGAATCATGGGCCTGGTCTTTTCGTGATAAAGACCCCGGTTCGATGCTAGTCAGCCGTGTCCCATTGGGCACATCTTTTCCCTGCTAAGTTCGAAAAATTCATTTTACAAGTGAATTCTTTCGAGCCTCCTGACTGCATCGACTTAGCAGACAGTGTTTACGTTAGGCGGTCAGTGCTCCCGAGCAGTGGGTCGTCTCGCTCCCCCACTCCTCTCTGTCTGCCGTCTCGTATTTCGTTGTTTTCTTTCCTTAGCACTTCATTCGTCGCTTGGAGCTCTCTTGCTGCTTCCCGTAACTGGTCATAAAACTCTTCCAACTGACAGCTGCATTCTTTCCTCGTTCCCCCTGGGTCTACGAACTGGCTGTCTTGTTTCCTTTCAAACTGATGTAGGCTTTTCTGAGGACTCTCTGCGTGCATATATAATGACTCCCCGTACATTTGGTTGTGCATGTCTTGTTCTTCTGTGGTTTCATACTCTTCCGGTGGACTATACAATTTGAGATTGGTAGCGTTTGCCACAACTTCTTTGCCTGTCTCTTCATCTTTAATTCTGTAGGCATTATTTTGCAAGTCCCTTATAATTAGATAGGGCCCGTGGTAGTTATGTTGAAACTTTTTGTATTTCCTGTTCTCTGGGTCTGAAATAGCTGTTTTTTTTATAAAACGTACTCTCCCACGAGTAGTGGCCTGTGGTAGCGTTTCCTTCTATTCCTCCGCTGCCGTCTGTCCGCTTGTTTCTTGAGATACTCGAATGTTCTCTGGATCCTCAACTCGCGTCCAGGCTGCGCGTCTACAGGTGTCTGAATGACGTTGTTCCATGGCCTCTCCGGTCTTCTATCAAGGTGAAGGCTCACGGGCACTTCCCCTGTCGCTTCGTGCACTGTATTGTTAATACAATACTCGATAATTTCTAGTACGTCTATCCACTTCCAGTTCTCTGTAGATCAGTATATTTTCATGTATTTTTGCAGATCTCTCATCACTCTTTCCGCGCTGTTGGCCTCTGGGTGTCGAATTGTGGACAAAATCTGTCTTATATCCAGATTTTCCAGCTCCCTGCAGAATTCTACGCTGGTAAAACAGCTACCATGATCAAACAATATGTTCTCCGGCTGCCCTAGTATAGGAATGACTCTTTCCTTCAGTCTTTTAAGTACCTGTTTCGTACTGGTTTTCCGAATTGGACATAGGACTACCATTTTTGAAAACACGTCTAGTGCAACTAGGATGTGTCTATTTCCCCTTCTGGCTCTCGGAAGAAGGCCGAAATTATCCAATGCCAGAAGCTGACATGGCTTCTCTGTCAGGAGTGGTATTGGTTTTTGCCTCATTAAATACGAGTTAGGCTTTACTCGCTGGCAAATATCGCATGTCCTGATTGTATTTCTGACTGTATCTCTAAGTTTTGGCCAAATAAATGCTTCTTTCAGCAGGGCAACAGACTTGTCTACGCCAGGGTGGCCAAAAGCTCTGTGTGCCAACCATACTAATCTTCTCTGCAATGCTGGCGGAATAACAATCCTGGGTCGAGTGTGATCTGCATCGCTCCATTTGTGTAGCATCTGGTTAAACCATAAATATTCCGTTGATAGTGCCTCGGCTTCTACATACATCAGGGTTCCTCTGACAAGCTTTCCATCGAAGTAATTAACCATCAACCGTATCCAGGGATCTTCGCGTTGAAAAATGGCGATGTTCCTTAGATCATTTAATGTCTTCTGGTCTCTATATTCTATGTCGATAGCTAGAGCTTCCTCTTCATCAGCTGTCGGGTATCTGCTTAGCAAGTCAGGTATAATGTTGTCCTTCCCCGGGCAATACTCGATTTCCACTTGAAATTGCTGTATATGCAAGGACCACCTCGTCAATCTTTGACTTGACAAGTCAGTTTTCAACAGGAACGTTAGGGCTTTATGGTCCGTTCTCAATACGATTCTGAACCCATAAATCACTTTTCGCCAATACTGTAAAGCATAGTATTGCGAGTAATTCAATCTCCGTGACCGTATAATTCTTTTCATTAGATTTCAATCTTCTGCTTATGAATGCGATATAAGTTTTCTCTTCTGGCCTGTCCACATTTTCCTGGTAAAGCATTGCCCCAATGCCTATGAGTGATGCGTCAGTCTGAATAATAAATTTCTGGGTGTAGTCTGGATATCCCAATTTAACATAATCTAAAAGCATCTGTTTAGATTTCACGAAGGCTTCCTCGCATTTTTCAGTCCATCGTCACCTTCCCCCTTTCTTCAATAAATCTTGGAGTGGCGCCACGGTCTCGGTGTATTTCGGGCAATGGCTCGAAAAGAATCCAATAACGCCTAGGTATTGCCTGACGTTATTCACCTTCGTTGGTCTCGGGAAATGTTTAATGACCTCCAATTTCCCCGGATTTGGCCTAACTCCTTGCGCATCTATTACATGGCCTAGGAATTTAACTTCTCTCTGACCAAAGTTAGATTTCTTCAGATTGACCTTAAAGTTAGCCTGACTTAGGTCATCTAATAACTTGCGTAGATATCTGATATGTTCTTCCACTGTTTCTGATGTTAGCAGGATATCATCTACATAGCTTATGGTTGTTGCCTTTACTTCTTCAGACAGGTTTCGATCAAGCGCTCGTATCAACGCTGAACCCGCTGTTTTCAAACCAAATGGGAGACGCAAAAACGAGTATGTATGCTGATCGAATAAGAAATCGGTTAATAAGCTTGTTTTCTCCTCCAGTTCAAGATGGTGAAAGGTTGCAGTGATGTCAAGATTTGTGAATACAGCCTTTCCTTTGAATCTTATGAGGATCTTCTTTATGGGTGGCACTTGGTCAAATTCCGGTATAACCTTGGAATTCAAATTTTGCAAGTCCAGGCATATCCTTACACTTCCGTCCTGTTTAGGTACAACTACCAGTGGGCTGACATAAGGTGTGGCTGTCTTTACAATGACGCCCGCCTCCAGCATCTCCTGTATTGCTTCCTTGACCTTTAAATAATGTTTCTCGGCTAGTGGGTAAGGCTTTTGTCTGAATGGCGTCCAGTCACTAACTTGGAACGCATATTGGAAGTTCTTGATTCGGCCAGGTCTCGAATCGAAGACTCCTTTATATTCGAATAACAGTTCCCTTAACATCTGCTTGTGTTCTGGACCAATGTTAGCTTCCTCTAGCTTTACTTCAAGGCATTCTCCGAATTGTGGTTCGAGGTCCTTTTCAATGTCTGCGGCCAGTGTTGCCAACTCTTCCTCGATGTCTTCTGTTGTCAATACTGCATCCCCAGTCATATCTCCACATGTATGCCATACGTACTCTTCTGGTCTCGTTTCACTATGTTTTAATGAGATCTCTAAATTCTCCTTTTCCTCACTCACGCGAAACATAACAATGTCTTGTGAGAGATCTATTATGACCTTATATTCTCTTATGAAATCCGCGCCAACAATAATGTTAAAAGGCAGCTTATTCACAAGTAGGAAACTCTGTGAAAATATAGAGTTCCCTATCTGCAAATCTAAAAATACTTGGTATTTGCATATCATTACTTTATCTGGTATCACGCCTTTTATCTTCACGCTTGAAATTGGTATATTCAATACGTGGATTTTACTTTGGATTTCATTATACAGCGCCTGGGTAATTAAACATACAGTCGAGCCAGTGTCCAGAAGACTCCTTATCTTCATGCCTCCGATGTTTACAATTATAATGGGTAGTTCCCTTCTTACAGTGACCGGGGGCATGGTGGCTCAGCGGTCTAGCTGTATGCCTCTCACCAAGGCGGTCCGGGTTCGATTCCCGGTCAATGCATGTGAGATTTTCGAAGTGAAATGCCATGTCCTGTGGTTCGGATTCCACGTAAAAAGGAGGTCCCGTGGCTCATAATCACAAGATTCACGGTCACGTAAAACTACAATCTTCCTTCCTTCCTTTTTCTTACAGTGACCGGCCCATCCTCTCGGTCTTCAATGAGTTCCTCAGGATTAGCAATCCAGTTAACCACATTCACTGTATTCCACCCTGCATTTCTCTCTCCTTTATGGTCATTTAATTTTGGTGTTTTTTTCTATTGCTCCATTTCTTGTGGAGTTCTTCTGTCTGTTTTCGTGCTGTTGAAGTTCCAGACTCTTTGCTCCGTCATCATTCTTATAGACGTCGGGTGACCTATTTTTAATTGCTTCATCCCAATGCACTTGCGATTTTCTGTTATCATCCCCGCGCTCCTCCATATATCTTAATGATGCGTGATAACGTTCTTCTGCTTCTTCGTCGAACCCGCGACTCTGTTCTTGGGATCTCCAGTCTCGATTATTTCCATCTCGGCCGTAATTTCTCCTGTTATCAGGCTGTTGATTTCTTGTATCGCACTGATTCCAGGTTTTTCTTCCTCGGTGTCCGCGGTTCGATCTTCCTCTGTACGCTGGCCTCCAATTCTGGTTTTCCCTTTCTTCTCGTCGCCAGTCTGACTTCTCAGTTTCTGTGCTAGTAGATTTACTTTTGGTCTGCGCCCTAGTCGGTTCGGTTTGTGCACTAGTCATGTGGACTTGTTCCGTGTTCCGACTCTGCTTCATATGCTGCGTTGTGGTGAGATCGAGCTGTCTGAGTACCTCCTCCATCTCAATCGCTGTCTTGGCATTTGCAGAGATTAATAGTCTTTGCAGTACATATGGTAATTGCTTGGCTATCGCTAGACAAAGGTCTAGTTCTCGAGGCGCTTCGTCAAGCTCTCTGAAACGGCATAATTGTGCTATAAAGAATTCAGCATATTTCGTTGGATTATTTGTACTATAGCGTCTGGAGTACAAGTCCAATCTTAGATTCTGCTGGAGGTTTACATCCCAGTACCTTCTTAAAAATGCCTGGCGGAATTCTTCTACTGTGTCCAACGTGTAACGAAAACTTCTGAACCATAAGGCACATTCACCTTCAGTCAGTTTTTCGATAGCTCTTAATCTTCGCTCTGGCGGTACCTTTGTGTCATTTAAGTATTCGGAAACCTCTTTGAGCCAGTATTTGGGTGTCTTATTTCAGTTACTCCCAGAATACTTTCTCGGATTCTCGTCATTAGCCCTTACAACAGTGACTATCTGATTTTGTACAGCATTTTCATGCGGTGTGGACATAGCAATAGGTATACCAGGTGTGGTATACGGGCTGTCACTTGGCATGGCTGTATTTCTCGGAGTGGGCTGTACCTCTATATCTGCCCATCTGTTTCTCCTATTTTCATCTACGCTTCCTTCATTAGATCTAGGATTTCGCAGTATGGACTCCTCGTGTGCGATCATTCTGGTTTCCATTTGGCTGTGCATGTTTTCCGCTCTTTCTAAACGAGCTAATACTTCTCGTTCTATTTTCTTCAGGCAATCACGATTTTCTTCTGCCATAGAAAATATTTTCTCCTTGTCATCTTTAAGGCTTTCTTTTATATGAGAAATTTCCCCCGCAAACCTTGTCTTACTTCGGCAAGCGTTTTATCACTGGCTTCATTTTTCAGGCTCTCTCGAACTTCCAACTCTTCTCGTAAATCTGTAACCTCTTTCTGGATGTGACCGTGCATATTGGAGATTTCGGTCCTCATTTTGGTAATTTCTCCCTGGTCCTCATCTTGCCTTTTATAAATGACTGCTAGATCGTTTTGAGTTTGTTCTAACTCTTTTTGGACTTTTCCAACCTGCGTCTTCATATTCATGATTATTCCCTTATTTTCTTTAGCGGAAGTTTTTATTTCACTGATCTCCTTGCATTGGTCAAGGATATTCTGATCCTGCTTCCTTAATGCTTCATCTACAGCTTTTGCGTAGCCTGCCATACGTTTACTCCATTTTTCGTCGCTATCTTCAAGCCTTTGATCAACGGTCTGAGTGAACGTATTAAACTGCTCTTCCTGCCGCTTAGTGTTCGCTTCGTTCTGATCCTGAATATCCTTAAGCTCTACGGACATCTCGTTTAATCTATCATTGACCTCACGTTGCGATTCTCTGCACACTTGCAGATTATTCTCGAGCTTTACTTCTATTGATTCAAAGCGTTTGTCATTATTTGCTTGCATCTCTGAAACCACGCTAACAATCTTTTCAGTTACCTCTTGTTTAATAGATTCTTTAACATCATCAATTTTTTTATTGACCTCTAATAAATTTGAATCTAAATGAGTGTTTACCGTAGCCATCATCTGGCTCATTACATTTTGATTAGCATCCAATCTACCCGTTATTTCATCTTGAAATGCCTTAGCATCCTCCCTACTCTTCGCATGAGTAGTATCGAAATGTTCCTTCAACACCGCGATACTCTTCAATATCCCCTCAGTACCGGCCATCCTGTATTTCTTATCTTTGAGATATAGGCGGGCCTTTGCTGTGCATGCTGGTGCGTTATATTGGGAAAAGAATTCCGATGTCGCGAAAACAACAACATTTATTTTAGCACCGTGCTGTGACCACCTATGGAATGGGTTTAGACCCTCGTACCCGTCCGTACAATCACTCGTCTGACAACAATGTCTAATGTCTGAGTATCACCTAAAAAGACTCACAATCACTCAAACACACTTTGAGGAAAAATATACTGTTATGGTTTTCCCCCATGGAAACCATACCATTATTATGGGGTTTTCTAAATCCCATAAGTCATCACGTTTTCTGGGCGCCATGATAAATAATGTGTGTGATATGGCTAGGTTGCGCAAAGCCAAGATATCTTATATTGCACTGGTGCAGGCGATTCCATAATGAATAAATACCGCCCCACGCTGCCTAATCCATGATAAATAAGGTCGATCAATGCTTTTACATTTACATTTAAGCATGTCTCATGGAGAATTATCAACATTTATTTCGAACGTGAAAGCTTATTAACTATGGGACGCGGCGTTTTTCTAATATAACCTAGCTTTGCTGCTATACTTGTCTCTACCATTTAATACCTTGGCCGACTTTTAGTAGTACCTGTGACTCAATCCTAGTACAATAACATGTCCTCCATGTACCCATTCGTCATCATAATTATGGAACATGTGTTCGTATCCCAGCTAACTCACGGTCTTTCGAGGCATGGGGCGTTCAACCCACTATACGAGCACATATTCAGGATTTGAGTCTGTCGGGTGACTACTCTACTTGAAAGAAACAACATATTCCTAAGTATAACATTTAATGGTACTAATTCATGGCAAAACAAAACACAAAACACAAAAAAAAACCACTTACTTCCCACAACAAAAATCAAAATTATCTGTGAGTCTCTTCTCATCAAGATTGGTGCTCCACCGCACTCATGTCTATCCTAAACATCCTATTGTTAATACTCTTTGACAATTGCGAGTGTCCATATTGTTCTTCACGTGGCACAATTTAAGACAAATTTGAATATCACAACACAACAAACACAAATTACATTTAAATGACATTAAATATGCAATTATTAAACATTTATCTGTTTTACACGGAACATTTACTTTAAATAGCATTGATTCATTAGCTTCTGCCTTGTTTAATAAGTGCTGTCTTTCCGCGAGTATCGTATTCTTTTCCCATAAGTTTCAAACGCTGAAGTGGTACACTTTCCCATCCAAAATACACACAGTTATAGATATTTTATAGCTTCACCCTACAACGATTTTCTGGGTCTGGTCAAAACATTATCGTTACAAACGTGTCATATCATTCAAATCACGCTACCCGTATGCATAAATTAGCATGAACTGGGTAATTACTCTTTACAAAAATGCTTCTATTTATTTGGTGCAGTTAGTTTCTCCTCGGAGAATAACTTGGCCAAATGTTATCCGATTACTTCATTCCAACATTGCATATGTATGGAAACAGTGCATCTAATTCAATTGATACCATATTATCAAGCACATCTTAATTACTTTTCGAAATATCGGGATTCTTCAGTGTCCCACTACAATCTTAAAATAAAAGGATCCGGTCTATTGACTTCCTTTCGTGCGAACAATGGATTTGTCACGGGCCGTCCTAAGCAAGATGGCTGCCGGGTTAGTGGATTATACCTGCTACCCCGCCCGACTTCCTGCACGGCCATGTGTTCACTCAATGGTGCAGCAGTGCTAGAGGTACCCTGAATGGATCGTGTCATTACGAATTGAGTCAATCTAATTATTTAATACCTACACTAGTAGTATTTAATGGGCTCATATCGGCTCCTAATTACTATTCAAGGCAAGGGATGGATCACGAAACAGCTTCGCCGTTCTATGGTCGTAATCAGTGGCTTTGCGCGCGTCTCAGCTGAGTTTCAAATTGTTATCTCACTGGACGGGCATGCATATAACAAGAGGAAATCGACGTTTCCTACACGAAGAACTATTTGTCTTACCTCTAAGGGCAGATCAATTAATATATTGGCCTACCTAGGGTGCCTAGCAGTTACCCCTGGTGGCGAAGACTCTGCTAACAGTGGATACAGACAGACTCTGTCCCAACTCTGTTGCGAATACACATGTATGCTCTAAGGCAATACTATATCGTAGCTTCGAAGAATTAGCTTACTAGATTCGACAATGCGCGAACTATATTCGGATGATCCCCGCAACTTATTGACGTAAATCTCTTTATTCTACGTTACATGCTCACTGATCGCGGCTTAAACAATATTTCTTACAGATGACTCAATTCCTAAAGCACTCAAGTCCTCTATACATTTACTCATAAGCCAAAGTTCTACGTAGCTCCAAAACAAGCATAAATTTACTGGCATACATTGACTATCTTAATGGCTCTCAAATACAACCCTGTAGAATATACCATAATAAAACATTTATTTAACATTTCAATGACACTGAAAAACTCTATTTATCTCGATATTTATCTTTCTTTCTTGCTTTTCATAATAACACAGTATTCTTACAATGGATATGACACACTTTGCACGTACTATAGGCCTGACATGCCGATTTATATATTTATTATTGTTACCGACCCCAGATTATTATTATTATTATTATTATTTTTTATTATTATTTAACGTTACCGTTACTTTCATCAATATCTTACGCCTAAATGGTCGTAAGCGTGTCATTCTCAAAGCCATATTTTTACCAAAATACGAGGGATGTGATCTCGTACACAAATGACTGTTAATTCTTAATCGTTGAGGGAATGATTCGTTGTAAGGTGAGCTATTAAATCATATCAACATATTAAATTTGTACTCACTTTCATTCTAGCTGGATTAGTCCTGCTTGACAGCCATTCGCCCGCCATAATGCTTGCTTTAAGCCATCATGATATTTTTCACACGACACATTGCATATAATTTACACATGGTAATTATATCTTTCACTACTGGCATTTTCACTTTAACACAATACACATTCTTTTACCATATAAACATAAACACTTTTAACGATCACTGTAATATAACTTTATACACAATTCTCACACATGGATCCTTGATCGGATTCCCACTATCGCCTGACCTCAGAGATGCGATGCAGCTAGATCCTGACAACCGATGGTCTCCTTGAAAGTCTATCTTGCGTGTGTGTGTTCGTCTCCCGTCACCTACAGTTTATGTCTCCTCTACTGCAAGGTTGTTCAATCCTAGACCACAACTACTTGTGATGCCTTCCAGGTTCCCGTAACTGTAGTGTTCATTACAATAGTATGTGTTATTTTACCCATGATAACACTTCCTGTGGTTATGTTCATTGTCTGTAAACTTCATCCTAAAATATCTCTACGCTGTACTGATTCTATACTCGCGTTTACTGTTGCTTATACGTCTGCTGTAGGCAAATTATTATATGATGCAGAATAACTGTTATTAAGCTGCATGATGCGCCTTTTATTGTTCACTGCTAATACACTTGAGGGTCAATACTTTATAAATTCCCCGCACTTTCTTGCGTGATTCGACAGCGTGTCACCACACGTGTTGAGTCAAGAAGAACTGACTCTCTGCTTCAGCTTCCCCCATATAAAGCATCCTGATGAAAAGTAGTTCACTGGATTTCCAGGAGCGACTCTCTTCTTAAAATAATCTGTATTCCGACAAAGTGAAGTGTGATCCTTATTCGTCTATTCATGGAGGTTCCAAATTCACTCGCGTGCAGGCAATTGCTTCGGCCAATTAATTATAATTAATTGCTTTCTTCCATGGCGTCATGATGCTACTCCGGTTCTTCCCCTACTGCTACATTACAAATCCTGACTCTGCCGCGGATTAGGTCTGTGTATACGCTCCTTTATAGATGCAGGCTTTAATTTAGGCGTGTGGACACTCCTAAATTATCTTTCCTATAATACATGCATCTGGGTGTAAGTTTCATCTCAATTTATTGCTCCATTTGGCCGTAATTAATTAATTTCTGTGGGCGACCACTCCCACTCCGCTTCTCTGCCTTGTAAGACTGAGATTCCCAAAGCCATTAATCTTTGATTGCTCCCCCAGTGCAGACGTAAAATATTTCCTTGGCGTCACCTAGTAACGCCCCCTTGCTAACCACGATTTGTCAACTGTCAAGTTGGCCCGATTTCTTGAGCTCATAGCATCTTAAACGTGCATAGGCTTGTATTTCCTGCAATAATCCTCCTTTAATGCTATAATATTCCCGTTCTGGCCGTGAAATCATGCTGGTATAATTATATACAGTTATAACTCATTGTTCCTCGGGTTCCCTGTGGCTGTTCCCCCTCAGAGATCAATGGTTCGATTCTTCGCAGAATCATGGGCCTGGTCTTTTCGTGATAAAGACCCCGGTTCGATGCTAGTCAGCCGTGTCCCATTGGGCACATCTTTTCCCTGCTAAGTTCGAAAAATTCATTTTACAAGTGAATTCTTTCGAGCCTCCTGACTGCATCGACTTAGCAGACAGTGTTTACGTTAGGCGGTCAGTGCTCCCGGGCAGTGGGTCGTCTCGCTCCCCCACTCCTCTCTGTCTGCCGTCTCGTATTTCGTTGTTTTCTTTCCTTAGCACTTCATTCGTCGCTTGGAGCTCTCTTGCTGCTTCCCGTAACTGGTCATAAAACTCTTCCAACTGACAGCTGCATTCTTTCCTCGTTCCCCCTGGGTCTACGAACTGGCTGTCTTGTTTCCTTTCAAACTGATGTAGGCTTTTCTGAGGACTCTCTGCGTGCATATATAATGACTCCCCGTACATTTGGTTGTGCATGTCTTGTTCTTCTGTGGTTTCATACTCTTCCGGTGGACTATACAATTTGAGATTGGTAGCGTTTGCCACAACTTCTTTGCCTGTCTCTTCATCTTTAATTCTGTAGGCATTATTTTGCAAGTCCCTTATAATTAGATAGGGCCCGTGGTAGTTATGTTGAAACTTTTTGTATTTCCTGTTCTCTGGGTCTGAAATAGCTGTTTTTTTTATAAAACGTACTCTCCCACGAGTAGTGGCCTGTGGTAGCGTTTCCTTCTATTCCTCCGCTGCCGTCTGTCCGCTTGTTTCTTGAGATACTCGAATGTTCTCTGGATCCTCAACTCGCGTCCAGGCTGCGCGTCTACAGGTGTCTGAATGACGTTGTTCCATGGCCTCTCCGGTCTTCTATCAAGGTGAAGGCTCACGGGCACTTCCCCTGTCGCTTCGTGCACTGTATTGTTAATACAATACTCGATAATTTCTAGTACGTCTATCCAGTTCCAGTTCTCTGTAGATCAGTATATTTTCATGTATTTTTGCAGATCTCTCATCACTCTTTCCGCGCTGTTGGCCTCTGGGTGTCGAATTGTGGACAAAATCTGTCTTATATCCAGATTTTCCAGCTCCCTGCAGAATTCTACGCTGGTAAAACAGCTACCATGATCAAACAATATGTTCTCCGGCTGCCCTAGTATAGGAATGACTCTTTCCTTCAGTCTTTTAAGTACCTGTTTCGTACTGGTTTTCCGAATTGGACATAGGACTACCATTTTTGAAAACACGTCTAGTGCAACTAGGATGTGTCTATTTCCCCTTCTGGCTCTCGGAAGAAGGCCGAAATTATCCAATGCCAGAAGCTGACATGGCTTCTCTGTCAGGAGTGGTATTGGTTTTTGCCTCATTAAATACGAGTTAGGCTTTACTCGCTGGCAAATATCGCATGTCCTGATTGTATTTCTGACTGTATCTCTAAGTTTTGGCCAAATAAATGCTTCTTTCAGCAGGGCAACAGACTTGTCTACGCCAGGGTGGCCAAAAGCTCTGTGTGCCAACCATACTAATCTTCTCTGCAATGCTGGCGGAATAACAATCCTGGGTCGAGTGTGATCTGCATCGCTCCATTTGTGTAGCATCTGGTTAAACCATAAATATTCCGTTGATAGTGCCTCGGCTTCTACATACATCAGGGTTCCTCTGACAAGCTTTCCATCGAAGTAATTAACCATCAACCGTATCCAGGGATCTTCGCGTTGAAAAATGGCGATGTTCCTTAGATCATTTAATGTCTTCTGGTCTCTATATTCTATGTCGATAGCTAGAGCTTCCTCTTCATCAGCTGTCGGGTATCTGCTTAGCAAGTCAGGTATAATGTTGTCCTTCCCCGGGCAATACTCGATTTCCACTTGAAATTGCTGTATATGCAAGGACCACCTCGTCAATCTTTGACTTGACAAGTCAGTTTTCAACAGGAACGTTAGGGCTTTATGGTCCGTTCTCAATACGATTCTGAACCCATAAATCACTTTTCGCCAATACTGTAAAGCATAGTATTGCGAGTAATTCAATCTCCGTGACCGTATAATTCTTTTCATTAGATTTCAATCTTCTGCTTATGAATGCGATATAAGTTTTCTCTTCTGGCCTGTCCACATTTTCCTGGTAAAGCATTGCCCCAATGCCTATGAGTGATGCGTCAGTCTGAATAATAAATTTCTGGGTGTAGTCTGGATATCCCAATTTAACATAATCTAAAAGCATCTGTTTAGATTTCACGAAGGCTTCCTCGCATTTTTCAGTCCATCGTCACCTTCCCCCTTTCTTCAATAAATCTTGGAGTGGCGCCACGGTCTCGGTGTATTTCGGGCAATGGCTCGAAAAGAATCCAATAACGCCTAGGTATTGCCTGACGTTATTCACCTTCGTTGGTCTCGGGAAATGTTTAATGACCTCCAATTTCCCCGGATTTGGCCTAACTCCTTGCGCATCTATTACATGGCCTAGGAATTTAACTTCTCTCTGACCAAAGTTAGATTTCTTCAGATTGACCTTAAAGTTAGCCTGACTTAGGTCATCTAATAACTTGCGTAGATATCTGATATGTTCTTCCACTGTTTCTGATGTTAGCAGGATATCATCTACATAGCTTATGGTTGTTGCCTTTACTTCTTCAGACAGGTTTCGATCAAGCGCTCGTATCAACGCTGAACCCGCTGTTTTCAAACCAAATGGGAGACGCAAAAACGAGTATGTATGCTGATCGAATAAGAAATCGGTTAATAAGCTTGTTTTCTCCTCCAGTTCAAGATGGTGAAAGGTTGCAGTGATGTCAAGATTTGTGAATACAGCCTTTCCTTTGAATCTTATGAGGATCTTCTTTATGGGTGGCACTTGGTCAAATTCCGGTATAACCTTGGAATTCAAATTTTGCAAGTCCAGGCATATCCTTACACTTCCGTCCTGTTTAGGTACAACTACCAGTGGGCTGACATAAGGTGTGGCTGTCTTTACAATGACGCCCGCCTCCAGCATCTCCTGTATTGCTTCCTTGACCTTTAAATAATGTTTCTCGGCTAGTGGGTAAGGCTTTTGTCTGAATGGCGTCCAGTCACTAACTTGGAACGCATATTGGAAGTTCTTGATTCGGCCAGGTCTCGAATCGAAGACTCCTTTATATTCGAATAACAGTTCCCTTAACATCTGCTTGTGTTCTGGACCAATGTTAGCTTCCTCTAGCTTTACTTCAAGGCATTCTCCGAATTGTGGTTCGAGGTCCTTTTCAATGTCTGCGGCCAGTGTTGCCAACTCTTCCTCGATGTCTTCTGTTGTCAATACTGCATCCCCAGTCATATCTCCACATGTATGCCATACGTACTCTTCTGGTCTCGTTTCACTATGTTTTAATGAGATCTCTAAATTCTCCTTTTCCTCACTCACGCGAAACATAACAATGTCTTGTGAGAGATCTATTATGACCTTATATTCTCTTATGAAATCCGCGCCAACAATAATGTTAAAAGGCAGCTTATTCACAAGTAGGAAACTCTGTGAAAATATAGAGTTCCCTATCTGCAAATCTAAAAATACTTGGTATTTGCATATCATTACTTTATCTGGTATCACGCCTTTTATCTTCACGCTTGAAATTGGTATATTCAATACGTGGATTTTACTTTGGATTTCATTATACAGCGCCTGGGTAATTAAACATACAGTCGAGCCAGTGTCCAGAAGACTCCTTATCTTCATGCCTCCGATGTTTACAATTATAATGGGTAGTTCCCTTCTTACAGTGACCGGGGGCATGGTGGCTCAGCGGTCTAGCTGTATGCCTCTCACCAAGGCGGTCCGGGTTCGATTCCCGGTCAATGCATGTGAGATTTTCGAAGTGAAATGCCATGTCCTGTGGTTCGGATTCCACGTAAAAAGGAGGTCCCGTGGCTCATAATCACAAGATTCACGGTCACGTAAAACTACAATCTTCCTTCCTTCCTTTTTCTTACAGTGACCGGCCCATCCTCTCGGTCTTCAATGAGTTCCTCAGGATTAGCAATCCAGTTAACCACATTCACTGTATTCCACCCTGCATTTCTCTCTCCTTTATGGTCATTTAATTTTGGTGTTTTTTTCTATTGCTCCATTTCTTGTGGAGTTCTTCTGTCTGTTTTCGTGCTGTTGAAGTTCCAGACTCTTTGCTCCGTCATCATTCTTATAGACGTCGGGTGACCTATTTTTAATTGCTTCATCCCAATGCACTTGCGATTTTCTGTTATCATCCCCGCGCTCCTCCATATATCTTAATGATGCGTGATAACGTTCTTCTGCTTCTTCGTCGAACCCGCGACTCTGTTCTTGGGATCTCCAGTCTCGATTATTTCCATCTCGGCCGTAATTTCTCCTGTTATCAGGCTGTTGATTTCTTGTATCGCACTGATTCCAGGTTTTTCTTCCTCGGTGTCCGCGGTTCGATCTTCCTCTGTACGCTGGCCTCCAATTCTGGTTTTCCCTTTCTTCTCGTCGCCAGTCTGACTTCTCAGTTTCTGTGCTAGTAGATTTACTTTTGGTCTGCGCCCTAGTCGGTTCGGTTTGTGCACTAGTCATGTGGACTTGTTCCGTGTTCCGACTCTGCTTCATATGCTGCGTTGTGGTGAGATCGAGCTGTCTGAGTACCTCCTCCATCTCAATCGCTGTCTTGGCATTTGCAGAGATTAATAGTCTTTGCAGTACATATGGTAATTGCTTGGCTATCGCTAGACAAAGGTCTAGTTCTCGAGGCGCTTCGTCAAGCTCTCTGAAACGGCATAATTGTGCTATAAAGAATTCAGCATATTTCGTTGGATTATTTGTACTATAGCGTCTGGAGTACAAGTCCAATCTTAGATTCTGCTGGAGGTTTACATCCCAGTACCTTCTTAAAAATGCCTGGCGGAATTCTTCTACTGTGTCCAACGTGTAACGAAAACTTCTGAACCATAAGGCACATTCACCTTCAGTCAGTTTTTCGATAGCTCTTAATCTTCGCTCTGGCGGTACCTTTGTGTCATTTAAGTATTCGGAAACCTCTTTGAGCCAGTATTTGGGTGTCTTATTTCAGTTACTCCCAGAATACTTTCTCGGATTCTCGTCATTAGCCCTTACAACAGTGACTATCTGATTTTGTACAGCATTTTCATGCGGTGTGGACATAGCAATAGGTATACCAGGTGTGGTATACGGGCTGTCACTTGGCATGGCTGTATTTCTCGGAGTGGGCTGTACCTCTATATCTGCCCATCTGTTTCTCCTATTTTCATCTACGCTTCCTTCATTAGATCTAGGATTTCGCAGTATGGACTCCTCGTGTGCGATCATTCTGGTTTCCATTTGGCTGTGCATGTTTTCCGCTCTTTCTAAACGAGCTAATACTTCTCGTTCTATTTTCTTCAGGCAATCACGATTTTCTTCTGCCATAGAAAATATTTTCTCCTTGTCATCTTTAAGGCTTTCTTTTATATGAGAAATTTCCCCCGCAAACCTTGTCTTACTTCGGCAAGCGTTTTATCACTGGCTTCATTTTTCAGGCTCTCTCGAACTTCCAACTCTTCTCGTAAATCTGTAACCTCTTTCTGGATGTGACCGTGCATATTGGAGATTTCGGTCCTCATTTTGGTAATTTCTCCCTGGTCCTCATCTTGCCTTTTATAAATGACTGCTAGATCGTTTTGAGTTTGTTCTAACTCTTTTTGGACTTTTCCAACCTGCGTCTTCATATTCATGATTATTCCCTTATTTTCTTTAGCGGAAGTTTTTATTTCACTGATCTCCTTGCATTGGTCAAGGATATTCTGATCCTGCTTCCTTAATGCTTCATCTACAGCTTTTGCGTAGCCTGCCATACGTTTACTCCATTTTTCGTCGCTATCTTCAAGCCTTTGATCAAAGGTCTGAGTGAACGTATTAAACTGCACTTCCTGCCGCTTAGTGTTCGCTTCGTTCTGATCCTGAATATCCTTAAGCTCTACGGACATCTCGTTTAATCTATCATTGACCTCACGTTGCGATTCTCTGCACACTTGCAGATTATTCTCGAGCTTTACTTCTATTGATTCAAAGCGTTTGTCATTATTTGCTTGCATCTCTGAAACCACGCTAACAATCTTTTCAGTTACCTCTTGTTTAATAGATTCTTTAACATCATCAATTTTTTTATTGACCTCTAATAAATTTGAATCTAAATGAGTGTTTACCGTAGCCATCATCTGGCTCATTACATTTTGATTAGCATCCAATCTACCCGTTATTTCATCTTGAAATGCCTTAGCATCCTCCCTACTCTTCGCATGAGTAGTATCGAAATGTTCCTTCAACACCGCGATACTCTTCAATATCCCCTCAGTACCGGCCATCCTGTATTTCTTATCTTTGAGATATAGGCGGGCCTTTGCTGTGCATGCTGGTGCGTTATATTGGGAAAAGAATTCCGATGTCGCGAAAACAACAACATTTATTTTAGCACCGTGCTGTGACCACCTATGGAATGGGTTTAGACCCTCGTACCCGTCCGTACAATCACTCGTCTGACAACAATGTCTAATGTCTGAGTATCACCTAAAAAGACTCACAATCACTCAAACACACTTTGAGGAAAAATATACTGTTATGGTTTTCCCCCATGGAAACCATACCATTATTATGGGGTTTTCTAAATCCCATAAGTCATCACGTTTTCTGGGCGCCATGATAAATAATGTGTGTGATATGGCTAGGTTGCGCAAAGCCAAGATATCTTATATTGCACTGGTGCAGGCGATTCCATAATGAATAAATACCGCCCCACGCTGCCTAATCCATGATAAATAAGGTCGATCAATGCTTTTACATTTACATTTAAGCATGTCTCATGGAGAATTATCAACATTTATTTCGAACGTGAAAGCTTATTAACTATGGGACGCGGCGTTTTTCTAATATAACCTAGCTTTGCTGCTATACTTGTCTCTACCATTTAATACCTTGGCCGACTTTTAGTAGTACCTGTGACTCAATCCTAGTACAATAACATGTCCTCCATGTACCCATTCGTCATCATAATTATGGAACATGTGTTCGTATCCCAGCTAACTCACGGTCTTTCGAGGCATGGGGCGTTCAACCCACTATACGAGCACATATTCAGGATTTGAGTCTGTCAGGTGACTACTCTACTTGAAAGAAACAACATATTCCTAAGTATAACATTTAATGGTACTAATTCATGGCAAAACAAAACACAAAACACAAAAAAAAACCACTTACTTCCCACAACAAAAATCAAAATTATCTGTGAGTCTCTTCTCATCAAGATTGGTGCTCCACCGCACTCATGTCTATCCTAAACATCCTATTGTTAATACTCTTTGACAATTGCGAGTGTCCATATTGTTCTTCACGTGGCACAATTTAAGACAAATTTGAATATCACAACACAACAAACACAAATTACATTTAAATGACATTAAATATGCAATTATTAAACATTTATCTGTTTTACACGGAACATTTACTTTAAATAGCATTGATTCATTAGCTTCTGCCTTGTTTAATAAGTGCTGTCTTTCCGCGAGTATCGTATTCTTTTCCCATAAGTTTCAAACGCTGAAGTGGTACACTTTCCCATCCAAAATACACACAGTTATAGATATTTTATAGCTTCACCCTACAACGATTTTCTGGGTCTGGTCAAAACATTATCGTTACAAACGTGTCATATCATTCAAATCACGCTACCCGTATGCATAAATTAGCATGAACTGGGTAATTACTCTTTACAAAAATGCTTCTATTTATTTGGTGCAGTTAGTTTCTCCTCGGAGAATAACTTGGCCAAATGTTATCCGATTACTTCATTCCAACATTGCATATGTATGGAAACAGTGCATCTAATTCAATTGATACCATATTATCAAGCACATCTTAATTACTTTTCGAAATATCGGGATTCTTCAGTGTCCCACTACAATCTTAAAATAAAAGGATCCGGTCTATTGACTTCCTTTCGTGCGAACAATGGATTTGTCACGGGCCGTCCTAAGCAAGATGGCTGCCGGGTTAGTGGATTATACCTGCTACCCCGCCCGACTTCCTGCACGGCCATGTGTTCACTCAATGGTGCAGCAGTGCTAGAGGTACCCTGAATGGATCGTGTCATTACGAATTGAGTCAATCTAATTATTTAATACCTACACTAGTAGTATTTAATGGGCTCATATCGGCTCCTAATTACTATTCAAGGCAAGGGATGGATCACGAAACAGCTTCGCCGTTCTATGGTCGTAATCAGTGGCTTTGCGCGCGTCTCAGCTGAGTTTCAAATTGTTATCTCACTGGACGGGCATGCATATAACAAGAGGAAATCGACGTTTCCTACACGAAGAACTATTTGTCTTACCTCTAAGGGCAGATCAATTAATATATTGGCCTACCTAGGGTGCCTAGCAGTTACCCCTGGTGGCGAAGACTCTGCTAACAGTGGATACAGACAGACTCTGTCCCAACTCTGTTGCGAATACACATGTATGCTCTAAGGCAATACTATATCGTAGCTTCGAAGAATTAGCTTACTAGATTCGACAATGCGCGAACTATATTCGGATGATCCCCGCAACTTATTGACGTAAATCTCTTTATTCTACGTTACATGCTCACTGATCGCGGCTTAAACAATATTTCTTACAGATGACTCAATTCCTAAAGCACTCAAGTCCTCTATACATTTACTCATAAGCCAAAGTTCTACGTAGCTCCAAAACAAGCATAAATTTACTGGCATACATTGATTATCTTAATGGCTCTCAAATACAACCCTGTAGAATATACCATAATAAAACATTTATTTAACATTTCAATGACACTGAAAAACTCTATTTATCTCGATATTTATCTTTCTTTCTTGCTTTTCATAACAACACAGTATTCTTACAATGGATATGACACACTTTGCACGTACTATAGGCCTGACATGCCGATTTATATATTTATTATTGTTACCGACCCCAGATTATTATTATTATTATTATTATTATTATTATTATTATTATTATTTAACGTTACCGTTACTTTCATCAATGTCTTACGCCTAAATGGTCGTAAGCGTGTCATCCTCAAAGCCATATTTTTACCAAAATACGAGGGATGTGATCTCGTACACAAATGACTGTTAATTCTTAATCATTGAGGGAATGATTCGTTGTATGGTGAGCTATTAAATCATATCAACAAATTAAATTTGTACTCACTTTCATTCTAGCTGGATTAGTCCAGCATGATAGCCATTCGCCCGCCAAAATGCTTTCTTGAAGCCATCATGATATTTTTCACACGACACATTGCATAGAATTTACACATGGTAATTATATATTCCACTACTGGCATTTTCACTTTAACACAATACACATTCTTTTACCATATAAACATAAACACTTTTAACGATCACTGTAATATAACTTTATACACAATTCTCACACACGGATCCTTGATCGGATTCCCACTATTGCCTGACCTCAGAGATGCGATGCAGCTAGATCCTGACAACCGCTGGTGTCCTTGAAAGTTTATCTTGCGTGTGTGTGTTCGTCTCCTGTCACCTACAGTTTATGTTTCCTCTACTGCAAGGTTGTTCAATCCTAGATCACAACTTCTTGTGATGCCTTCCAGGTTCCCGTAACTGTAGTGTTCATTACAATAGTATGTGTTATTTTACCCATGATAACATTTCCTGTGGTTATGTTCATTGTCTGTGAACATCATCCTACAATATCTCTACGCTGTACTGATTCTATACTGGCGTATACTGTTGCTTATACGTCTGTTGTAGGCTAATTATTATATGATGCAGAATTACTGTTATTAAGCTGCATGATGCGCCTTTTATTGTTCACTGCTAATACACTTGAGGGTCAATACTTTATAAATTCCGCGCACTTTCTTGCGTGATCCGACAGCATGTCACCACATGAGTTGAGTCAAGAAGAACTGACTCTCTGCTTCAGCTTCCCCCATATAATGCTTCCTGATGAAAAGTAGTTCACTGGATTTCCAGGAGCGACTCTCTTCTTAAAATAATCTGTTTTCCGACAAGGTGAAGTGTGATCCTTATTCGTCTATTCATGGAGGTTCCAAATTCACTCGGGTGCAGACAATTGCTTCGGCCAATTAATCTATCTATATTGAACCCTTGCAAAGAAGCTTATGAGACTCAGTTTCGGGGGGTGTAACAGTCCATATCGTAAGTTGTTGTTAGAGCGCTTCATTAACATGCAGGGTAATATATAACAAAATAACATGCAGGAAAAAGTGAAGCCAGGGTTAAAACAAATGAATTTAATAAACAGATCAGCTATTTACAACAAGAATTAACAAACAAAACTCCCATATGACTCCCACTGAATAAAATAAAGTTTGCCAAAACTAGGCTAAATCTCAGGAGAGATTAATACTCGGACCAAGTGTCCCTAAGAAAATCAACAAAAGTGACAATGTATGCGCGTGTGCTGTTCTACATGCTTCACGATGAGTACAATCGAATGCATGATTCGTCATCATCCAGAATAAACTTTCAGACGACGAATCCACATTGCTTAGAGCTAGACCGACGCTGGGAACAACTATACAACACTTAAAACTAAACCGACACTTCCTATACTTAAAAAATAAACAACTCAATAATTTCCGCGTGAAATTGGAATCAAAACTGCAGTAGGAAACATTACTGCCTAAAATTAGGACTTCTCACACAAATCAACACAAGTAAGTTAACAAGTGACCAACAAAAGAAATTCACAAATGACCGCCGTCATTTTACAAGTACACTACCACTACACCACACAGGTGTCACATACTAAATTACATGAATTGAGTCATAAACAAACCACTAGGCTCAAAGCCAACATTTACATTATTAACACAAAATTCTATCCATACAACATGCAATAATCCGTCACAAACATGGCGAACTCCCCAATTAATTATGGTTCAAAATAACCATCACAAAGAACAGGTTTGCTACTTGAAAGCTTAAAGGGGCCAGTCGGAACATAGGACTGCCTAACAAAAAAATAAGTCACCAGGCAAGACGGGCGATTCGTGGAAATCTGCATATCTGTCAACCCACGTGTCAAAATAACCTCGACCTCCCAAGGCACGGGATCGAATCTCGAAGAAGCGTGCCCCAAAGCACAATAATACGTGTGTGTGTGTCAGAACAAAATATCCCGGCATTTCCCCTAGGAAATCCAAGAATCAGCATATGGACAAGGTACAGCAGTCTCCCTGGAGCACCCTGCCTTTCCATCAAATATACAACAACAACAAAATATGAGGGCGGTAGGACCTCTACCCCTCTTCACGTAAAATCAACACACACCTGACACAATAACACGCGCAGAATCACACGTATGGGTTTGACAGACCCTGAAATAAAATGTCATAATTATTTTCCACTTGCTGGCGCCTCCGTTCTACGCCGTGACTAATAAACCTGAAAAGGACTCAAAAAAATCTAAAAATTAGAACTAAGGTGTTCTACATTTACATCTTAAGTTGTTGCGCTCGGCAACCCTAATTTGAATAATAACCTGTTCAACAAACATCTTACAGTAATTACCTCCCTTTCCTATCAAAATATGAACTTTAATAAAGCACCACTTATCGAATGTAACGGGTTTCGCATTTGCATGGATAAAAAAATCACGTACACGCGCCGTGTACATTAAATATGACTCCCAAGAAAAATAAATACGCAACAAACACTTTGGCCACGTGCCAACGTACATTTAAAACAATTAGTGTCGGTACAAGAAAAACACTCAAAACAAGAAAAGACTAAAATGAACTATTTACAAAGTTCCACCGCCAATCTAACTACATAATTGAATAATCAATTGTTGTACATCACCGTCTCAGCTTGTAGAACATATGACCTCCATCTCAGCCCATTTCCCCACGGGAAAATTAACACTCCATCGTTGTCTTCGTAGAAGCGTCGGACATCACTCCGGCTCCTGACCACACGTCGGACATCTTGGTGTAGTCTCTTTGGAAGAAAAATTCAATGTTATTATAATTTGACCTGGCTATAATCGCTTGTGAGTTACTAAATTCGCCCACAAATAGTCCTATGCGATTAATCACGAAGACTTTCCCTACTCTTGCTCACACACGCACGATACACACAAAAAAATACAATAAAAATTTACATGAAATATACAACTTCGAGTCCATCGTCACTGGCTCGACAATACAAGTTTTAAAGTCTGACTGACTTACAGTCGCTATCTCGCTCGGTAATCTCTACTGCTCTGCTTGACCTTCGCTCGGGTGAGCGCAAATTAGAATGTTACTCGGGTCTTGCCCCTAAGAGCTGAAAATAGTTGTCTTTAAGATAATATCCAAGTTTTAAATCACCACGCAAACCGGTGTGAAGTTAGCTCACAGAGCTCACAAAGTATTAGACTTCAAATAATATATTAGAGCTTTAAAAATCGCTACACAAACTGACGTGAAGTTAGCTCATCAGAGCTCACAAATAAATGACTTCGAATAATATTAGAGCGTTAAAATCATTACACAAACTGGCGTGAAGTTAGCTCACGGAGCTCCAAAACGAAAAGACATCGAATAGCGTCTCGTCGATCAATTTATTCGAAACTGACAGGGGGATGAAGAGTGGGGTGAATTAAGAAAAATTTTCCAGAGTTTTTATCTCACACACACGGGACTAGTGTCAATCTTCATCAAATAATTCAAACGTCTCAGCGCACACGTGCGGAGATAATTCCGATCGGCGGTTCTTTAGATAATCAATTCCGCGCGCTTTTTACCACTGACGCCATCCATCGCGTGATCTTGGCTTGGTCTCTCCTGATTGATTGATTCAATCGTAGGTCGGTGGCAAGAAACTCGTGACCATCCCTTTATGATTCCAATTCTGGTGCAAGTTGTTACACAATTTGGCCTTGAACTCAGCTTAGCCGGCCGTTCACAAGAATAGCTACCACTTGCTACTTCTGTGGCAAACATTGTGACACGCTACCTTGCCTTTATCCTCGTCAACTTCCACAAGTACTGCCTGGGCTGCAGTAATAATAATAATAAATCATGAATACTTATTTATCGTAGATCAATAAGGGTTCAATATATTTAAAACACTAATCCGATTTTTTTTACATCGAGAATGAGATAACGTCTTAACTGATTGACTTCGTAATGCTTTCCAACGAGAGCTCTTGGCATGTAGATTTGCAGAGTGTCTTTATAACAAACAAATATGTTACTGAATATTTTTATTTATTTTTAATCGTGTTTATCCTCCAGGGTGGTGGCTCCCAGGGACTCAGCGAGGGAACTCACCCCTACCGCCTATCCAGGCAGTGTCCTAGAGCTGGGAACATCTAATCGGAAGGGATACAACTGGTGAGCTGGGATTATCCCCTCGCCCAGGCGGCCTCACCTGCAAAGCGAACAGGGGCCTCATGAGGGAAGGGAGGGGAAGATTGGGATGGATAGGCAAGGAAGAGGGAAGGAGGCGGCCGTGGCCTTACGGTAGGTACCATCCCGGCATTTGCCCGAAGACGAAGTGGGAAACCACGGAAAACCACTTCGAGGATGGCTGAGGGGGAATCGAACCCCCTCTACTAATTTGGGCCACCCGAGGCTGAGTAGACCCCGTTCCAGTCCTCGTACCACTTTTCAAATTTCGTGGCAGAGCCGGGAATCGAACCCAGGACCTCCGGGGCAGCAGCTAACCATGCTGACCGCTACGCTACGGAGGCGACTATATTTTTAAATTAATAAACAATAATTCAGAAATCTTAGCCTCCGTGGCTTAGGCGGCAGCACGTCGGCCTCTCACCGCTGGGTCCGTGGTTCAAATCCCGGTCACTCCATGTGGGATCTGTGCTGGACAAAACGGAGGCAGACAGGTTTTTCTCCGGGTACTCCGGTTTTCCCTGTCAAAATTTCATTCCAGCAACACTCTCCACTATCATTCCATTTCATCTGTCATTCAATCATTGCCCCAGAGGAGTGCGTCAGGCCTCGGCAGCCGGCACAGTTCATATCCTCGCCGCTAGATGGGGGCTTCATTCATTCCATTCCTGACCCGGTCGGAGACTGGAAGCAGGCTGTGGATTTTCATTTTCATTTTTCAATTCAGAAATCTTGCCTAGCACGCATGCGCACAATCGCCTTGCCGCATGACAGTCATGGCGGTTACAAGTCCACCGCGTTTTAATTTCATGGTTATGTATAAGAATTGTAATGGAAGGGAACATTGTTTATGATATTTCCATAATATACACTGGAATATAATTATACCAGGTAGAAGATGTTGAATAACGTAAACTGACATCAAATTTTGAATGTGCATGATGTTTAACTGCCTTAATATTGCGCGCCGTTACCAGTTGACCGGTAACGCAGGTGGCAGAGCCGTGATCTCTTAATTTATGCATCGCCCAATGTGAGGGGTTCGAATCCCCCCTCCGGCATGTTTTTTTTTCGTATTTTCCTTTCTTGCAATTGCTATTATTATGTCGCCTCCGTAGCGTAGCGGTCAGCATGGTTTGCTGACGCCCCGGAGGTCCTGGGTTCGATTCTCGGCTCTGACACGAAATTTGAAAAGTGCTACGAGGACTGGAACGGGGTCTACTCAGCCTCGGGTGGCCCAAATGAGTAGAGGGGGTTCAATTCCCCCTCAGCCATCCTCGAAGTGGTTTTCCGTGGTTTCCCACTTCGTCTTCGGGCAAATGCCGGGATGGTACCTTCTTCAAGGCCACGGCCGCCTCCTTCCCTCTTCCTTGTCCATCCATCCTAACCATCCCTTACCTTCCCTCATGAGGCCCCTGTTCGCTTTGCAGGTGAGGCCGCCTGGGCGAGATGCCAATCCCACCTCACCAGTTGTATTCCTTCCGATTCGATGTTCCCAGCTCTAGGACACTGCCCGTAGAGGCGGTAGTGGTGAGTTCCTTCGCTGAGTCCGTGGGTTCCACCAACCTGGAGGGTAAACGACTAAAAAAAAAAAAAAAAAAAACAATTGCTATTATAGTGCCAAAACATATTTAACTTTTGGCATTCCCGTAAACTAAGGAATTCTGCGTTCCCATCTCAATTTAAAATGCTATGGTAATTTCATTGAAACGCTTTATAAGTTCCAACATTCGATAGATTACATTTGCAATACCGGTAGGCTATTTATCTTTATTGCTACAGCAGTTTTGGCATATTGTTGCGCATGGGAAAACTGTTAAGCCGACTGTGAATCAAGGATTGTACGAATGCCAACACATTATTGCCAGTTATACGGCAATAATATACAGTAGGCCTACGTTGAAATTCTGATATTACAAATGTAGGACTATTTTTGATTCCATTGTTTTCCAAATTAGATTCCACCCGCCTGGGCGACTTACTTCCGAGTGTCTTCAAATCGCGCCATGTGCTACGATACTCATTTGTTTTCCTCAGTTCTTTCTTTGCCTTATAAACATACAAGGCATGTCCAAAATGTTGTTACATGAAATTCAACTAATGAACCAGTTATACGGCAATAATATACAGTAGGCCTACGTTGAAATTCTGATATTACAAATGTAGGACTATTTTTGATTCCATTGTTTTCCAAATTAACTTCTATGTTTCAGTAGCAGTAGCCGCTGCAGTCGAATTTTGAAACCGCCATTTGTATTGTGTTTCCGATCTTTCTGTTATATAGTCTTTGGTGGTCAGTCCAGGTCAGTCGTTGTCTGTCGAGAATACATATCGCTACTTCTACGAATTGTTAAACCTTTCATTTTGTATACCATAACTATGGCATACTAGAAAGTGACTACGCAGAATTACTGGGTCGGTTTGTCTCGATAATTCATTGCCAGCTTTAAGAGTGGGCTTCCCTGTGTAAATACGACCTTTGACACGCACAGAAAATCTCTTATATATAATCCAAAACTGACTCATCACCGCAGGGCTCAAACCACTAGACCTAGAAAGCTGAAATTTTGCATGTTGGTTGATCCGAGTATGTAAAGGCTCACTAAGAAACGGTTTTTGAAAATTCAATTTGTAAGTGACTTTTTTCTGCCCTTTGGCATTGACAATCCAAAATTTAGTCATCGACGCAGGGCTCAAACCACTAGACCTAGAAAGCTGAAATTTTGCATGTTGGTTGATCCGAGTATGTAGAGGCCCACTAAGACACGAGTTTTGAAAATTCAATTTGTAAGTGACTTTTTTCGGCCCTTTGGCACTGAGCAAGGACAGTCGGTACAAAGTTCGGATTTAGCTCATTTTAAGCCACCAGATACGAGAAACAATACTCGGAGGTCCTGTATGGACCCCGAAACACACTTTTTAAGTTCCTAAAATGAACGGTTTCGGAGATATTCCCAAATAACTGTGTTCCCTCTGAGAAACAGATCAACGTTACTATGGCAACCGCCGAAATATCGCAGACCGGGGATAGTTTTCTGGCAATATCTCGAAAACCGTTTGGGGGGCGTGGTGGCTCAGCGGTCTAGCTGTATGCCTCTCACCAAGGCGGTCCGGGTTCGATTCCCGGTCAATGCATGTGAGATTTTCGAAGTGAAATGCCATGTCCTGTGGTTCGGAATCCACGTAAAAAGGAGGTCCCGTGGCTCATGATCTCAAGATTAACGGTCACGTTAAACTACAAGCTTCCTTCCGCTTCCTTCGAAAACCGTTCGTTTTAGGGCCTTAAAACGCTGGGTTCGGTTCCCACTTCTTCGAAGTGGAAACAACGAACATTGCTCCTCACATTGATACGCGCAAAAAGAGCTATAATCCATATTTCCACGAGCAAATCGACTTGGAAAGTCTCATCTCTTATATATAATCCAAAACTGACTCATCACCGCAGGGCTCAAACCACTAGACCTAGAAAGCTGAAATTTTGCATGTTGGTTGATCCGAGTATGTAGAGGCCCACTAAGAAACGGTTTTTGAAAATTCAATTTGTAAGTGACTTTTTTCGGCCCTTTGGCACTGAGCTAGGACAGTCGGTACAAAGTTCGGATTTAGCTCATTTTAAGCCACCAGATACGAGAAACAATACTCGGAGGTCCTGTAGGGACCCCGAAACACACTTTTTAAGTTCCTAAAATGAACGGTTTCGGAGATATTCCCAAATAACTGTGTTCCCTCTGAGAAACAGATCAACGTTACTATGGCAACCGCTGAAATATCGCAGACCGGGGATAGTTTTCTGGCAATATCTCGAAAACCGTTCGTTTTAGGGCCTTAAAACGCTGGGTTCGGTTCCCACTTTTAACCACGAACGTTGTCCTCACATTGATACGCGTAAAATGAGATAAGTTTTATCTATAGAGGTTGCTTTTGGGGCTCGGATACGATCGTGATTTTGAGTCTAATTTTATACTCTTACGGCTGGTTGTTGTAAGCGAGCTTTCAGAAGTTTACTCGAATTTACAATGTCAAGATACTTTCTATTTTGCACGGTATGCTTTCATTTTCTTTATAAATTTGTTTTTTTGTTAACTGAATATTTTTGTTTGCCAATTTTGATCTGCTCTTTTTCGTTTTTAACCATGATCTGCAACGTATATTCACAGTCGAATGTGTCGTATTCTACCGGCTGTCACGCTAATTATTATTGTTTCTTAAATTATCTTACTGAGGAATTGGGCATTCTTATTTCAATAAAGTTGGTATTTTGTCTTTCACGGCCATTGAATCCCCGCACAAGGGACGGCTTAAACCTAGAAAAGTTGCTGAGTTGTACTAATGGACTAATGGTGCAGCGGAAAAGAGGATAATTGAAGCTTTTGAAATGTGGTGATACAGGAGAATGATGATCAGATGGGTAGATAGGGTAACAAATGAAGAGGTATTAAGACGAGTGGGAGAGGAGAGATGTTTCTGGCGACTGCTAATGAAGAGAAGAGATAGGAGGGTAGGTCACATATTATGACACCCAGGAATAGCAAGCTTACTGTCGACCCAAATATTATGTGCACTCGAGTTTGAAGGTTGTTTATGAAGTAACCAATAGACCTTCATAAAATCCAATGACATCATAATTTTCGTCGTTCGATTGTACGTTAGTTCATGTAGGTTTGGAATTTTTAATTTATATTTTAATATTTTTTATCGCAGTTGAGGCACAAAATGTGCCCGTTTTTAAGCGTGTTTCAACCATGCGTCACATTTAAGAATTATTATCTCACAAACCCGTCATCAGATCGAATCCAAATTTTAACACAATATACATTGGAATGTTGTATAACGGGTTTATTAATTCCAAAATGTTGTGTGTTCAAGAACGAATGTTGTTATCATTTTTGTAAGGTAACACTTTCTCGGCTCGGGGTCGTTGGAAAATGTAGTTCTTGGTTGCGTTGTAATCCTTATACATCAAAAAGTTAAGCTGTATGACTGTGAAATAGGTAAATTAATTCACTTATTTTATATCGGTTTGTATTTGTACGGAGAATTAAGACATGGTTCACCAGCTAGCCGCTCCGGGAAATGCTGTACAGCGTTGCTGATATGGAGCCCATCACTTCCGAGCGAGACGCGCCATGACGCGTGATGTAGCCCATCTTGGCAATGATGTACTGCTTTCACCGGAGCGGCTGGCTGGTGAACCATGTCTTAATTCTCCGTACAAATACAAACCGATATAAAATAAGTGAATTAATTTACGTATTTCACAATCATACAGCATACCGTTTTGATGTATAAGGATTACAACGCAATCAAGAACTACATGTTCAAACCATCCCGAGCCGAGGAAAAGTTACATTACAAAAATGATATCAACTTTGTTTCTTGGACACACAAAATTTTAAATTAATAAACCTGTTATACAACATTCCAATGTATATTGTGTTAAAATTTGGATTCGATCTGATGACAGGTTTGTGAGATAATAATTCTTAAATGTGACGCATTGTTGAAAATCGCTTAAGAACGGGCACTTCTTGTGTTCCAACTGTGATAAAAAATATTAAAATATAAATTAAAAATTCCAAACCTACATGATCTAACGTAAAATAGAACGACGAAAATGATGATGTTATTGGATTTTATATAGGTCTATCGGTTACTTCACAAACATACTTCAAACTCGAGTACATAGTGTGGTCGAATGTAGTTATGGATGTGAGGGTAGCGGACTAGAACTGTAGGGGTTATCCAGGGTTAAACAGATTGCCTCGGATGTAGGGTGTGGTAGCTATGTAGAAATGAAACGAATAGCTCAGGAGAGGGAGACATGGAGGGCTGCATCAAACCAGTTAAAAAACTGAAGACTCAAACAACAACAATCAGGAATTTTAATTACTTAGAGAGACATGTGGGGCAAAAGGGTCGTTAGAGAATATCAACCCCAGGGATGGAACACTGGAAGAGACTGCATAGCGTACATCAGCGGCCAAGGTGAGCGATATTTAACTATAGGTCTATTAATAGGGATATGTTTACGTTCAAATCATCAATTAGTATGGCCAAATTACATCCAGAATAGCTTAAGAAAAGATTACTTTTAATTCCCCATATTCCGATAGATTTGCCATTCCAGTGTGCAAGAGTGCAGTTCCCTCTTCAAACAATATTCGCAATTTCTTTAACAAACGCAATGACACACACTTAACAGTAGCACGTGTACATTTAGACAAAACCATTTTTTCCCATGGCCAACTGTATGTGGCGTGCTCGCGAGCATCCGGACAACAAAATCGTTATGTCTCAGCAGAAGATGTCAAAACCAAAAACGTAATTTTAAAATGTGTTAACATATTGTAACATCGAACCCTGCAGACCTTCACAACTCTATAAAATTCCCACTTTGCTGATCATATCAATATACTGTATGTATCAGATAATTCAGAATTAGAATGGACACACCTATAGCCGCGATTGCTGTAATAGAATAGACCAATTATCAGCAATAATGCATCGTCCCCATTGTCTTGATCGCGGGCGAAGCCGCGGGTACCTGCTAGTATAATTATAAAACTGACTCCATTATTAAGGTGACTGGCGAAATGGTTCTATGCTCCTCTTCATAATTTACTGTCATGGATATCCGAAGAATTGTACCAATAACAGGTGACGGAAATTGCTCATTTAGAGCAGTTTCGTACTGTTTATATCGAAATGAAGAACGTCATAGTGAGTTGCGTTTGAAAACTGTTACAAAAATTGTTGCTGACTGGAATATTTAAAAGGATTTTATTATTGGCGATGAGTCTTATCGCCTTCCCCTCAGCAACCAACTTGAGTATGAAAATCTTATGGCTCTGAACGGTTAATATGCTGGTCATGTTGAACTCCATTGTATAAGCCAATTGTTTAATGATTATTTGTTTAGAGTGCATATCAATGAGACTAACCACGTTGTAGATTATGGCAATGGAAGTGTTATTTGTCATTGTTTAGCGGCTCCGTTGATGCATCACACTATAGTGTGATCGAATACGACATTAATTTGCGGATATATCCTACTGTAAATAGACGCATTCGACGAAAAAGAACATTAACCGGTCGTGTGGAAACTACAAATAGACGCAAAACAATGATAAATCGGAGAAAAGGTGAAACCACTTTTAATATACAATATAAATCTGTCATTTCAGAAACAATGCCAGATATTATGCCGTACACCGTTGGGTCCTTGACGAACGAATGCAAACATTGTTCTGCATTGTTCTTCTCTTGCGAAAAAACTACGCTTGGTTACTTTGGCCTTTGCTGTTGCAATGGTAAAATTGATCTGCCGAAATATAAAATACTTGACAGGCTTAAACCATTTTCACTGGAAATGATGATACCTCAAGGAACTTCAGAGAGAATATTCGGCAGTACAACAATTCTATGTCCTTCGTTTCCTTTGATGCCAATTTTACCGTACCACCTGAACACGGTCCATATTGTTTTAAAATTTCAGGAATTGTACATCATCGCATTTCTTCCATATATTCCAAAAATATAAGCGACAGTTGTGACGGCCAGTTATATATATTAGACTGCTCAGAAGCTAATCAAATCAGACTAGCAAATCGAGCGAATTCTTGCATCAGGGAGGGTACACTTCATATTCTAAATAATATTTTGCAAGAGAATAACCCTTACATTCAACTGTATAAGACAATGCATTCAAAAATATGCAAAGAAAATGAACTGGCTTTAAGAGAAAAACGTCAACCGTTAGATTTGGTCATGTGCTTTTACCATGAACCTCAAGAAGATCCTAGACGTTACAATAACCTAGCCTCCTCAGCGATTGCAGCTATTTTTGAAACACCAGACGGTGCTCCGGCTTCACACCGTCACACAGCCGTATTTTCCAATCAGGGAGTTTTAAAGGAAATTGATGATGACAGTATGCATTGTGATCTATTAACTTACGTTTTAATCTGGCCTTGCGGAGAAACAGGGTGGCATATTTCACTGCCAACAGGAGGGAAACGTAAGACGAACGTTAGGTAAAATATGACAATGCGTGAATATATTTTGTATAGGCTGTCGATTCGAGGTTGTCCTCCCGCAGGAGGTTTCAACCCTTTACTTAATGCAGGTAAACTTACCCAAAAATTAATAGTTGACTATTATTGTTGAATAAAAGGAGATAGACTAAAATATATTCGCAATCAACGAACGAAATTGCGTGTCGATACCTACGTTGGTCTTGCTGATGCTTTACACTTTAGAGCTGAAAATGAAAGTTTAAGAGCTGGTCGCATAGTTATTTTGCCTTCTACTTTTATTGGTAGTACCAGAAATATGTTGCAAAATTATCAGGATGCAATGGCAATTGTGAGAAAATTTGGCAAGCCAGACCTCTTCATAACTTTCACTTGCAACCCATCATGGCCTGAAATTACTACTAGCCTCCAACCTTATGAAAATGCAAACAATAGGCCTGATGTCGTTGTTCGCGTTTTTCATGCGAAAGTGAAGGAACTCTTGCGTTTAATAAATCAAAAGCAAATTTTTGGCGAGGTGCAAACTTTCTTATACACGGTTGAGTTCCAGAAGCGAGGTTTACCTCATATACACTTACTGGTTTGTCTTCGAGACAGTTGTAAATTACGAGAAATCTCTGATATTGATATGACAGTTTCTGCAGAAATACCAGATCCTTCCAATACAACATTGTACAACTTAGTAAAGACACACATGGTACATGTACCTTGCGGCCTTCTGAATCCCAATTCAATTTGCATGAAGGATGTAAGATATAAGAAGGGTTTTCCAAAAGACTTTGTGCCAGAAACTAAAGAGAATGTGAACGGCTATCCAGTTTACCGTAGGCGACAGAATGGAAGATCATATACTAAACGAGTACAAGGCACCAATGTTGAAATCGACAATCGCTTCATTGTTACATACAATCGATATATATTGATGTACTTTCAGGCCCATATTATCGTCGAAATCTGTGCAAGTGTACACAGCATCAAATACATACATAAATATGTTTACAAGGGGCATGATTGCGCTAACTAGAAAATCACGGCAAACGATGGAATGTTACACCATGACGAAGTTTCTACGTATTTGAATGCTAGATATGTTGGGTCAAGTGAAGCTGCATACAGGATTTTTGGTTACAACATGCACGAACAGTCCCACATTGTTGCCCGGTTACCTGTCCATTTACAAGACCAACAAGATGTATTTTTTCATGCCGATGATGCTCCCAAAGCATTAATACGGGCTCAGTTAAAAAGTACACAACTCACTGCAGGGTTTCAGCTGAACCAAAATCCAACAACTAGGAGTGCATATATTTATCCTGAAACACCCGTTGGGGGGCGTGGTGGCTCAGCGGTCTAGCTGTATGCCTCTCACCAAGGCGATCCGGGTTCGATTCCCGGTCAATGCATGTGAGATTTTCGAAATGAAATGCCATGTTCCGTGGTTCGGATTCCACGTAAAAAGGAGGTCCCGTGGATCATAATCACAAGATTCACGGTCACGTAAAACTACAATCTTCCTTCCTTGAAACACCCGTTCATTATGTATGGGATAAATGCAAATGCATTTGGAAAAAACGACTTAGATTCGAAAAGATAATTGGTCGGATGTACAATGTTTCTCCATCTGAATCAGAAGGATACCATCTGCGCTTACTTTTACTTCATATAGTAGGTGCGACAAGCTTTGAGGATCTCCGAACATACCAAAGTGTTACCTGCCCAACTTATAAGGATATGGCAATTAAGTTTGGTTTGCTTATCGATGATTCAGAATGGCAACGCTGTGTGATGGAAGCATCGGTTTTCCAAATGCCCTTTCAACTGAGACAGTTATTCGCCTACATATGCATATTTCATCAACCTTGCAATGCCAGTCACTTATGGGACATGCACAAAAACTCTCTCTGTGAAGATTATTTAAAGTCTGAAGACGAAAATACAGCTTATCAACTATCTCTCAGAGATTTTAATAAAACTCTGCAATTACATGGTTTCTCTCTCCCAACAGTTAACTTGCCTGTTGGTACTGACACACACTCCAACGATCAAACTACTAATGAGCCGGTGTTCCCTTTTGATTTGGCTGACCTGATGTCCTTAGCAAACCAGGAACAACTTTCAATTATTAATGAAATCACTAGCGTTCTTCAAAATAACAACACAACTGTCACGAACGCATTCTTTATTGACGGTGCTGGGGGCACAGGAAAAACATTTATTTACCGATGCTTAATACAAAAGTTCTGCAGTTTAGGGCTTCATGTTATATCAATAGCATGGACCGGAATAGCCGCTGTTTTGCTACCCAACGGTCGAACAGTACACAGTACATTCAAAATTCCTCTAAATTTAAATGAGAGTTCAGTGTCTGGATTAAAATTAAATTCCATAGCAACTGACGATATTCGATTAGCACGGCTCATAATATGGGATGAAGCCCCAATAGCAAATATTCATTCATTAATGTGTGTGAATCGTCTCCTAAAAGATATTATGGGTAATGTCATTCCATTTGGTGGGAAAATTACTGTTCTTGGAGGAGACTTTAGGCAGGTTTTGCCTGTTGTGCCGCACGCTTCTCGCCAAACAATTATTCAAAACTGTATTAAATACTCTCCTCTCTGGCCCTTCTTCAAAATACGCTGCTTACATAAAAACATGCGGTTGAAACCAGAAGAAAATGAATTTTCTAATTTTTTGTTACAAATTGGTAACGGTGACTACCCCTCTGTAGATGGTGAGGAATCAAATGTTATTGAACTACCACCCAGAATTTTAGCGCATGATGATATCGTGACTGAGATTTACGGCGAAACATTCATTTCTACGAAAGATATAATCAATTTCTCGAAAGTATGCATTCTAACACCAAAAAATGAACACTGTAATGAAATTAATTTGAAAATCATCGATCTTATACCCGTTAGTTCAAAAACATACACCAGCGTTAACAGATTAATTACTGAAGATGAAAGCCAGCTACTTCAATTTCCTACAGAATTCTTTAATTCCTTGGAATTAAGTGGTTTGCCTCCACATATTCTTACTCTAAAAGTTGGAGCCATAGTTATGCTTCTCAGAAATCTGAACGTTTCCCAAAGGCTCCTGAACGGAACCAGATTATTTGTATAGAATATGTATGAACATTGCTTTGATTTGGAAATAATCAGTGGAGATAAAATTGGGCAGAGAGCTCTAATCCCTCGAGTTGATTTAACACCATCCGACAACACCCTTCCATTTTCTCTTAAGTGACGTCAATTTCCAATTCGCTTGGCATTCTGTATCACAATCAATAAAGCTCAAGAGGAAACTCTCGAACGTGTAGGTCTCTATTTACCTCAGCAAGTTTTCAGTCAAGGCCAGTTATATGTTGCAATGTCAAGAGTGCGATCTTTCGACGCCCTTAAAGTTTCAATAGTGCCAAGAAGTAGTCGTACAAAGAATGTCGTATATAAGGAAATCCGTCGGTAATTATTTTACCATTGACCATCATGTTTCGACTTCGTAAAGCACTCTGACAAAAGCTCATGGTCTGTAGAGTTGCAGAGTGTCTTTAAGAGAAAATATTATGTTACCGACCTGTGTTATTGTGATGGTTGTATTAATGTGTGTATCTGTACGGTAACTAAAGTGAGGATTGGGAAGGAGAACGCCGAGGCCTTAAGTAAGGAACCATCCCGGTATTTGCCTGGAGTGGAAGTGGGAAACCGAAGAGAAACACATCCAAGATAGTTAAGGTTGGAATCGATCCTACCTCTCCTCAGTTTTACCTCACGAGGCTGTGTGCGTCCCGTTCCAGCCCTCAGGCCAGAATTAAATTTCTTGGCAGAGCAGGGAAATGAATCCGGATCTCTGGGTCGATGGCCAAGAATTGAGTCTTAATAGTGGGCTTCCCTATGTTAATGCGTTTTTTGATATGCACGGGACATATAATTCTAAAACTGCCTCCATTACGGTGGCTGGCAAAGTGAGTCTGTGTTCATCCTGTAATTGGCGAAGTGATTCTATGCTCCCCTGCATAGTTTGCTGTCATAGAAACCCAAAGGATTGTACCTATAACAGGCGATAGAAATTGCTTATTTCGAGAAGTTATGTGCTGTTTATATCAAAATGAAGAACATCGCCCTGAGCTGCATTTGCAAACTATTGCAAACATTGTTGCTGGCAAGGATAATTATAAGGATTTTATTACTGGCGAACAGCTTCATGGCTTTCTCCTCAGCAACCACCGTATGAAAGTATCTGGACGGTGAATACACTGGTCATGTTGAACTTCATTGTATAAGCCAATTGTTTATTGATTTTATTTGATTAGAGTACATAACAATGAGTCTAACCATACGGTTGTTTTTGCAATCGGAGTATTATTTGCCATTTAATATTTAGCGGCTCCATTGATGCAGGGCACTATAGTGTTATCTAATAAGACGTTAATTTGGGGAGAAATACTACTATAAAACCCCGTTCGACGAACAGGAACATTGTCCGGTCGTATGTAAACTACAAATTGACGCAATAAAGTGAGAATTCGGACAAAATACGAAGCCACTTTAAAAATCCAATATGAATATGCCATAAAAATACTCCCATTTTCTTTTAAGAGCCACCAATTTCCAATCGCTTGGCATAATTTATCACAATCAATAAAGCTCAATGGGAAACTCAGTCATTGGTCAGTTATATGTTGCAAAGTCGATCTTTCTCTGTAATCATACAAAGAATGCATATAAGAAAATCCTTCCGTAAATATTTTCCCAATGACCGTCATGTTTTGACGGGTTTCAACTAGTTATAATTAATTGCTTTCTTCCATGGCGTCATGATGATACTCCGGTTCTTCCCCTACTGCTACATTACAAATCCTGACTCTACCGCGGATTAGGTCTGTGCATAAGCTCCTTTTTAGATGCAGGCTTTAATTTAGGCATGTGGACACTCCTAAATTATCTTTCCTAGAATACATGCATCTGGGTGTAAGTTACATCTCAATTTATTGCTCCATTTGGCCGTAATTAATTAATTTCTGTGGGCGAACACCCCCACTCCGCTTCTCTGCCTTATAAGACTGTGGTTCCTAAAGCCATTAATCTTTGGATGCTCCCCCAGTGCAGACGAAAAATAGTTCCTTGGCGTCACCTAGTAACGCCCCCTTGCTAACCACGATTTGTCAACTGTCAAGTTGGCCCGATTTCTTGAGCTCATAGCATCTTAAACGTACATAGGCTTGTATTTTCTGCAATAATCCTCCTTTAATGCTATAATATTCCCGTTCTGGCCGTGAAATCATGCTGTTATAATTATATACAGTTATAACACATTGTTCCTCGGGTTCCCTGTGGCTGTTCCCCCTCAGAGATCAATGGTTCGATTCTTCGCAGAATCATGGGCCTGGTCTTTTCGTGATAAAGACCCCGGTTCGATGCTAGTCAGCCGTGTCCCATTGGGCACAGTACCTTGTTGTTCAAAATACTGAAGGGTGGTTTCGACAGCCTTTAATCCCTCACTATGTGGTATTTTAGGAGCTTGTACGTTGGAGTTCTCGCAAACGTCTTCATTTTTGTTGGCATTTTTTCATTAAATATGACAGCAGCAATAATTCCTGTAACGGACTTAATGTCATGCTCAGTATCATTCTGGAACCACTGTTCGACGTCTTTTTCATAGACTCCTGCACATCCACGAACTCTTTTCGCCCTCCCAGGCCGTGGCTTGATATCCGGACTGCCGTGTTATCGAGTGCCTAGTTTTCGGAACTAAACTGCTAATATAATAAAGCTGAAGAGTTTGTTTGTGTGTTTAAACACGCTCATCTCTGGAACTACCAGTCGGATTCGAAAAATTCCTTTTGTATATGATAGCCAGATTCAAGAGGAATAGTTAGGCTATGTAGCATTAGGCTACGCCTCTCAGGTAACCTTAAAGATTGATTTTTGTTCAGTAAGTCGAAAGACCAAGCGTTCCCGAACAGCTTCAATAATACCTAAGTCTATTGTTGCCTGGCAATGCGGGCTGCATCACGTCGCCCTACCAGTGTTCTGGTGCCGAATTGCGAGCTACTTATAAATTGCAGTCAGGAGGAGCAATTAGTGCAAAAGGATTTCTTAGGCCCCTTAAAACAGTTATCATCATGAAAATATGCCTGTGTATAAGGGCGATGGTGTATGTGCAGTATACTGAAGTTATCAGCTGCAATAAGCGTTGGTGCTTTCCGATCCTTATCCATGAGCGCTCCAGTTCAGTAGTAGTATTCATTATCATCCATTAAACAAATAAGTCCACCGGACGAAGCCGGGCACTACTGCTAGTTTCATATATAAACTTTCTTGAGAGACTGTTTTGACTTCCAGCGACCAGTCTAGTCTGCCAACACCTGTTTACCAACAAGTCGCCTCCATGATCCCCTATTAGCAGCTAGCACGGTGGCCTCCTCTGTTCTAAACTTCTCACTTTGAGATCGATCACCACTGAAACTCACCATCGCCTCCTAGGTCAACCTCTGCTTCTCTTACCCTCAACTCATTAACCTCTGAGTTGATCTCCCCTCCCCCATTCTCATCACATGACCCCACCATCTGAGTACTTGCGGCTCGCGACAGACTTGGCTGGTAAAGCTGATTGGTTAAATGGTGTGATGTCATCAAAACTCGTCCAGCCAAGTCTGTCACGAGACGAAAGTTTTTCATCAACAAAAGCTTAGCACAGTGATGAAATAAATTGAACAGTATTATCATACTAATATATAAAAATGAGATGGTTTGTGTCTGTCTTTCTGTCTGTCTGTCTGTTACTCAATAACTCAAGAACCACTGGTCCGATTTAAATCAAATTTTGCATGGATGTAGCTCATTTACCAGGTTTACATATATGATACTTTTGATTTCGAAATTTTGCACTATTAAAAAATGGCGACCATTTTAGTGACGTCATTAGACCGTTTGGTTTCAAAATGTCATATTTCCATATCAAATAAAAAGAGAACGGTAGGAAATAGCAAACTTTTGAAGGCACATATGAGCTTTGAAATTTAATTTCCTATCCGAATGGTCCTTATCACTTTTCGTGTATCTCCAACAGTTAGCGAGTAAAACCGACATTTGTGACGTCACTACACCCTATGGATTCAAAATTTCATATTTCCTTTTCAAATAAAAAGAGAACGCTAAGAAATAGCAAACGTTTGATGGTATACATGAGCTTTATCATTTAATTTTCTATCCGAAAGGTCCGTATCACTTTTCGTATATCTCCAACGGTTAGCGAGTAAAACCAAAATCTGTGCAATAAAACACGGTCAACACCGAGCGGTGCAGTATATCTCTATTATATAAAAATTAAAATGTGTGTGTTTTTCTCTGAATTTCTACGGAAATTTGAGTTGTTTACACGTTTCAGACTGTTTTATGATGGATGCGCGCGAAAATAATTTTTTTGTCTGTCTTTCTGTCTGTTTGTTTGTCTGTGGACAAATTTGTTCCCTTATAACTCGAGAACGGCTGGGTGTATCAATGTAAAATTTGGTACAGATATCCATCAGAGGCACGACACTAATCATTGATGTAACTCTTCTCCGTACCTCTAATAAAAGGGGGCCTATCCCCTTAAAATACATGATGAAATAAGCGTAGAAGGACGAGACAAAACCCATTTTCAGCCCCTCAATGTGAGAGACAAAACTCGGTTCCCCGAAAACCACATTTTAAGGACCGAAGACCAACCGTTTTTGAGATATTCCCAGAAAGCTAATTTAATTTAATAAACTAATGAACGAATGCAAGCCAGTAACCATGCCAACGGATTCCCAGAGGTCCATATATTGCTGTAAGACGCAATGCAATTCCATTAATTACATTAGTGTGAAAGTTTGCAAACGGCTAGAAGGTTATCACGGAACCAAATTAAGCCGTAAAATTCATCAATACGTATAATGCGCTTAAGGGGATCAAGGGGTACTCTAGATTTTTTTCACGCGATTTACACCTGCGGGTGTGGTACGGCAGGTCTATTATATTCCTATCCCCATATTATTCATTCATTCATTCATTCATTCATTTCGTATAGGCCATCTATGGACCGCGTCATTCCAACCGTCTCCTACTGGCTTTGATGTTTGCCCTGTACGCCCGCATTCGTTCCCGGTGGACTTCCTTCCGTTCCTGGGTCCAAATCTTTTCCGTTTTCAGCTTCGGTTTTTCTTGGAAACCTTTACAAGCTTGAAGTTTCCCTTTGAGTGGGACGCGCTCCTGAATGTCTGTTGGTGTAATCCCCACTTCTTTCAGATCTTTATCCAGTTCAATGAACCAGGCCCATTTTGTTTTCCTCTCCTGAAAGTAATTTATGTTGCGGTTGGTCAGTCTCGCAGGGCTCATTCGTTTCACATGCCCAAAAATGGTAACCTTCTCTTCCGGATGACGTTACTTATCTTCTCCACATGAGTTTGTAGGTCATGGTTATGCCGTCTTCTGTATTCCCCATTGTCTTTGATGGAACCCAATATCTTTCTCAACATTTTCCTGTCCTTGGCCTCCAGTTTCTCGACCAAGCCTTTTTTGTTCATCATGAGGCATTCAGAAGCATGCAAGACCCCCGGACGGATGACACTGCAGTAATGTTTAGTTTTGCGTTGAAGGATATTGACCTTTTCTTATAGATGTCCTTAGTTAAACGGTAGGCCATTTCCATTTTGCTCATGCGTGATGTGAATGCTTCTTTCTCTGATAATATCCCTTTCCTGACCCGTCCTGAAAAGAAAAGTACATGGCCATTAGCTGAAATAAAAATAAAATAAAAATAGGTGTTATAATTTCTCCCTATATTATATTATTATTATTAGTATTATATTATGGCGTACAACGACGAGACAAATCCTCTCGGTGCCAGCAACAAAACTCGGGGGCCCTAAAGGGTCCTCGAAAACTATATTATAAGGCTCTAAATCCAACAGTTTCTGAAATATTCCCAGAAAACTAATTAAATTTAATTTAACAAACTAATGAAGGAATGCAAATCGGTAACCATGAGAACATTATCTCAAGGGGTGGCATACAACTTTCCATCTATTTCTGTAAGAAGCAATGTCACTCCATCTTTTACATTTCTGTGAAAGTTTGCAAATGGCTATAATGTTATCACGGAACTAACGTAGACCGTATAATTCATCAATGCAATTAAGGGGGTGAAGGGGTAACCTAGAATTTTTTCATGCAATTTTCACGTTCGACATATAGTACAGAAGGTCTATTATATCTCCAAACAGCAACATAATTTTCAAAAATTCCTGAATTGAACCAGCATGTTTTTAGGCTTTTAGGAATTTGGGCAATTTGAGGCTAAAGAACCTGAATTTTCATGCACCACAAGCCTTTATAATTTATGAAAGGGGTCTTCCTGTGTATGGGCACCTAGCACAACGTAGAGGGTCAGTTTTTATGTGACGTGTATTGCGTTTCGTCTACAAGGCTTTCAATTGCATTTCACGTCAGGAAGTACACGTTAGGTGAATTTAGTCTGAGAGCACATTTTAACTATTATTTTTTTTTGTCGACATACGGGTTCATCGTAAGGATGATTTTATTTGATACTGTGTGGTAGATATACCCATATTTTGGATATCTGGGTAATATGTTGTAGACAATAGAATTGTCTGTCTGTCTTTCTGTGTATCTTTATGTACGCCTATAACTCGTGTTCGGTTGCTTGGTGTATCGTAAAATTAGGTATGGTAACCATGAGAGTCAATACACCAATCATTTATAAAACTCTTCACCGTGCTTTTCATACAGTAGAAGGGTGGATATAGAGAAAAACTTCTCAATATATGCTAAAATAGGCGAAATATAAAAATTATCCTAGAAGGACGACCAAAGCATATGTTGCGCTTCTCAATGTAAGACACAAAATTCGGGAATCTATAAAGGGTCTCCGAAAACTACATTTTAAGGGCCTTAAATTAAGTGTGTGTGATATTCCCAGTAAACTAACTTCGTTCTGATAAACTTGAAGGAATGACAAACCGCTAACCATTGCAACAGTAGCTCAATTGATAATGTCTGGTGTTAACAACGAACACCGTTCGAAGAACGGGTACTTCTGCTATTCTTAATAAAATTATAGATTAAACCAGTAGACCAGCGCACATTCTTCTTTCAACGCTATAGTTACAATAAAAGAGAATCTTTCTGTTCGTTACCTTACCAAAACTACGTTAACGTGTAGGCATTCAACCACTCGTAAGTATGCAAACTTTTATAGATTCGAGAAAAGATTTCAAAATTTTGAACAAGTTTAAATATATATAATTTTGTAAACGTCGTTAAAACGTGACTGGGATAACACTCGCCTGTGTTACAAAAGTGAGGTTACAGTTATGTCTCGATCCTGGTCAGAGCGACCAATCACCTAGTCCAGCCAATTCTGTCACGAGACGCAAGTATCTGTTTAACATATTCTAACCTTGGTCTACTACTACAGTTCTTGTCCTCGATCCTTCCTTCCATAACTGACAGTAAGCTTGCTATTCTTGGGTGTCTTAGTAAGGGTCCAACCAACCTATCTCTTCTCTTCATTAGCAGTCTCCAGAAACATCTCTCCTCTCCCACTCGTCTTAATACCTCTTCATTTGTAACCCTATCTACCCATCAGATCTTTATCATTCTCCTATAACACCACATTTCAAACGCTTCAATTCTCCTCTTTTCTGCTGCACCAATAGTCCAAGTTTCACTTCCATATAGTGCCACGCTAAAGACAAAGGCTTTCAAAAATGACTTCCTAGTACCTAAATCCATATTCGATGTCAACAGATTCTTTTTCTCTACAAATGCCTGAGCCAACCTACTTTTTATATCCTCTTTGCTTCGTCCATCACTGGTTATTTTGCTTCCTAACTAACAGAAGTCTCCTACTTTCTTTAGCTTTTCACCTGCCAACTTGATGTCCATAGAGGTTTTGACGTATTTCGGCTCCATTCCAATATTTTTGTTTTACATTTATTGATTTTCATCATTAATTCTTTCCTCAAGACGGAGTCTTTATCATTCAAAAACTCATTCAAATCCTCAGGCGTGTCGGCCAGGATAACGATGTCATCACCAAATCTCAGAGTTGAAATTATTTCTCCTTGAATCTTCACTCCCACTTTAAATGTTTCTCCAATTTCCCACATATGTACATAGGGCTGGTGACCATGATGTCCAAAGCCGCTTAGTGAAGTAATAAGAGCACATTATTATGAAAGACTTGTCGAGCCAGAGACGCCAGTAGCGGCTATATTTATTTCCTGATCTACTTCATAAGTGATGGTGTTTCTTCTCTTCCAGGTATGCTCATGCGATATTCATTCTTTGTCACAATCGCTGTGGTATCTACAAAAAAACAATATGGGAATGTTTATCCTTGAGTTAGAACTCCTACTGCACCTAGCAACTCTTGAAGCTGCAACCACAATATCTTAAATGTAAATGTAACTATACTTTGTAAACCGACATTCCTTCATACGGTTGACTTATTGGTAGTTTTCAACTGTGTAATGTTGCCGTTTAGGTATTCATTTGCAAGTCAACGTTTCTCCTACTTTGGAGAGCATCTTCAAGGTGCATCACAAGTTGCTGATGTTAACAAGCTTATCAGTTGTAACTCTTCAGTCGGTCAACACGAATTTGTCGAATGAATGGCCGGGGATATAATATATGAATAATAAATAAATAACACTCCTGTATTAGTAAAAATCACTATTATAATGGGACAACATTTAGGATTACACGTTTAGACTTTCAAACGGTCATTATCAGATCCTGATCACTGAGTTGAGATTTCAATTTATATACAATGTTATGTTGCTTGGTTCCTCAGTTTAGGGGCTGCGACAAAGCCGTCATGTTGCCCCGTGTACTTTGGGTGTGTGTAGAATCTGTCTGATAACCGGTGTTAATTGTGATGGCTGTATTAGTGTGTGTTATCTGTTTTTAATTCAAGTAAGGACTGCAGACATTCAATTTTCAAGTAGTTCCTACTATTGCTACCAAACGCCACTGTCAACAACAACTAGTTCTGAACTTGGTTACTATATGCCACCAAAGTCAGCTCCTGGTGACGAACGTTTGATCTTAAGAGCGTTGGTCAAATCTAACCTATAATATAGCTTCTCACAAGTGTAATTAGTGGAAGGTTCTTTTACATGCCATAAATCTATGATATGGGACCGCCGGCTTTTTTTCCCCTCTGAAGGAAGGCATACTGAGGGATGTTTAACGTTTTAAAAAGTCCGACGACTCCAGCCGGGTTTGAACCCGCGACTTTGGGCACAGAAGCTCAGCATGTTACCAACTACACCTCCGAAGCCGCCATACAATGTTATCAAACTACACAAAAATTTTAGTGCGTTTAATTGATTTTTATATTTTGATCGTACAGTAGTTTGAATCTTTTTATACCTTGTTAGTTTGTTTTATTTATACGGGTTAGTGAATTACGTATGGATAGTATGCACATGTGGCTCAGAAGGCAGCACGCCGGCCTCTCACCGCTGGGACCATGGTTCAAATCCCGGTCACTCCATGTGAGATTTGTGCTGGACAAAACGGAGGCAGACAGGTATTTCTCCGGGTCCTCCGGTATTCCCTGTCACAAATTTCATTCCAGCAACACTCTCCACTATCATTTCATTTCATCTGTCATTCATTTAATCATTGCCCCAGAGGAGTGCGACAGGCTTCGGCAGCCGGCACAGTTGATATCCTCGCCGCTAGATGGGGGCTTCATTCATTCCATTCCCTGACACGGTCGGTCGACTGGATGCAGGCTGTGGATTTTCATTTTCATACAAATTAAAACAACAATAAATTTACAGTATGCGCTTGAATTCTACTCCCCCTGTGGAGAGTAGGCAACAACGGTTCGCGACCAACGGCTCCGCTGAGATAAGCAACCATATTACATAAGAGAATACTGTAGTGTTAAAACTGATAGTTTGTATAGGCAACAATGAAAACATGACTTCAAAGTTGACATTACGCAGGTTGGAATGCAGAAACTAATGAGGGTCTAGGAGTCCACTCGCCCGGCTTTACTGTTATCTGGGCTTCTTGTTTATTTGTTTACAGGAACTTTTTAAATAAATAAATAAATAAATAAATATATTTCCGTTCAATTTTCAAGAAATGCAAGAATTTTCCTTTACTATTGAGACGATTTGGAAGTTAGCACAAACCGCACCTTCTAACTCCCTCTGGTTTAAGATCTTGAGTTTTATGAAACATACACCTTAGCGTTTTATACAGGGTGCAACAAAAAGGTACGGCATTCCTCACACGTAGACGAAGAAATTTTGTTATATGAACATGGCTCCAGAAACGCTTCGTTTCCATGTTATAGGCTACCTCATTGTCTCCAACGCATAAAACATGAAAAACACACAAAAACAAAACATGCCTGCATACCACATTCAGCTCTTTGTCACAGGAGATGTTAAATGCGCCCTCCGTGCATCAACCCACCGTCGGTCGTAGTGAATCTCGGGTGCGATGATGTATCCCTGGAGTATTGCGTATGGTTTCGGAGCCTTCCATAATCCGGGCACGCAGACTCTGAACATCTTGTACAGGGGTTCGATACACAAGAGCTTTCAAATGTCCCCACAAATAGAAGTCCAGTGGGTTTAGGTCCGGAGAGCGTGGAGGCCCGGCAATTGGTCCACCTCTACCTATCCATCTGTCACCGAATCTGTTATTTAGAAACCGACAACGTAATCAGATGTAACCAACAGTGCATGATCCCCATGATTCGAAAGTTCTGTTCTTGTGTTTTTTCCATGATTCATGCGTTTGAGACAATGGGGTATAACATGGAAACGAAGCGTTTCCGGACCCGTGTTCATACAACATAATTTCTTAGTCCACGTGTGAGGAATGTGTCCTGCATTTTGTGTCGTACCTTTTTGTTACACCCTGTATAGTGATGGTGATCCAAGCTTACAGCAGTCTCTTCAATTTCCAGTTACTTAACCCCCAGCAAATTGTGATGTAGGGGAGACTTGGCTGACTCCGCACTACTTGAAATATATATTTCCTGCTGAGATATCCCATTGCAAGAGGCGAGATCAACTCACCAGTTGTGTTGAGTCAACTCTTTCATTTCCCTTGGCTGAAGGTCCGCGACAGCATATCTCAATCCTTAACACATCGCCCACTATAAGTGTTTCTACGTTTTCATTTCTTCCAACAATATCCATTCGGTATAAATTTAAATTACTAGCTTTCCTTTTTGTGGCCAGCATTAAACTGTCGAGTCGTGTCGAGTTAAGACTTCAGAGAAGGGTAGCCTATATGTGATGATGATGATGATATTTGTTGGTTGAAGGGGGCCTAACATCTAGGTTATCGGGCCGTAATGGTTTGGGTGATAGTGAAAGATGAGATGTGAATGAAAACTATAACTAATACTAATTACAAACTTACATACTAGAAGAAAAAACAAGATGTTCAGTAAAGAACATATAGCCTACTTTCTCCTAAATGCATGGGTATTGTTATAACTCTTTGTCCTTTTCAAGGAGTATGATTGAATGTTGGTTGTAGTAGCTTGTTGAAATACAACGTGCTATAGGGATATTAAACATGAATATGAGGTGCCCTTTGCTAGTGCTACCTCTGTACCAAATTTCGTTCAATTTGGTTTCACCGTGTTTGAATTGATAGGGGGAATCGATTTGCACACATACTTGGCCACCATCTGCAAACTATTGAGCTGATGTTCTTGCAGTTTGGTCAGAATATGTTTCCCACATAGAGATATGGTGTTGCAAAATTTGGTAGAGACTAGATTATTAGGTTGGTCGTAATTACATTTTAGCTTTTAACATTTGGGTGGCCGCGATTACGTTTCCGTCAAGATAGCGGTGCTATAAAACATGACACTGAGGTGCCCTTTGCTAGTGCTACCTCTGTACCAAATTTCGTTCATTCGGTTCCACCGTGTTCGAATTAATAGGGGGAATCAATTTTGACATAAAGATGGCCGCCATCCGCAAACTATTAGGCTAATGACCTATTAGATTCGTCAAAGGATGCTCCCTCCACTAAGGTATGTTGTTGCAAAGTTTGGTAGAGATCGGATGGTTATGTTAGTCGTAATTTGATTTAAGCTTTAAACATTTGTGTGGCCGCCATTACGTTTCTGTCAATATGGCGGCGATATTAATCATGACACTGAGATGCCATTTGCTAGTGCTATCTCTGTACCAAATTTCGTTCCATTCGGTTTCACCGTGATTGAATTAATAGGGGGAATCGATTCTGACACAAAGATGGCCGCCATCCGCAAACTATTAGGCGAATGACCTATTAGATTGGTGAAAAGATGCTCCCTCCATAAAGGTATGTAGTTGCAAAATTTGGTAGAGATCGGATGATTAGGTTAATCGTAATTTGATTTAAGCTTTGAAAATTCGTCTGGCCGCCATTACGTTTCAGTCAAGATGGCGGCGATATAAAACATGACACTGAGGTGCCCTTTGCTAGTGCTACCTCTGTACCAAATTTCGTTTCATTCGGTTCCACCGTGTTCGAATTAATAGGGGGAATCAATGTTGACATAAAGATGGCCGCCATCCGCAAACTATTAGGCTAATAACCTATTTGATTGGTCAAAGGATGCTCCCTCCGTAAAGGTATGTTGTTGCAAAGTTTGGTAGAGATCGGATGGTTATGTTAGTCGTAATTTAACTTAAGCTTTGAACATTTGTGTGGCCGCCATTACGTTTCTGTCAATATGGCGGCGATATAAAACATGACACTGAGATGCCCTTTTCTAGTGCTACCTCTTTAGCAAATTTCGTTCCATTCGGTTTCACCATGTATGAATTAATAGGGGGAATTGATTTTCACACAAATATGGCCGCCATCCGCAAACTATTAGGCTAATGACCTATTCATTTGGTCAAAAGATGCTTCCTCTACAAGGGTATGTTGTTGCAAAATTTGGTTGAGATCGGGTGATTAGATTAATCGTAATTTGATTTAAGCTTAGAACATTTGTGTGGCCGCCATTACGTTTTCGTCAAGATGGCGGCGATATAAAACATGACACTGAGGTGCCTTTTGTTAGTACTACCTCTGTACCAAATTTCGTTCCATTCGGTTTCACCGTGTTCGAATTAATAGGGTGAATCGATTTTCACGCAAAGATGGCCGCCATCCGCAAACTATTACGATGATGACCTATTAGTTTGGTCAAAGGATGCTCCCCCCATAATGGTATGTTGTTGCAAAATTTGGTAGAGATCGGATGATTAGGTTAGTGGTAATTTGATTTAAGCTTTGAACATTTGTGTGGCCGCCATTACGTTTCCTTCAAGATGGCGGCGATATAAAACATGACACTGAGGTGCCTTTTGTTAGTATTACCTCTGTACCAAATTTCGTTCCATTCGGTTGCACCGTGTTCGAATTAATAGGGGGAATCGATTTTCACACAAAGATGGCCGCCATCCGCAAACTATTAGGCTGATGACCTATTAGATTGGTCAAAGGATGCTCACTCCATAAAGGTATGTTGTTGCAAAGTTTGGTAGAGATCGGATGGTTATGTTAGTCGTAATTTAACTTAAGCTTTGAACATTTGTGTGGCCGCCATTACGTTTCTGTCAATATGGCGGCGATATAAAACATGACACTGAGATGCCCTTTGCTAGTGCTACCTCTGTACCAAATTTCGTTCCATTTGGTTCCACCGTGTCCGAATTAATTGGGGGAATCAATTTTGACATAAAGATGGCCGCCATCCGCAAACTATTAGGCTAATAACCTATTAGATTGGTCAAAGGATGCTGCCTCCATAAAGGTATGTTGTTGCAAAGTTTGGTAGAGATCGGATGGTTATGTTAGTCGTAATTTAACTTAAGCTTTGAACATTTGTGTGGCCGCCATTACGTTTCTGTCAATATGGTGGCGATATAAAACATGACACTGAGATGCCCTTTGCTAGTGCTACCTCTGTACCAAATTTCGTTCCATTCGGTTTCACCGTGTTTGAATTAATAGGGGTAATCGATTTTGACACAAAGATGGCCGCCATCCGCAAACTATTTCGCTGCTGACCTATTCGTTTGGTCGTGGGATGCTCCCCCCATAAAGGTATTTTGCTGCAAAATTTGGTAGAGATCGGATGATTAGGTTAGTCGTAATTTGATTTAAGCTTTGAACATTTGTGTGGCCGCCATTACGTTTCCGTCAAGATGGCGGCGATATAAAACATGACACTGAGGTGTCCTTTGCTAGTGCTACCTTTGTACCGAATTTCGTTCAATTCGCATTCACCGTGTTCGAATTGATAGGGGGGGACAGACATTCAGAGTACACACACTCACACACACACAGACACACACACACACAGACTCACACACACACATACACACACACACACACAGACTCACACACACACATACACACACACAGACAGACACACTTTTTTCGCCCTGTGTTGATCTCATAAGTCTACTTTCATTTTTTGCAAAAATCGAAAGTAGGCTAATAGTAAACAAACAAAGGATATTTATTTATTTATTGAATGTCCATTACAGGAACCCTATTACACAAAGTACATTAGGGTTGTAGTTTGTTACAAATTTAAAAAAACATTAATTACACTATAAATTATGAGATTAATTTGAAAAATTAGATGAATAAAAGTTTAAAACTGCTTATAAAAACAAACAAAGGAGAAGGCAAATAATGAACAGGAAGAAAGAAAGGGCCCTCAACCCTCGAAGAATGAGTATTGAGGGACTTGGAAGGAAGGAGAGCCATGAAAGGCAGATAGAAAAGGGAAAGAGGAGAGGGCCCGCCCCAAGGTCAGACGAAAAAGGAAAAAAAACGGATCCAGCTCATGAATCCCTCGGGATTGCCAACTCCCGAACTCACTAGCCGTGAGCCTATGAGGGTGTAGCAATATCCAGGGTGCACCAGAAGTGGTGGGGCTACATACACCCTGCCTCGTCGAGGGCCTTGAGCTGAAGGCAGGAGACAATATGAAAGGAAAAGAAGGCTGACCCCTCGAAGAATGAGGGTATCAGAAAAGATGAGACAAAGCCCAATTAAGGCGGGGAAGTAAAATACTCCCTAGGCCTCGGAGACCCTAATACCGTCGGGGTCGGGAGAGAACAAGAGTTGACCAAGAGAGGTCGACAGGAAAGAAGACGGAGAGGTGCCCGGCACAAGTACTGTAAGTGGAAACAATGCCAGTCTCAGCTGGGGTCCTGTGGTCGCCAACTTACGTCCCACTAGATGTGAGCCCCTGGGGGGAAGAGTTTATGTGTTTGGTGTTTCGCTGTTCACCTCGGCTTTTCTGAATTTTGTCTGGGACCTGCCGTCCTTGCGCCTTTTAAGCTTACACTGGGTAAACCGTTAAAGATACTAGGCAAAGCCGGGATGGGTTGCTAGTTACCTTATATAGGCTACTATAATTTGTACAAATTAAACTCCATATTTTACATATCGACATAAATATGTTTCATAATAATTACTGGATTGCTAGTTTTCAGAAGGTTATTTAAGTCCTCAATAAAGTTTCGGTAAAGCTTCATGTCAAAGCTTTATAGATTCCAATGTTATTATAGTACATTATGCAACGAGCCTATAATGGCAATTATACGCTCGTTTCATAATTTCCATACGAGTGTGTCTTAATTACCATTATAGGCGAGTTGCATACGAATGTTTAATTTCGACGATAATTATAACTTTATTTTATTTAATTTTATATTCGAACATAAATATTCTTAAATATCTGTCGAGATTCAGTCACTTGAATTTAGTGACCGGAGTGCAAGCACCGAGTTTGCTCTCTTCGCTTCCGAAGCTCACTGACCCACGCACCACGCATGTGCTCTGTCTGCTTGGCAATGCCATATGTTTACAGCCTGACGTATGAAAAAATGTCCTGTGTAGAAATTGGGGTTGGGGATATTAAGGTACAGTGATATTTCTTTTCTCATATTCGCCAGTATATTTACGCAAAGATACGGGACGGTGCACTTTCCATGTCGGTGATTTTGTCTTTGTGTTTGCCATTACAATGGTTGATCGGATATCTTTTACATTGTCAACTTTCAAATCATGCAACCCGACATGTTGGATTCTGTGTTCAAGTGCGAAGCTATCAAGTCATCATCATCATCATCAAAGTCCCTCTCCAGTCACCCGGGTGTGGTTTACAAGCCTCCTCCACTCCTTTCGGTCCTTCCATTTTTCCTGTTCCATCACTTCTGCCACATCCAATCCAGCTTCTCCTATGTCCTTCAAAATTTGGTCCAACCACCTTCATCTCGCTCTTCCAACTGGTCTCTTTCCCTTGACTTCTCTTTCTAATTCCCTTCTTGCTACTCTTTCTTTACCCATTCTTTTTACATGTCCGAACCAACGTAACCTTGCTTTCTGTATCTTCTGATTTAACGGTTCCATATTTAACTCTTCTCTGATTTTAGTATTTTGAAATCCATCCCTTCTTGTCTTTTTAGCTGAAGTTCTTAAAAATTTCATTTCTACTGCTTGCATCTTACTATTTTGCCTTTTATTCGTTACCAGTGTTTCCAGTCCATATGTTACAATTGGTATGAAATAATGTTTATATAATATTAATTTCGTTCTCTTGGGTACTTTGTCATCCCATAAAAGTTCTCTGACTTGATGATAAAATGTTGTACCTTTACTTAGTCTGTTATTAATTTCAATGTTGATGCCATTAATTCCATTTATAGATATGTAAACTGTTCTACATTCTCTAACCGTACCCCATCTATGTTCACTTGACTTTTCTTTTTCTCTTTTCCACAGTACATGACTACAGTTTTCTTTTTACCAATTACCATTCCAAACTCCTTCAAATGTTCATTCCAAATGTCCGGTCTCTTCTGTAATTCTTTTTCTCCCTTTCCCCAAATCACCACATCATCTGCAAATACCAAAGCAGTCACTTCATCATTACTGATACTCTGTTTTACACGTTTTATAATTTCATCCATCAGTATAATAACTAATAATGGTGATAATGCACTTCCTTGCTTGAGGCCTTTCTTTGTATAGAATGTTTCAGAGTCACAACTTCCGACTTGTACACTGCTTTTACTCTCATGATACAACATTTTTATCTTATTAATCAATGATTTCGATACATTCCTTTCCAGTAGGCACTCCCATATATGTTTTCTCTTAACTGTATCAAAGGCCTTTTCCAGATCTAAAAATACGAAAATGATTTCCTTGTTTCTTTCCAGATGTTTTTCTAATATCATACGTACTGTAAATATCAAATCTATTGTCGATCTATTCGGTCTAAATACATATTGTTCTTCCTCTAACTGTGTTTCTATTATATCCCTCAGTCTTTTGTCTATGACTTTCTCCAATATTTTCAGCCCATGTGATAATAAAGTTATACCTCTATAATGTTCACATTTCTTCCTATTCCCTTTTTTGAACAATGGTATAATGTTTCCTTGTTGCCAATCTTCAGGTATTATTTCATCCTTCCATATGGCATTGAGGACTCTATATAGCCACTGTAAGCCGATGCTTCCTGCTGCCTTAATCATATCAGCATTGAATTCATCTTTCCCGCTTGCTTTACATATTATTTCCAATTTCTTACCTCCTTCTTCATCAGAACTGTCATCCTCATCATAAAGTTTTTAAAAATATTTTGCCATCACCATCTGAAGACCCCTTACATCAAGTACTGTACCCGATACCTATTTTAGGCTATCGGCTACGCCAGCTGACATTAAGCTATAGTTGAGGTTTTGGAAGGCAAGCTGATATGATAGCGCATCGATCGCGTCAAGAAGAAAGCCAAGATGACGTAGGAGGTCAAGAATCAAGGAGGCATTGAAATCTGTAAGAAGATAGAATTATGAATAAAGATGTGAAACTTTATTGAAATATATATGGGATTATAATAAGTTAAAACAACTTAGAAGAGTATATATGACATGCATTATATGTGGAAATAATTTTATGGAAATAAGTTATTGTATAACAGAACAGCCGAGAGGAGTCGGGTTCGAGACTATCTTCGTGACGCAGGAGCACTGTGGTGGGGGAGAATTAGCCACGTGCCGCACGGAGCTCATAAGCTGGAACACAGCGCTAAGCAGGTCAGTTGGGCTCTATGAGACGAGCAGTACAGAGCAGCTCCATAGCACAGCGAGACGGGCATTGAAGGTCACGCAACACACGTAAACCGTCACGGCAAGTGTAGGCGACATTTCTCGTATCACCGAGCAGAGCAGGCCGCGCGGGTCGTTGATACAGGCGACCTAGCCGAGAATACAATTGTAGATAGCCGGGGTATTTCAAAACCACACTGATCGCATATGAAGACTTTATTTCAAGCTTCATTTCGACGCTGTTCGAACACAGGCTTTCACAAATAACCTTATAACCATGCTGTTATATAATACATTCAAAGCGACTTTTTACTATTCCAAGTAAACTGAATGTTTAGCATAGGCTCTGATGAACATTACAGCGTGCATTTATAAGATTTTTATCTTATACAATTTTCATGGATTACATATTACAGACAGATACAGGGTGTATCGTAATCTTGAACACTATCCAGTAAAATTTTTATTTTACTCAAGTAGAACTTTGCAGTAAGTTGAGAGAGGACTTACAATTCTCAAACTGAACATTTATCGGAACAGTGGCGTATATTAGAAGAAGAGTAGGGGGTCCGCTGTTACCATGAACTTTTCGAGAAGGAGTTGGACGATATCCGCTATGGGTAATTCGAGGTTCAACATGATCGAGTAAACGTGAATAGAGACAAGATGGCACCACAGAGCGATGGATTCGGTTCCTGACGAGAGGAGTCCAACAGCTGATTCGCTTGGGATTTCGAAGGAAATCGTCATTTCATGGATGAAATGATATTCACGCCGATCTTACGAGAAATCTTTAGGTAGGGAAAATCGACGATCTTGGAAATTATATTACAACTGATAATGAAAGGTATTGTAAGAGTTCTATCTACCTGATACGATTATTTTCATGAATACTGGGCACACATGTATATTTTTCTAATAGGAGTGATTTGATTATTAAGACATGGTTTGAATTTATATACTTCGAATTTGCTAGAATATGGAGTGACCATATGATATGGCAGGCATCATTAATCGAAATTCTCACCGTTGTTTGGCTTTATTAAGAAGATGTTTGGTCTTATAGACATTTTTCCAGCTAGGATATTTTTCATGGATAGTTTTTTTTTGTGTAACGAGTATTTCGAACTCGTGATCTGCAATTGATTATCAGAAACTACTTCGTCAGTTCATTGCATACTAGCGAGTGTGTATTATTCATCAGTAGGGAACTTTTTCCATTGGATTGTTTGGAGATATTAAGAAGTTATTCACTTTAGTGAATGAACGTCGCTTTTATATGACAACTAGAAACTTGTTGATTCCTTTCTGGTACATTCACTCATATAGCCTACGAGGTGGGGTCCTTCGTATTTATACGATTGTATGGTGGCTACTCATCTTACCCACCGTTCAGGGAACTATCATCCAAGTCGACGGGGCGAGGTCCTTCGTATTTATACGATTGCACGGTGGTTACACATCTTACTCGCCATTGAGGAACTCATTTTATCATCCGAATGTACACGAGATGTAAGTGAATTAAACAAGGAACTACTAGTCACATATCAGTCGAGATTTTGTTAAATAAAGTAACGATAAATGTCAACAGGATTGCATTTAGTAATTCTTGTTTGCCAATCCAATATTTTGTTGCTATACTCTTTTGAGAGTAATTTCAGTTTAACAGCTGTTACAGCTGATGCTTTGATGATTTTTATAATTGTGTTTGATACCTTTGAGAAGGATTTAAAGTAATTTAATCTTGTAAGATTAATCATTAATGGTCATAATTATTTTAAGGCAGATCAGTATTGCAGATTTTGATGTGAGAGATTATAGCACATTGGTGTTTTTCTACGATGTGAATTATGAAACTTGTGAAAGAGAATTTCTGCTATTTGAAAGCAAATATTAAATTACTGAAGTAATGTTTTTCCAATTGTTTAAGAAGTTGTCTAGATGTAATCAGAATAATTACAGTCATTGGAGATTATGTGCGTTAATAATTTGAAGCCATTTATATATTTTTGTAGATCATGCAACGTGGTTAAATGAAGTTTGTGATAGGCATTTTGTGGAATTTGCCATTTGATAGTTGCAACGTTGATAATGTATTTTGAAGCGGACATGAGGTCGTCGTACCCAGTCTAGCGTTATTGTTGAAATTCATGCTGTATGTGCTGAATATTTATGGAGTTTTTGTAGTAATTCTTATATTCAAATGTGATATTTGGAATATTGAAGAAATATAATGTCGTTGTGGATAGTTAGATCCAACGTGATGTCGTGGAGACAATAATATTTTTGGCATGATAATTAAATACGAGATATAACGTGGAAGTAATAAAACTGTAAGACAACGTTCTATAAACCTTATTAAACAATTTCTTAGGAAATTAAACAAATAAATGAAGTTTATAATACAAGATTTTCTGAAAATAATAATTAATGAAATAATAATCTGAGATTTAAGCATGTTAACGATCTGACCTAATGAAATAAAAATCAGAATGACTAAATGAAATAAAAATCAGAATGACTAGATGAAATAATAATCTAAATAACCAGATGATTGAAATTTAAATAAGTTGATAAATTAAATTTTGAAATAAATCGATGAATTAAATAAGTGGATGAATTAAAGATTGAATTAATTAAACTGATTGAAATGAATTATTAGACGATTGTAATGATGATGAATAACTGAATTAGAAGGTGATGATTAATTAAAGAAGCTGATGATTAATGAATTTTTATGAAATTAAATAAATTTAATTGAGAGATAACTCGAAGGAATTGCAACTTGAAATGTGAATTTAAATGATGTAATGGTGAGGAATTAACGATTCTGACAGGAATATTTGGAATTTTGAAGTGAGAATTAATGTGAGAAATATTTAATTTGATAATAATGATGAGGATGACCAATGAGAATTTGAATTTTCTGTAATTCACAGATAAGAGATTAATGACGATGTAAATAATGTAAATTAATTAGTAAATGTTTAGGAACATTTGATTAACATGTTCTACGTTCAAATTATACCATGCAAACCATAATTTATGTGATATTTAACATGAGCGACTATTATATGTGTATGTTTAGGCAGATTAGTAACTTAATTAAATCCACATTGATGTTAAATTAAAGAGAATTAGGTCTCAGGTTTCACAAATGTCAGTGACGAAAGACATAGTGCGACAGTGATCCTGAGAACCCAAGAGAACTTTATACATTTTTCTTGATAAGTGGATTGAAATAAATTTGCATTAGAAAGGAGATGGTTCGATTTTTGGACAATGACAATTTAACTTTGCATTCGACCATACTCTTAGGTAGGATTTATATTTAAAATGTCTGTCTGACTATCAAAGTAAAATAAATTTGTTTTTATCTTAGTTGTGATCTGATGATGGTGTGATGTTCCTTTTTCTTTCCTTGTCTTGAGTAAGGCTTATCCGGAAAGGAAGTGGTTTTGCTAGGAATTCAGTTGATGGCGCCCATTTATATTTGAATTATTTTTATTAACTTAAGCCCGTAACGACCCTAGAGATACTTTGTCTCGTGAAACCCACTGCTTTTTCACGAACTCAGCTGAATTTCCGACACATTCCTTATTTGACTAGAGGTTCATTTAACTCCGCTCTGTCCTGGAACTCCAGGGATGTGATGTTATAGCAGATGGGTCATCGCATCCCCAGGACGAACGGGTACAGAGAGAGAGGGAGAATTGGCTTTATCCAACTAGTGGGGCTTTTCGATTTTGTTAATTCTATGGAATCACATCAGATTTAGATTACTGAGAGATTGATCTCAAGTTCATTTAAGTGTGTTACAAAATTTATTATACTTAGTCAGACAATGTACTTGTGTGCCCAATCCAGTGTTCATGTTAATCGTATTAGTAATATCATGTTAGTTATAAGATATTTTTCCCTATACCCAAGTGAATGCAGGAATTGAGACATTGTGATGTGTTGTTGTCTAACGTCTCTATATAATTCTATATTGAAATATAATTATGTTGCCAGAGGATTTAGCGAAGGTGTTAGGAGAGTTGCAGACGGGTATGTCTGGAATTGCAGAAACCATTTCTAAGATGGAAACTGAAGTTAAAGAACAAATTAATAATTCAGAAGCTAGATTAGAAGCTAAATGTAAAGAGAATGTAAAATCATTACAGGCTAGTAATGAAGAGAATTTAAACGACAGTTTAAAATTATTAGAGACTAGGCTACAGTCAACTAGTGAAGCTAACTTGAAAGACAATTTTAAGTCATTAGAAGAAAAACTACAATCAAATAGCAAAGATGAGTTGATGTTATTAGAGACTAGGCTACAGTCAAATAGTGAGGACAATTTCAAATCGTTGGAAGAGAAATTACAGTCTCGTAGTGAAGAAACTAATACTGAATTAGAAAATAAGTTAACCAGATTAGAGAATAGTTTAACTTTAAAGAATAATGAGATGTTGAAAACTTTACAATTAGACATAATTGCAGTAAACATGAAAGGAGAGGAAAATGTTCAGATATTAAGGAAAAATATTATCGAGTTGGAAAATAGAGGGGAAGAAAATATTTTTATTTTAAGAACAGACGTTATGACCATACAGAAAGACATTAAGTCAGATGTATCGAAGTTGAGATTCGACATCGATGGTTTAGTGGCAGATGTAGGAAAAATTCAAGATTGGTCTACCGAAGTATCTTTCGAGACTAAGATTAAGGGTCTAGAAACAAGTCTAGGTAACGAAATAAAAGATTTGAAGACAGTAATTGGGACCATTAAAGATGAAGTCTTGGGAGAGGTCAATTCTAATATAAAGTCGTTAGAAAATCAATTGCAGAAGGATATTAGGAAGATAGACGACGATATAGAGCAAAAGGTTAACGAAAACTTAACTTTATTTAAAAATAGAGTCGGAGCAATCGTGGAAGAACGATATAATGAGGTCGATGCCGAAGCAAAAGAGAAACGCGAAGGGTTAGATGAAAAATTAATCGCAGGTATGGCAAACTTAGAAGCTAGGTTTACGGAAAGCAAGGAAGCGATGAAATTAGATTCAACACTATTTAGAACAGATGTTGATCTGTTGAAAGAACAAGTCGCGTTAGTGAAGAACACGTGCGAAGGAAAGATTGACAAGTTGAGGAACGATCTAGACGAAAGTAACAAGACGCAGGACGTTACATCGTTGGATGAGTTGAAGACTCAGGTCAAGAGATTAGCAGAAGACAGGATGACGAAACTAGAATCCATAGTTAACAGTTTTACCAGTCATAATGTGACATCAGGGGAAACATTGATAAATCAAACAGCGATAGACCGCAGTATGACGAATCAAGACACGAGCATGGTAGAAGACCGTCAAATGCAACCGAATGTGACATTCGAAAGGGTCAGTTCAACCCCTCAGGAGAATCCAAGTTCGAGTAGGAGTACGTCGAGTCCAAGTGAACGATACTCAGGTCCAGTCACAATTATAAGGAACCTAGATGACAAACCGAGAAAGTTTTCGGGAAATACAGGAGTTACACCAGTAGAATTTCTGCGAGATATTCGAGACTACATGGCGGAACACAGGGTAGCCAAAGAAAGAGAGCTAAGGATAGTAGAACGCGCCTTAGATGGATCTGCACTTACGTGGTTTAGAGCGTTCAGAAGCAACTTTGCGAACATGGAGCAATTTGCCATGGCTTTCTTGAGGAGATTCTGGAGTGCCGAGGATCAACTCAACGTAAGAGCGGAGATGTACTCTAAACGCTATTCTACGTCACATCCGACGCATTACGCCAACTACTTCACGTCACAGCTGGCTAAATTACAGTTCCTTATTCCTCCATTGCCAGAAGAAGAGCTTTTGCAAGCTATAGCGCGACAGTTACCGATAGAGGTACAGCGATCTTTGATAGCATCGGGAGCCAATACGCTGGAACATTATGATGACATATTGCGGAGATTGGATTATACGAGCGCACAGGTTACACCGAGAAGTAATCGGAACGACAACAGAAACACGCAAGAAGTAAATGCGGTAGTCGTGGACAATGCAGCTCAAACGGACAGAAGGGATTCCTGGGAAAACCGACGGAACGATGGGAATCGAGGAAACATCCGTAACGCAAGAGGAAATGATCGATATAGAGGACCATATGAAAGGCCATACGATCAAGAAGCGAGAGATAGCCGGTATAGGAATTATAACCAAAATTCCAGGTATCAGGACAGGAATCGGTATAATAACAGATATCGGGGAAGGAATAACTGGAACCAAGGTCAACAGTTTAATGGAAACGACCGACAGGAAGGCCGAAGAAACGATCCTAACGACAGAAGGGAAAATCGTGGACAGGAAAGGTCAAGACAAGAGGATAGACAGCCTAGTGCACCACTCGAAGAGACAGTGAGAGATGTCAATCGAGCCAGCACGAGTGAAGACAGAAGGAATAAACGTCAGAATAACACAGAATCAAGACGTTAATCATTGGAAGTCATCATTATAGAGAGTCAGAAAGAACCATCATGCTGAGTAAAGGAAATTGTAGAGCTATCGTGTACATGTATTATATATTGAATGCCTGAGAGTGTATTTTTTTTTCTCAATCCTGATAAAAAAAAAGGAGATGTACGGGAGAGATGTACCCGATACCTATTTTAGGCTATCGGCTACGCCAGCTGACATTAAGCTATAGTTGAGGTTTTGGAAGGCAAGCTGATATGATAGCGCATCGATCGCGTCAAGAAGAAAGCCAAGATGACGTAGGAGGTCAAGAATCAAGAAGGCATTGAAATCTGTAAGAAGATACAATTATGAATAAAGATGTGAAACTTTATTGAAATATATATGGGATTATAATAAGTTAAAACAACTTAGAAGAGTATATATGACATGCATTATATGTGGAAATAATTTTATGGAAATAAGTTATTGTATAACAGAACAGCCGAGAGGAGTCGGGTTCGAGACTATCTTCGTGACGCAGGAGCACTGTGGTGGGGGAGAATTAGCCACGTGCCGCACGGAGCTCATAAGCTGGAACACAGCGCTAAGCAGGTCAGTTGGGCTCTATGAGACGAGCAGTACAGAGCAGCTCCATAGCACAGCGAGACGGGCATTGAAGGTCACGCAACACACGTAAACCGTCACGGCAAGTGTAGGCGACATTTCTCGTATCACCGAGCAGAGCAGGCCGCGCGGGTCGTTGATACAGGCGACCTAGCCGAGAATACAATTGTAGATAGCCGGGGTATTTCAAAACCACACTGATCGCATATGAAGACTTTATTTCAAGCTTCATTTCGACGCTGTTCGAACACAGGCTTTCACAAATAACCTTATAACCATGCTGTTATATAATACATTCAAAGCGACTTTTTACTATTCCAAGTAAACTGAATGTTTAGCATAGGCTCTGATGAACATTACAGCGTGCATTTATAAGATTTTTATCTTATACAATTTTCATGGATTACATATTACAGACAGATACAGGGTGTATCGTAATCTTGAACACTATCCAGTAAAATTTTTATTTTACTCAAGTAGAACTTTGCAGTAAGTTGAGAGAGGACTTACAATTCTCAAACTGAACATTTATCGGAACAGTGGCGTATATTAGAAGAAGAGTAGGGGGTCCGCTGTTACCATGAACTTTTCGAGAAGGAGTTGGACGATATCCGCTATGGGTAATTCGAGGTTCAACATGATCGAGTAAACGTGAATAGAGACAAGATGGCACCACAGAGCGATGGATTCGGTTCCTGACGAGAGGAGTCCAACAGCTGATTCGCTTGGGATTTCGAAGGAAATCGTCATTTCATGGATGAAATGATATTCACGCCGATCTTACGAGAAATCTTTAGGTAGGGAAAATCGACGATCTTGGAAATTATATTACAACTGATAATGAAAGGTATTGTAAGAGTTCTATCTACCTGATACGATTATTTTCATGAATACTGGGCACACATGTATATTTTTCTAATAGGAGTGATTTGATTATTAAGACATGGTTTGAATTTATATACTTCGAATTTGCTAGAATATGGAGTGACCATATGATATGGCAGGCATCATTAATCGAAATTCTCACCGTTGTTTGGCTTTATTAAGAAGATGTTTGGTCTTATAGACATTTTTCCAGCTAGGATATTTTTCATGGATAGTTTTTTTTTGTGTAACGAGTATTTCGAACTCGTGATCTGCAATTGATTATCAGAAACTACTTCGTCAGTTCATTGCATACTAGCGAGTGTGTATTATTCATCAGTAGGGAACTTTTTCCATTGGATTGTTTGGAGATATTAAGAAGTTATTCACTTTAGTGAATGAACGTCGCTTTTATATGACAACTAGAAACTTGTTGATTCCTTTCTGGTACATTCACTCATATAGCCTACGAGGTGGGGTCCTTCGTATTTATACGATTGTATGGTGGCTACTCATCTTACCCACCGTTCAGGGAACTATCATCCAAGTCGACGGGGCGAGGTCCTTCGTATTTATACGATTGCACGGTGGTTACACATCTTACTCGCCATTGAGGAACTCATTTTATCATCCGAATGTACACGAGATGTAAGTGAATTAAACAAGGAACTACTAGTCACATATCAGTCGAGATTTTGTTAAATAAAGTAACGATAAATGTCAACAGGATTGCATTTAGTAATTCTTGTTTGCCAATCCAATATTTTGTTGCTATACTCTTTTGAGAGTAATTTCAGTTTAACAGCTGTTACAGCTGATGCTTTGATGATTTTTATAATTGTGTTTGATACCTTTGAGAAGGATTTAAAGTAATTTAATCTTGTAAGATTAATCATTAATGGTCATAATTATTTTAAGGCAGATCAGTATTGCAGATTTTGATGTGAGAGATTATAGCACATTGGTGTTTTTCTACGATGTGAATTATGAAACTTGTGAAAGAGAATTTCTGCTATTTGAAAGCAAATATTAAATTACTGAAGTAATGTTTTTCCAATTGTTTAAGAAGTTGTCTAGATGTAATCAGAATAATTACAGTCGTTGGAGATTATGTGCGTTAATAATTTGAAGCCATTTATATATTTTTGTAGATCATGCAACGTGGTTAAATGAAGTTTGTGATAGGCATTTTGTGGAATTTGCCATTTGATAGTTGCAACGTTGATAATGTATTTTGAAGCGGACATGAGGTCGTCGTACCCAGTCTAGCGTTATTGTTGAAATTCATGCTGTATGTGCTGAATATTTATGGAGTTTTTGTAGTAATTCTTATATTCAAATGTGATATTTGGAATATTGAAGAAATATAATGTCGTTGTGGATAGTTAGATCCAACGTGATGTCGTGGAGACAATAATATTTTTGGCATGATAATTAAATACGAGATATAACGTGGAAGTAATAAAACTGTAAGACAACGTTCTATAAACCTTATTAAACAATTTCTTAGGAAATTAAACAAATAAATGAAGTTTATAATACAAGATTTTCTGAAAATAATAATTAATGAAATAATAATCTGAGATTTAAGCATGTTAACGATCTGACCTAATGAAATAAAAATCAGAATGACTAAATGAAATAAAAATCAGAATGACTAGATGAAATAATAATCTAAATAACCAGATGATTGAAATTTAAATAAGTTGATAAATTAAATTTTGAAATAAATCGATGAATTAAATAAGTGGATGAATTAAAGATTGAATTAATTAAACTGATTGAAATGAATTATTAGACGATTGTAATGATGATGAATAACTGAATTAGAAGGTGATGATTAATTAAAGAAGCTGATGATTAATGAATTTTTATGAAATTAAATAAATTTAATTGAGAGATAATTCGAAGGAATTGCAACTTGAAATGTGAATTTAAATGATGTAATGGTGAGGAATTAACGATTCTGACAGGAATATTTGGAATTTTGAAGTGAGAATTAATGTGAGAAATATTTAATTTGATAATAATGATGAGGATGACCAATGAGAATTTGAATTTTCTGTAATTCACAGATAAGAGATTAATGACGATGTAAATAATGTAAATTAATTAGTAAATGTTTAGGAACATTTGATTAACATGTTCTACGTTCAAATTATACCATGCAAACCATAATTTATGTGATATTTAACATGAGCGACTATTATATGTGTATGTTTAGGCAGATTAGTAACTTAATTAAATCCACATTGATGTTAAATTAAAGAGAATTAGGTCTCAGGTTTCACAAATGTCAGTGACGAAAGACATAGTGCGACAGTGATCCTGAGAACCCAAGAGAACTTTATACATTTTTCTTGATAAGTGGATTGAAATAAATTTGCATTAGAAAGGAGATGGTTCGATTTTTGGACAATGACAATTTAACTTTGCATTCGACCATACTCTTAGGTAGGATTTATATTTAAAATGTCTGTCTGACTATCAAAGTAAAATAAATTTGTTTTTATCTTAGTTGTGATCTGATGATGGTGTGATGTTCCTTTTTCTTTCCTTGTCTTGAGTAAGGCTTATCCGGAAAGGAAGTGGTTTTGCTAGGAATTCAGTTGATGGCGCCCATTTATATTTGAATTATTTTTATTAACTTAAGCCCGTAACGACCCTAGAGATACTTTGTCTCGTGAAACCCACTGCTTTTTCACGAACTCAGCTGAATTTCCGACACATTCCTTATTTGACTAGAGGTTCATTTAACTCCGCTCTGTCCTGGAACTCCAGGGATGTGATGTTATAGCAGATGGGTCATCGCATCCCCAGGACGAACGGGTACAGTACTATGGATCCATCGTCTCTCTCTAATGCCTTGATTTTTTCTTGATTGGTTCTTTTCGATTTTATTACTCTGTATAATCGAGTACCGGTACCTAATTGGTCACACATCATAAATCTTGAGCTCTTATTGGTTGGAGAAACTGTACCATATTGAAAACTTGTACTATAATGAGCCTCATTATAGTACCGTTTTCCGACATTTATAATATTCACATTTTGCCATGGTCGAACATAAAATACTCTTCATGGAACCTCCAGTTGTGCCACATGACTTTTCTTTCCTTTCTTCGGTGCCAGGAATATGGCCCAAGAAGCCACCATTGTTGGTTAATGAAAGGTAGAGTTGTGCCCAATATATTTAGGACGGCGAAACGTATTACAGTGAGAGTTGTCCGGATGCCACGCCTCTAATACCACTGCAAACAAACCACAAAGAGACTTCATTAACAAAAGCTCTACCATGACGTTACTTCCTGAATGCACCTAAGAAATGCAACATTCACGGCTACAAACTTGACATTTCGTTTCAGGTCGGTTAATGTCAGTCACGCAATGCAGTAGTCACCCGACTTATTTGCATTCATAATTATTCTATTAAAACAGTCTTCCATTGCCATTAATTATAGACATCTCTGGTGAATTCCACACAACGAGGCTCCTTATTACCGGTGCACGATCGAGTAAGGCGCAGCAGTTTATGTTAACGAGGTTTCTTGCGAAGGCTGTTCCCTACGAGGACACTCAACAAGGTGCGCATGCGTGCTTCGGTGTGACTTCCTCCTTCCAGCGGATCAAGCTGCAAAACAGGAGGTATAACTACCACCTCGACAAATGGAGGTACCAGTGGTGCCAACCCGTGAGATTTGTCACAAATTGTGGGGCATTTAGCCAATTATTTTTAGGAAAGGTATAAGGGGATTTTGTTTGTTGCAGAAAGTGTGGTGAATTTGGGATATTTAGCCGATGTCATAAAAGCTTCGTTTGCACAGCAAACGTGCACAATACGTACGATTCATACATGCCGATAGAATAAAAATGAACCTTCACGGAAGTATAGTATTACATTACAATCGCCAACTGCCGTTTGTGCGATAACAGACAGTTGTGTGTGCTTTTGGAGATATTTTGTGTTTTTATGAAATCTTCATTTAAATAAAATCAGAGACTTATGCAGGGAAAGATAAACATCTCAATCTTTAAATGAATAAATAGGAGTATTAAGTGAATGTTTAAGTATGTGATAATGATAGTTTATGTTCGACGATGTCGAAATGTGAATATTATACGTCAGAAAACTGTATCATAATGATGGTCATTAAAGTATTTTTTTCCATTATGATATAGTTTCTCCTGCCAATCAGAGCTCATTCATTGACCAATTAGGTAAGGACCTTCGCTCATGCGCTCAAAATCCAACATGTCTATATAAATTACCGACATGGAAAGTGCACCGTCCATATGTGCAGTAAATAAACTGGCGAATATGAGACAAGAAATACCACTGTACCTTAATATCCCCAACTCCAATTTCTAAACAGCGCATTGCTTTTAAACGACTTCGGTGACGGTTTGACTGAATGCTGGCGCACATCGGCAGGCTGTAAACATATGGCCTGCATATAGCATTGCCAAGCACACAGAGCGGATGCGTCGGTCGGTCAGAGAACTTGGAAAACAGAGATGCTTGCACTCCGATCACAAAATTCAAGTGGCTGAATCTCAACAGATATTTATGTTAAAACATGTAATAAAGTTATAATTATCATCGAACAAAAACAGTCGTATGCAACTCGCCTATAATGGTAATTAAGACACGAGTATGTTTATAAAACGAGCGTAGCGAGTTTTATAATTTGCCATTATAGACTCGTTGCATAATGATAGTTTACAAGACAGTTTTGTGTTTCGTTAAAATCAATTTTAGCGCATACCGTACTGCAAACACATTATCGAGACGCTAGAGCACAATTTTTTAATCATTATACATTTTTTTCGACAAAATAAATTTTACATGGGATATTCGCTAGTGAAAAGGGACATTCTGAGTGGGAAGTTGGGATTTGAGGTTTGAGAGGTTGGCAACTGTTGGAGGTACCAGATAGAGATATCAAGGGCACTACTCGTGTGTGGCTGAACCCGTTCTGGTCACGGAGAGAGTCAGTCATTTTGTATAGGCTAACGATGAGTCATGCAAGATGCACCCACTCGTACTTAATGAGAAGGGAAGACCTCCCAATTTATACTTGATGAGCCATATTTATCGAGGTTCGTGTTGAACGAGGAGTTTTTTAAATGTTATTTATTTATTTATTTATTTATTTATTTATTTATTTATTTTACGAAGCCTCCGTGGCTTATGCGGCAGCACACTGGCCTCTCACCGCTGGGTCCATGGTTCAAATCCCGGTCACTCCATGTGAGATTTGTGTTGGGCAAAGCGGAGGCAGACAGATTTTTATCCGGGTACTCCGGTTTTCACTGTCACAATCTCATTCCAGCAACACTCTCCACTATCATTTCATTTAATATATCATTCATTTAATCATTTCCCCAGGGGAGTGCGTCAAGTTTCGGCTGCCGGAACAGTTCATATCCTCGCCGCTAGATGGGGGCTTCATTCCATTCCCTGACCCGGTCGGTCGACTGGAAGCAGGCTGTGGATTTTTATTTTCAACACTCTCCGCTATCATTTCATTTCATCTGTCATTCATTTAATCATTGCCCCCGGGGAGTGCGGCAGGTTCCCGAAGCCGACACAATTCATATCCTCGCCGCTAGATGGGGGCTTCATTCATTCCATTCCCTGACCCAGTCGGCAGGCTGTGGATTTTCATTTTCATTTATTTTACGAGGGAATGGGGAAAATCTTGCCTGAGACACTTGTGGGGGTCCTCACTCCACAAGCGTGTGGGATTCTTTCCCACTAAAAACCACAGACCCTTTTCCACTCGGGAACCACTTTCGCATTACTTTAGAGTAGACTTCTGCGTGAATCCTCTTATGCTTCTTTCACTTCTTTCAATTCTCCTTTACTATCGCTCATAAGCATCTAAAAAGCGACTTTGGTGGCGTAGTTGGTAGCATGCTGAATTGTTGTGCCCAAGATCGCGGGTTGAAACCCAGCTGAAGTCGTCGGATTTTTTAAGAGCGTTAAAATTCTTCACAATGCCTTCCTTCGGAGGGGAAGTAAAGCCGGTGGTTCCATGTCATAGATTTATGGCATGTAAAAGATCCTTCCACTAACTAAAGTTGTGTGAAGCTAAATTCATAGGTTAGATTTCGTTGAAACGCTCCATCAATGTTCCAACGTTCACCAATAGGTGTCAGTGATATCTGGTAGCTAAAGTTGGAACTACTTGAAATTGAACGGAACTTGTAGCTCACCCTATGGGTGTCCGCTTGAAGCAGCTACAGCCTCTGGCGATCCGAATATTTTCTCGGACACTCCGGGCACTAAAAGCAATATCCTAAATATATGAATAAATAAATAAATAAATGATATGCTTCTAGATCCTACTTCTTTTGACGCAAAATACTTTCTACATAACCTACACTGCTACCTGATCCCAGGATTCACGATTTTTCAGCATAACATGCACGAGAGCAGACAGTGACGAAGTTATCGGCTCTCAACCGAACCGCGCACGACTCAACCAGATAAGTAGCCTGTACAATACAATCTGAATTGACCATTTACAACAACCACATATTCACTCCAAACAGGAAAATTCCGGAGGCCAATCACCACTTCCAGTATCTTAACAAAACATCACATAGACCACAACTAAAAAATATTGATTAGTTGCATTATCTTATCTTATTACCGTAAGTTATACATGTATAATACGCTAAGGAGTAAGTTTCACAAAACTCAAGCTCCTAAATCAGAGGGAGTTAAAAGGTGTAGTTTGTACCAAAATATTTTGGTTGGTTGGTTGGTTCTTAAGTGTAGGGGTTTTGACAACGCTGTCATGTAGCCCCGTGTACTTTGGGTGTGTGTAGAATCTGTCTGATAACCGGTTTGTTAATTGTGATGGCTGTATTAGTGTGCGTTATCTGTTTTTTATTCAAGTAAGGACTTCAGACATTCGATTTTTCAAGTAGTTCCAACTTTTGCTACCAAACGCCACCGTCAACGACCAACTAGTTCTGAACTTTGTTACTAGATGCCACTACAGTCGTCTCCTGGGACCTATGAGCGTTAGTCATATATAACATATAATTTAGCTTCACACAAGTGTAATTAGTGGAAGGTTTTATATCATAAATCTATGGCATGGGACCTCTTCCGAAGGAAGGCATATTGACGGATTTTTAACGCTGTTAAAAAAATTCGAAGACTTCGGCCGGATTTGAACCCGCGATCTTGTGCATAGAAGCTCAGCATGCTACCAACTACGCCACCGAAGCCGCCCCAAAATCTTTCAAATCGTCTCAATAGAACAGGAAAAATCTTGCATTTCTTGAAAAGTCAACGGAAATATATGTATGTGTCTATAAAGTGCTTAAAAACAAATAAACAAGATGATAGACCCTGGCAGAACTGTCTCGCGTACAGCCCGCATAGCACTAGGGCCAGACGGGTAGTCGGTACACATGGGGCGCACTAACCCATTATGCGAGAGCTGTCGCACGCGTCCGCTAGTCTACTTAACTGATACTGCATTTAAATAAGTGAATATATTGTGAATAATTTCACCGATACTTTTAGACATAGATTTAATAGCCTAAGTGTAATGGATCTGATGATGACGATCGAAACTGGTCATCCAAGTGTATTTATTAATCTCTTATAAATGTTTTTCAGGATTTGGGAATAACCCATTACAATTGGGTACAATCATATTGACCCGGTTGCAAACTTTGTTATTTGACACCCAGAGGGTAGCTTGCATGTGGAATGTTGTTGTTACTTGAAGCACTATGAAAGTCAAGGAGGTTAGATATCTAAGCTCCTTGACACTGTAGCGCATTCTAGTAGAGAAATGAGGAACTTTGTATTGGCGGAAAATCCCGAGATTAATTTTGCCATTATGAACACGGCCTAGTGAATTCAAATGGGTTCTTTAACATGCCAACATCGTATGACATACGACTCGTATTTTTGCCGCCTTTCAAAAAAAAATCACTTACCACGGCCAGGAGCGAACCTGCAAGCTTGGGGGTTGGTAGTCCGACTCGTTAACCACTCACCCACCATGGCAAGCTATTGACCGACTGAAAAACATCAAATTTCGATTACTAAGGCAGCTCTGAAAATGGCCTCAAACACCATAATGCACGATGTTCTCGGGAGTCAGTTCAGAGGCAACAAAGGAAGTGTCGAGAAGATCATCGACTGGTCGCCCGCTCTATTCTCTTGCGGAATTTATTTATTTATTTATTTAGTCAATTTACCCTCTAGGTTGGTGGTTCCCACGGACTCAGCCTCTACGGGCAGTGTCCTGGAGCTTGGAACATCTGGTCGGGATGGATACAACTGGGGAGGTGTGATCAGCACTTCGCCCAGGCGGCCTCACCTGCAAAGTGAACAGGGGCCTCATGAGGGATGGAAAGGGATGGAAGATTGGGATGGATAGGCTAGGAAGAGGGAAGGAGGCGGTCGTGGCCTTACAGTAGGTACTGACCCCGTAAATTGAATTATATTGAGACCACGATGGCTGTATTGGCATAAATGAATAAAGTTATGAATGTCATAGTTGTGACGTGTATATTCATGACGTAGGCACGGATGACGCAGATTTCATGCAAGTAGGCTGGTTGAGCTGAGATTCTTGGTGACGTCATGAGTTTGTTCGAGAAAGATCTGAGATTTACGACGCAGTCGCAGGAAACAAGGTATCGTGCTAAGGAAGAAGTTACGCTATTGGAGGAGAGACTCGAACCAATGAACGATAGTTTGGAAGGAAGACGGTGATTGCTGAAACTAAGATATTTAATTACTTTTGGCATGCAGATTTGTGGAAAACTATTTTCAGTTATGGCATTGATTTGGAATTTTGAAGAAATTAATTTTGAGTTTTTGAAATTTGAAAATCCGTCAAGTATAGCCAAAGTTAAAACTTCTAGCAATGACGGAGCAACAGGCTATGGAAGGGATGGGGACTAAATTTGACGTATTTGATTCCAAGCCAGGGAAGATTGAAAATTTTAAATACGCGTTCCAAGTCAATGATTGGGCACCGTTCAGACAAAAACCATACCCGGTTGCGGAAAAACATTACCCACAAACGAAGAAAACACTGCAGGAGATGATGAATGCAGGGGTTATAGAAAAGATGGCGACACCATATGTTAGTCCATTAGTGATTGTGAGTAAACCGGATGGCTCAGTAAAGGTGTGTCTAGATGCCAGAAATTTAAATGCAAAAATCATACCAGAAAATGATTCGGCACCACCCATAAAGGAAATACTGAGGAAGTTAAAAGGCAAGAAGATTTTCACAAATATTGACATGACTTCTTCGTATCATCATCTCGAACTGGAAGAGAAGACCAGCTTGTTGACTGGATTTCAGTTCGACCAACAAACATATTGTTTTAGGAGATGTCCATTTGGATTGAAGACCGCAGGATCTGCCTTAATAAGAGCGCTTGATCGAAACCTGTCAGAGGAAGTGAAAGATTGCACTATCCGTTATGTGCATGATATTTTGCTTACCTCGGAGAACATTGAGGAACATTTAGAGAAGTTGAAGAAATTATTGGAAGACTTAAGAAGGGCTAATTTTAAAATCAATTTAAAGAAGTCAAATTTTTGTCAAAGACAAGTAACATTTTTAGGGCATGTGATTGATAAGGATGGTGTTAAACCAAATCCATGCAAATTAGAATCGATAAGAGATTTTCCAAGGCCTTTGAAAGTGAAGAACGTTCGCCAGTTTTTGGGATTGATTGGATTCTTCTCAGGACATTGTCCATCATACACAAAAACTGTTGCACCACTAAAGGACCTTCTGAAGAAGGGGGGGCAAGTGGAAATGGATGGAGGAAACAGAAAAAGCATTTGTGGAGGCCAAGGAAATGCTCTTAAACTATGTGAAGCTAGGATATCCTGATTTTAATCAGAGATTTATCATTCAAACAGACGCATCCCAGATTGGAATAGGGGCAATGCTGTATTAGGAAAACCCGAAGAACCCTGATAAGAAAAACTATCTAGCTTTCACAAGTCGGAGACTGAAACCACACGAGAAAAATTATACGATCAGCGAAATCGAGCTGTTAGCGATATTGCACGCGCTGCAATATTGGCGAAAGATCGTATATGGGTTTCAGGTCACCTTAAGGACGGATCATAAAGCCTTAACCTTTTTGATGAAGACTGATTTATCCAGTCAAAGGTTGATGCGTTGGGCTTTATACATTCAACAGTTTGATGTAAAGATAGAATACTGCCCAGGAAAAGAAAATATAGTTCCAGACTATTTAAGTAGACAGCCAGAGTCCACAGAAGAGGAAGTAATGGCTATTGATTTGGAAGACAGGGATCAGCGTACTCTAAATGAGTTAAGAAGCATTAGTCAACGGCAACGTGAGGATCCATGGATGAACATGCTCATATCTTTCCTTGAGGGAAGTTTGATAAGGGGAACACCGGCGTACACGGAAGCTAATAAGATAGCTCAAGATTACACATTTTATAATGGATTATTATATAAGTTTGTGAACTCTGACCATACACGATTAAGGATTGTTGTACCTGCAATTTTGCAGAGGAAAATAGTATGGTTAGCCCATAGATCGTTCGGACATATGGGAGTCGACAAAACAGTCTCGATGTTGAAAGAAGCATTTGTATGGCCGAGACTGAGAGAAACTGTAAGGGACACGCTAAAGACATGTGATCTATGTCAAAGGATCAAACCAAATGCATTTCTTATGAGACAAAAGCCTATACCATTATTGCCCGAGAGGCCAGGTCAAACCATCTCTATTGATAATTTCGGACCTTTGCCCAAGGCAAGAAGAGGAAATCGACACATAATGGTGGCTATGGATGTCTTCACAAAAATGGTTGTCCTTGCTCCCATACAGAATACTAGTACCAAACAGGTGTTAAAACGACTCAAAGAAAAAGTGATACCGATTCTGGGAAAACCTGAGAATTTGTTGTCGGATCACGGTAGTTGTTTCACCAGTGTATAGAGTTCAGACAAGAATTAGAAAGACTTGGAATACGTCAGATTTTGTCAAGTATTCGCCATCCTGAGGCAAATCCTGTAGAAAGAGTGATGAGGGAGACGGCCAAGTATTGTAGAATATACTGTGCCGAAGAAAATTGGAAGTGGATAGATATCTTGGATATTATCGAATTTTGTATAAACAACACAATCCATGAATCTACGGGAGAGATACCAATAACGTTACATCGGAATGAGCAACCCGAAAGACCTTGGAGTCTGGTAATTCCTAGGCCAGCAGACGCTCAGCCTGGAAGAGATGTACGTATTAGAAGAGCCTTTGAGCAACTAAAAGCTCAAGCCGACAGGAGGCAAAGAAGAAATAGGCATAAGAGGTATCATCGGCCACTACTAGCAGGGGAAATGGTGTTAGTAAAATGACCAGCCATTTTGGATCCAGGGAACCGCGTGTACAAAAAGTTCCAGAAAATGTACCACGGACCATATCAAATAATAAGAGATTTGAGAAATAATGCCTATAGAATTTGGCACTGTGAAACGAATCACGAAGTGACCATGAATTCAGCGAATTTGAAAGTGTATTACCCTCCCGAAGACTTCGATGAAGCCAATGAACAAGTCCTGGTTATGGAACAATTTAGAGATGAGGAATCCACTTTTGATAGAAACGAGAATAAGGTAGAAAAGGGAAACAGAGCTCAAACATTCGAGTGCGAATGCGAATTGGAAAAATTGTATTGGGAAATCAAAGAAATAATTGATTTTGTTGAAGAAGAAAATTTCAATTTAAGAAAAGAGAATGATGAAATAAGGAAACGGGTAGGGATAGACCACACCCGTAAAGAAGAATGAGGTTCTGGAGACTTGAAGTCCAGACAAATAAAGGAAAAGGAAAGAAAGGGTAGGGACAGAGCGTACCCAACCTACACAATTACCGGATACGACTTTAAAGAAATAAAAGAAACTGAAGGTACGGATAACGTTGCGATGGCTTCGACGAATAAAGAAAGATAAGATTAATTGAAATAAATTTCCTCAAAAATTTTTTCAAAAATTTATTTACCTAAGGAGGGGAGAGATGAACCCATGTACCATTGGCTCAAAAGGGGTCGAATCCATGTATTTGGGGAAGAAATGAAAGAAACATACAGTTTCTAATGTAACATAGAGAAATATCAAGCCAGGACTCTAGCCTAACGTTGTGCAAGCGGCGAGGACCAGGTGTTCAGGAGATGAGATCATGCCTCTTGACATTCAGAAGGAGCCAGTCAGGGATATTAATAGAACGAGTGGAAAATTTTTACTGTAAGACAAGGAAGCGTGACTCGGAAATCCAGCTTAGCTTGCAGGAAAACGGCAACACCGGCGATGTGCCAGAAGAGGAATAATTAAATGTAACCCATTTACAGGAATGAAAATAAGTAAATAATCACTGGACTGTGAATCATTTTGGAATAGAGATTTTTGTATAAAGAAAAACCTTGTAATAATTGCACAGGAAAAACTGCAAACGCAGTATACGTCATTGGGGATTCACTGATGCCAGAGGAGTGGGGAATTATAAAAATGAACAGCAACTCCCACGCAGCTGAAGACTACAAATTAATTAATATCTCAGAATTGCACGATCGATTCTTATGCGCAATGAGATTATTTGACGTTTGGAAGACGAGCTTTCTGGAGATATATTTTTTATAATTGTACGACAATTAGTTCAAAAGTTGGTCACGAAAAGGACTAGGATTTTATCTTTTTGTGACTAAAAAGTATAAAACTCCTGGCCTCACCAAGCCAAACATGCAGTATTCCGAGAGCCTAGGAGGGCGTCACTCTGCATCAGTACAAGCAGTATTCCGACAATCCGTGAGGGGGCGTCACTCTGCTTCATCAAACATCGAATTCAGATAGTCCGTGTGGTGCGTCACGCTGAAACACCCCAAATACAGTATACCAGCTTTCCTTGAGGGGAAAAACGCTGTATCACACCGAATGAAGAATATCCGATAGCCACGGGCGTCGCGTTATCAATAATTTACGTAACTCCGTAAGGAGTTGTAAAGAAGTAAAAGTACAGTATCGCCGTGTTTGAAAAAGTAGGAAAATCCTAGTTACAGGATTTAGGTCCGACAGTATAAAAGTGTACAGTGAAAAGTTCGTAAAATATAGTCAGAGCAGGCTGCGAACGTAGGACTCAAGGCGATAGGTCTTTAAGTAAACGACCAAAAGTATCATAGCGTACGGAAGTACCGTAACAGAGAGATAAACAGTTTATCTAATTTAAAGAACCCGAGCAGGGACAGAGAAATAAGGTTCGTAAGTATTCTCGAAGATTAGAAGTACTAGAACCGAATAAGCAAAGGAGAAGACAGGAAACTATAGACATTCGTTTCAAGAAAGCAGACGAACTATTCAAAAGCACTAAGACGCAAGAAGTATTAGTTGCTAAAAATCCATAGGTCACCGATAAATTATCAAGGGGACCGTGAACAGAACAGACTTTCATTAAGATCAATAAACAGAATCTAAAAGGGGAGCCGTTCGTGTCAGAGGAATAGCAGATCGTCCAGAACGGGATTCGAAGGAGTGCTATTGCAGGAAGGAAGTAGATGATTCGAGACTTTCACATTCAGAGAGGATAGGAAGCCGACATTACTAAAATTTCACCCTTGGAGACGGGAGATCAAGAGGTCACGTGTGATAGGCTTAAATAGCGGCCTAGTGATCAAAAATTGTGAAGTGTAAATGTATCAAGATTTAGTGTTAAAAATAATATATTTTCAGTGTTTTATTGTGTGTTCTAAACGAATACACCAGTGTATTTAAAATGTTATTGGTGTTAAATATATACGTGTTAAATATGTGTCAAGATATGTCTGTACATGCCATGAAGTTGTACACGATGGAGTAAGTTAAAAAGTGGGCCAAAAATGACACATCGCACGAGGAGAAGGGTCAAAAAACGACCTTAAACATGTGAGTAAAGATTTTCATTATGTTTTGGTGTCGGGAAATGATTGTGTACAAATCCACCGGAGTTTTTGAGAAAAAGGGATGTTTCTAAATAACTAAATACAGAATAAGAACACGGTCTGAACAAAAATAGAATTTTGAGAAATTATAAATAATTATTTGAAAGAATAAATCCTGTAGAGGAAATGTATGAATAAAATGTCAGTGTATTTGACGAATGTTATAAGAGCAAGCGTAATAATAATAATAATTATCATGAAAGATATTTAAATAAAGGTAAATTTGAGTTATATGAAAGAAATAGCTTTTGAGCTTTTGTAAGGAATGAAGATATAATATGAATAATAATAATAATAACAAGGTAAGGAAATATAAATGAAGATCAAATTAAATGATATGAATATAAGAGCGTTGGAGCCTTAATAAAAAGTATAAGACATGATATTAATGCATGTTATTAAAATAGAGCAATTATTGTCAAAGGAAAAGATTAATATAAAAATTGAGATATGTATTAATTGTTAATATGGAATTTATCAGTTCTTTGGAAGACGATAGGCTTAAAAATAATGTATAGCGCAACGGAGCGCAATTAAAATAAAATGTCACGCTAGGAACGCGTAAAAGTTAAAGTACTTGGTAAGTTACTTATGAAGGGTAGTTGATTGCAGTGAATTGAGATATGTTGTAAGTCCTCTAATTGTGACGTAGATCACGAGGCCATGTGTGTGTTATTATGTAAAAGGGAGCAAATGTATGGTATTATTGAGCGTAGGTCATGTAGGCCACGGCCGACTTTAAATCGCATTTTGTATAAGTCCTCCAATATGGGAATGGTTCCCGAGGCACGTTAAGAGATTCGAACCTAGAATCCTTTTGTTGTTAAAGCCCCTAATTATTCGTCGTAGAATGTGTATTACTCTTCCCAATCAATGAGGACCCTTTATAATTAATAAATGCCAAGGTTACGAAAATGGTTTATGAGCCCAATAATATTGTTGAAAGAAAATAAGTGAAGTAAAAGCCAGGTCTCCCCAAAGAACTGAAAATGAAAGGAAGGTTTGTTTAAAAGCTTTGAAGAGAGCTCCACCCGCAAACTAAACGGGAAGTTTCCCGCACAGTCATAAATCACGCTCAAGTATTACGGTCAGACCCTCGGAGCAGGAGGGGTGGCTGAAGGCCATCTTGTAAGAAGTAATGAATACACCGTGGGTGTTTAAAGTTGTTAATGACCCGGGAATTGAACCGAGGTCCTTGTAGATGAAATTATCGCTTGCCAGTTCAGATCGTAGTTTTCTTATGTGATAATGGTCTTATAAGACAAATAAAATAAATAACAATCCCAATTGTAATGTTGTATGAAAGTAGGATTCCACGAGTTAAATGAAGATAACTAGGTTCCGGGAGTAATCATAGTTTTTGACTTTGTCAAGTAATCTTTATAACTCTGGAGTACACAAGTATTTTCCCGATCAACGTGATGAATTTGTAAAATTTGAGAGAGATAGTAAATGCTGAAAACATGTGAAGTGCCCAAATATTGAAGTAGATAATTAACATGTAATTTTAAATGTAATTATATATTTGTTTTGATGATAAGAAAAGATAAAAATAGTTTTTGAGGTGTACAAAGGAATGACACCATTATTATTGGAAAATATCGAGCCAAAGGAGCTCGTAGTTATATGGAACTTTAAGATAGATACTTTATGGAAGTAAAAATAATTATGAATTGTTGGTTTTAAAGGAAACCATATGTTTTAATAGAATATGTGTTTTATTCTTATATTATTCCTTGTTCATTTGGAACAAGTAGAAGATTATTGGTCAGTAATTTAATTGTTTTATTGTTTGTAGCGCCATAATTTTGGTTAATTAAATGTTTTAAAATATGAGTTGATTTTGTTGTTATTTTTGCAAGTGTATCCTCTATTTAATCCAAAATGTGTAAGTCACAGAGTGGGAGAACATACTACAACCCCGAAAATCCCGAATTGAGCAATGCTGGCATACTGTGATTTGCATATTTCTTGCTAAAAGGGCACACTGTAGAGCCAACAATGTACCTACACTGTATTCTGGATCTTTATGGTCTCCCGGAATGCCGGGCGGATGTCCTTCAGGATATATATTTCTGATTCCTATTAGTCTGTTGACCATGCCCTGTTTCATAATAATTCTGATTACCTCTTCCGAATGTCCTAATTCCATTACCAGTAATATCACTATTTTGATTTAGAGCATCAACATTCTCTAATAGAGTCTCTAAACCTTTTATAGCACAAACTTGTTGTACATACGCCGCTTCCATAATTCCATCTTGGAAGTGACGTAACATCAGCCTAATAATATCGGTATCTGACCCTAACCCATCTAAATTCTGTGCCCTGTATTTCCCAAAAATAGTCTTTTCCCTTTCTCTTCCTTGTATAGTTACATTCCAAAACTTAGCTGTAAACTTTTCTTTAAAATGCTCTAAACTCGTCATACTATTTTTATACACCTGAAACCAATATCTAGATTCACCTACAAAAGCTACTGATAACATTTCTAGTACACTATTCCAATCAATAATTTCCTCTTCCAATAGACGCTTGAATTTCTTTTCCACCAGTTTCATAAATTCCATAGGATTATTCTGTTTTCCTGTAAACTTAGGTAATTCAACTTGTCTACCTAGTATACCTAATCTATTCATGTCTATATTTGTATATACACCTCTATTCTCCCTAATTTCCTTCCGGAGTATACTCTGACGATCCGACATTTTCTTTTCTACTATTACTTCCATTTTCTTCTCTATCCTCCCGAATTCTTCGTTTATTTCTTTCTTATTTTCGTCCATTTTCTGTAATACAGTATCTTGTTTCTTCTTCAGTTCTGTTATTGATTAAATCTTCCTTCCATTCCCTCTATTCTACTAAAACATTCCTTAGTATTCTCATCTACCACGCTATCCACCCTATCCATCCTCTCCTTTAACGTACCTTCTATCGCTTCACATTTTGTACCTATCCTTCTTTCCAACAGCTCAATCTTATGACTATTGTCACCATTTTCTTTCTGAATCTCGTCTATCTGTGTTTGTAATGTGGACTTATTTACTTCCATTTCCGCTCTTTTCTTCTCGCACTCTGAATCTAATTTCTCTTCCAACTTCCCTAGTTTATTATTCATTTGATCTACCTTATCTTCCACTTTCTTAATACTGTGATCTATTCCGTCAATCCTACCGTTAATCTTCTTATCCATTTCCTCAATTCTAATGTTAATACTTTTATTCATTTCCTCAATTCTAGTATTAGTATTCTTACTCATTTCCTCCATTTTATTCATTAACATTTGGATCCAGCCAAGGTTAACTCCCTCTACACTCTCACATGAAACCACATTCTATTCACTATTTGACCTTTCCGTCATTTCCCACTCATCCCTTACGATCATTAGTTTATCTCCAGATTCCATTTTAACCTTACGCTGAACAGTACGTGTTCTTAGTACAATCTCTGACATTACCATCTATCTTAATCACCTTACCTATCCTGTGCATTTTCGAGATTATATTTTGGTGAATTGCCATAAATCGAGCCCCACGTAATGCTGTGCCACATTGTGATAGCTCTTAACCTTAAATAACTTCTGTTGGGCGCCACTCATTGCTATAATGAGAAAATGTAGAATACTCAAGACAGTATTCTCAGGTAGCAGGACAATAAGCTTGTTTTTACGGCAATTCACTTTACCCTCCCCATTCCTATAAACAGATGACTTAAAAATAACGGTAAAAACTAATCTCAGCACAATGTGATTGCAAGATAACTTTATAATGCTTTATAAATTGAACTACTCTTACTTATCGGAAAGCGCCGTACATTACCGTCTATCATAGCGAACCTTGTCTTACTTGTACTTTGGGTATTATATTCCTATATGAGCTCTTTATTTCCATCCACATATGTATTTTTGCGGGTGCCTTTATATATAACTCCAAGTTTACGAAAACTTTTCCGTAATGTAACAGAATGTGAATCCTTCCTGGGGTTTAATTCTATTCACGACTATATAAAGCAGTTGGTTGTATTTTTATCAATACCGGTAACTTATGCATCAATTCAATGCCGAACCATCAACTAATAAACTTTTCTCAGAGCATCTATCTCCCATCTCACTGCAATGTAGATTCGAAATACTCAACAAGTTGCAATGGAAATTCAAAATGCTTACAAACTGCAATTGAAATTGAAAATACGTACAAAATGCAATTGAGGTTCGAAATGCTTACAAACTGCAATTGAAATTGAAAATACGTACAAAATGCAATTGAGATTCGAAATACTCAACAAGTTGCAATGGAAATTTGAAAATGCTTACAAAATGTAAGGTAGGAGTAGATTCAAAACACTCACAATATGTGGAAGCCCACGGTTCAAAATAGACTACTGTACTTACAAAATGGAGTTTAGATCGAAAATACTTACAAAATGCAATGTAGATTGAAAATACAAAATGTGGTTGAGATTTTTAAAAATACTCACACAATATAATTTAGAGACACCGGGAGCCAATTCATAAAAACAGTGCGGGAATCTTAAAAGAGAAAAGGAACTGTAATGAAAAGAAGAAGAAGGCCGAGAGATCACGAAAGATGAGAGAAGGGCCAATGAAGGCGGAAAAGGAAGAGACTCCCGAGGCCTCGGATACCCTGATACCGTCGCGGTCGGAAGAGAACAAGAGTCGACCAAGAGAGGTTGACAGGAAAGAAGACTGAGAGGAGCCCAGCACAAGTAAGTGGAAGCAATGCTGGACTCAGCTGGGGTCCCGTAGTCGCCAACCCAAGTCCCACTAGATGTGAGTCACCATGATTCCGGTCGACCCAGTCAGCTAGGGATGGTATCAGCTTTTTCGTCCATTTCGTTGAACGAGGAGAAGGCCTATCATCACTGGGAGAGTCAGTTTATTTCTCAAGGGCCGACTAGGAAAGGAAGATATATTATCGAGAGCCTGCAGAATACTAAGAAGACATTGAGATCAAACATAACTACTTGTGACTGGAACGATTACATTTATAGCATTACTACTACAGTATCAGATTCAATACGAAGGACGGAAGAAGGTTAACTATTACGATGTGTCATATATTTAGAAACTAGCTTGAGTGGATGATGGAATCATCTAAGGTTCGACTGCAGAATATTTACGGGCTGCACGATTATAGTATTGCAATCAGATGGTACCCTTGCCGCATACAATAGTAGAATCAGTTTCTACCATGTAAATGGCTATCACACCACATCCCACACTCACTTCAGCACTAAGCTCATGATCTGATCAGTAATTTCTAACCTCCACTAAGTTAATACTATACATCAATATGGTTGGTTGGTTGATTCCTTAGTTTAGGGGCTGCGACAACGCGGTCATGTAGCCCCGTGTACTTAGGGTGTGTGTAGAATTTGTCTGATAACCGGTGTTAATTGTGATGACTGTATTAGTGTGAGTTATCTGTGATTCAGGTAGAAGGACTGCAGACGATTAATTTTTTCAAGTAGTTGCAACTTACGCTACCAAATGCTACCATCCGCGACATCTAGCTGCGGACGTGGCTACTAAATGCCATCGGAGTCAGCACCTGGCGGCGAACGTTGGAACTGATATAGCGTTATCAAACTAACCTACAAATTTTAGCTTCCACAAGTGTAGGTGATAGAAGGTTCTTTTTCATGCATACAGAGGGATTTTTAACGCTCTTAAAAATCCAACGACTTCGGCTAGGTTTGAACCCGCGATCTTGGGTATAGAAGCTCAGCATGCTACCAACTTTGCCACCAATGCCGCTTTAAATCAATATAGTGTAAGCTATTTATGCAACGAGCCAGTGAATCCTCTGGCTTACATTCATTTTAGTTTTCAGCGTCCAGTTTAGTCTGAGGAGGAGTCGCCTCTATGAACCCCTATTATCAGTTAGCATTGTGGCAGAACACCTCTCTACTTGAAATCGTTGAACACTGAATCTAGCCATCGACTCATGGGTCTCACTCCCACACTACTTCAAAGCAACGACGAGCTAAGTCTAGTATCTGTGTTACTTTAGAAATCTAGTCTGTGCTCAAACTGTGCAACGGTCACTTGGCGTGCTCCAGTGTAGAAAACAGTAGAACTGTATCTCTTGAGTTATTTAAGGGTAACATATCAATTCTAATGTATAGTTGCGACGGTCAACGCGTACCCACAACGATTTCGGCATGCGATTGATTCTCAGCCTCTTACAAATTATTTTTGTCCAGCAGAAGGTACTTTCCAGGACAAATATGTAAATGAATGTTGCCAACACACCTCTTGTTACACGGTGATACACTAGCATAAATATGCTATTGGCAATAGTCACAGTACCTTTAAAACACGAGGGGCATCCGGTGTCGACAAAAAGGAAGCTGACACCAAAACATGATAATTAGTTAGGTGGGACTGAGCGGTAGGATAATAGGGATCAAAGACCTCCGACTGGAGACGCGTTGCCCGTCGCGACTATACATAATGTGGGAAAAATAAGTAACAATATTTAGTTTGAAAACAATACTTATTCCACCGGCCAACAGTTTACGTGTGACCTAACCTCAAGGTTTAGTAGACTGCAACAATAACACAGTCCAACAGTTTACGTGTGACTAACCTCAAGGCTTAGTAGACTGCAACAATAACACAGGCCAACAGTTTATGTGTGGCCTAGCCTCAAGACTCAGTAGACTGCTGGAGAGCAGGAGGATCCTGCTTATTGTGCCATCGTTGCACTTTCGTGCCTACTGAAGCACACCTTGATGTTGAGGAAGCTGGTTTACTTGGTTGATTGATAGTGATTGTAAGGGAACGAGGGAACTATAAATTACCCCTCACTTTATGTGCAGTTCGTGTTGCATGGTCCTTGTGGTCGTCTAGTCCTTGGGCGCTCCTAAAGCAGGTTCGCTTCCACACACTGATCTGGAGAAAGCAGCCGATCCTTCAAGTTAAAAATTATCTGGGCAAGACTGGATTGTTGTTGCTTAAGTTTGGGGATTGATTCACCTATAGTCTGAATGCAGTGGCGCCATGTGCTACTAGCACAGGGGGGCTTCAATAGTACAACCGACTGCTTTCTGTTCGGAGTTCATAGTTATGAAATAAGTTTTCTGTATGTCTGTCTGTCTGATTTTTTAGCCAAAACTTTGTTTTTGTTAAAGATTATACGTATAGACTAATGACAAAGTATACCCTCACTTTGAATTGTGTGTGCCATAATATGGATGGGGGTTACATTTTCAAATGTTCTCTTTGCGCCATATTAATCTTTAGAGCTTTAGGTTTGTAGCGGTGCATTTATTTATGTATGCATTTATTTATTTATTTATGAATGCATTTATTTATTTATTTATTTATGTATGCATTTATTTATGTATGTATTTATGTATGTATGTATTTATTCATGTATGCATTCATTTATTTATTTATTTATTTATTTATGTATTTATTTATGTATGAATGCATTTATTTATTTATTTATTTATTATGGTATGTATTTATTTATGTATGCATTTTTAAATTTATGTATGCATTTATTTATGTGTGCATTACCGACAGTAGTGGCTACGCGGGCTAAAGCGCTGCGTTAGGTCAAGGGGCCAAGCTCTCTGCTGACTCGGTAGACGCGTGGGTTCGAGTCCCACCGTCGGCTGTCCTTGAAATGTTTTTCCGTGGTTTCCCATTTTCAACACCAGGCAAATGCTGGGACAGTACCTTCTGACAGGCCACGGCCGTTTCCTTCCACATCCTTGCCCAGTTTCATTCATCTTCATCCATTCCATCTCTCATCCCGACGCGCAGGTCGCCCACGGGCGTCGACTAGAAAGACCTGCACTCGGCCTCTCAGGAGGCTACACGACGACAAACAATGTGTGCATTTATGTATTTATGTATGTATTTATTTATGAATTTATTTCTTTCTTTATTTCTTTATTTATGTATTTATTTATTTATGTATTCGTTTTTTATCTATTAATTTATTTATTTATGTAATTATTAATTAATTTATTTATTATTTTATTTCATATTTCACTCCTGAGGCTACTTTCTTGCCCACAATCGTGCGTCTTGTTAGTAAACCCACAAGAGTACACTTTTATTTTTATTTCTATTAGACGATAAACAAAGGCAATCATAGTTAAGTTACCGATTTTGGAGAAAGGTAACAAGGCTTTATGTGAGAACTACAGAGGAATAGCATTGCTGTCTCATTGTATGAACATTTATGAAAAGACAATTTTACAGAGGCGGCTTCGGTCGCGTAGTTGGTAGCATGCTGAGCTTCTATGTCCAAGATTGCGGGTTCAAACCCAGCCAAAGTCGTTAGATTTTTAAGAGAATTAAAATCCCTCAGTATGCCTTCCTTCAGAGGGGAAGTAAAGCCGGTGGGCCATGTCATAGAATTATGGCATGTAAAGGAACCTTCCACTAACTACAATTCTGTGAAGCTAAACTTGTAAGTTAGATTTGATTAACGGTGTATCAGGTCCCAACGTTCGTCGGCAGGTGCTGGTTGCGGTGGCATCTAGTAGCCAATTTTTTGGCCAGGTGTCGTTGATGGTAGCATTTGGTAGCAAAAGTAGGAACTTCTTGAAATTGATCGTCTCCAGTCCTTACCTGAATCACAGATAACATACAATAATACAGCCATCAGTATATTAACACCAGTTATGAGACAGATTCTACACACACCCAATGTATATACATGGGGCTACATGACCACGTTGTCGCAGCCCCTAAATTGAGGAACCAACATCCAGTATTTTAATAAGAAAGTAACCGAGGAATAAAATTCACTTTGCTATACGAGTATGATCGATCTTGAATGTGTTCCTTCTCAATTCGACACCCCATTCTGTTTATTAAATGATCCCAGCAGCAATGTGCTTTGAAAGGAAGGAAGCCTTTAGTGTTACGTGACCGTTAATTATGGGACCATGAGCCACTGGACCTCCTTTTTACGTGGAATCTGAACAACAGGACATGGCATATTACTTCGAAAATCTCACATGCATTGACAGGGAATCGAGCCCGGTCCACCTTGTTGGGAGACCAACAGCTTGACCGCTGCTCCACCACGCCCCCTCAATGTGCTTTGAATCACGGAGTGAGATCCTCTTAGGTTGTGCTGTCATCGCAGTGCCAGTGAGTCCACTAAGCGGGGACCAATCAGAGTTGATAAAAAAAAAGGAAGAGGAGATGTGGGCGGATTGAACGAACCGGTAGGTTCAACTCGGGATGGGTTTCTATATATGCGGCCGGATAACACACAGTGGTAGGGCGCCAGGTTGGACACCCCTGCATTAACCCTTTATAAGGCAGACTATTTTGTCCGAATTTTTACTTTAATAGTTTTATTTTAATTTTCATTTTAGCTGTAATTATTATGTTGATTTTAAATATTCAATATTATTTTCTTTTTAAACACATTTTAAAAAATATCTATTTATTTATAATTTTTATTTTTATAATCTTAATTTTATTTTAATTTTTAGTGTGTTTTATTTTAATTTGTATATTTATGTTTTATTTTATTGTTTAATGTAACAATTTTCGATTATATTTACTAGTTGAAATTTTTCTAGCACCATAAAACTAGATAGATACGGAGTTCGAGTCATAAGTCATGGCTACTATTTTTAGCCTAATTTTCACATTCTGCAAAAATGAGGAAAAAGTAGACATATGAGATCGGGCTAATGTGTGTCTGTCTGTCTGTCCTTGTGTCTGTCAGTCTGTCTGTCTGTCGGTCTGTCCTTCTGTCTGTCTATCTGTCTGGCTGTGTGTGTCCCCCCCCCCCCCCTATCAACTCCTAAACGGCTGGAGCAATCGAAACAAAATTTGGTAGGAGTAAAGATCTATACCTGAATATCTCAAGTCCATATTTGAAAATGATGTCAGTATTACCAACTGCTGAAAAATCGCATTTGAAATTTGAGCTCCATGTTGGATATCTTGGAAGGTATGAATGGGAGCTATTTCAAAATTGGCACACGTGTAGATAATAATATTGCAGTTAAATTTCCAGGAGACCATACATGGCAGTGTTGCCAAATTGATTATAAGTCTGCTGATAGGTCCAATTTTTAAATGCATATAACTTCTACACTATCAATTGGAATTCAACTAAATTTCGTATGTGCTATGTGTACATAAACAGATATGACTGAGCGTATTCGTAAGAGCCACCAGGCCTGCCAACTCTTAATGAATGCTCTCATTTTTTAAATCCAAATACCCATATATCAGAAAGTCCGCCAGCCGACAGCAATAAGCTATGCACACGTATAGTACCTGACATTCTATATTAATTGGGAGTAACTTATATACGTCAGTGCTACCAACATGATTCTAAGCCTGCTGAGAGGTCCAACTTTAAATACATGTAACTTCTATACTATCATTTGGATTTCAACCAAATTTCGTGTGTGCTATGTGTACCATAACAGATATGACTATGCCGATTCTTAAGATTAACCAGGTCTGCCAACTGTTAATAAATACTGTCTCTATTTTTGTTACCCTAATATCAATATATCAGAAAGTATGCAAGCCAATAGCTTTAAATTTTGCACACGTATAGTACCTGGCATTCTAGATTAATTTGGAGTAACTAATATTGGCCTACGCCAGTGCTGCCAACATGATTCTAAGCCTGCTGATAGGTCCAATTTTAAAATGCATGTAACTTCTATACTAACTAATGGAATTCATTCAAAATTGACACAACAATAGATCATATTATTTCAGATTATTTCTGACCAATACATGTATGTCATTGTTGCCAACATGATTTTACGCGCGCTGTTAGATCCAATGTTTAACTGCAAGTAACGTCCATGCTATCCATTGGACTTCAACCAAATTTTGTATTCTGTACCTTAAGAGATGGAACTAAGAATAAATTTCACCAGGGCTGCCAACTGTAGTTCTCTATTAGGCTACATTATGCCAGGTATGCAGTACTTCGAACTATTTGAAATTTCGATATTACCAACTTAATTTTGTCATTATTCTAGATAGATCCATATAGATTAATCATTGGCATGAATCTTAAATTTTAAGAAAAGTAGGCTCTTTAGTTCGTCATGGAACATCTTGTTTTTCTCGCGAACAGGAGACAACACGGAAAATCTACGATATGCATTTGGAAACGTACAGTATGTACTTCCGTAGGATGTCACTAGATGGTGTATGTAAACAACAGTGTGGGTCTGAGCATGCCCCCAAGTTCAGTGTGTGAGTGAGAGTGTCACACAATGGAAGTCAACAAGCAGGAGCAACGATCGTATATTCGCCAGATCTGAGCCCATGTGACTATGATATAATCCCCAAAGTCAAAAAGCCGCTATTTGGACGACGGTTTGCTAACAAAGAAGACACCGTAATAGCATTTCGGAGGGAGGTGTTACACGTTAGCGATACACATGCAGCGAATGGTATTCAGCGCCTGTCCCACCGCTGGCAACGCACAGTAGACACCTTGGGTGATTATTTCGAAGGTCTGTAACCAGTGGAGACCTGTCCTTTGTACGTAGTCTTGTGTATTTGCTGTCTATATCATAATAAAACAATGTTTACCACTTTCTGTCACTTACCTACGAGCATCTTCTGACGTCAGAATTTATCTTCAGGCACTATGCATACGTACATGCCCTATATTTCTAAATGCATATCGTAGATTTTCCGTGTTGTCTCCTGTTCGCGAGAAAAACATAGTTGCCATGACTTAAGAGTCGACCCTCGTATAATATTTGCTTGCCAGAAATATTACATCTACAAGAATTTTTTTCGGAATTAGGCTGAAAGTTTCAACAATTAGCGTCTTTGATAAAAACCTACAAACTCTTTTCATAGTAGGTGGTTAATATATAGACCAATATCCTATAAAGGGTTAGTGAAATACTGGTGTTTGTCTACTAGCAGTACTGCCCGGCTTCGCCCGGTGAATTTGTTTGATTTATGGATGATAATGAATACTACTACAGAACTGGCACATAATACTTAAACTAACAGAAATAAATATTTTAAAAATATAACTTTTTGTGGTGGTGGTGGTGGTGGGGGTGATAAGTAGTACAGTATAATGGACGTAACATTCAGGTCATTTTCCCGTAATGATAATGACAATAATGAATAGGGAAACGGCTATTTACTAACTACAGTACTGACACATGTAATTTACCAACGAATGGAAAAATATGATTTGAAAGAGGAGTATGTGAAATAAAAGACACTGCCTAGGGCCTATATCTCATTGGCTGTTAGAAAAGTAGAGATCAATAGTGTCGTCTTTTGTCATATAGTGCCATAGGAAAATAATCAGAGCACTTTGGAAAACTTCGGCTGTCCCGAGCTCCTGAAGTAGCAATAGTGTCATTAATCGCCACATACCGCTCAAGGATAAGGATCTAAATAATTGAAAGTAAATTTGAAAGCACCAACGCTTATTGCAGCTGATTACCTCTAAGTACTGTACCAACAACATCGCACTTATACAGAGGCATAATATTTTCATGATGAAAACTGTTTTAAGGGGCCTAAGAAATCTTCTTGCAATAATTACTCCCAGTGACTCCAATTTATAAGCAGCGCTAGTTGTAACTATTTTCACTATTCTGGTAGGGGTGACGTGATACAGCTCGCATTGCCAGCCAACAATTGACTTATTAAAATATTCTTACAGTTACACTATACGGACATGAATGGTTCCAAGACCTTAAAACGTAGTTTTCAAGTTAATTTTGTCTGTTGCTCTAAATGTCCAAAATATCAAGTGGACAGTGTTACCCGCAGGGTTACAAAGGGTAAGTACATTAAGTATGGTTAAGATTGGTGAAAAGATGTAGACTTGTGCCAAAGGGCCTAAATTCAGGGAATGGAGTGGTCTGTCCGAAATTTAACATAGCCTAAACTATTCCTCTTGAATCTGGCTACCATATACAAAAATAATTTTTCGAATCCGACTGGTAGTTCCAGAGATTAGCGCGTTTAAAGACACAAACACACAGACAAACTCTTCAGCTTTGTTATATTAGTATAGATGATTTAGGAGAGCTGATGTGCAAAATATAATACTATTTTCTGTACCTATGACCCAACAACTTCCCCAAAAAAGAATGACAACATAGACCATAGAAATCGTGTTCCCCAGTGAATCAGCTGGTGTCGCCTGTGGAGCGCTGACATGAAAGGTACCATTGTCGACTCCCAGTCAGAGTACCGTGACTACGGCAAGGCCGTGGTACCGCTGAAGGTACTGTATTGGTGACATTACTGAGAGGTACCGTTGTCGACTCCCAGTCAGAGTACCGTGACTACGGCAAGGCCGTGGTACCGCTGAAGGTACTGTATTGGTGACATCACTGAGAGGTACCGTTCTTGGATTTGTGCCGATGAACTGTGCCGTCCTCATTGCAGGGCCCAAGGCAATGGTACCGTTCCCTTTACTGTTAACTAACGTGCAAGGAGATTACATAATCCGGCTGCATCCTCGCTGCAGTGACGTAAGGTTGGGTATCGTCTCAAGGTGAGACTGCACTTGCATCTGTTGGGAAACCTGATCTGGCTTGGAGCCGACTGTCATGATCAGGTGATTCTGAAATGCCTATCCACGTGATCTATTTCCTCAATTCCCGCACTGGAGGTATTTATTTCTTATTTTATTGTACTGTAGCCTACATAATTTTACAGTTGAATTGACGGTTGCAATCTGAATTAATGATCTGTGATATTACTCTTGGTCTCACTCTCGTACGCTATAGTTTGTCATTATTCTAGATACCTTAGTGTTATTAATGTCAGTGTGGTTTACATTTATGTTATGATTTTAAGTCCAGTTTTTGGCCCATTTTAGCCTACTTTTCTCATTTTGCAAAAATGAGGAAAAAGTAGACTTATGAGATCGATCCGGGAAAATGTCTGTCTAGCTGTCTGTCTGTGTGTGTGTCTCCCCTATCAACTCCTAAACGGCTGCAGCTATCGAAACCAAATTTGGTAAGAGTAAAGATCTATACCTGAATATCTCACGTCCATATTTGAAATTGACGTCAGTGCTACCAACTGCTGAAAAATCACATTTGAAATTTGAGTTCTATATTGGATATCTCAGAAGTTGTGCATGTAAACTATTCCAAAATTTGCACACATATAGATAATAACATTCCAGATTATTTTTCAGAAATCCAAACATGCCAGTGTTGCCAACATAAATATAAGCCTGCTGAAAGGTCCAATTTCTCAATGCATGTAACTTCTATACAATAGATTGGATTTCAACCAAATTTCGTATGTACTATGTGTACTACAACTGATATGACAGTGCGTATTCTAAAGATCCACCAGGGCTGCCAACTGTTAATAAATGCTCTATCTATGTTTTAACTCTAATATTAATATACCAGAAAGTATGCAATGCAACAGCTCTAAACTTTGCACACGCATAGTACCTGACATTCTAACTTAGTTTGGTGTAAATTATATATATACACACATCAAAAAACGTTTTGCATCACCTCGGTTCCCAGATCTCCGGCATATAGACGTTGACTGTGTATATTGTATCAAAGATACAGTCCCTTTGACTGTTCATAGATGTCACTAAAACTGCTCAAAGATGTAAACAACCATGCATGAGCAGGGCCTATTAGACGGAGGGGGTACGACAGCCGATCAGTTCCAGTCATTCCACCAGGACGAAGGTACGCTGCTCATGTTGTCTGTAGTTCTACCATGCCTAGAAGGTCAATACCGCAGTTCGATCGCGTCCGCATTGTTACTTTGTGTCAAGAAGGGCTCTCAACAAGGGAAGTTTCCAGGCGTCTCAGAGTGAACCAAAGCGATGTTGTTCGGACATGGAGGAGGTACAGAGATACAGGAACTGTCGATGACAGGTCTCGCTCAGGCCGCCCAAGGGCTACTACTGTAGTGGATGACCGCTACTTACGGATTGCCGCTCGGAGGAACCCTGACAGCAATGCCACCATGTTGAATAATGCGTTTCGTTCAGCCACAGGACGTCGTGTTTCAACTCAAACTGTGCGCAATAGGCTGCATGATGCGCAACTTCACTCCCGACGTCCATGGCGAGGTCCAGCTTTGCAACCCCGACACCATGCAGCGCGGTACAGATGGGCCCAACAACATGCTGAATGGACCCCACAGAATTGGCATCACGTTCTCTTCACCGATGAGTGTCGCATATGCCTTCAACCAGACAATCGTCGGAGACGTGTTTGGAGGCACCCTGGTCAGGCTGAACGTCTTAGACACACTGTCCAGCGAGTGCAGCAAGGTGGTGGTTCCCTGATGTTTTGGGGTGGCATTATGTGGGGCCGACGTACGCCACTGGTGGTCATGGAAGGCTCCGAAACGGCTTTACGATACCTGAATGACATACTCCGACCCATAGTGCACCCATATCGGCAGAATATTGGAGAGGCATTTGTCTTCATGGACGACAATTCTCGACCTCATCGTGCACATCTTGTGAATGCGTTCCTTCAAGATAACGACATCGCTCGACTACAGTGGCCAGCATGTTCGCCAGACATGAACCCTATCGAACATGCCTGGGATATGTTGAAAAGGGCTGTTTATGGACGTCTTGACCCACCAACCACTCTGAGAGATTTACGCCGAATTGTCGTTGAGGAGTGGGACAATTTGGACCAACAGTGTCTTGATGAACTTGTGGATAGTATGCCACGACGAATACAGGCATGCATCAATGCAAGAGGACGTGCTACTGGGTATTAGAGGTAGTGGTGTGTACTGCAATCTGGACCACAAATGCTGAAAGTCTAGCTGTATGATGGTACAACATGCAATGTGTGGGTCTCATGAGCAATAAAACGAGCTGTAATGTTGTTTGTGTTGATCTCTATTCCCTTTGTATTTAAAGGTTCCGGAACTCTTGGAACCGAGGTGATGCAAAACTTTTTTTGATGTGTGTATATATATATACCAGTGCTGCCAACACGATTCTAAGCCTGCTGATAGGTCCAGCTTTTAAATGCATATGACTTTTATACTATCAAATGGATTTCAATCAATTTTCGTATGTACTTTGTGTACCATAACAGTAATGACTATACGTATTCGTCAGAACCAGTAGAGCTGCCAACTTTTAATAACTGCCCTCTCTATTTGTTTTATCCTAATATCAATATATCAGAAAATATGCAAGCCATCTGCTCTAAACTTTGCACACGTATAATATCTGACATTGTAGATCAATTTGGAGTATCTGATATATCTCAGTGCTGCCAACATGGTTCTAAGTTTTCTGATAGTTTCAATTTTTAATTACATTTAACTTTTACACTAACAAATGGATTTTATCCAAACTTGACACTATAATAGATCATACTATTTCAGATTAATTCAGAGCATCACATACATGACAATGTAACCAACATGATTTACGCACACTGATAAATCCAATATCAAAAAGCATGTAACGTCCATACTATCCATTAGACCTCACCAATATTGTGTACGGTATGTACATTCTATACCTTAAGAGATGAAACTAAGAATATATTGAGAGTCACCAGGGCTGCCAACTGTAGTAAGTTACTCTATAAGGCTACACTATTTCAGGTGTATTTCAAACTGCAGTACTTAGAAATGTTAGTATTACAGACTTGATATCGTCATTCCAGATAGGTCTATAGACTATAGATTGGCATGAATCTTAAATGTTAAGAAAAGTAGGCTCTTTAGTTCGTCACGGAACTTCTTGTTAAATATGAAATATAGACTTGTGCGATCTCCTTTTGTCGGTGTGTGTGTATGTAGTGGCGCACCAGCGTATGTGGGTTTGGGTTTAACACCCCCCCCCCCCCCCTCACCCCGGAGATATTTGTTTACTGGATTCCCTATAGCCTATTGCCCCATCTATCACCTGGTGAGGGTTTTACACAGGGACCCGTCACTTAACGTAACGGGTTAAACCCATCCCCCTCCCCCAAATACATTTGTTTACTGGATTCCCTATAGCCTATTGCCCCGTCTATCACCTGGTGAGTGTTTTACACAGGGACACTTAACGTAACGGGTAACGTAACGAAACTCGTGGTGTAACAGTATCATTCGGTTACATGGTTTCGTTCGGTACTGTAGTAACGTTATAGTATCTTCGTTATATGAGCACGGTACAAATTGGAACTCTATTCCCATACGGTACGCGGTGGAGTAACGTTACTCATTTCGTTCCGCGCACCATTCGGTACAGATGTGACATTACGACCTCTGCCTTGCATCGATACGTTACAAAATGGAACTCTAAGTTTGTACCGAAGTAACGCTCCTTTCTGTTACACGCAAGTGTAAGTACATGAATGCTGTTGTTATTTCGAGATATTATTGAAGTTTGGATGGAAGCCTTGTGTAGGCAGATTGATGGGAACGTTACAACCAGGGCTAGATAACTTAACCGTAACCGTAACGTAATTAGGCAATGTACCGGAAAACTCCATGATTGCATTTAAGTAAATGCGTTACCGAACAAAATACTTCGTTTCGACAAGATTACCGTATTTATCATATACTATCACAATAACGTTAGCGGCTTCGGTGGCGTAGTTGGTAGCATGCTGAACTGCTGTGCCTAAGACAGCGGGTTCAACCCCGGCCGATCGTCGGATATTTTAGAGCGTTAAAATCCTTTAGTATGCCTTCCTTCGTAGGAGAAGTAAAGCTGGTGGTCCCATATCATAGATTTATGACATGTAAAAGATCCTTCCATAGACTAAAACTTGTGTGCAGCAAAATTGCTAGGTTAGATTCCCTATAGCCTATTGCCTCATCTATCACCTGGTGAGTGTTTTACTGTAAAACTTTTACACAACCGCCAGTGAGTCTTCCTTACACCTGTATATATTCAAAATGTGATCACGTTCTTCCCTACTCTCCGCTCGTAGCGAGACTCTTCCACCAGCGTTGGAGCTAGCAGTTTTGCTCTTAAAGTGTGTGAGCGGGGAGATCCAGCTTAATAGAGGAATATAATGTCAATATGCATTCGATTGTTGAACATGCTACAAATATTGTAATGGCAAGCTTGTGGCAACCGAAAGCAACTTTTATAATGTCAACTTTCTTATCATAAGAGTTTTTTTTAGAAATAATTCAAAATTTGCCCTTTTTTTTACCGTGCATCATCGTTTCCCTTATATATATTCCAAGTTTATACGAAATTTTCTATTTTTAACCTACTTACGATTTTTGCAAAAAATGAAAGTAGACTTATGAGATCACTACAGGGCGAAAAAAGTGTGTCTGTCTGTGTGTGTGTATGTGTGTGTGTGAGTCTGTGTGTGTGTGTGTGTGTGTGTGTGAGTGTGTGTACTCTGAATGTCTGTCCCCACCCCCTATCAATTCAAACACGGTGAGCGCAAATTGAACGAAATTTGGTACAAAGGTAGCACTAGCAAAGGACACCTCAGTGTCATGTTTTATATCGCCGCCATCTTGACGGAAACGGAATGACGGCCACACAAATGTTAAAAGCTTAAATCAAATTTCGACCATCCTAATAATTTGATCTCGACCGGATTTTGTAACAACATGCCTTTTTGTGGAAAGCATCTTATGACTGACTACAAGGTCATCAGCCCAATAGTTTGCAAATAGCGGCCGTGTATGTGTGCAAATCCATTCCCCAGATCAATTCAAACACGGTGAAACCGAATTGAATGCATTTTTTTACAGAGGTAGCACTAGCAAAGGGCACCTCATATTCATGTTTAATATCCCTATAGCACGTTGTATTTCAACAAGCTACTACAACCAACATTCAATTATACTCCTTGAAAAGGACAAAGAGCTATAACAATACCCATTCATTTAGGAGAAAGCAGGCTATATGTTCTTTACTGAACATCTTGTTAATATATGTATTACATCTGTGCCTACAAAGGGTACCTTATTCAGGTCATTAGGATTTATACTTGTTTTTGTACACTGTATTTATTTAAAAAGATAAGAACTATTTTCAGCTGCTCTGAATAAAAATTCAATAAATGGATTTTATTTACAGTTTATGTTTGTGATTGAGGTCGTCCCCGTGTATACTCTAGGCACCATACACAGCTGGCAGTTGGCAGCCGGTAGTCGGCAGTCGAGAATTTCATCTTCGACTGACAACTACCCGACTGCAGCAATGTAACAGCCAATCAGAGCAGATCAGAAACCGACGTCACGTTGTTGTACTGTGTCGTGTACAAAGAACATATAGGTCTAGGCCTAAGTGGAATACCTTCGCAACCCGCACCTTTTTTAACCAGTTACTATACTCTGAATCACCAATAATGATCGCTGACTGCTGTCAAAGTTACCACGTGGGGAAATGCTGCGTTGCCACTGAGGCAGATCATGACTCATAACATTCCAAGAGGCTTGCAGGAAGACACAAATACAGGGCAAGTTAGCCCACCTGCCTGGCCCTCTAATGACCGTGACGAGTGAAGGCACACTGAGTCAAACCATGTGCTTTCTGCTGTGTCGGCATACATTGCAACATTGCTTGCTGTTGCTATGGAGACCGTTGCCCCTCTCGTCTCCACTCCTCACCTCACCCTTCAAGCGGATGGCAGCTTTCACCGAGCACCTTTTGTAAATCAGAGTATAATAACAAAATAACCCGTACATCTTCAAATCATCCATATTACAAGTTTAGAGGTTATCGACAACGCCCCTGTGCACAAGGAATGAAAGAATTTCACGGTATTTTACTCATAGCAGTCGTTAAGAGTGTGCATTGTGAATGACTAGGTTGTCAACTACCAACTTCTGACTGGAGCTAACGACTGTCAAATGCCAACTACCGACTGCCGACTGAGCATTGTGGATGGGTCTTTCGTAACTTAATAGACATATTCAATGAGACGTAGCATAGAAAACAACTTGTCATCTGCACTGTGTGAATGGGCTATGAACCTGTCACGTCTCACTTCCACAATTACTTGTTTGATTGCTTGTTCTTAATTCATTCTAGCGGCTTGGGACATCTTGGTCATAAGTCCCATTCATTTATTCATTTAACGTATGGCTTTCAGTGCCGGGAGTCCGAGGACAAGTTCCGATCAATTTCAAGTAGTTCTAACTTTCGCTACCAGATGTCACTGACGTTGGAACTATGATACAGCGTTTCAACGAAATCTAACCTAGAAATTTAGCTTCTCACAAATTTTGTTACTGGAAGGATCTTTTACATGCCATAAATCTACGACATGGGACCGGCTGCTTTACTTTCCCTCCAAAGGAAGGTATACTGAAAGATTTTAACGCTCTTAAAAAATCCGACGACTTTGGCCGGGTTTGAACCCGCTATCCTGGGAACAGCAGTTCAGCATGCTACCAACTACGCCACCGAAGCCGCTATCAGTCCCATGCAGTGACATAACTACGCGGGTGATTGTTATTTGAGTCTTCAGTCTTTTGACTGGTTTGATGCAGCGCTCCATGGCTCCCTGTCCTGGGCTAATCATTTCATCTCTACATAGCTACCACACTCTACATCTGAGGCAATCTGTTTAACATGTTCTAACCTTGGTCTACCCCTACAGTTCTTGTCCTCGACCCTTCCTTCCATAACTAAGCTTGCTATTCCTGGGTGTCTTAGTATGTGTCCTACCAACCTATCTCTTCTCTTCATTAGCAGTCGGCAGAAACATCTCTCCTCTCCCACTCGTCTTAATACATCTTTATTTGTAACCATATCTACCCATCTGATCTTCATCATTCTCCAGTAACACCAAATTTTAAACGATATCCGTTGAGTTATAATTTTGAATAAAACCAATCTTAAGATTCATGACATATTGATGTAAAGTATATTATTTCTTTTCTTTGTTGTTATCCTAAAATATTAAGTCCCAAACGAAAAGGGCGGGAACTGTGAATTGTTTTTGTCAAGTTGTGGAAAAAAGTTTCAGCTACCCAAGGACTGGAAAGTTGACTAGTTCCATACTCTGAGATTGCAATCCCCAAGACTTAGCTGGGAATCGAACCAGATACCACTTAGTCTCGGGGCTGGACTGAGATAGTACAAGCAGATAATCTCCATCATCAGAGCATGACCTTGCTGAGTCAGGCATAACTCTATTCAGCACAGACTAGAAGCTTCTGGGCGTGGTGTCTCCTATTGTAATACAGTGTTACTAAATGGAATCAGCTATAATTAGACTTAAAGGTAAGAATTTCCCTGTTTGAAATCCTTGAAAGTTCGGCCCATCAGTCGGCAGCTCGACGTTACTCTTCCTAAACATTCCCGCATCAACTCGCTGGGAGAAGAGCATCTATCGTGATTGTATGCTCTGCCAAGAGAATTAATTCTCGTCTGAAGGCTGGAATGGGGTACTCTCAACCTCGTGAAGCAATACTGACGGGTTCTATTTCTACCTCAGCCATCCGTGGTTTTACACTTCTAATCCAGGCAAATGCCGGAATGGTTCCTAAGGCAAGGTCACGGCCACTTCCTACCCAAATCCTACAAATACACACACTAGTACAGACATCGCAGTGACACAGTTTATGAGACAAATTTTACACACACCCAAGTACATGTCGCCTCCGTAGTGTAGTAATCAGCGAGCTTAGCTGCCAGCCCGGAGGTCCGAGGTTCGATTCCTGGCTCTGCCACGAAATTTGAAATGTGGTATGAGGACTGGAACGGGGTCTACTCAACCTCGGGTGGTCCAAATAGTCCAACCTCAGCCATCCTCAAAGTGGTTTTCTGTGGTTTCCCACTTCGTCTCCGGGCAAATGCCGGGATGGTACCTACCGTAAGGCCACGGCCGCCTCCTTCCCTCTTCCTTGCTAATCCCTCACAATCTTCCCCTCCCTTCCCATCCCTCATGAGGCTTTGCATGTGCGGTCACCTGGGTGAGGTGCTGGTCCCACCTCCCCAGTTGCATCCATCAAACAGGTGGTTCAAGCTCCAGGGCACTGCCCTGGCGGCGGTAATGGTGGGATCCCTCGCTGAGTCCGAGGGAAGAGCCAACCTGGAGGGTAAAACAACAAAAAGAAAAAAATCAAGTAGGCCTACATGACCACGATGTCGTAAAACCCCTAAAGAATCAACAACAACAACAACAACTTCCCGTAATCCCAAGAACTATTAGCCTACCTGTGAAATTTTCAAAATATCTCTCTCTATATAGAAATGAAAGTGTGTCTGTTTTCTCTGAATGTCTACGGACATTTGCGTTATTTACGCGTTTCAGACTTTTATGACGGATGCGCGCGAAAATAAATTGTGTGTCTGTCTGTCTGTTTGTCTGTCTGTGGACAACTATGTTCCCTTGTAACTCGAGAACGGCTGGGGGGATCAACGTAAAATTTGGTACAGATATCCTTTAGAGGCACGGCACTCATCATTGATGTAACTCTTCTTTGTACCTCTCATAAAAGGGGGCCTACCCCCTTAAAATACTTGCTGAAATAGGCGTAGAAGGGCGAGACAAAGCTCATTTTCAGCCCCTCAATGTGAGAAACAAAACTCGGGGAGGGCCCCCGAAAACCACATTTTAAAGCCCTACAACCAAGTGTTTTTGAGATATTCCCAGAAAACTAATTTCATTTAATACAATTACGAAAGAATGCAAGCCGGTAACCATGGCAACATAATCTCACAGGACCATCTATTGCTGTATGACCCAATACAATTCCATTTATTACATTACTGAGATAGTTTTCAAACGGCTATAAGGTTATAACGGAAGCAAACTAAGCTGTAAAATTCATCAATGCATACAATGCGCTTAAGGGGGTCAAGAGGTACTCTAGATTTTTTTCACGCGATTTACCGAGCGTGTGTGGTAAGGAAGGTCTAATATATCTCTATCCGTATATTGTTATATTATTATTATAATTATTATTATTATACTACGGCCTGCAACGACGAGACAAAGCTTATTTTCAGCCCCTTGGTGTCAGAAACAAAACTCGGGGCCCCATAAATAGCCGTAAAGGGTCCCTGGAAACTACATTTTAAGGCTCTAAAACCAACAGTTTCTGAGATATTCCCGGAAAACTGATTTCATTTAATAAACTAATGAAGGAATGCAAGCTAGTAACCATGACAACAGTATCTCAAAAAGTGACATCCAACTTTCCATCTATTTCTGCAAGAAGTAATGCCACTCCATTTATTAAATTTCTGTGAAAGTTTGCAAATGGCTATACGGTTATACGGAATCAACAAAACTGAAAAATTCATCAATGCGCTTAAGGGGCTCAAGGGGTACCCTAATTTTTTTTCACACGACTTATAACGTGCGATATTTCGGACAGATGGTCTATTATATCTCCAAACAGCAACATTAATTTCAAAAATTCCTGAATTGAAATAGGTTTTTTCTTTTTGCTTTTAGGAATTTGGGCCATTGGAGGCTAAAAAAACTGAATTTTCATGCACCACAAGCCTTTATAATTTATTAAAGGGGTCTTCCTCTGGATGGGGACTTGACACAACAGTGAAGGTCAGTTTTTATGAGATGTGTATTGCGTTTCGTCTACGAGGTTCTCAATATTATTTTCACGTCAGGAAGTACACGTTAGGTAAATTTAGTTTCAGAGCATATTTTAACTAATCATTTTTCTTTGTCGTCAAACAGCATCCAAGCCCCTAACCATTGCAACAGTAGCTCAATAAATTACGACTGGTTATTAATACCGAAGACCTTTCGAAGACTGGGTACTTCCGCTAGTTTATTATATAATGGCAGCCGAATGGGTATTTTTGATTGAACTCCCAAGAGCTGCCAATAAGTTCAATATCAACAAGTTAAGTTCATGCCACGGTTCTGCCGGTGAGCCCCGGTTGCGCAGTCGTACAGAGGGCAGGTGGAGAGCTTCAGGAATGTGCAATTGATATGAGAGTTTCTTTCCGCGCAACTGAAACCTCATGTATCAATTTCACAGACCTGAGGCTCACCGATTGTCCTCTGTATGACTGCGCAACTGGGGCTCACCGACCGAGAACCGTGGCGTGAAATTTTGTTTCTTGTAGTTCCAACTTTGGCTATCAGATGCTACTGTCACTAACACCTAGCGGCGAACATTGGAACTTGATAGAGCGTTCCTAACCAGCCAAGTATAATGTACAAATGTTGCTACACACTACTAATAATAATAATATCGTATGGCCTCGGGTGCCTGGTGCAAGCTTTGTTAATTGACACCCAGCCGGCAGCTTGCATGTCGAATTTTAACGATCCTTGGAGCGCTATTGTGCCCAATTAGACACAGCAGTCTGGCATCGAACTCGAGTCTTATCAAAGAAGACCAGGCCAATGATTCCGCCCAGAATCGAACCATTGATCTCTGAGGGGGAACAGCTACAGGGAACACCCGAAGAGCAATGAGTTATATCTGCATATAATCATAATAGCAGGATTTCACGGCTAGAATGGGAATATCATAGCTTTTTAAGGTGGATAATTGCAAGAAAATGCAGGCCTATATACGTTTTAGAAGCCGAATGCATGAAAGCATACCAGCTTGACAGTTGACAAATCGCAGCTAGCGAAGGGGCGTATTTAAGTGACGCCAAGGAACTAATTTTCGTCTGGACCACAGGGACAGCTCAAGATTAATGACTCTGGGATCCACCAGTTCACAAGGCCTCAGAGTAGAGAGGGGGCAGCCGCCCACGGAAATTAATTGATTACAGCCAATTGGAGCATTGAAATGAAATAAAATTCACACCCAGGTGAATATATTCTAGGAAAGATAATTTAGGAGTGTTCTCACGCCTAAATTAAAGCCTACATCTATAAATGAGCCTCTGAACACACTGCTTCCGCTCGGGAGGAAGGTTTTGGAGACCAGCTGAGGGGGAAGTACCAGGATAGCGTTATGACGCCATGGTAGAAGGCAATTAATTGTAGTTAATTGGCCGAAGCGATCGCTTGCACGCGAGTGATTTTGGGACCTCCACACCTAGACAAACGAGGATTATACTTCACTTTGTCTGGAAATGTATTATTCCAGGAAGGGAGTCAGTCCTGAGTGTCCAGTGGACTATGTTTCACAAGAAAGCTTTATATAGGGGGAAGCTTTGCAGGGGAGTTAGTCCGTCTTGAGTCCGTCTTCAGTTCGTCTTCAGTTCGTCTTGACTCAACACGTGAACTCACAAGCTGCCTGATCACGCAAGAAAGTGCGCGAATTTATCAAGTATCGACGCTCAAGTATATTTGGAGAACAAAGGAAGCGCATCATGCAGCTTCACCATAGTAATTATGCATCGTGTAAGATGTAGTCTACAGCAGATATTTAACCAATAACATACGTAAGTATAAATTCTATACAGCGTAGGGATAATTTAGGTTGTTTATAGACAGTGAACATACCAGGAGGTGTTGTCATAGTTTAAAATTACACATTATTGTCAGGATCACTACAGTTATGGGAGCCTGGAAGGCGTCACAAATAGTCGTGACAGAGGACTGATCAGAATTGCAGTAGAGGTGATATGAACTGTAGGTGACGGGAATCGACCGCACGCACACGCAGGATAGACTTTCACGGAGACTAGCGGTTGTCAGAAGTTAGCTGCATCGCATCTCTGAGGTCAGGCGTTAGTAGGAGTCCAATTAAGGATCCACATGTGAAATAGTGCGGGAATTGTATATAAGTTATATTACAGTGATTTTTAAAAGTGTTTATGTATGTGGTAAAATAATATGTATTGTGTCAAAGTGAGAAAAGCCACTGATGAAAATATGATCATCATGTGTGAAGTGTATACCATGTGTCGTGTGATAAATATCATGATGGCTTAAACCAAGCATCATGGTAGGTTCGTGGCTGGCGTGCTGGACTAACCCAGCAAAAATGAAAAGTGAGTACAAATTTAATATGTTGATATGATTAAATAGTTCACCATACAACGAAGCATCACTCTAAGACTAAGAAGTAACATTCATTTATGTACGAGCTTACATCCCTCGTATTTTGGTAAAATATGGCTTGGAGGATGATTTGTTTACGGCCATTTAGGCCTAAGATATTGATGAAAGTAACGGTAACGTTAAATAATAATAATAATCTGGGGTCGGTAACAGTAATGAATAAAATATAGGCATGTCAGGCCTAGAGTACGTGCAAAGTGTGTCATGTCTAACGTAAAAATACTGTTTTATTGTAAACAGTAAGAAAGAAACGTAAAATATCGAGATAATGAGAGTTTGTTAGTGTCATTGAATTGTTGAATGAATGTTTAATATGGTAAATTCTACAGGGTTGTATTTGAGAACCATTAAGGTAGTTGATGTAAGCCAGTAAACTTATGCTTGTTTTGGGAGCTACATAAAGCATTGGCTTAAGAGTAATTGCAGTGAGGACGCGAGTGCTTTAATAATTGAGTCATCTATGAGAAGTATTGTTTGAGACGCGTACAGCGAGCAAGTAACCTAGAATCAAGAGATTTACGTCAATAAAGTTGCGGGGATCATCCAAACATAGCTTGCGCGTTAGGCGAAAAGTCGGCTAATCTACGAGATAGTATCGCCTTGGAGCATACTTGTATTATTTGCAGCGAAGTGGGACGGAGACTGTCTGTATCCACCGCTTGCAGAATTGTTGCCAGCAGGGATAACTGTTCGAGACCCTGTGTGAGCCCATGTATTAATTGATCTGCCCTTAGAGGTAAGACTAATGGGTCGTAGTATAGGAAACGCCGATTTCCTTATTATAGGCAGCTGCACAGGTGAGAGAACTTGGATACTCACTTGAGATGCGCGCCAGAAGCCACTAATGTCGCCACAGAACGGCAAAGCTATACATGATCCATCCCCTGCCATGAATATTAATTAGGAGCCGAGTTGAGCCCATTATACTCTAAATGTAGGTGTTAAATAATTAGAATGACTCAATTACTAGGGACACAACACTCAGGGTACCTCCAGCATACTGCACCAGTAAACAAACTTGACCTTGTGAGAAGCCAGATGGGGTGGTAGGAGGCCACGAGACCGGCGGCCATCTTTCTCAGTCAGCCGAAACTAATTTATTGCCCGCTTGGAAAGGAGGTCTGGTGACCTGATCCTTTTATTTTAAAAGCGTAGTGGGACACTGAAGAATCTCGATATTTCGAAAAGTAATTAAGATATGATTGATGTGATGATGCCAATTGAATTAAATGCTTTATTTCCACACACATACCTTGTTGGATCGCTGTGATCGGATAATATTTGGCCAAGTTATTCTCTGAGGAGGAATACTGCACCAAATAAATATAGGCATCTTTGTAAAGTGTATTTTTCCCAGTTTACACTAATTTATTCATACGGGTAGAGTAATTTCAATGACATGACACGTTTGTAACGATAATGTTTTGAGCAGACCCAGAAAATCGTTGTATGGTGAAGCTATAAACATTTCTATCCATGTGTATTTTGGAAGGGAAAACGTACCACTTCAGCGTTTCAAATTGATGGGAAAAAGAATACGAGTTGCACGACACAACACTTATTAATTAAGGCATAAGATAATGAATTAATGTTACTGAAAGTAAATGCCCTGTGTAAAACGGATAAATGTTTAATAATTGCAGATGAATGTCATGTAAAGGTAAATTGTGATTATTGTGTTGTGATATTCCAGTTTGTGTTAAATTGTGCCACGTGAAGAACTATGGACCCTCGCAAATGTCAGAGAGTATCAATAATAGGATGTTTGGAATAGACTTGAGTGCGGTGAAGCACTAATTTTAAGGAGAGACTCCCAGATAACTTTGATTTTTGTTGTGGGAAGTAAATGTAAACTATCCTTTGTTTGTGTTTTATGTTGTATAGCCATGATTTTCTATCATTAAATGTTATATTTAGGAATATGTTGTTTCTTTCAAGTAGAGTAGTCACCTGACAGACTCAAATCCTGAGCATGTGATCGTATGGTGGGCATGAATGTCCCATACCTCGAAAGACCGTGAGTTAGCCAGGATACGAACACATGTTCCATATGATGACGATTGGGTACACTATGAAAGTCAAGGAGGTTAGATATCTAAGCTCCTTGACACTATAGCGCTTTCTAGTAGAGAAATGAGGAACAATTTGTGTTGGCGGAAAATCCCGAGATTAATTTTGCCATTATGAACACGGCATTGTAATCAAATGGGTTCTTTTACATGCCAACAACGTATGAAATGCATACATTGATTTTTGTCGCCTTTGAAATATCACTTACCACGGCCAGAAGCGAACCTCCAAGCTTGGGGTGGGCCGTGCGACACGATAACCACTCACCAGCAGTGGCAAGCTTACACACAACTAATTGCAGTGGTAGGTTCTTTTAAGTGCCATAAATCTATGACATGAGCCCGCTGGCTTTACTTCCCCTCCGAAGGAAGGCATACTGAAGGATTTTAACGCTCTTAAGATCTGACGACTTCGGCTGGGTAATAATAATAATAATAATAATGATAATAATATATATATATATATTTACGAGGGACTGTGGAAAATCTTCAAAAGACACTTGTGAAGGGTCCGCACTCCACAGTAGTGTGGGATTTTTACCCACTAAAAACCACATCCCTTTTCCCACGATGCGTTCATCACCCCGGAACCGCTCTCGCATTACTCAGGGTGATGTCGTGCTTACTTAGCCTTTTAGACTTCTTCTTTCTTCATTTCTTCTTAAGGGCGTTCGTACGTTTCCAGATCTCGCTTTTTCTGGCGAAGGACATCCTCCACATACACTGCTACATGATCCCATGATTGCTGGTTCCGTAACATCACAGAAATAATAATAATAATAATAATAATAATAATAATAATAATAATAATAATTTTATTGGTTTTACGTCCCTTTTAACTACACTGGCTTTTAGAGACGCCGGGGTGCCGGAATTTTGCCCCCCCCCCCCCAGTAAATCTACGGACACGGCCCAGTGTCAGTTCTCCCAATTCAGTTTCCACATATTGTCTCTTTATCATCCAATGGCCACACACGAAGAACTTGTGAAGTACATCATCGATATCGTCACAATATATGCATGTTGCACCAGTCGCACCGCCTACTCCATGCAGGAATTTACGGAAATATCCGTGTCCTGTTAGAAGTTGTGTGAGGTAGGCCTAATAATTGACTTCACCATGGACTCTTTCGACCCAGGTATCCAGGCGTGGTATCAGTCACTTGGTCCATTTACCACGAGGGTCACTTTCCCATCTGAGTTGCCATCGCCTCATCTGTTGGTTAAAGGCACGCTTCTTTGCACCTTTCTTTCCCAGCTCTCCTTGGGTACGCCAGATTTCTTGTCGCTCCAATGCAAGTAGATCTATTGGGGCTATTGCTGCCACCGTGAGGATTGCAAGTTCAGAAACCGTGCAGTATGCACATGCAATACGTAAAGATGCTCTCCGTTGTACGGCAGCTATCTTTCTCCGATACCATGCAAATCTCAAGGATTCGGCCCAAACTTCGGAGCCATACAGGAGCACTGACTGAACCGTCGTCATGAGGAGGCGTCTTTTACTTGATTTTGGGCCATTAATATTGCCCATCAGCCTACTAAGTGCTGTCATGTATTTTACTGCCTTATCTGTCACTCTCTGAATATGGTTCCAGAATATGAGCTTGGAGTCAAGTGTCACTCCTAAATATGTTGTACTCGTAGATGTTTCAATCACTGTATCTCCAACAGTCATTGGTACAAGAGTCTCAATCCTTTTCCTCGTTAGAAGAACTATCTCCGTTTTATGTTCTGCTAATGTTAGTCTGTGACTCGTCATCCAGTTTTTTATGCGCCGCATCACCTGGTTCAATTTGATTTGAGCCATCTCAACATTGCGCGCCACTATCAAGGCAGCCACATCATCAGCGTAGCCCACTAGATTCGTATCCTCTGGCATCTCCAGACCTAACAAGCCATCATACATGATGTTCCAGAGATCTGGACCAAGGATCGATCCCTGTGCAGCTCCAGCCGTCAGTCGTTTTGCCCTTTGTCCATATTCCGTATCATACAGCAGAGTGCGATCCCTGAAGTAGTCTCTCATTATGCGCATAAGATACTGTGGTACATTGAAAGTCTCTTCAAGAGCTTCCAACATGTCATTCCAACTTGCTGAATTAAAAGCATTCTTTACATCTAGGGTCACAAGAAGTGTCACTTTACGAGAATGATGATTGCCCGTTTGTGCTCTTTCTACTGTGCTCACCACCTCCCATATTGCATCAATAGTAGAATGTCCTCTGCGAAATCCATGCTGATGAACAGATAAATCCCCTGCTATCTGAACTGCTGAGAGAATTCTTGGCAGCAGAAGTTTCTCTAGGCCTTTTCCAGCTGTGTCCAACATACATAAAGGTCTGTAACCAGCAGATTTTCCTTTGCTGATCAAAACCAATCGAGCCATTTACCATCGGGCATTAAAAACACCCGCTTGCAGGCAATGATTGTGCATATTCAACAACAGTTCTGGACAAAGTTCTGATATTATCTTTAGCACTTCTGCAGGTATATCATCTGGTCCTGGAGCCTTCTTGTTTCTAAGGGAGCTAAAAGCTGTATTCAGTTCTTCTACTGTGAAGAGAGGTATATCATTCAGTTCACTTTCATCGTCACAATCAGTCCTCTCTGAATGGTCGGGAAATAGTGTGTCCACATTTTTTTTAATGGTTTGTGAATCCATGCTCGGGTTTGAGAATTTTCCAAGTTTCTTCATTACAATCTTATAACCCAGACCCCATGGATCATCTTCCACTTCCTTAGCCAAAGCCCACCATTTATCAGCTTTACTCTTCTTAATTGCTTTGCTGAGTTCCTTCTTTGCTGACTTATACTCCGCTGTGACTGAGGTATTCACTTCTCTGCCTCTCGTCCTCTGGGCCATGCGTCGAAGTCGCAGACAGTTTCTTCTCAATTCTGCAATTTCTTCGGTCCACCAATACGCTGGACGTCTGCTAGTTCCTGGTCTCTCTGATGTATTGCATGCTTGCTGGATTAGCTGCATCGTGAGTTCAACACGTACACCAGCTGCTTCTTTTCCTCTACAGCAAGAACATTTTTCTGCTATGTTCTCCATTCCATTTTGTATTACATCAAGAATCGTTTCCTTGTCAATGCTGGCTATATTCCACCATGCTGGCCTGCGCAGTATGTTTCTTGCTTGAGGAACTTCCTGAAGTAAACGAAAGATAATAATAATAATAATAATAATAATAATAATAATAATAATAATAATAATAATAATAATAATATCATATGGCCTCAGGTGCCGGGTGCAAGCTTTGTTATTTGACACCCAGAGGGTAGCTTGCATGTCGAATTTCGTTGTTCCTTGAAGCACCATGAAAGTCAAGGAGTTTAGATATCTAAGCGCATTGCACACTAGGCCTATAGCGCATTCTAGTAGAGAAATGAGGAACTTTGTGTTGGCGGAAACTCCCGAGATTAATTTTTCCATTAAGAACACGACCTACTGAATTCAAATGGGTTCTTTGACATGCCAACATCGTATGACCTGCGTGTCGTACTTTTGCCGCCTTTCAAAAATCACTTACCACGTCCAGGAGCGAACCTGCAGGCTTGGGGTTGACAGTGCGACACGATAACCACCCACACACAGTGGCAAGCTTACACACTACTAATTGCAGTGGTAGGTTCTTTTACGTGCCATAAAACTATGGCATGGGCCAGCTAGCTTTACTTCCCTTCCGAAGGAAGGCATACTGAAGGATTTTAACGCTCTTAAAATCTAACGACTTCGGCTGGGTTTGAGACCGCGTTCTTGGGCATAGCTGTTCAGCATGTTACCAACTACGCTCCAGATAAAGGTAAGTTCGAATTGAGTTACGCTGGTATAAGGAAATCAAATCCCATATTTTATAGTATATCGGCACCATCTTAACAAAATGGCAGCCTTTACTTGACCACTGAACTAAAGGAGCAATCCGGAGCCTACAGTGATTGGATACTGGATTCACATAATGCACCTTTCAGCGTACAATGCCGGAGGTCGTCATTTCGAGCCTCGCATAGGTAGACATTTTCAATCTCTGCCTTCCAAATACATACATAGTTTATACTTTCTCTACAACGAAAATCCACAGCCTGTTTCCAGTCGACTGACCGGGTCAGGGAATGGAATGAATGAAGCCCCCATCAAGCGGCGAGGATATGAACTGTGCCGGCTGCCGAAGCCTGTCGCACTCCCCTGTGGCAATGTAGAAATGAATGACAGATGAAATGAAATGATATTGGAGAGTGTTGCTGGAATGAAATTTGTGACAGTGAAAACCGGAGTACCCGGATAATATCCTGTCTGCATCCGCTTTGTCCAACACAAATCTCACATGGAGTGACTGGGATTTGAACCACGGACCTAGCGGTGAGAAGCCTGCGTGCTGACGCCTAAGCCACGGAGGCTCTACTTTCTCTACAATACACGACTTAATATGACTGTATATGTATGTATGTCTACCCCTCATTATTCCCGTTTTCCAACGGGGTCAGGGATGAGATGCGATGGAAGTATTTGTGGCGGATGGTTTTTACGCCCGGATGCCCTTCCTGACGCCAACCTCATGAGAGGAGTTAATGAGAGATGAAATGAATGATGGTGAATGAAACTGGGCAAGGATGTGGAAGGAAGCGGCCGTAGCCTGTCAGAAGGTACCGTCCCAGCATTTGCCTGGAGTTGAAAATGGGGAAACCACGAAAAACCATTTCAAGGACGGCTGACGGTGGAGCTCGAACCCACGCGACTACCGAATCAGCAGAGAGCTTGGCCACATGACCTAACGATGCGCTTTAGCGAGCGTAGCCAACACTGTCGGTTACTTAATATTACTGTGTAAGCTCCCATATTTCATCCTTCCTGCAATTTACCACCAACCTGGTAGCTCATTGCGTTAAGGCACAAGGCATTGGAGCCAGGCTATATCCGGGCTCGGTAGACCAAGACCATTCATTTCATATTCCTCAGATGTGGTTGGAAGGCCATCCTGCTGCAAAACCCATTTGCTTTTCAAGAAAATCATCTGGCCTCATCTTGCAGTGGCTAGCTTTCTTGGCCGTCTCCCCTAAGGTCCGAGCTCGATGCCTGGCTCTGCCAAGAAATTTAATTGCGATCTGAGAGCTGGATCGGGGTACGATCAGCCTCGTGATGTAAAATTAAAGAAAGGCGGAGTTCTATTCCCACATCGGTCATAATGGAAGTGCGGCTCTCGTGCCTTTTACGGTGCCCCGTCTCAAAGTTGCTATTTATTGCTCTGAAAATTGTTTCTACTTACTGTGCCACGTTATTGAAGCCAACTGCTATTAACAAACACTACGTTCACACTTTAAAAATAAGGAAATTGTCAACATTGACTTTCAAGTAATAAACTTACCAAAAAAACTCGTCGCCAAGTTGGACACGGTAATGCTGCCAACTTCACTTCACCGCAATCCCCTGTTGTGAGGTTTGGAGGCTCTCTGGACGAAATTATTGGTGAAAATTTCTGATTGTACTACTAGGCAAAACCATTGGCCTGGAAAAAGATTATTGATACGTGACTACCCCCACTGTGCGTGACAAAAACCAGGGGTGTTAGGTAGATTTCATTAGAAAGCTAACTATTGCAATGGGTACCATGTTTCAACTTCCGGAAAATTTCGACATATCTTCGCGTTTCACATCCCCCAGACCCCAAAACCACCGTCAGTTCAAAAGTTTATATATAATTTATGTATATATGTATCTATCTATCTATATATATATCAGTTTCTTGTGGACACGATAACTGCCGTAATTTTGCACTAATCACTTTGAATGTTTTACATAATATGTATCCCTATAAAATCTCGGTCGATTTCGTTAATGGGCAAAATCGGTCGAAGGGGGTGAAAATGGGGGGCTTTTTTCGAAAAAGTGAAATTTCGCTATAACTCTCTTAATACCTCAAATATCGAATCCATTCAAAGTTCATAATATGTGTCGGATAAGTGCCAAAAATTTATGTCAAATAAGGTTTTTGATAGCACCAACCATTGACCAAAGGGGTGGAAAAAAGTGGGTTTTTCGGGAAGCATTAATCATATCTCTCTTAATAGGCACAATATCAAAACCGTACAAAATGGAAAATATTCCCCTAATAATTACCTAAACCTTTTGTCTGAAAGAATTTTTGATATGACCCACCAATACGCCAAGGGATGAGAAAAATGATTTCGGAATTTAAAAAAATGTCAAGTGCCATCAGAGGTTACCATAACAACGCTTTTAAATTGATGAGGGATGGTATATCAGAGGTTGCCAAGACAACGCCATTGACGAGATCACATTCGTTTTTAGCCTACTTTTCACACTTTTCAAAAATGAGGAAAAAGTAGACTTATCTAATATATAAAAGTGAAAGTCTGTATGTATGTATGTATGTATGTATGTATGTATGTATGTATGTATGTATGTATGTATGTATATATGTTGGTTCCGTATACAAATCTACACCGTTCCACCAATCTCAACCATATTTTGCATACACATAGTTTAGGACCCAGAAGGAACCGCTGGCTACATGAATTTTCGATAGTCTTTCTCATTCTTCTGATTTCGGCCCTTTTTCACTCAAAAACAGACTAATCAAATCATAAAATATATTCATGAAGGAATGGCAAGGCAGATAGTTTCCATGGCAACATAGCTCAAGTCGAGACACGGCCGACTTGATGCCAATTGCGCTCAGCACTACCGGTATAGAAAATGAGGATCTTTACTTGAAATCCCGTTAGTTACTCAATTGCTCACACAGCACTGTCAACCGAGTTTAGCATAACAAAGACTTGACACTATCTTCTTTCTACTATATATTTGCCAAATACCACTCACTCACTCACTCACTCATTCATTTATTCATCACGAAATCTCAGAAACCACCGAACGGATTGGAATGAAATCTGTATGCAGCTTCCTCAAGGGCCGCAAATGCCCCCTAAGAGAGAAATTTTGGCTATTCAGGTTCTAAAGGGGTGTTAAGGGGGTAGACCTGCATTTAATTGAATAGCAATATCTCCCGATTGGTTTCATGGGGGGATGTGATACTCGGCATATAAACTCATCATTAAAACAAGAAGTTCCGTTAAGAACTATACAGCCTACTTTTCATGCCAATGATTATTCTACAGAATATGAACCTATCTAGAATAATGACGAAATTAAGTTGGTAATATCGAAATATCTAATTAGTTCAAAATATACCTGGTATAATGTAGCCTAATAGAGCACTACAGTTGGCAGCCCTGGTGACTGAATATATTCTTAGTTCCATCTCTTAAGGTACAGAATACAAAATTTGGTTGAAGTCCAATGGACGTTACTTGCAGTTAGACACTGGATCTATCAGCACGCGTAAAAGCATGTTGCCAACAATACCATGCGTGTGCTGGTCAGAAATAATCTGAAATATTATGATATCTTGTTGTGCCAATTTTGGATGAAATCCATTTGTTAGTATAGAAGTTACATGTATTTTAAAATTGGACATATCAGCAGGCATAGAATCATGTTGTCAGCACTGCCTTGTATTAATTACTCCAAATTAATCTAGAATGTCAGGTGCTATACGTGTGCAAAGTATAGAGCTGTTGGCTTGCATACTTTCTGATATATTGATATTAGGGTAAAAATATAGACAGCATTTATTAACAGTTGGCAGCCCTGATTGCACTGAAGAATACTTATAGTCATATATGATATGTTACACATAGCACTTGCGAAATTTGGATGAAATCCTACTGATAGTATAGAAGTTACATGTATTTAAAAATTAGCCCTATCAGCAGGCTTAGAATCATGTTGGTAGAACTGACGTATATAAGTTACTCCAAAATTAATCAAACATGTCAGGTACTATACGTGTGCATAGTTTAAAGCTGTCGGCTTGCACACATTCTGATATATTGGTATTTGGATAAAAAATAGAGAGAGCAATTATTAACAGTTGGCAGCCCTGGTGGCTCTTAAGATTACGCTCAGTCATATCTGTTTATGTACAGATATTACATACAAAATTTGGTTGAAATCCAGTTGATAGTGTAGAAGTTATATGCATTTAAACATTGGACCTATCAGAAGGCTTAAAATTATTTTGGCAACACTGTCATGGTTGGCCTCCTGGAAATTAAACTGAAATGGTATTATCTACATGTGTGCCAATTTTGGAATAGCTCCTATGCATACCTTGCAGGATATCCAACATGGAGCTCAAATTTCTAGTGCGTTTTTTCAGCAGTTGGTAGCACTGACATCATTTTCAAATATGGACGTGAGCTATTCCGGTGCACATCTTTACTCATACTAAATTTGGTTTTGATTGCTGCAGCCGTTTAGGAGTTGATAGGGGGACACACACACACAGCCAGACAGACAGAAGGACAGACAGACAGACAGACAGACAGACAGACAGACAGACACACATTTGCCCGATCTCATAAGACTACTTTTTCCTCATTTTTGCAAAATGTGAAAAGTAGGCTAAAAAAATAAGAAGACATGTGTTTGAGGGTTTTTCGATGTGGTGTATATTATGAGGTGAAAGGGGTGAAAAGTGGGGATTAAAAGATTCTTAACGGAGCGTGTGTCTCTTAAACGACATAGGCGAGGAGTTTGAAACACAGCGAACAAAATCAACATAAAAAAGAAGTAAATATGTGTTTGACAGTTTTTTCATAAATCCAATTTAAGGGGCCCATGGGGAGATATGAAATTCTGGGGGGGGGGACAGGAAAGAAAGTGTCCTAACTGATTGACTGACTGGAAAAAACTGCTTTAAATTAAGTAAATAGCTGTTCGACAGTTTTTTTTTCATAAATCAAATTTAAGGAGTTCATGGGGAGGGGTGAAATTCTGAAAAAAGAAAATTGAAAGAAAATGTCCAGACTCACTCACTTTCTCACTCACTCATCATCGCCTAGCCAAAATTATTGAAGTTAGAAACATGACAGTTTGGGGATATGTTCATTGTATGTCAAAACCGTCTACTAAGGGAGGATTTTCGGATATTCAGGTTCTAATGGGGTCTTAAGGGGGTTAAACCTGCATTTCATTGAATAACAATATCTCCCGATTGGTTTCATTGGGGGATGTGATACACGGCATATAAACTTATCATTAAAAGTAAGACACGTGTCTGAGGGTTTTTCGATGTGTTTATGAGGTTAAAGGGGTGAAAAGTGGGGATTGAAAGATTCCCAACGGAGCGTGTATCTACTGTATTAAACGACATAGGCGAGGAGTTTTAAACTCAGCGGAAAAAAAATCAGCATAAAAATAAGTAAATATCTGTTTGACCGCTTTTCCATAAATTCAATTTAAGGGGCCCATGGGGAGGGGTAAAATTCTGGGAGGGGGGGGGGAAGAAAAGAGAGTGTCCTAACTGATTGACTGACTGACTCACTCATCAAACTCAGGGGGAAAAACTGCTTTAAAGTAAGTAAATAGCTTTTCGACAGTTTGTTTTTCAATCAAATTGAAGGGGTTCATCGGGAGGGGTGAAATTCTGAAGAAAAAAAATTTGAAAGGAAATGTCCTGACTCATTCACTCACTCATCATCGCCCAGCCAAAAATATTGAAGTTGGAAACTTGACATTTCGGGGATATGTTCGTTGTATGTCAAAACCGTACACTAAGGGAGGTTTTTTGGATATTCGGGTTCTAAAGGGGTCTTAAGGCGGTTAAACCTGCATTTCATTGAATATCAATATCTCACGAGTGGTTTCATTTGTGGATGTGATACTCGGCATATAAACTAATCATTAAAAATACGCAGACATGTGTCTAAGCGTTTTTCGATGTGGTGTATTATTATGAGGTGAAAGGGCTGAAAAGTGGGGGTTGAAGGATTCCTAATGGAGCGTGTAGGCCTATCTCTTAAACGACATAGGCGAGAAAATTGAAACTCAGCGAAACAAATCAGCTTAAAAAGTAAGTAAATCGGTTTTCGACTGTTTTTTCATAAATTAATTTAAGGGGCCAATGGGGTGGGGAGAAATTCTGGGGATAAAGAGGAGAGAAAGTGTCCTAACCGACTGACTCAGGGGAAGAAGACAGCTTAAGAAATAAGTTAATAGGTGTTCAAGCGATTTTTAATCAATCCAATTTAAGGGGCCCATGGGGAGGGGTGAAATTCTGGTAAAATAAATGAAAGAAAATGTCCTGTCTGACTCACTCACTCATCACGCCCAGCGAAAACTATTAAAGTTGGAAACATGAAATTTTGGGAATATGTTCGCTGTATGTCGAAAACGTTAACTAAGGAATGATTTTTGTTTATTCGGGTTTTAGAGACGTGTCAAGGGGGTAAACGTGCATTTCATTGAATAACGATATCTCATGAGTTGTTTGTTTGGGGATGTGATATTCGGTATATAAACTAATCATTAAAAATAATCAGACATATGTCTAAGGGTTTATCGATATGGTGTATATTATGAGGTAAAGGGGGTGAAAATTGGGGGTTGATGGATTCTTGACGGAGCGTGTATCTCTGAAACGACTTAATAGTGAAGTTTGAAATTCGGTGGGAAAAAACAGCTTAAAATACAAGTAAATAGGTGTTCGAACGTTTTCTCATAAATCCAATTTAAGGGGCCCTTGGAGAGGGGTGAAATTATGGGGGGAAAAACAGGAAAGAAAGTGTCCTAATTGATTGACTCACTTACTCACTCATCAAACTCAGGGGGAAAACAGATTAAAATAAGTAAATAGGTGTTTGACCGTTTGTTTCATAAATCCAATTTAAGGGGTTCATGGGGACGGGTGAAATTATCAAAAATAAATGAAAGAAAATGTCCTGACTGACTCACTCACTCATCATCGCCCAGCCAAAATTATTGAAGTTAGAAACATGAAATTTTGGGGATATGTTTGTTGTATGTCGAAAACGTCCACTAAGGAAAGAGTTTTGGATATTCAGGTTCTAAAGAGGTGTTAAGGGGGTAAACGTGCTTTCCATTGAATAACAATATCTCACGAGTGGTTTCATTTGGGGATGTGATACTTGGCACATATACTAATCATTAAAAATAAGCTGACACATGTCTAATGGTTTTTCGATGTAGTGTATATTATGAGGTGAAAGGGATGAAAAGTGGGGGTTGAAAGATTCCTAACTGAGCGTGTATCTCTTAAACGACATAGGGAGGAGTCTGAAATTCGGAGGAAATCTATCAGCTTAAAAATAAATAAATAAATGAATAAATAAATAAAATAAATAGGTGTTCGACCGTGTTTTCATAAATGCAATTTAAGGGGCATATGGGGAGGGGTGAACTTCTGGAAGACAAACGTCCACTAAGGAAGGATTTTTGGATGTTTGCTCTCATCGACCAACCAAAACTATTAAAGTTAGAAGAATGATATTTTGGGGATATGTTCGTCGTGTGTCGAAAACGTCTTACTAAGGAGGGATTTTTGGGTATTCAGGTTCTAAAGGGGTGTTAACGGGGTTAAACCTGCATTTCATTGAATAACAATATGACACGACTATGACGTGAGCGAAGCGAGGCTAAAATTGAGATGGTGTGTGTCTGTGTATTACTCAATCTCGCAAGTACCACTGGTCCGATTTACGTGAATTTTACATGGAAGTAGCTGATTTTCCTGGTTAACATATAGGTTACTTTTGATTTCAATACTTTGCACTATTTAAAATGGCGACCATTTTAGTGACGTCACTACACCCTTTGGTATCAAACTTTCATATTTCCATTTCAAATAAAAAGAGAACGCTAAGAAATAGCAAACTTTTGATGACATATGCGAGGTTTAAAACTACATTTCCTATCCGAAAGGTATCTGCAACTGTTAGCGAGTAAAACCTAAATTTGTGCTATAAAACACGGTCAACGCCGAGCGGTGTAGTTGGACAAAATGTTCCATCCTTAATCTCCCTCTGCGCAGCACCTCGCCTATCCCCTGTTTTAACTGTCACCTTCACATTTTAATTTATTTATGACGCGTAGCGAAGCACGGGTACTTCAGCTAGTGAGATATATCCGGGAAAATGTGTCTGTCCTTCTGTCTGTCTGTCTGCCTGTCCTTCTGTCTGTCTGGCTGTGTGTGTGTGTCCCCCCATATCTCCCCCCATATCAACTCCTAAATGGCTGCAGCAATCGAAACCAAATTTAGTATGAGTAAAGATGTATACCGGAATATCTCAGGTCCATATTTGAAAAATATGCCAGTGCTACCAACTGCTAAAAAAAAACGCACTAGAAATTTGAGCTCCATGTTAGATATCTTGGAAGGTATACATGGGAGCTATTCTAAAATTGGCACACATGTAGATAATACTATTTCAGTTTAATTTCCAGGTGGCCATACATGACAGCGTTGCCAAAATAATTTTAAGCCTTCTGATAAGTCCAATTTTTAAATGCATATAACTTCTACACTATCAATTGGATTTCAACCAAATATTGTATGTAATATGTGTACATAAACAGATATGACTGAGTGTATTCTTAAGAGCCACCAGGGCTGCCAACTGTTAATAATTGCTCTCTATTTTGTATCCAAATATATCAGAAAGTATGCAAGCCGACAGCTTTAAACTATGCACACGTAAATTACCTGACATTTTACATTAATTTGGAGTAACTTATATACGTCAGTTCTACCAACATGATTCTAAGCCTGCTGATAGGACCAATTTGTAAATACATGTAACTTCTATACCAACAAATGGATTTCATCGAAAATTGGCACGAAAAGATATAATATTTCAGATTATTTCTGACCAGCACTCGCATGACATTGTTGCCAACATGCTTTTTCGTGTACTAATAGATCCAATGTCTAAATCCATGTAACGTCCTTTGAACTTCAACCACATTTTGTATTCTGTACCTTAGGAGATGGAAGTAAGAATATATTCAGTCACCAGAGCTGCCAACTGTATTGCTCTATTAGGCTACATTATACCTAGTATACCTTATTTCGAACTAATTAAGACATTTCGATGTTACCCACTTAATTTCGTCATTATTCTAGATAGGTTCATATACTGTAGATTAATCTATGGCATGAATCTTAATTTTAAGAAAAGTAGGCTCTTTAGTTCGTCACGGAACTTCTTGTTCCATCTGACTATGAGGGAAGCGGCTAACTGGTAGCATGCTGAACTTCTATGCCCAAGGTCGCTGGTTCAAAGCCGGCCAAAGTCGCCGGATTTTCTAAGAGCGCTAAAAATCCGTCAGCATGCTTTCCTTCGGAGGGGAAGTTACAACGTTCGTTGCAAGTTGCTGGTTGCGGTGGCATCTAGCAGCCAAGTTCACAGCTAGGTGTCGTTGACGTTAGTATTTGGTACAAAATTAGGTACTACTACTTATAATTGACCTTCCGCAGACCTTACCTGAATTACAGACTAATAGAGTCATCACAAATAACACCGTTCATCAGACAGATTCTACACACACCCAGTGTACACGGGGTTACATGACCACCTTGTCGCAGCCCCTAAACTGAGTAAGCAACCAACATCTCTGCGGGAGATAAAATTTTGCGTGAAGAAGTAACAGACTGTTAGATAGTTACACATTAGTTCCAAACCTTGCACAAGGACAGTGTGATCACAAGTATAAATGTGAACCCCAAATGTCGTCGTCGTGTAGCCTCCTGAGAGGCCGAGTGCAGGTCTTTCTAGTCGACGCCCGTGGGCGACCTGCGCGTCGGGATGAAAGATGGAATGGATGAAGATGAATGAAACTGGGCAAGGATGTGGAAGGAAGCGGCCGTGGCCTGTCAGAAGGTACTGTCCCAGCAATTGCCTGGTGTTGAAAATGGGAAACCATGGAAAACCATTTCAAGGACAGCCGACGGTGGGGCTCGAACCCACGCGTCTACCGAGTCAGCAGAGAGCTTGGCCCCTTGACCTAACGCTGCGTTTTAGACCGCGTAGCCACTACTGTCGGTAAACCCCAAATGACAAGAAGGTTACCATCCCCATAAGACAGTAAAATGTTAAAAATATGCATAGAAAGACGAAAAAATGTTAACTAACCTCCAATTGTAAAATACTTTCTCGCAATAAATGAGGTCTGATCCTCCTACGAAAACCTGCATATTTTGCCTATTATAGCCTATCCCCTAGTTTGCCCGGTGAAATCTACCTCCGCCTTCCGGCGTGCCGATAGGAATTTTTTATATTAGCTAACGTGGCCCGCAGGGCCGCGTTGCCTAACCATTATTGGTCTAAGCGAAAACCATTGGTTTGGATGAAAATATTGGTGTAGGCAAAACCATTGAAACTGGTGATAGTTATCAAAATCCATATCGCAAGGATTCCATGTTTCGAACTGGCGGCAAAACCAGCGCTAACCAATAATGTTGGCACTACTGAAAAATGCAATAACACCCTCTAGCAATAAAATATTCAAAATATCTTAGTAACATTAGCCTCTTGAAAATTCTTCGAATTTTCATGGTGGCGGGCACCATATAGTACACTTCCCCACGTCTACTTCAGTCAAATGCTGGGATGGTACCTAACTTAAGGCCACAGCCGCCTCCTTCCCCAATCACACACTGATTCTGGGGCTTGAAGAGACAGAGTTCCTCACATGGACCTGAGGGCAAGTGTGTTTTATTGTCCAGTAACACAGGTGACTTCAGCCAGACTTGGTGGAATGAGCCGCACATCAGGATAGCCAAGGCCAGACGTGGTGTCATAAACAGAAGAAAATATGGATGTTGGGGATCCGGGTATCAAGCAAGAATGAGAAGAAGTATTTGCTGAAGTTAAGCTTAGTTTATTTACTAGACTTTGATGGTGAAAATACGTCATTCTCTCTCCCGCACCCAGGGGAGCACAACTACTAACATAATTCAATTGATGCTTAATACTACGTTAAATTTACGTACATTATGAACTTTGTGCTAAGACACCAATTAGTTAAATGGTTGAAATTAATATATATTTCGTATGTAACACCATTTATATACACTGAAGCCTCTGTGGTCTTTGAAGTTTAATACTCTAAATTCCATCTTAAATACAACAAATACAGAAGTAATTTACTTTGACGTAAATAGCAGTAAATAATCTCTCTGGCCTCTTATACTGTCTCTGGTTTTTACGAGGTTATTTTTATAATCCCTCTGAAATGATGTGACATATCTACTTCAAATTCCCTACCTCTTTGTTATTGCCATGCAGAAACCAATATATTGTTAAATTCAAGGATAGTTTCCAGGCAATTCTTTGCCCGTGATTATGCCTCTAGAACTGATTGCCATTTGTAACAAATGCATTGACATCACCATCATAGACCAGTAGAAGCACTGCTGGAAGATGGTAGGGTGGGGACATATATTGGGGAAATTCTAAGCAGTTTTAATTACTCATACACGTAAATTTTACGTATGTTAGTATTGTAGGGCTAGTGACACGTGGGTTGACGGCCACGGGACTAGAGCTGAGTGCGGCTTTGTTTCTCCTCTTAATAATTTTATTATTGCAGTCAATGGCGGTGTAATTTTTGTTCAGGACGGATTAGGGAAAGGACTTTGGAAGGAAATCGACCGTGGACCTGTTGGAAGGAACGATCCCGGCATTTTCCCGGTGGTAAAAATTTTAAAACCACGAAAACCATTTTTCAGGACGGCTGATGTGGGAATCAAACCCACGCTCTCCAGATTCCAGCGAGGCACGAGGCTGGTCTTATTTCTCTTCTTATCACCAGAATCCTCTCTTCCAACTTTCCCCTCAACACCACTTGTTTCTTTCCAACCCCGATGATATAAGGCTAATTTGAGCAGTAGCTATCATTCTTGGCTGTCACTCCTGAGGCCTGGGATCGATTCCCGGCTCTGCCAAGGAATTTAATTCTGGTTCCAACGGGGTTCACTCAGCCTCGTGAGGCAAAACTGAGTAGAAGTGGATTGGATTCTCACATCAGCCATAATAGCAGACGGTTTTCAGTGGTTTCCTGCTCCTAATGCAAGCAAATGCTGAGATGGTACTGTACCGTATATTTTCATAAGGTTATGCCCAGATACTGTAGTGGAGACGACGAGAGACGCGATGCTGTTGAGCTAGTGAGTCAAGTCATGATCTATCACGCCGTTAATATAAGAAGTGTCATTCGGATTGAGATCGGAGAGTAACGAGCATTCCCGAGTGGGTGGACTCACTGATAGACCGATCAATAAACCTATATGTGACGTCATGTCATATATCGACCCAGGCTACAGGATTATCTTTATTGTTTTGAAGCGAATTAGAGTATTAGAAGACTTTTCAATGGACGTAGAACGCAGATTACCATAGCAGAAAGCTATTTCATATGAGGAATATAATATAACAAGCGACGTGCAAGAATAACAACTATAATGATCAAGCCATAAGCGAGTTATTGACACATCGAGATATCGATGAAGGAAGGGAGTAGTGGGGATTGCTTGCTGTGGCGTTTGGCAGCAAGCAAGGCGACTTCACTTGGACTTGTACTTTTGTATTCGGAGTGTCATATGTGTGGTTACGCAACTCAGCTAGTAAGCGAGATCGCTGGTGAAAGGCAGGCTGTGATAACTCCGTGTGGAGACGGCTCGCGTTTATACTCAGCTAAGCCGAACTGTCTTTTTCAAAGTGCGTTATAAACGTGCAGAGTATTTCGTGTCTCGACAAGCGGACGTGTACCGTGCACAAGTACTTATTAAAGCTACCATTTTATAATGGATCTGAGATATTTTCAGAACAGTTGTAAATGTATACTGCCATCTTGGTCAAGAAGAATTGTGTCGAAACGGAACGCGGACAGACTGTATGTCTCTGTCCAGTGGTGTCCATTATCAAGGCAGCCATTTTGAAACCCTGTGAGGTCTTCATCACGAGCAATAGTAACGTGTATGATTGTGCTGTTACATGCTAACTTCAGGACTTGTTAAGCTGTACATTATGCAGACACTAGAACGCATATTATCGTCTGAGATGTCAGTGGGGAAGTTCAACGTTATAGTTATGACTTCCAGAATGGCAGGTTAGATTAAATGGGGTAGCTTCATGAGAAATGCATAAGCGAAATGACTGCCACCCACAACTGCATTCTCCTTGATGGAGAGGAGTATATTTTCACCGCACTCCAGTGGTTGTTTGCGAGTGCTTTCATGAGCTGCGACATGCACGACAGTACTATTTCTCAGGCGGAATATAGTATTTCTGGCACGATGGGAGTAGGCTCGTATGGTCGTCTGACCAGTATGCGTGTGCGCTGCAGGCCCGGGTTAGATTCCCAGATCCAGAGAAGAAGAAGAGTGTATTATCTGGTGATACCCTGGATATTCATCAGATCTTTATATATCCCGCTTAAGACACTTCAAGATGCAACAAAAGGTACTGGACCAGCAGACTCTCTAACGTAGCTTAGTAGAGGCACTTGTTAGCAATTGCAATTGTCGTTTCATTTTTTGTAGATTAAATGGGTATTCACAAGTTTAGGTTCGATGTTTCTGTCGAATCTGACTTGCTGTGTTCCCGGGATTTTGTATTCGCTTAGCGAATTCATCCCTTGTGTATTATTAGCTTGTATCATTTAATCAGCAGAATCAGTGCGTATTTTTATTTGCCGAGAAGAGAATTTAGGGGAAGATCTCCAATATTTTGTCTAAGCATAGTTTTAATGACGTTTGTTTCTCAGTGTTTGGAACACTGATTTCTTTGAGGCCAGTACATGTTTTTCATGTACTACTGTTCTGTTAGGAACTTCGTTTTCTCGCAGCGATTTGAATCTTGGAAAGTTTATCTTGGTGTTCGTTGCATTTATAGTTTTTATCCACCTGTTGGATTATTTTTTATGGAAAGCACTTCGCTTTTGTGAGTGCAGATTTATTAGTGGATTTACTTAAAGATTGTCATTGGATTAACCTGATTAGTTAACTTGCTTTCATGGTGTAAGTTTTATCCACTGATACTTCGAAGCCCACCGAAGTTGGAGGCTATCCTGGTTCAGATAAAGATCAGTTTTACCTTCTATTAGGTATTGATTTGAGATTAACATAATTTAGGATGTCATTTTGAGACATGTATTTTCCACAGTATTAACGTAAATAATTGCATTTTATGCAATTGTGTGAGTGAGATATAGTATAGCAGTTTTGAACACCATTCACATGGTTGATTAAATTATTCCAGGAAATCTTGACTTGGAGTCAAGAAAAATGAACAAGTATTATTAATATACATTATCGGGAGGCAAGATAGGTTAATTTGCTAGTGGAATGTTTCAGTGTCTCGACTTTGAACAACGTGCTTAAGGTTAGTGTGTGAGTTAAGCATGATTGTAGCTCTTGTGTGAGTATTGAGATTAAATAATAGTAGAGTTTTGAAGGTTCGTATAACCTTGTTGTGTTGTGTTTTGGATGCACATCTGGGATGATGCATATTTGTGAGATTTCATGCTTGTTGAAGCATTAGGCCAGTTTTAGATTGAGCCGGTAAGTGCTTTTCCAGCCGGTAAGTGCCAATTTGTTTGTGACTTCGAGTAGTCAACACCCGTGTTTGGTGTTACGTTAATATAGATGAGTTTTTCTGGTATTTTAATGTCTGTTGGAGACATTGGCGTCGTCATTCTTATAGAGCGATCCTACATGCTTTTCTTCACCTAATCAAAGGCAACGCTTGGATAATCTGTTCGAGCTACTTAAGACATTTCCACAGCATATAATCATTAAAACCTCTACAATTTTGTACAAGTTTACTTGAAATTTGAATCATGACCATAGTCGACAGATACACTACTTAGCTTAATTGCTAGATAAAATTGGTAACCCGATGTATTGAATGTTAATTACACATCACGATGCGAATGTTATAGCCAAGATCAGCTGTTTAGGCTGAATCATGTGAATGTCTGAGGACATTTCTGTATATATTCTTATAAATACTTGTATATAATCTTGATATTGCTACACTTTAGGAATATCGTTTAAGACGATACACGTGTAAAAATTTTGATAATTCTTCTTTATTCATCGTCTAATATTTCATCCAGTCCTCCTAATATCATTAGGAGATTGATGCCTAATATCCTTGTTTCATAATGTGAGATATTATCTTTAGAATCACCCCCAGCGTGTAGGTGATGACCGTAATCCATTTCTGGAATCATTTAGGATTTTCTTACTACAGTTGTGTTTAGCTGTGATTTTGTTTTCTTGACGACAGGGTATTAATATTTATTTTCTTGTCTGTTACCATGTTCTCTTGGAATAAATTGTTTTCCCAATTTTAAATCATGGTGTGATATTTTAACGAAGAGGTTGGAGGTCGTTTTAAGATGGCCATCGCTTGGATTTTCTTTTCCCAAGGTTTTCCACCCTTGAGATAGTTCCTTTTAGAGTTGTTTTTCGTGTTCTTGAGCTAGATTCTTATTTGTTCGTTCGTTGTAGCCATGGTCATTCTTAAAACAGCCTGATAGGATGACTAGTACCCCATTCATTCCTCTACTTGGTGGTAGGACCTGGCAGGGTTTTTCGCCGGGCATTTTTCAGGTTCTACGATCCAGTGACCATCGAGGGTTTCACCAGGTATTGGTAAGTGTTTAAGACCACGGCCGCACACTACCACAGCCATTAAAATAACACAGGTTATCATACAGATAACTGACTGACAGACAGACACACACGAGGCTATATGACCACGATGTTAGAAAGCCCCTAAATGTATCAACAACAGCAACTGTTCATTTTTCTGCCTACGGAGATACACTCGTTTTGCGACGTAGCAGTGCTTGTGCTCCTTGCAGGAATCCAGTATTCACGTTTTCGAATCCCGGCGCTGACAGCGGGTATTCTGTCGGTGGTATTTCCACACTCCCTTCAGGCAAATAACGGGATAGAAGCATAGTACCTTACTTCAAGTCCCAGGGTGGCTACCTCATCCCTGTTCCTGATACAGCTAAACACACTAGTACAGTCATCACATAAATGCAGGTTGGTTGGTTGGTTCCTCAGTTTAGGGGCTGTGACAACGCGGTCTTTTAGCCCCGTGTAATTTGGGGGTTTGTAGAATCTGTCTGATAACCGGTGTTGATTTTGATGGCTGTATTAGTGAGATATCGGTTTTTAATTCAAGTAAGGACTGCAGACATTCAATTTTCAAGTAGTTCCTACTTTTGCTACCAAACGCCACCGTCAACGACAACTAGTTGTGAATTTGGTTACTAGATGCCACGGCAGTCATCTCCTGGCTACAAACGTTGAAACCTAAGAGCGTTGTCAAATCTAATTTAGCATCACTCAAGTGTAATTAGTGGAAGGTTCTTTGACATGCCATAAATCTATGACATGCGACGACCGGCTTTACTTCCCCTCCGAAGGAAGGCATACTGAGGGATTTTTAACGCTCTTAAAATATCCGACGACTTCGGCCGGGTTTGAACCCACGACCTTGGGCACAGCAGTTCAGCATGCTACCAACTACGCCACCGAAGCCGCTTAAATGCAGGTTATCAGACAAGTTCAACACACACCTAACTATACGGGGCTGATGACCAAAGATGTCTCAAGTCCCTAATTTGAATTAACAATAACATCATTATTCTTATTTTTTCACGATAGACTATGCCTTAAAGGCCTTAAAGCGGAGGGTGACTGCAGCCACCACACTTCGGGAACACAAACAAGAAAACATCGCGTACATCAATTAAGAGAGGTACTTTTAATCGATTAATTTCAGTTATCGATTAATCGAAGCAGAAAAATCGGTTAATTGCAACAAATTATCATGTGAGTCGTCCAGTTGCAAAACTCGTTGAATCCACTTGTGAATAAGGATCATGTCAAAATTATTTATTTAACTATTTCATTTTACTTTATTTTATTTTGTTTTATATTATTTTGTTTTACTTTACTTCGTTTTATTTTGTTTTAAATTGTTTTATTTAGTTTTTGTTTTAGTTTTGTTTTTGTTTATTTTGTTTTATTTTATTTTGTTTTGTTGTATTTTGATTTTGTTTTCTTTATTTTTTGTTTTATTTGATTTTCCAGAAAACAAACACAAAACAAAAAACACGAAGCAAAATTCAAACACAAAAGCGAAAGCAGGAAACAAAAAAACAAAGCTAAAGGCAAAATTCAAAAACAGCAAAAGCAGAAAACAAACACAAAATCAAAACAAAAATGACGAAGCAAAAAGCAAAATTCAAATGCCAAAGCAGAAATCAAAAAGCAAGAAACATAAAGCGAAAAGCAAAATTCAAAAAAGCAAAAGCAGAAAACAAACACAAAACTAAAAAAAAAGAGACGAAGCAAATAGCAAAATTGAAAAACAAAAGCAAAAGCAGAAAACAAAAAACATGAAACATAAAGCAAGAAGCAAAATTCAAAAGAGCAAAAGTAGATAGCAAACACAAAACCAAAACAAATAAAATGAAGCAAAAAGCAAAATTCAAAACAAAAGCAAAAGCAGAAAACAAAAAACAAGAAACACAAAGCAAAAAGCAACATTCAAAAAAGCTAAAGCAGAAAACAAACACAAAACCAAGAAAGAAAACCACAAAGTTAAATTCAAAAGCAAAAGCACAAAGCACAAAACCAAACACTACAAACAAAAAGCAAAAAGTAGAAAACTACAAACACAAATGATACGCGAGGCAAAGTCCAGAGAAACGTTTATCATGAAAATGATTCTTATTCACGAGTGGATTAAACGAGTTTTGCAACTGGACGACTCAACTATCTTCTATCTATCTAAAACTCAATGTTGGTTTGTTTGTTTGTTTGTCTGTTATATATACAAAACTACACCGTTTCACCGATCTGAGCCAAATTTTGTATACTTACCCTTTGGAACCCAGCGGGTAACACTGTCCACTTTAAATTTCGGAGAGACCACTTCATTCCCTGCATTTAGGCCCTTCTGCACAAATTTACACCATTTCACCGATCTAATAACTTGACGGACATATTGTCGCTAGGCGACAACGAGTAACACTAGATCATGATAGTCAAGGCCGCACCATTGATGGACAGGTTGTCACTAGGCAACAACGATTTACTCTGTATCATGATAGTCCGGTAAAATTTGCTGAAGGACACATGAGAATACTGACCGATGTAATGCTATCCTGTCAGAGAAACATAGTGGTATACATTCCTACATTCACCTATCACCATTTTGCAGTTTTCATGTGTAGACAGTTGTTATTTCATTTGCGAGGCTTAGACATCGTGTTCATGTTGCCCCGTGTACATGGATGTGTGTGTAGAATTTTTGTGACAACCTGCGTTATTGTGATTGTTGCACTAGCATGTGTAAAATGGAGATAGGATATGGTATTTGAAGCCATTTCTCAGTGTTGCTCAGGGATTTATTGTACTGTAGTATTCTCTATGCATTCGTATACCCCGTGGGTAACACTGTCTACTTTAAATTTCGGACAGACCACTCCATTCCCTGCATTTAGGCCCTTTGTCTCAAATCTACACCGTTTCACCGATATCAACCAAAATATGTATACCTACCCTTTGGGACCCTGAGAGTAACACTGTCTACATGAAATTTCGGACAGACCACTCAATTCTCTGCATTTAGGCCCTTTGGCACAAATCTACGCTGTTTCACCGATCTGAACCAAATTTTACATACTTACCCTTTGGAACCCTGCGAGTAACACTGTCTACATGAAATTTCGGACAGACCACTCCATTCCCTGCATCTAGGCCCCTTGGCTCAAATCCACACCGTTTCACCGCTCTGAACCAAAATGTGTATACTTACCCTTTGGAACCCTGCGAGTAACACTATCTACATGACATTTCGGACAGACCACTCGATTCCCTGCATTTAGGACCTTTGGCGCAAATCTACACAGTTCCACCGATCTGAACCAAAATTTGTATAGGCCTACTTACCGTTTGGAACCCAGCAGGTAACATTGCCTAATTTAAATTTCGGACAGACCACTCCATTCCTTGCATTTAGGCTCTTTGACTCAAATCTACACCGTTTCACCGATATCAAGCAACATTTTTAAATCTACCCTTTGGGACCCTGAGAGTAGACTAACACTGGCCACATGAAATTTCGTACAGACCACTCCAATCTCTGCATTTAGGCCCTTTGGCACAAATCTGCACCGTTTCTCCGATCTGAACCAAAATTTATATACTTCCCCCTTTGGAACTCGGCGAGTAACACAATCTACATGAAATTTTGGACACACCACTCCATTCCCTGCATTTAGGCCCTTTGGTGCAAATCGACACCGTTTCACCAATCTGAACCAAAATGTGTGTACTTACCCTTTGGAACCCTGCGGGTAACACTATCTGCATGAAATTTTGTAAATACCACTCCATTCCCTGTATTTAGGCCCTTTGGTGCCAATCTACACCGTTTCCCCGATCTGAACCAACATTTGTATACTTACCCTTTGGAACCCTGCGGGTAACACTGTCTACATTAAATTTCGGACAGACCACTCCATTCCCTGCACAAATCTACACCGTTTCACCGATCTGAACCAAAATTTATATACTTCCCCCATTGGAACCCAACGAGTAACACTGTCTGCATGAAATTTCGGAGAGACCACTCCATTTCCTGCGTTTAGGCCCTCTGGAACAAATCTACAATGTTTCACCGATTTGAACGAAAATTTGTATACTTACCCTTTGGAACCCTGTGGGTAACAATGTCCACTTGAATTTTCGGACAGACCACTCCATTCCTTGCACAAATCTACACCGTTTCACTTAATTGCACCAAATTGTACATACTTACCCTTTGAAATTCTGCTGGTACCACTGTCCACTTGATAGTTTGGAAAACCATCTCCATTTCCTACATTTAGAAAACAGACAAAATGAACTTGATAACCATGTTTTTAGGTTCTATAACGTGTCCGTAGTAGTTTACCTCTAAGAATATTATAATAAGTCTATTGTTGATTGGTAATTCGGGCTGCATCACGTCACCCCTACCATTGTTCTGGTGCAGAATTGCGAAAATAGTTACACCTTACGCTGCTTATAAATTGCAGTCACGAGGAATAATTAGTGCAAACAGATTTCTTAGGCCCCTTAAAACAGTTGTCATTATGAATATAATGCCTCTGTATAAGTGCGATGGTATTGGTGCAGTACATTGAGGTTATCAGCTGCAATAAACGATGGTGCTTTCAAATTTATTTTCGTTTATTCCGATCCTTATCCTTGATCGCTACGTGCCAATAAATGACATTATTGCTGCCTCAGAAGCTTGGGACAGCCAAGTGATCAGATTACTTTCCTACGGCGTTATGCGACAAAAGACGACACTATTGGTGTCTATTTTCCTTACAGCCAATGAGATATAGGCCCTAGACCATGTCTCTTATTTCACTTACTCCTCTTTCTATTCATATTTTTCAATTTTTCAATTCAATTGCATGTGTCAGTACTGTAGTTAGTAAATAGCAGTTTCCCTATTCATTATTATCATTATCATTACGGAAAAATGTCCTGAATTTTACGTCCATTATACTGTACTACTTATCACCCCCACCACCACCACAAAAAGTTATATTTTTAAAATATTTATTTCTGTTAGTTTGAGTATTATGTGCCAGTTCTGTAGTAGTATTCATTATCATCCATAAAACAAACAAATTTACCGGGCGAAGCCGGGCACTACTGCTAGTACTGTGGTAGTCGACAAGAAAGACGACAAAGGAGCCCGGCACAAGTAAGTGGAAGCAATGCGAGACTCAGAGTCCCGTGTTCCTCAAACCACGTGCCAATGGTTATGAGCCCCTGGGGTGTCAGTTCGATCGTGCGGATTCAAGTTCATAAGGCTAGTTTCGTAGGCTCGGAGACGAGGTGTTGTGACGTCTTCAATTTCATCCCCATCACGATACAGAGGTCGCAGAGGCCACACGCCATTGTAATTATATATGTGTACATGTCGATACGGACGAGTTGCTGACCTTAATGTGTTCGGCAGGATGCGCCGTGGAAATCCCAACCGAGATCTCGGAGGAATGTTGAGAGAAAGGTGGATTTCCTTGTAAGGTGTGCTCCACACACTCGTCATAATATTTGAGCTCCGGGCAAACTAATTCAGGAGATGGATTCCAAATTCTTCCAAATCAAATTTCCTAACTTTTTAGGAAATGGGAAAACCTGGTATCACAGGTAATGCACTGTAGCTACTTGTTGTTGTTTGAGTCTTCAGTCTTTTGACTGGTTTGATGCAGCAGTCCATGCCCCCTTTCCTGAGCTAATCGTTTCATCACTACATAGCTACCACACCCTACATTCGAGGCAATCTGTTTAACAGATTCTTTTCCTCGACCCTTCCTTCCATAACTAAGCTTGCTATTCCTGGGTGTCTTAGTATGTGTCCTACCAACCTATCTCATCTCTTCATTAGCAGTCGCCAGAAACATCTCTTCTCTCCCACTCGTCTTAATACCTCTTCGTTTGTAACCCTATCTACCCATCTGATCTTCATCATTCTCCTGTAACACCACATTTCAAACGCTTCAATTCTCCTCTTTTCTGCTGCACCAATAGTCCAAGTTTCACTTCCATAGAGCGCCATACTCCAGAAAAAGGCTTTCAAAAATGACTTAGTACCTAAATCTATATTTGATGTCAACAGATTCCTTTTCTGTAGAAATGCTTTCCTTGCCAGAGCTAACCTACATTCTATATCCTCTTTTCTTCGTACATCACTGGTTGTTTTGCTTCGTAAGTAAGTTGCTGTCATGAGACAATAATAATAATATCGTATGGCCTCGGATGCCGGGTGTATGCTTTGTTATTTGACACCCAAAGGGTAGCTTGTATGTCGAATTTCGTTGTTCCTTGAAGAACTATGAAAGTCAAGGAGGTAAGATATCTAAGCTTCTTGAACACTATAGCGCTTTCTAGTAGAGAAATGAGGAACTTGTTGGCGGAAAATCCCGAGATTAATTTTGTCATTATGAACACGGCCTACTGAATTCAAATGGGTTCTTTGACATGCCAGTATCGTATGACATGGTGTCATCAAATCAAAATTCATGGGACACGTACTCAGGCATGACACTCTCCTCCAGGTCATTTTTGAAGGAAAAATTTTGGGGAAGAAACCAAGGGGACGACCAAGACAATCGAATCTCAAGAACATTGTCAAGGAAATGGAATGTGAATCGTATGTCAATATGAAGAGAACTGCTGAAGACCGTAAGAAATGGCTGCAACGGCAAGGCTTTTAGCCTTTAGAAGCTGATGATAATGACTATTACATGAAGATTATTGTGTACGTGTGGTATTAAAACTTCAATCGCATGATTAGAACACAAGAAGTAAAAACGAAATTTTAAAATTTCGCACAGCTGCCATTTTGTGATTATGCAAACAATTGAAATAAATTAAATGCCAGTGGATTAACATTTGTAGAAGCATTTAACGTGCAACGTTTCACTGCACTCGGATAGTTAATTCGCGAGAAATGTCCATTTAATTATTTATACTTCGCGTCGCCGCCATGTTGGATTTGTGCTCACCAGGTTACTGAATGTCATGTAGGTGAACATATGTTCATAGCCTCTATGAACATAAAAAAATTCAGATTGATTGCTGTAAAAGATTCATAAATATTGAGAACCGTCGACATATTTCGGATGCTCGCCATTTTGGATTGTTATATGTATAGGCTATAGAGTTATGTACCATTGAAGGACAATTATTGTCTAGGTTCATTATTCAAACTTTCACTTCGATCGCATGATTACGACACAAGAAATAAAAACTTAATTTTAAAACTTCGCACAGCCGCCATCTTGAGGTTATGTAAACAATTGAACTAAATTAGATGCCAGTGCATTGCAATATGTAAAATCATTTACTCTACCACATTTCACTGCGCTCAGAGAGTTAAATCACAAGAAAAGTCTATTAAAATGTTTCAACTTCGCTTGGCCGCCATGTTCGTTTTGTACTATACAGGTTTATGAATGTTACATAGATAAACTTTTATCAGTACCCTTTATCACCGTACAAAATTTCAGGGTGATGGTGATATCTGTAATAGTTTCGGAGATATAGAATGTCAGTGAAATATTTCGCACCGCCGACAATTTGAGGTTATGTAAACAACTGAACTAAATTAGACTCCAGTGAATTACAGTGTGTATAAACATTTGCTGTACTAAGTTTCATTACGTTTGGATAGTTAAATCGCGAGAAAAGTCTATTTAAAAGTCTCAACGTCGCTTGGCTGCCATGTTGGTTTTGTAGTCACCAGGTTTTTCGAAAGGCTCGTAGGTGAACTTCTAGTAGTGCCCTTTATCACCGTACACAATTTCAGGGCGATAAAGGTAATAGTTTCAGAGATACTGAATGCTGGTGAAATATTTCGCACATCCGCCATGTTGGATTGGTGAGACACAATAAAATTTGAAGGGCACAGTCGGGGTCGGCCAGAATAGTGCTATGATCTTACAGAGTTTCATCGTAATCACTCCAGCCATTTAGAAGTTACTAGCTGAAGTACCCGTGCTTCGCTACGCGTGATAAATAAAATAAAATGTGAAGGTGACAGTTAAAACAGGGGATAAGCGAGGTGCTGCGCAGAGGGAGATTAGGGATGGAACATTTTGTCCAACTACACCGCTCGGCGTTGACCGTGTTTTATAGCACAAATTTAGGTTTTAATCGCTAACGGTTGGAGATACCTTTCGGACAGGAAATGTAAGTTTAAACCTCGTATATGCCATCAAAAGTTTGCTATTTCTTAGCGTTCTCTTTTTATTTGAAATGGAAATATGAAAGTTTGAAACCAAAGGGTGTAGTGACGTCACTAAAATGGTCGCCATCTTTAAATAGTGCAAAGTATTGAAAACAAAAGTAATCTATATGTTAACCAGGTAAATCAGCTACTTCCATGTAAAATTCATGTAAATCGGACCAGTGGTACTTGCGTGATTGAGTAATACACAGACACACACCATTTCATTTTTAGCTTCGATTCGCTCGGGTCATAGTCGTGTCATATTGCTATTCAATGAAATGCAGGTTTAACCCCGTTAACACCCCTTTAGAACCTGAATATCCAAAAATCCCTCCTTAGTAGACGTTTTCGACACACAACAAACATATCCCCAAAATATCATTCTGCTAACATTAATAGTTTGGGTTGGTCGATGAGAGTGAACATACAAAAGTCCTTCCTTAGTGGACGTTTTTCTTCCAGAATTTCACCCCTCCCCTTAGGCCCCTTAAATTGGATTTATGAAAAAAAAAACGGCCGAACACCTATTTATTTTATTTTTTATTTATTTTTAAGCTGATTGATTTCCTCCGAGTTTCAAACTCCTCGCCTATGTCGTTTAAGAGATACACGCTCCGTTAAGAATCTTTCAACCCCAACTTTTCATCCCTTTCACCTCGTAATATACACTACATCGAAAAACCATTAGACATGTGTCAGCTTATTTTTAATGATTAGTATATATGCCAAGTATCACATCCCAAATGAAACCACTCGTGAGATATTGTTATTCAATGAAATGCACGATTACCCCCTTAACACCTATTTAGAACCTGAATATTCAAAACTCTCTTCTTAGTGGACGTTTTCGACATACAACGAACATATCCCCAAAATTTCATGTTTCTAACTTCAATAATTTTTGCTTGGCCATGATGAGTGTGTGAGTGAGTGAGTCAGGACATTTTCTTTCATTTATTTTTGATAATTTCACCCCTCCCCATGAACCCCTTAAATTGGATTTATGAAACAAACGGTCGAACACCTATTTACTTATTTAAAGCTGTTTTCGCCCTGAGTTTGATGAGTGAGTAAGTGAGTCAATCAGTTAGGACACTTTCTTTCCTGTTTTTTCCCCCAGACTTTCACCCCTCTCCAAGGGCCCCTTAAATTGGATTTATGAAAAAACGGTCGAACACCTATTTACTTGTATTTTAAGCTGTTTTTCCCGCCAAATTTCAAACTTCTCGCCTATGTCGTTTAAGAGATACACGCTCCGATTAGAATCCCTCAACCCCCAATTTTCACCCCTTTCACCTCATAATATACACCACATCGATAAAACCTTAGATATATGTCTGATTATTTTTAATGATTAGTTTATATACCGAATATCACATCCCCAAAGAAACAACTCATGAAATATCGTTATTCAATGAAATGCACGTTTACCCCCTTAACATCTCTTTAAAACCCGAATAAACAAAATCATTCCTTAGTTTCCAACTTTAATAGTTTTCGCTGGGCGTGATGAGTGAGTGAGTCAGACAGGACATTTTCTTTCAATTTTCTTTTTTCAGATTTTCACCCCTCCCCATGAACCCCTTAAATTTGATTTATGAAAAAAAAATGTCGAACAGCTATTTACTGTACTTACTTTAAAGCAGTTTTTCCCCCTGAGTTTGATGAGTGAGTCAGTCAGATAATCAGTTAGGATACTTTCTTTCCTGTTCCCCCAGAATGTGACCCCTCCCCATGGGCCCCTTAAATTGGATTTATGAATAAACGGTCAAACACATATTTACTTATTTTTTATGCTGATTTTTTTCCGCTGAGTTTCAAACTCCTCACCTATGTCGTTTAAGAGATACACGCTCCGTTAGGATTCTTTCAATCCCCACTTTTCACCCCTTTCACCTCATAATATACGCCACATCGAAAAACCCTCAGACTCGTGTCTTCTTATTTTTAATGATGAGTTTATGTGCCGAGTATCACATCCCCCAATGAAACCAATCGGGAGATATTGCTATTCAATGAAATGCAGCTCTACCTCCTTAACAACCCTTTAGAACCTGAATATACAAAAATCCTCTCTTAGTGGGCATTTGCGACCCTTGGGAAAGCAGCATACCAAATTTCATTCCAATCCGTTTGGTGGTTTCTGAGATTTCGTGATGAATGAGTGAGTGAGTGAGTGAGTGGTATGTGACAAATATATAGTAGAAGATAGTGTCAAGTCTTTGTTATGCTAAACTCGGTTGACAGTGCTGTGTGAGTAGGTGAGTAACTAACGGGATTTCAAGTAAAGATCCTCATTTTCTATACCGGTAGTGCAGAGCGCAACTGGCATCCAGACGGCCGTGTCTCGACTTGAGCTATGTTGCCATGGAAACTATCTGCCTTGCCATTCCTTCATGAGTATATTTTATGATTTGATTAGCCTGTGCTTGAGTGCAAAAGGGCCGAAATCAGAAGAATGAGAAAGAGTATCGAAAATTCATGTAGCCAGCGGTTCCTTCTGGGTCCTAAACTATGTGTATGAAAAATTTGGTTGAGATTGGTGGAACGGTGTAGATTTGTATACGGAACCAACCCACCCACCCACCCACATACATACATACATACAGACAGACTTTCACTTTTATATATATGATTAGGGGGTTAACACACACACACACCTCACACACACACACACTCGCACACACGCACGGACATAAGCCTATTTTTTTTTTTCATAAAATGAAAATAGGCTAAAAAGGAGATATTCTTTAGGTTTCTTATGAACAAACAGCAAATCATCTCCTATAGATGTAAATATATGTGGCGCCCATCAAACCATACAATTTATATCCTATTGATCTTAAATATTGGTGTTGCACCAATTGTCGAGAAGGTGAGGGAGGCTCATCTACGCTGGTACGGTCACGTCATGAGGAGACAGACCAACTCAGTTGCAACAACAGCACTCCACATCTACCCAGGTGGAACAAGACCACGTGGAAGACCTGCAATGCGCTGGACTGACAACATCAGCGCTGACATGCACGCTGTTGGTCTAACACCAGAAGATGTCAACGACAGAAAGAAGTGGAGGAGATCTAGCAAAATAGCAGACCCCGCAAGGGATTAATGCTAGGAAGAAGAAGAAAATCTTAAATATTGTAGTATAGGTATATTACAATGACCGCCCAACTTAGGGGAAGATACGAAGATATTATATATGCCAGCCCAACCCAACTGTGCGACTTAGGTAAACAATTGGTCGCCTGACTGAGGAGGGAACCAATGGTTTATTACACTAGTGATTTGCAAGTTGGCAACACTGTTACCTGGTTACCTCACGAGATAAATGCACTTTGGTATCCATTTAGTCTACCGTATTAGTCAGCTACGGCATTATGACGCACTGGTGAGAAAATTGGAAGTATCTGTCGGATATAGTGTAAATAGAGTAGCCGCCGTGGCCTAGGCGACAGCACGCGATCCTCTAACCACTGGGGCCGTGGTTCAAATCCCAGTCACTATGTGTGAGCTGCGTGCTGGACAAAGCGGAGGCAGACAGGTTTTTCTCCGGGTACTCCGGTTTTCCCTGTCACAATTTCATTTCAGTAACACTCTCCACTCTCATTTGATTTCATCTGTCATTCATTTAATCAATGCCCCGGCAGCCGGCACAGTTCATATCCTCGCCGCTAGGTGGTGGCTTCATTCATTCCATTCCCTGACCCAGGCTGTGGATTTCCATACTGTAAATAGAATGTAATTATTGTTTTGTGTGCAGATGGCGAAGCTAATGCCACAAGGGTGTGTGACCTTGCCCTCTGGTATTGTGTACTTCTCAGAAGGATAACTACACTCAAAAAGGCCACGATCGTGACAGGAGTTTTGACGTGAAGCTCTTGCGGTCACTCGTAGTTAAATAGCACGCTGTCTGCATTACTCTGTTTCCGGTATAGCGGCTGCAGATGCGGTGAGGATTAGTTGTGAGTGCCCGCGCATTTTGAGGAATACTGCAGTGCTATTTAACATAAAATGGCTGGAGAAACTGCTATAAACAAGGCGGCAAGATAAGATAAATATTCGCTACCACGTTCTTCTGGCGGCAATTATAACTCAGGTGCAGTAGAAGCATTTCTTGCCAAGCCACAAGTTATAACAACGGTGTCTTATCTGCCTGTTAGGTTATGTGGGTGGATACAAAACCCAAGGCAGCGCTATATTGAAGCGTGCTAGGCAAGATAGGAGTGAGGTAGTTTGCCATAGCTTTCCTCACTGAGTCAGTACAGCTGTACTAACCCTATGAGTAGAACCTTTCACAGCATCCACAGGCACTGACTGTGCCCTGAATGTCATTGCTCACGAGGGAAGTACCCCAGCTCGAACGGCTAAAACCGACCGGCAGTGCGCTTAACATACGAAGATATATGTCTGTTCTACTACCCATCACGGGCATTTATCTGTAAAACGCGGCATTAGTGTACAATCAATGTTTGGATGTTACGGCGTCCAAAGATTGCAAAAACATAATTCTCAGCAGAAACTACCGTGCAACGGGCAATTCTGACCATTATATTAACAAGAAACAGATGTGGTGCAGTATCATCATTGCTTACAACAAGAAATCTTAACACATGCAGTACCGTGTCGACATAGTCATCTTTCCCACAATAGAGGATACTGTGTTGTCCTTCATTCGACGCTGAAGTGTAAATGTGGAGGTGCAATGAAGTGATTAATAAACAGCGGAATGGAACAGTACGCACCCTTATTAAAGGGCAACATGTTCTCGCATTGCAATAGTCCAAACTCAAATGCCTCGGTGATCACATTATCACATACACAGATGGCGCTGGTGACCGAACACGTACTTTCACAGATGAATGACTTTGATAGCTATTGACATAGTGAACCCTTTAGTATTGCAGTGTTTATATGCATGAATCTAAATCAAGGGGTCGCGCTCAGTTCATAGTGTGATGTTTACGTTCGCCAAACAACATGCTCTACTGGGGCAAGGGTCATAGGATTAAAACTATAATTAAGAAAGGAAGTGGCAAGACGTAAAATAATAACATAATTTAATGACTATTAGTGCAAAAAAAAAGAAATAATGAATATAAACAACAATAATATTCCTCCCTGAATCTTCCCATGACAGAAATATCTATCAACGTTGAGGAGTCAGAAGGATCTTCCCCTCATAACAATGTGGATCCAAGTTCCACTAACTTGCATTGGGATTTTATGTACGCGTAATGACTAACTACGAGGGATGAGTACTTGGATGACTGTTCGTTTATATCGGGTAACAGCCACGATGCTTACGAACAATCATCTCGTAAATCAACGTTTACGGATATGGGACAAAACACTAATAAAAAACCCTTAAAAATTAATGCTGACACACAATCTAAAATCTAATATTTACAGGAATCTCCCTCGAGACCCTCCTTCAGTGCGATGACGCATCTGACAAATGAGCTGCCAACACGGCCAATTGCTCAATACACAAACAAGGAAAAGACAGCATCGCACGTGACTGCACGGGTCACTAATACGGAACATAAACATGGAATGAAACCAACAAAAACAAAAGCCTCACTGGCTGAGATTACCTTATATGAACAAAAATGCACGTTAAGCAAACGCTTCGGAGATTATAGTGATTCGTAGGCAACTCCCATTTATTTAAACAATTTTTATCATTGATCAGTTCTTATTCTGTATTTCAAGTAATTTTACGGAGCCAACAAGCACTCCACTAATGACCTTGATGCAATCCTTTCAGCCCGCCTTGTGAAAACAGCTTCCCCCTACCACAACTCTTGTCATCGTCCAACTCCAGTGTGTAAAAATAACTTGACCAACTGTCTCGTTATCTCATAGAATCAACAGCAACAAATCTCAACCACATAAACATATGGTAAGACATTAATCGATATAGCCACATATGTCCTCGCAAGGCAACGATATGGACTTGGCAACAAGCTGACAGAAATCAGTCTACGCTGAAATTCCCGATTGTAATGACCAATAAAATACACACACAATTTAGGGGCAGATGACCTCGTAGTTCCGCCCCTTAAAACAACAATAACTAACCATAACTAACTAAAATACACACACACACACTGCTGGGAATGACATAACACATTTCACACAGGTCGGTTGAATCGGATGCTCGCAAACTAATTAAGAAAATATTGAAACCTACGAGAGAGCTGACTGCTCTTCGCCACGACTCATATTGCTCCAACGGCAATAAACTCACTGAATCTGATCAATAATAAACATTACAAAGATTAATTTACCCCCCAATCTACTGTATGATTAAATTAATTCAGTCCTACTTCTGAAACACAATATATCTCCGAGAGACGCTTCTTAACCGCATTACGTAAACATATGTGAACACGGTCGTCCACATAGCCACGTTAGTTTAAAAAAAAAGAACTTACGACTAAGAAAACTTGTGCGAGCTGTTTCCATGCAAAAGGTGTGTCAGAACAAAACTAAATACACTACGTTAATCAACACAAGCAAGATATTTACAAACAAAATATGTCCCATATACCATAAGTTAACTTGTCAGATAATAAGAATATTATTCAGTACTCATCCTCGGCCAGTCACCGTCAGCGAACATCTGCTGCCATCTCCCTACTTAATGCTGTTTAGCTCGTCTCAAACATCTCGACGGAGTGTTGACAGTTCCAAACTTCTTCCAGGACAAGCGATGTCATCTCTCGTGCTGATGCAAAAAGTTATAGATTATTACACACTCGATATCTGACTGCTAAATTCACCGTTTTAGGTACTTATTTCCCCAGAACAGTCTGTTGGCGAATTGTCGATGATAGTAATAACCTGTGTCTTCTGACACACACAATGTAGTAGTAACCTACGTCCTCAGACGCACAAATTGTAATAATAACCTCCGTCCTCAGACGCACAAAATATAATAATAACCTCCGTCCTCAGACGCACATATTGTAATCATAACCTCCGTCCTCAGACGCATAAAATATAATAATAATGTCTTGGCTTTTCACGCCACTTATAAATGAACTGGCCCTAGGTATCGATGGGGGGGGGAGAAATTATATAAAAAAATTCTCAAAATAATAGTGGTACAGGAATGAAACAAATATCACTGAACTCGTAAAATTGCGCAGGTCAAGAATATGCCCATTAATTCTAGAATCGATCGTACAGATGTTGTCTAGCCGATCTCCCGCGTTAATACTAGCTATCGCGTGCCCAAGCTAGACTTGACGCGTTCGTAAGCATTCATCTCCCATTGGTTCCACTTTTTCAATATGTTCGCGGTTTTTATCAGACCTCGGCCTCGTAGGAGTGTCCAGTAGTACCATCAGCCACTCACGTTACTGCATTATATTTTTTCTAGGCGCGAATAGTACAATGAACATGCCATAAGCGTGTCTCACCACGCGTCCCTTCTATTTTGAGGTAGCCACCACCTGTCCTTCTGAAACATAGCTAGGCTCTTTCTTTTCACAATCCTTAAGTATTTAGCATATTGTCAAACTGCTGCAGGTATGTCCCCGCTGTCTCCAACAAATGCTTGAAGTTTCCTCATCTTCGTCTGGCTATTTCATGACGCTGGTGGAAATATTAATTAATTGTAGAAATAAAACACCGAATCATTTATCCATCAGAGGCTAAAGGGTTCACAACTCCTCCACTCACAAAATTTCGAACTTAGGATAAAGTCGATAATTTTTAAAAGACTTCCGTAGGCCAATTTGTTTTATTTCAGAATCACCCCTTTTCTATTACTTGGTCTAGCCGCTCCTGTCTTGAATGGCATTTACTCGTTTTATTTCCTGCTTGGACCTCAACCTCTCAACTGCTTGCGTGACGCGCTGATGCCTTAGGCAACACTCTGCCTGTCTCGTTAATGTTTGTCAACACCATCTCCATTTCCTTCTTCACGTGCCGTACTCGACTGCCCCCCGTCCACTTGGTTGATATAGGACGTCCATATATTTAAACTGCATCATTATTTTCGGCGCTCCCACGGTTCGCTTCTTCGATACATTTTTAAATTGGCTGCATTGTAGACCGACATTGTTCCTGTGCTTAACTCTTTCCCTCTGTATGCATTATTTCCTAGGTTTCTTACAATAGAATAGGGTCCTATGAACTTTTCACAGAATTTGCTGAAGATCTTTTTCTCTGGATCCGATGTAGCGGGTCGTTTCACCAAAACGAGCTGGTTGATTTCTAGATCACGGTGAAATCTCTTATTTCTCAATCGCCGTAATCTGCGATCTGCTTGTTTTCTCATGTAGGCTCTCGTTCTCTCTATTCGCAGGTCAGGGGCTATCATGGGATCTTGTGGGCAGTTAATGATGCTTTTCCACGTTCTCACTGGATACTCGTTTTTGTGTAAGACCATAGGGTTCTGTCCTGTTGACTCGTGCCTGGTAGAATTTATACATGTCTCTACATCCTTAATTTTATCCACCCACTTATGATGTTCTTTGGGAATGAAGATTCTCAAGTTTGATGTTACACATTTTATTGCTCGCTCACTTGGATTAGCTTGGGCATGTCGGATACTGCTTAAAACGTGTTTTATACCCATGTCCTCCATACCTTTCTTGAATTCGGCCCTTGTAAAATGGCTGCCATGGTCTGACAATATAAATTCTGGTTTTCCAAGGATTGGAATAACTCTATTTCGAATACGACTGAGTACTTGTTTCGATGTAGTTTTCTGAATGGGGAATAATACGACAAACTTAGAAAACACATCAATGCACACTAGCAAGTGACGGCAACCTCGCCTACCTTTCGGGATTGGGCCGAAACAGTCCAGGGCCACTAGCTCGCAGGGTTTCTGAGGTAGCAATGGTCTAGGATACTGCCTCATTAAATAGTTGTTGGGCTTTGTCCTCTGACAAGGATCACAAGTCGTAATGACGTCACATATAGTTGTTCTCATACGTGGCCATGTAAATGCCTCTCCTATTGTCGCTTCGCACTTGTCTACTCCGACGTGTCCGTAACTTTCGTGAGTATGCCATGTTAATCCTCGCTGTAAAGATGCAGGTACAAGTATGCGTAACTTGGTGTGGTCATTGTCTACCCATTTGTGCAGCAAATTGTTGACATAAACATATCTTCCTTCTTTTGTTTTCGCTTCTCGAAATGCAGGTGTTCCTGTAGGTAGCTGCTTTCTAAAGTATTGAATTAATAGCATCATCCATGGTTCCGCTTCCTGTTCTCGCTGTATCTCACGTAACTCCTCCAAGAATTCCCGGTCCTTCGGTGTTAACTCCAAGTGTTGTACCATCGCTGTTTCTTCAACATCAGGTTCTGGGTTCCTGCTTAGTGCATCCGGGATCACGTTCATCTTCCCTGGGCAATGTTCAACCTCAATGCTAAACTGCTGAATATATATAGACCAACGTGTCACACGTTCGCTTGCCATCGACGTCTTAAACAAGAATGTTAGTGCCTTGTGATCAGTCCTGACAACAATGGGCTATCCATAAATTATTCGTTTCCATTGTTGAAGCGCATGAAGGATGGCCAACAGCACTAGTTCCGTTACAGTATAATTGCGCTCGTGCTTACGCAATTTTCGGCTGACAAATGCCAAATATGTTTTATGTTGCAGGTTAGCTGGATCTTCTTGGTAGAGCATGGCACCTATACCAATTAGTGAAGCATCCGCTTGGATTATAAATTTGTGCTTGAAATCTGGATATCCTAACTTAATGCAGTTTTCCAGTAGCTGTTTTGTTGCTTGGAACGCCTTCTCGCATTCCGCATTCCACAATCATTTATTATTCTTTTTTAGCATTTCCTGCATTGGAGTTACAGTCTCCGTGTAACCTGGACAGTTTTCTTTAAAGAATCCCGTCACGCCTAAGAAAGCCCGAAGGTGCTTGACTCTCGTTGGTGTAGGGAAATTCTTTATCGCTTCGATCTTAGCTCCGTTTGGCTTCACTCCCTCCTTGTCAATGATGTGACCCAAATATAAGATCTCGCTCTTGAAGGATTGCGATTTCTTCAGGTTTACTTTGAAATTTGATGCATTAAGGTTGCCTAATACTTTATCTAAATTTTCCATGTGAATTTCAATGTTGTCGGATGCCAGCAGAATGTCATCAATGTAGCGCACCGTCATCTCCTTAACTTCCTCGGTTAGATTCCGATCCAGGGCTCGGATGAAAGCACAGCCCGCTGTTTTGACTCCGAAGGGCATTCGGACGAAGCAGAACGTTTGGTTATCGAATAAGAAGCCAGTTCGAAGCTGTGACTTCTCATCCAATTCAATATGGTGGAAACTGGACGTCAAATCAACTGATGAATAGATGCTCTTGTTCTTAAAGCCTTTTAGTACGTCTCTGATAATTGGCGCTCTGTCATACTCAGGAAAAATGAGTCTCATGTTGAGATTTCTGGCATCTAAACAAAGTCTAATAGATCCATTTGGTTTTGTGACTGCCAAAATCGCATTTAGATAAGGTGTAGGTGTCTTCCTTATCACTCCAGCTTGTAACATCTCATCTATAATGACCTAGACTTGACCACGATATTTTCCCGGAATTGGGTACAATCTACTTTTGAAAGGTGACCAATCCTCGACTTGCATTGAATATTTGAAATTCAATATTTTCCCAGGTACTGTATCGAATACTGCTTTGTGCTTCCTTAAAATCTCTTCCAATTGTTTTCTATGTTCACCCCCCAAGTTGAATGTCATTGAGCCGCTCCTGTAGTAACTCTTCCAATTGTGCAACACTGTCATCTCCTTCTGTTAATAAAGACCATATCTCCTGGGATTCACTCTCCTCATCTAGTTCCACAACAGCTCTTTCTGTGATGTTATCTTCTGCCTTTCGTATCTCCTCTTCCGTCTCTTCCGATATTGCTTCCAATGCCCAAGAATTTACATCTCTTCCGGTAGTGATTTCATCCATATGCAATCCCACGTTCTTCTGTTGATCATACTCTCTAAAACTGACTGTGTTCTTGTGCAAATCTATCACTGCTTGATAGTCACAAATGAAATTTGCACCAAGAATTATATTGAAATTCATCTTTGCCATGATAATGAATGTTTGCCCAAAAGTGTGTTCCAATATGTTCAGCTCTAAGTATGCCTGACGTTTACAAGTGACGGTGCGTTCAGGAATAACACCCCTCACTTTGAGTTGTGGTACGGGAATCACAGGAATATTCTGACTCCGTCCCAACTCTCGAACCAAGGCCTCCGATATCAGACTGATCTGCGACCCCGTATCCAATAAACATCTTATATTAATTCCACCAATCCTCGCGTAAATAATGGGTAACTGCCTAATTTCATCATTCCGTGGTTTTACCGTCTCCTCCAGGCAATCTTCTGGCAAAGCAATCCATTCTTGTATGTTCGCTACTATCCATGCATCTTCAACTTCCGACTATTGCGTTTGTAGACTGTCTCCTTTATCCAAATTTAGCATTTTTTTAGCTCCGCTGCGACTCCCGTCATCATTTTGTCGCCCACGCCCCTGATATTCCTCTTGTCTCAGTAGACTTCCAGCTTCCTCAGTATGTGTGTCTGGATTCTTCATGTTCCCAATGGCTTTCACCCATCGTTATTGCTCTCCACCTTGACTAGCGTGTAATTCCTCTAGGTAATTTTGTGATTGAGCGTGCCTATCATCCCAGTCATTTCGATAATTACGTGCCTCTCCTTGATTTTGATCTCCCCTTCCTTTCCATCTTTGATTCCCATTGTAATTACCGTATCTTCCATAAGGCCTCTCATTTCTTCGATTTTCACGCCATTGTTGATACCCTCTCTGTTGATATCTATTGTTGCCTTGATATGACCTATTGTTATAGTTATTCTCGTTACGCTGGTACGGTATGTTTTCTACCACTTCCTGGTTTCGCCTAGGTGTGGATGTGCTTGTATTTGTACCCTGCGTTTTAGTGTTCGCCTGTTTTGGTTTTATGACCTCTGTCGTATTTACTAACTCCAGTTGTCTTCCTCCTCTATAATGATTATGAGATGTAGTCTCATCTATCTGGCGTAATATCTGTTCTGCATGTAAGGCCGTACTAACGTTCGCTGCGACTAGTACTTGTTGCACGTTGACTGGTAATTGCCGCGCTATAGTCATCACCAGATCCGCTTCATTTAAAGGGTAATCAAGGTCGCGAAATTTTAGCATTTGCATGTTAAAGAAATCTGAGTATTTCGTTTGCTGGGTAGTTTGGTATTTCCTAGAGTAAAGCTCCATTCTTAAACTCTGTTGTAATGCCGGCGACCAGTACTTGCGCAGAAACGCGATTTTAAAGTCTGCCATAGTTCCACATGTATATTTGAAGCTTAAAAACCATGTAAGGACATTTCCTGATAAAAATCTCTCCATCATCCTTAACCTACGTGCTTCAGGTACCCCAGTGTCATTGTAATGATCTTCAATTTCTTTAATAAAGGCTTTAGGTGTCACCCCTGAATTCTCCGTGTACTTCTGCGGTTTATAATCGTTCGAGCGAATTACTTGGATAAGTTGTGTGGGCTGATGACCGTCCTGTGGCGTGGAACTCCTTTCAATATTCTTGCGAAACCCCTCCGTGTTTGTCGTTAACGGGCTCTCTGTCTGAGTTTGACTTCCTGCTGTGCTCGTACCCTCCGGGCTATTTGAGTCGTCCTGCTTATCATTCATTGTTCCCGTTTTAAATATCGAGGATTGTTCTATTGACCTCAGTTCAGCTTTAATGATCCTGTCTGTTTGTTCTTTAAGTTTACTCTTAATTTCTTGTTCTAATGCTTGAATACGAGTATGATTTTCGCCTACTGTCTTAAGGATGGTTGATCTTTCCTCTTTAGAATCGATATTAATTTTTCGCCAATCTTTCCTTATTTGCTCCTTAATTGTGCTTACTTTCTCCTCAATCTGGCTTTTAGCGTCATCCTGATTGCTATCTGGCTCAGCCTTTTGTCGATGGTATTCTTTAATTGATCCTGATCCGCTTGTAGGCTTTTCCATTGCTCCGCTGATTTTATTTCGAGACGGTCCATATCTTTAATTATGCCGGATATATTTTCATCTACCGCTGATAATTGTTGCTGAATGACCTTGCCGCTTTTTTCCATTTCCTTAAATCGTCCTTCCAACTTATCCTGAGCTATCTTGACCTCGCTCGTACTCATAGTGCATGCTAGTTCAATTTGCTCTAATTTACCTAACACCGTTTCATCCAGAATGCTAAGTTTTTGATCAAATGTAATTTCCATTTTTTTAATCTGATCTAATTGTTTTTAATTGTTTTTACTAACATCTAGGGCCAGCAATACCATCTGTTGATTAGTGTGATCCTTCATCTCTGCGGTTAACGAAGCTAATTGGCTCGTGTTTTTAACATTCTGCGCCTCTAACTGCGATTTTATAGTGTCATTGATTTCACTTTTTAATAATCTAGCTTGTTCCGCCTGATATTCATTTTGTTCAATCCTACTGTTGTTTAATTGTGTCCGCAATGATTCACTTTGTTCAGATAGTTTTGTGTTTAGTGATTCACTTTGTTCGGATAGTTTAGTTTTTAGTGATTCACTCTGTTCGGATAGTTTAGTTTTTAGTGATTCACTCTGCTCAGACAATTTGTTTATTGACTCACTTTGTTCTAACATAGTATTGTTTAGTGATTCACTTTGTTCGGATAGTTTAGTTTTTAGTGATTCACTCTGCTCAGACAATTTGTTTATAGACTCACTTTGTTCTAACATACTATTGTTTAGTGATTCACTTTGTACGGATAATTTCGCGTTTAATGCTTCACTTTGTTCGGATAGTTTAGTGTTTAATGATTCACTCTGCTCCACCAATTTAGTGTCCAACAATTCCTGTGTCCTCCTAGCCGCATTTTCAATGATTTCTTGAATCTGTTCTACTGTTGCCATGTTATACACTTTATATGAGACATTAGGGAAATGGCATAAAGCAATGCCCCCTGACACACATATACAATCCCCATGCACATTTAATGCCTTTACCCTACTCAGTTCATTTATAATTTACATTTAATCCCACTAGTCAATCGCATCTCTGAGTGGTTCTAATTTTACTCAAATTAATTTAAACCCAAACAAATATTCAGTCATTAAATTGTTATCCTGATCTGATATTAACACTGACTAATTAACAAAGTATTAATTGTCATTTAAGGCTACCAGCCTCCTAACATTTTCATGAGTTTGACTTTCTAAACAAATCTAGTTTTAACTTTAATCATTGCGCGCCCGGTATCACGTATATTATTTTTACTTTAATTCAATACACAAAAACGTGAACCGTATTTTACATTGCAAACTCCTGATTTTAATTTATATTTCACACAGTTGGCGGTATCCTCTTCGCCTCAATTACTTTTAATAAAATATCACTTTCCGGTGATTAAAATACTGTCATATCTGCCTCCACTTGTGGCATGTCAGTTTTACTCAAATACGCCAACTAAATGTGTTCCAGCAGCGAACCAGCAACAAAAATACACCTTCATTGTTGCGTCAGTTTGTAAACCCAACTACACTTACATTGACATGTGCAATTTCTTTGCCGCTACACCACAGTGAACAGCCCCACGCTTGGCCGCGCCAGTTTCCCTCCTATGAATCCTTTAGTATTGCAGTGTTTATATGCAAGAATCTAAATCAAGGGGTCGCGCTCAGTTCATAGTGTGATGTATACGTTCGCCAAACAACATGCTCTACTGGGGCAAGGGTCATAGGATTAAAACTATAATTAAGAAAGGAAGTGGCAAGACGTAAAATAATAACATAATTTAATGACTATTAGTGCAAAAAAAGAAATGAATATAAACAACAACAATAATATTCCTCCCTGAATCTTCCCATGACAGAAATATATATCAACGTTGAGGAATCAGACGGATCTCCCCCTCATAAAAATGTGGATCCAAGTTCCACTAACTTGCATTGGGATTTTATGTACGCGTAATGACTAACTACGAGGGATGAGTACTTGGATGACTGTTCGTTTACATCGGGTAACAGCCACGATGCTTACGAACAATCATCTCGTAAATCAACGTTTACGGATATGGGACACAACACTAATAAAACCCTTAAAAATTAATGCTGACACACAATCTAAAATCTAATATTTACAGGAATCTCCCTCGAGACCCTCCTTCAGTGCGATGACGCATCTGACAAATGAGCTGCCAACACGGCCAATTGCTCAATACACAAATAAGGAAAAGACAGCATCGCACGTGACTGCACGGGTCACTAATACGGAACATAAACATGGAATGAAACCAACAACAACAAAAGCCTCACCGGCTGAGATTACCTTATATGAACAAAAATGCACGTTAAGCTAACGCTTCGGAGATTATAGTGATTCGTAGGCAACTCCCATCTATTTAAACAATTTTTATCATTGATCAGTTCTTATTCTGTATTTCAAGTAATTTTACGGAGCCAACAAGCACTCCACTAATGACCTTGATGCAATCCTTTCAGCCCGCCTTGTGAAAACTGCTTCCCCCTACCACAACTCTTGTCATCGTCCAACTCCAGTGTGTAAAAATAACTTGACCACCTGTCTCGTTATCTCATAGAATCAACAGCATCACATCTCAACCACATAAACATATGGTATGACATTAATCGATATAGCCACACATGTCCTCGCAAGGCAACGATATGGACTTGGCACCAAGCTGACAGAAATCAGTCTACGCTGAAATTCCCGATTGTAATGACCAATAAAATACACACACACACTGCTGGGAATGACATAACACATTTCACACAGGTCGGTTGAATCGGATGCTCGCAAACTAATTAAGAAAATATTAAAACCTACGAGAGAGCTGACTGCTCTTCGCCACAACTCACATTGCTCCAACGGCAATAAACTCACAGAAGCTGATCAATAATAAACATTACAAAGATTAATTTACCCTCCAATCTACTGTATGATTTTATTAATTCAGTCCTACTTCTGAAACACAATATATCTCCGAGAGACGCTTCTTAACCGCATTCCGTAAACATATGTGAACACGGTCGTCCACATAGCCACGTTAGTTTAAAAAAAACAAGAACTTACGACTAAGAAAACTTGTGCGAGCTGTTTCCATGCAAAAGGTGTGTCAGACCAAAACTAAATACACTACGTTAATCAACACAAGCAAGATATTTACAAACAAAATATGTCCCATATACCATAAGTTAACTTGTCAGATAATAAGAATATTATTCAGTACTCATCCTCGGCCAGTCGCCGTCAGCGAACATCTGCTGCCATCTCCCTACTTAATGCTGCTTAGCTCGTCTCAAACATCTCGACGGAGTGTTGACAGTTCCAAACTTCTTCCAGGACAAGCGATGTCATCTCTCGTGCTGATGCAAAAAGTTATAGATTATTACACACTCGATATCTGACTACTAAATTCACCGTTTTAGGTACTTATTTCCCCAGAACAGTCTGTTGGCGAATTGTCGATGATACTGTCCCTACAAAATAGTACTGTGACTATCTATCCCACTGAATTTAACACACATTTGTATTAATAAAAATCTGTGTCCTCATGACACGCAAAGTACAAGTGCCTACGTCCTCAGACGCGCAAAATGTAGTAATAACCTGTGTTTTCCGACACACACAATGTAGTAGTAACCTACGTCCTCAGACGCACAAATTGTAATAATAACCTCCGTCCTCAGACGCACAAAATATAATAATAACCTCCGTCCTCAGACGCACAAATTGTAATCATAACCTCTGTCCTCAGACGCACAAAATATAATAATAATGTCTTGGCTCTTCACGCCACTTATAAACGAACTGGCCCTAGGTATCGATGGGGGGGAAATTATATAAAAATTTCTCAAAATAATAGTGGTACAGGAATGAAACAAATATCACTGAACTCGTAAAATTGCGCAGGTCAAGAATATGCCCATTAATTCTAGAATCGATCGTAGAGATGTTGTCTAGCCGATCTCGCGCGTTAATACTAGCTATCGCGTGCCCAAGCTAGACTTGGCGCGTTCGTAAGCATTCATCTCCCATTGGTTCCACTTTTTCAATATGTTCGCGGTTTTTATCAGACCTCGGCCTCGTAGGAGTGTCCAGTAGTACCATCAGCCACTCACGTTACTGCATTATATTTTTTCTAGGCGCGAATAGTACAATGAACATGCCATAAGCGTGTCTCACCACGCGTCCCTTCTATTTTGAGGTAGCCACCACCTGTCCTTCTGAAACATAGCTAGGCTCTTTCTTTTCACAATCCTTAAGTATTTAGCCTATTGTCAAACTGCTGCAGGTATGTCCCCGCTGACTCCAACAAATGCTTGAAGTTTCCTCATCTTCGTTTGGCTATTTCATGACGCTGGTGGAAATATTAATTAATTGTAGAAATAAAACATCGAATCATTTATCCATCCGAGGATAAAGGGTTCAATAACTGTATACTTTAAACCCACTTTCAGTTGGTTTTCTTCGTTCGAGCTGGAATACTTCCCTCGTCAGTACCACTCACACCTCAGTAGCTTCCATATAATCACAGCCATGAATGAGACTGAGACATCGGTGAAAAGCCACATTTTACTCTAGCCTGTGCCAACAGATAAATGCAAATGTACTGCATTCATCAAGAGATGGCAAACAGGCCACGGTGTCTTATACAGTTTACATTAGAAGATGTTTTAAGGTTTCACTCTTAGCGTTTTATCCAATAGTACGTGAGTTCTCAACGTGTGTGCTAATTTAAAAGTGACATTGTTTTCAAACTTCCATATTTAGGAACAGAATTTTTCTATAATTTAAATAAGCTTAGAAGTTTCGAAGTTTATTGTAATTGTTTAAGCCTCCGTGGCTTAGGCGACAGCACGCCGGTCTCTCACCGCTGGGTCCATGGTTCAAATCCTGGTCACTCCATGTGAGATTTGTGTTGGACAAAGCGGAGGCAGACTTTCCTTCCTCCCTACCTTCCTTCCTCCACGTGGGATTTATATCGCGCTCCACGAGCATTGGAACAAGGTGGCCATGGACTATAAGTTAGGTATGAGGGTACCACGGTCATCCATCTAAGTACTGACCTCTCCCAATGTTGCTTAAGTACGAAAATCTCACGAGATCCAGTGTTTAAGGTCCGATGAGCAATATTTAGCATTGATGATCATGCTGCCCTGTCCAAACTAATGATTGTATCTCATAATTATTGTTATTACACTGTTATTATTATTATTATACCAGCACAATCATCACCTTTGTGGACTTTAAGAAAGCGTATGACTCTGTGGACAGAAGGACTCAGATTGTGAAGGAGACCAGAGAACTAATGCGGCAAACTCTTACGAATACGACTTCAAAGTAATCCTTGGAGAAATTTCTGAGCCTTTCGAAAAATATACAAACATTTGACAAGATCGCAGCGTCACACCCATTCTGTTTCACTTTAGGTAAAGTTATACAGGAATGAAAGAAGAACATCAAAGTTGTGAGCATCGGCAATTCGGGATGCTTAGTCAAGGTGAAATGATTAGCTTCTGTTTTGTTATTGTTGTTGTTGTTGTTGTTTCAGTTAAGGGGCTTTGACATAGTGATCATTCATCCTGGTGTACTTGAGTGTGTGTAAATCTGTAGAGATTTTGTCTGATAAACTGTGTTATTGTTGTTTCTATAGTATTGTGTGTATTTGTAATTCAGCTGAGGATTGGGAAGTAGTTAGGAACCATCCTGGCATTTGCATGGAAGAGAAGTTGGTTGTTTGAATGGTTGGTTGGTTGGTTCCCCAGTTTAGGGGCTGCGACAACGCGGTCATGTAGCCCCGTGTACTTTGGGTGTGTGTAGAATGTGTCTGATAACCGGTGTTAATTGTGACGGCTGTATTAGTGTGTGTATCTGTCTTTTTAATTCAAGTAACTTTGAAATTTTCAAATAGTTCCTACTTTTGCCGCCAAACGCCACCGTCAACGACTACTAGGCCTGGTTCAGAACTTAGCTACTAGACGCCACCGCAGTCGGCTCTTGGCAACGAACGTAGGATCCTAAAAGCGTTGTTTACATTCTTAACCTATACAATTTAGCTTCACACAGGTGTAATTAGTGGAAGGTTCTTTAACATGCCATAAATCTATGACATGGGACCGCCGGCTTTACTTTCCCTCCGAAGGAGGCATACTGAGGGATTCTTAACGCTCTTAAAAAATCCGACGGATTCGACCGGGTTTGAACCCGCGATCTCGGGCATAGAAGCTCAGCATGCTACCGACTACGCCACCGAAGCCGCTGGAAGAGAAGTGGGAAACCACGGAAAACCACTTTTTAGATTTGTCCGTCAAACAACTTCCAGCTGGTAAAATGTTCCGGTGTCACCTCCACCTGTACAATATTATCCGCTTCAATTATCTTCTTCTCCAAGAAGAGCTTATATCACTAACGCTCATGAGCATTCAGTTCCCTCTTCTTCTGGCGCAGAACAACTAGCTACCAGATTCCAGACTTCATCATTGCACGTTTTAATGGATTGCAGAGGCACGGCGTTGCGTGAATGAGTCTGTAACACGGACCACAGGCAAATACATACACAAGAAAGGAACCGTTAGAGTAACGAATACAATTCCTATGGTATTTCTTCTTGGAAATTGAATTTCAAGGCCGCGTAGTGAACCATTTACCCGTTATTTAAGTTGTCGTAGGGTAACAATTGCCCTAATTTGGTGCATATCCCTTCAAAATCCTCCACTAGTTCTAAACGGTAAAATATATCAAAATAAAAATAATGCCTTGCGTGATTCAAAATTTCAAGCAATATCCTTACCATATTTCAGCTCAATTGGTCCAGTAGATTCCGAACCTATCCGGAATAAACAAATAGACAACCATAGATTAATGTTGTAATAGTTTTATTAATGCAGCCAATGGCCATGTACGTATTTTATTTTCAGGACGGGTCAGGGAAGGAATTTTGGAAGGAACTCGGCCGTGTGGACCTATTGAAAGGAACCGTCCCAGCATTTGCCTGGTGGTGAAAATGGGAAACCACGAAAACCATTTTCAGGATGGCCGAGGTGAGGTTTGAACCCACGCTCTCTCGATGCCAGCGAGCCACAAGGTAGCGCGTTGTCCTGAGTACTGCAGCACTTAAGGCCCATGTGCTATCTTGCCTACATATCTTAATTTAGAAGGAAATGCATTCAACTATGGAACATTTGAACTTGAAATTATCTGATCCACTTACCCAGACGTATTTGTCAGCGAGAGCCGTGGCACTGTTTGCACGATTGCTATCTTTGTTATGAATATTTATAGTTGGGAAGAACGCACCCAGCTTCTGAGACAACCTGGTGAGCACCTGAATGTCGGGGTGAGAACAGATTAGTTGTCCAAGGTCCTAGTTGCGAACGAATACGATTCATTCTTGCTCTATAGGCTTATGCTTCCAGCTGTGTTTTTGTCTTCATACTTCCTTATCAAACCATTGTATATAGTGAATGGGTCATGGCGTTGATTTCACCACCTATGTTATTCTAATAATAATAGTAATAATATTAATAATAATTGTGAGGACAACGCCTTTCTCGCAAAGGGGAAAACGACTTGCAGAAGGAATTCCCAAGGATGTAAGGAATAGCTCACAATGTATTTATTTATTTATTTATTTATCGTATGGCTTTTAGTGACGGGAGTGTCTGAGGACATGTTCGGCTCGCCTGAGTCTGTAGCTGCTTCCAGCGGACACCCCTAGGATGAGCTACAAGTTCCGTTCAATTTCAAGTAGTTCCAACTTTCGCTACCAGATATCAATGATACCTAAGTGGTGAACGTTGGAACTTAGATAGAGCGTTCCGTCGAAATCTAACCTAAGAATTTAGCTTCACGCAAGTTTAGTTTGTGGAAGGATCTTTTACATGCCATAAATCTATGACATGGGACCACCGGCTTTACTTCCCCACCGAAGGAAGGCATACTGAAGGATTTTTAACGCTCTTAGATCCGACGACTCTGGCCGGGTTTGAACCCACGATCTTGGGCATAGAAGCTCAGCATGCTACCAACTACGCCACCGATATCGCTCACTACTGATGCCGTGGCATTAGAGCAGGCCTATCGTAGATCACGAAACCTTTATGCCTCCTTTATTGGTTACAAGAAAGCTTTCGATTCTGCGCCGCATACATGGCTTACACAGAGCTTGGTGCTTTACAAGGTCAACCCTATTATAGTGAACTTCCCGAAGAGCGTAATGGTTTCACGGGGCACCGGCCTCCAACTTACAGTGGGTGGAAACAGTAATCTCGTCCAGGTTTCATTAGAAGCACGCACTAATAAATAATAATATAATAAAAATAACCTTTAACCCTCTATAAATTTAAAAAATACTTCTCAAAAATATCTTCCTGGAAAAAATAGGCCATAAAAGGAACACTTTGAGGAGCACCAGCCCCACTTATCATTCGGTTATCGTACGGACGGGTGGTTAAATGAGAGAGTTATCTTTCAAATAACTTACTGAAATTACACACCTCATTACTTCACTTTGAAGGGGAACAGCAGCCTTTGGTCAATGGCTAAGCTGCGCACTACTGCACGAATAAAATCAAGGGGAAACTACAGCCATCATGTTCTTCTGGAGGATATGCACCTGTCCAAGCAAAATTGATAGGGAGGCATGGTGTGCTGCATCGAACCAGTCTAAAGAATGAAGATTCAAACACACACAACACCGAGGTAAAATGAGCACCAGTCCTAATGAATCATGGATGGCTTAATGATTCAGATGAGCTGCCAGCCATTCTGCCATGACTGAACCTGATGGAACTATGGTGAAACGTCGGAAGCAAGGAAACACCGGACGTGACATTTCACAGTGCAAGACACTACAGCGAACAGCTTAGCTCCGGCCACGAAAGTTAGAATCATGTCTCAATGGTATCGAGAATATTATGCAAACGTGTTTCCGGTTATATTTCGCGAACGTGCTTACCCGCTTTATGCGTTTTTCCAACACTTTGGGGTCTTCCGGGTGTGCCTTGTTCCCAAGGATCATGGAGGTCATCTGCACCGCCACGCTGAAGGTCGTGGACACATTGTCACACGGTTCTGTCCCCTCAAGACACTGGGAATTGTTCTCAGAAATTGATGAGAAAAACTAACGAGTGAATGACTTGTAAATGCAAGTTAATATGTAAATACACGTCATTATATTCCATTCAGGCGAACATCTCACATATTTGTGATGAAAATGCTGATGTGTAGCATGTTACTTACGTGTTGGCAAAAACACCTTCTGGGCGAACTGGACCTCGAACAAAAACAAAGAAGCTTGGCCAGCTGTTATCTAGGCAGATGTACGACTGTTCTGCTAGAGGAGCGTCATCGCTTAGCTGTAAGGCTACTTGTCTCTCACCAAGCAGGACTGGGTTCGATTCCTGGTTAATACAGGGTCATTATCTAAGTGCGCCCCGATAAACACCGCAAGCTAAGCCGGCTGTGACTGGTGCAGACCGCGGCCGCGCGTACCCGGTTCAGCCGGTGGAGCCGCGTACTTTCACACTTTTACCAAACATGTTCAATAATGTGTATTTATTTATTTATTTATTTTATGTCTTCGGTAGTGGCGAAGTTAGGGCTCATGGCCCTCTCTTACACTTAACCACGAAATATGGTACCAGTACATAGCTTATGACAATTTCGAAAATACAAAAAACATTATGATGATAATGAATTAATTATGCCATTACTAATATTAGTAAAAAGGCACATGAATAATGATAGTAATAATTATAACAATACAAATAATAATAGTAATAATAATAATCACAATGTCACAGACTTACTATAATATCCTAGATATAATCCTGGCTCAGTCATACGTCCTATCATCCATCACCATTCACACGGGGCAATCAGCAGTATTCAACAGGTAATCTCGGCATGCGGTCTTAAATTTATTTATTGTTGTGGAATTTCTGATATCGGGAGGAGTTGAATTCCATAGTCGAGACCCAGCTACAACAAAAGAGCGGTTAAACATGGATGAGTGGTTGATGGGGATGGCGAGGGAAGAGCCAGATCGAGTGCTTCGATTATGATATTGTAACGGTTAGCCTCTCCCCCCCTTACCCTGTTTATTAGCCAAAATGATAATAATAATAATAATATTAGCATATCAAAATAAATGATCACATGACATTACCACACCCAGAATTAATAATAAAAAAACATATGAAAAGGCTAATTTAATTACTCACTAGGTCAGCTGAGTTCACAGCAAAAAACCTAGGAGTGAATATTCCAAATTTTCGTGGTATTCAAGAACATCCCCGATTTGAATTAGGAGAAAAGATAAGGCGGGACGAAGCCAATGTCAAGACCAGCTTGTTGAGCGGAACGCTGGATGCGTACCTCAGCAGGCCGTATTAAATTGACCCTGCCAAAGATGAAAAATGAAAAGGGGAATAATCTTCCTAGTGACTTCATGCAATAAATAATATGACAAATCGAAATAAGCTAACATGTATTGAGCAGTAAAATAAAACAATTACAAGAAACGGCCTTCCACCACTTAATTAACTAACTGACAAATATGATCTAATTAAACACCAATGAATCACTTAACCTAAACAAACCAGACACTTGCCCGCTTGGCAAAATTACACATCTACATTTGTGATAGAAACGAATTTATCAGGAATGATTCCCCTGACGTCAAAACTAATGGAATAATAACATGAAGTTAGACTCTGTGCCACTTCCAAAACAAAGTTACATAAGTAATTTAAGAGCCGTTTAATACGACTAAGGCGGTCCGAAAGCCTGCTTTTGATTTAACGTCTTCAGCAGCCTTTCTGACCAAAGTTAAAACCACGAGGGTCCCATCCAGCTAACCCGAAATAGGATAATAATAATCCACCCTGCAGTAATTACATATAAAGGTACCACCAAAGTATTACTAGACCCTCCAAAAGATTACATACTAAAGTGCTAAAATAGACTTTATCTAGTTAAGCTTACGGACCGCCGACACGCGGCCTTAAAATGACGTTACAAAATTTAGCAGTCAAAGTTTGTATTGATAGTCCTTGGTTATGCCCCTTAGTAATTAAATCATGATAGTACCACCTGGAGTCTTCGAACCCTCCGGGGAAAACTGCACACACGTTTTCCCCGGAGGCAAGTGCTCAAGAGTCTTTCTGTCACCAAACTTCCTCACACACTGTTCCTCTCGTACTGTTGTCTTGAGTCACCGATTCCACCCTTGTATATCAGCCTATCCCCCACCACAAACCTCCAGTAGTACCAACTGCGACTAGTTGCACAACCGGCCAAAACAAAAGCCAGAGTTCAAGGTCTTGAGTGGGTACTATAGAATAGCAGCCCATACAGGTTACTGCGTAGAAACCTTCCAGGAGTCGAGGTGTTACACAATGTCCTTTGTAAGATCTTTCTCAGAATAAGAGCTTGACGAATGCAGCTGACAGTAAATGTTCGCTTTTCCAAAGTTTGCAGACACAAAGCTCGATTTTCTCTCTTGACGAGTGTCTATCACGATAAGCCAATAAGTGACAGCACACACAAAGGCACAAATCCTGGCAGGAAGGGCCAGGCGATCCCATTTCAGCAGTAGCCAGGTGCCAATTTGGTGAATGGAATTCTCAGAAGGGGGCTGGTGTATTTTCTCATGAGAATCTGCCCAGACCTGGAGCTCCAGCTGCGTCTCGAAGATAAGATGAACATGTACCGATTTGCAAAATTGGTACATCCTCCTCCTCCAAAGGAAGACGATGGGGAGATGATGAACAGGGCGATGGTGTCCAGCTGGTCTCTTGGCAGCTGAAAAGGCTACTCCAATCTCCGCCAGCGGACCTTGAAGTAGATCTCCTCCGGGTAGAATGATGCCATGGGACCTAGATGATACCTCCAAACTGGGCCCAGATTGGTAGTACACGTCCCACATAGTGACCGCTGAAACACACATCGGAACAGCAGCGTATGGTCCAAATACAGTTCCCTTAGAGGGAACAATCGTTCCAGGCCAGCCAACCAGCCCATAACAGCCGAAGTTATCCCAGGAAGGATAAAAGAAAACATTACACGAAGCATTAGTGTCCCATCGAAGTTCACTTAAGAGTCCTTCATGTCACAAGGGATACTTGAGGCTTCAAACAAGGTTCTACGCAAGGAGATAGAGTTCAGGGCATAATTAAAGGTCCACTGAAGTATTAAAATCACACGAAAGGGGCAACCAACTATACGATATGACTGACGTTAACAAGCTTAATTGAAAGTTCACTACAATACTTAGCAAGAATAACTAAAATTTAACTAAGGTGTACAGAACCCAGAATTTTTCTTTAGAATATGCAAATCAAAGGCACCTACAAACTTGCCCACCAAAAATTTTTAAACAATTTTTTAAAATGAATTTACTTTAACAAAACCGAAGGACCATCTTTCTGCGACTTCACGAAATCAGGACAGCACGTAACTATTTCCAAAATTCACAATGACAATTACATTAACATGCCGCACGGGGCATTCCATCAGAACTACATTTACTATACCGCCCGTGACACCGCTCAAGTTAATACATTACAAAATTACCTACCGCACCGAAGGCATCACACAGAGCTCGTTTTGATATGCACACAAACACAAATTACATGTCTTGCTCAATTTTACATGTTCCTGACCCACACTGCCCTCAGTGGCCTCCAAGGACAGGAGGAACAGAGACCACAACATCCTATCACGCAAGCACACTAGCAGCAAGACAAACAAAACAAGGAAAAACCACGTCACCCACATAATTCACACACACACATTCACACTTTAATAATAAGAATGCCCTTAATTCCATCGGGCTGTCACCCCGATATTTCTCCCACTCCATAACTGCCAACGGGCACTGTTCCCGGTGACACACAACGTCTCCTACTCCATAACTGCCTACGGGCTCTGTTCCCGGCGACAACACAACGCTCCCACTCCATAACTGCCTACGGGCACTTGTTCCCGGCGACAACACAAAACATAAATAACCCTAAATTCCATAGGACAACTAGCGAACCAGGAAAACAGCACGAGGACTGCAGTTCATAACCTGACGTGAATTATTAAAACAGTATGTACTGTCATTCACACACTACACAAACAAACACCGCCCTGTCCTTCACATGACAGGTCCTCTCCCTTATGACACCGGGAGGAACATCACTCTTGCGCCACCAAACCCTGGCCATCACGACAAAATCAGCTCGGTACCTGAGCTCCCCCTCCGGTCAACACACGACCCCACAGAGGGTAATTAACATCTTCCCCCTACAAAGGCATGGCCGCCTCAGAAGATGACAGTACAACACATTACCAAAACATAAATACACATTCGACACAAGGTAGGGCACCCACTGAGCGTCACACACACCCAAGTGCACGTGGTTCACCTTCCAATCACACAACACAGACAATCACAACCCCGAAAATTTCTCTACGTGGCGTTACCACAGACTACAGACGTCTCCAACTAACAACGTGTGTCACCTACCATTAATATTCACCATCCAAATACCGGGTGACACTTTATGACCACACTCAAATCGAACCCATGATGCTTCAACTCACCACTGTCATCAAAACGTTCTTAAAACATTAACTTCACGAAGCTACTTAAAATCTCAAAATTCACAACCTCCTTGACTAACAACACGTGTCTGTATCTCACCAAATGCTAACGCCAATAAAATCTCTCCCAGAATATCAAAACTAATTTATTCAGAATTACAAATCACAGAAGTGACAGATGTTACATCTCAAAAGGCACGAAGCAATTAAAATCTTCAAAATAAATCCATAAATCCAGCTCGCACCTAACCACATTGGAACCTCGCACCAAAAAAAAAACTGCCAAGCTATCAACACCCTATTACTCAGAGAATTTAAATTTATTTACCACAAAAGATGATTACTCCAGTAACTACCCAGGACACTGACTGTCACTAAGGCTCACAATCGATCAGAACATCCGGTGGCAACAGCCAAACTCGCACACACCCAAGGTAACGGGGCTATACAAAGTTTTAATGAACCCAGAACCTTTCAGAGTTGAAACTACAACAGAAACGCCAGCGGTCTAACAGATCAAGGCTGCAAGTTATAAATAACTAACCAACTAATGCACTGAAGCATCCTCAAGTGAAAACTCCAGAATCAAAATATCAAAATATGCATGAACGCCTATAACAGCTGATTGTGAAGTGAACACACCCAAGCTAACGGGAGTCTACATGAAATCTCACGAACCTACAACCCTTCAGAAATGCGACCACAATAGAAAAACCTAGCCGTCTAACAGCAAGAAACCGCAAGTTATGAATAACTAACGAACCAGACTATTTCAATGCCATCGCAAACCAAACACTGCAACCTCAAAAAAATCTCAAAATCAGACTAGTGAACACAGCAGCTGACATACGACAGCTCAGCATGCCACCGCAGGATATCTCCCTAAAGGAAAACTTTCACCAACCGAACTACAAATTTTTTTTTTATATACCCAAAATCAACAAGTATTTCCAGAGCTAGCAACTTCATCACTGGAACTCGAACTAGGGACTCCAGTTCCTAACATTCATCCATCATCCATCACACATCCTTCTCAAACATCTCATTATAAGATTTTACCACCCACTACAATAACCCATTACATTAAATTATGCAAATTAGCAGTCGTACAGATATCATGAACCTAAACTAATGGTATTGCGGACTCTTACCAAGAGGGCCTCCGTAGAGGTCTTTTAACCCCGACTCCCCACTGACTGAGCGGCCTCAACTACCCCCAAAAAAAAATTTTGCCTGTCACCGAGTTATAACGAAGTCCCATACCTTTCAGTCACTCGAGTCAGGCAAATGCTATATACACCCTGCCCGGGCCCAATCAAGATGGTACTCACACCCCAAATTAAATGGACTCCTGACAGTAGATCCCCATACGAAGCACATCTGCATAATAGGTCCATTTTCAAAATACAACTAATACAACTAATATAAAATCAATAATAATCCATTTTACGTTACTGGCAATTAGGCCTCAATTACTCCCACCCAAATTCAAATTGCAAACCTACATCAATTCATTCACACATGACTTTCATTCAATCAGCAGGATTAAAAAAAACTGAAGGATCACAAAAGAAAATAAATACAATTTTGACCACCAAAGAACACCAGTTCGATTCCTAGTCAGGGCAGCAATAAAAATCGCATCACACATACTCTTTCACCCTGAACACAATCAACCACAGAAATACATTCATACCTCCACCAGACATACATGCTCCCTTCCCTGGACAATCCTAAAATTCCCCATTTACATCAGTATGTTAGTATTCGGATCGTCAAGACACTATAACGCCAACGGAGTATCAACTCACGTAAGGACCTGATAAAACAACCCAAAGTTGTAGCCCTGAAATCACAGTTCCCCTTACATCGTAGGAAAACGTCCTAAAACGAAAGACACGAATCGGGGGGAAATATTTATTTACACCCTAAATGAGATGCGACGTGAAGGTGACTGCCTCCCAGAAACATCCCACTTAGTAAGTCACTCAACGAAAACACACTAATATACTGAATATTAAAGCCATTTAATACTTGACCAATTTAGATGACAATCTAACCTTAAAATCCCCATGTCACAACAAGACTATTTACTCTCCCCCCAATTACTAAGCAAACTTAAACATAAATCATACATACATAAACACTCACCTGATTCATTTATACTGAATTAGCACACACGCAATTCGACATTTAACATCATTCAAAACACAATTACCGAACGTACATATAGACAGCAATTCGACCATTTTCCAGAATTAATTTAACGCAGAATAAGTTGACAATACCAAATTTTAATACTCTCACGGTCCAATTTAATTTGACAGAACTACCAACAGCGAAATAATTAACCCCCAGCTAAAGAAATGACAACAAACCATGAAATGTTTGGCCTAATGAACAGCTGATCACTACCAATTATACCTCACACGTATTACGCACAGCAAATTGCAGAATTTCAGCCTTACATCACTAACAATTATTAAGAATAATTACAGATTTACCCCAAAGAACCTGCTGATGATAAATCCACACACGCAATTCACATTTTCACTGACATCAGTTGTATAAAATAATAACTTGTCACAGACGTCTGCCATGATGGTTCAAAATCACTACGTGATTCAACAGGCGTGTACTAAACGCACATCAAAACAGACACTAAGTTATTCTTACTGGAAATACAAGTTTATCAATTTCAGCCTATTTTCAAGAGAATTTAAAACGTCACCAATTTAAATTTTACCAAAACTACTTCCAACCAGACAAACATTTTATTATTTCAAACACGTGACACAATTTAGTCAAAACAACACTTCCCGAGGTGTAGATTTAACACAGGTGCAGTAAAATTGAGCTGGACTAGTTCCTACAAGAACAGAATGAATTTACAACCACCCCAAAACCATACAAACAGCATTTCAAAACTCACCACGTGTGAAATTCCTTCAGCCGGTCAACTCGTCAATCTGGCAACGCAGCACGGCCATTACTCTCCCGTCAGTCCTGATTTCGTCCAGCGCACGTGATCGCCACTTTCGGCTATCTGCTCGTCTTAACAGCTGACGACAGAATTGTTCATTTGGTCTTCGGTGTACACAGCGGTTATTTTACATGAAATCAAATCACAACATGTATTAGGTTCTGCTCTAATTACTAGCCTACCTATTGGAGAAAAGATTAGTAGTATGGAGGGCCCAATCTACATTAATTAAGTTACTGAATTTAATTTTAATTAATTACTGCAATCAGTCAATAGGAAGGATTGTTTACTAATGGCAAGATCACAGAGCAAAACCACGCTCTGCTACCATTGTAACGGTTAGCCTCTCCCCCCCTTACCCTGTTTATTAGCCAAAATGATAATAATAATAATAATATTAGCATATCAAAATAAATGATCACATGACATTACCACACCCAGAATTAATAATAAAAAAACATATGAAAAGGCTAATTTAATTACTCACTAGGTCAGCTGAGTTCACAGCAAAAAACCTAGGAGTGAATATTCCAAATTTTCGTGGTATTCAAGAACATCCCCGATTTGAATTAGGAGAAAAGATAATGCGGGACGAAGCCAATGTCAAGACCAGCTTGTTGAGCGGAACGCTGGATGCGTACCTCAGCAGGCCGTATTAAATTGACCCTGCCAAAGATGAAAAATGAAAAGGGGAATAATCTTCCTAGTGACTTCATGCAATAAATAATATGACAAATCGAAATAAGCTAACATGTATTGAGCAGTAAAATAAAACAATTACAAGAAACGGCCTTCCACCACTTAATTAACTAACTGACAAATATGATCTAATTAAACACCAATGAATCACTTAACCTAAACAAACCAGACACTTGCCCGCTTGGCAAAATTACACATCTACATTTGTGATAGAAACGAATTTATCAGGAATGATTCCCCTGACGTCAAAACTAATGGAATAATAACATGAAGTTAGACTCTGTGCCACTTCCAAAACAAAGTTACATAAGTAATTTAAGAGCCGTTTAATACGACTAAGGCGGTCCGAAAGCCTGCTTTTGATTTAACGTCTTCAGCAGCCTTTCTGACCAAAGTTAAAACCACGAGGGTCCCATCCAGCTAACCCGAAATAGGATAATAATAATCCACCCTGCAGTAATTACATATAAAGGTACCACCAAAGTATTACTAGACCCTCCAAAAGATTACATACTAAAGTGCTAAAATAGACTTTATCTAGTTAAGCTTACGGACCGCCGACACGCGGCCTTAAAATGACGTTACAAAATTTAGCAGTCAAAGTTTGTATTGATAGTCCTTGGTTATGCCCCTTAGTAATTAAATCATGATAGTACCACCTGGAGTCTTCGAACCCTCCGGGGAAAACTGCACACACGTTTTCCCCGGAGGCAAGTGCTCAAGAGTCTTTCTGTCACCAAACTTCCTCACACACTGTTCCTCTCGTACTGTTGTCTTGAGTCACCGATTCCACCCTTGTATATCAGCCTATCCCCCACCACAAACCTCCAGTAGTACCAACTGCGACTAGTTGCACAACCGGCCAAAACAAAAGCCAGAGTTCAAGGTCTTGAGTGGGTACTATAGAATAGCAGCCCATACAGGTTACTGCGTAGAAACCTTCCAGGAGTCGAGGTGTTACACAATGTCCTTTGTAAGATCTTTCTCAGAATAAGAGCTTGACGAATGCAGCTGACAGTAAATGTTCGCTTTTCCAAAGTTTGCAGACACAAAGCTCGATTTTCTCTCTTGACGAGTGTCTATCACGATAAGCCAATAAGTGACAGCACACACAAAGGCACAAATCCTGGCAGGAAGGGCCAGGCGATCCCATTTCAGCAGTAGCCAGGTGCCAATTTGGTGAATGGAATTCTCAGAAGGGGGCTGGTGTATTTTCTCATGAGAATCTGCCCAGACCTGGAGCTCCAGCTGCGTCTCGAAGATAAGATGAACATGTACCGATTTGCAAAATTGGTACAGATATGAGGACAAGTAACTAAATTTTGATGACATGTACGTGGGGGTGTTTTCATGCAGAAATCGATAGATGGATGTCAACAAGTGAAATTTACGGCGTTCATCAGGTTTAAGCCATGAAAGAGCACGGTAGCTTGGGGTTATGTGGGCATCGTATCTTAGATTGAAAGCGAACCGAAGACAAGAGTTCAATGCTTGTTGGAGTTTCATTGTTTGTCCATGAGTCGCGTCAACGAGAACGATGTCACAGTAGTCTAGAATTGGTAGTATTAGTGTCTGGATGAGTGTAATCTTAATGTCTAGTGGTAAAATATTCTTATGGCGCACGAGTGGGTGAAGGGATGCGTATATCTTTTTATAGTGCTCATAGGCGATGCTTAAAATGTCCTCCCTCTCTTGTAACACACGCCTGACATCTTCTGATGAATGAATGTCAGTCAACTCTTTTATTATTTACGGAGCCTGTTTCCTTAAATTGTTTAGCGAGCCTCCTAATTGTACTGGCATGAGGCACAGGTCTTCCTGGAAACTTGATTCGAAATTTTCGTATCGTTTCAGAACAAGATTTTCTGCTCTTCATATACGAATTATGGATATAGGCTACACACGTTCGCGCAATGTGAATTGATGTCTAGGCTTGACCAACAATCACAGCAATCACAATATTTACTAAACGTGCAACACTAACGTCTAAACTTTGCAGATACACGTCCATATGAATGCCAAAACACGTGTGAACTAACGATATGAGTCGGCGGAGCGCGCCGACCACCGGCTGAACCACGTACGCGCGCCCGCGATCTGCGCCAGTCACAGACGGCTTAGTTTGCCGTGTTTATCGGGGCGGACATAGATAATGACCCTGTATATGCGAGAATTTTGAGATGAAATGGAAACTTATGTTCGGTTGGTTCGGTTTCCACGCGGCTGATGGCAGTAAAGTTAGCCTATACAACTACTGTACAAGCTTTCCTGCTCTTACTACTGTAGATTAGTCAGAGAGATAAGTTTACAGCAGGGCTAGTCCTTCTCATCGATTAATTTCAGGTATCGAATAATCGATTAATTGGAAGAAAAATCTATTACTTACTACAAAACTATTAATCGATTGATCGTTTAGTCGATTAATCATTTAATCGATAAATCGTTTTATCGATTAATTGATTAATTGTTTCGTCGACTAATCTATGTACGTCTCTCCTTTCAGGCGGCTTCGGTGGCGTAGTCGGTAGCATGCTGAGCTTCTATGCCCAAGATCACGGGTTCAAATCCGGTCGAAGTCGTCGGATTTTTAAGAGCGTTGAAAAATCCCTCAGTATGCCTTCCTTCGGAGGGGAAGTATAGCCGGCGGTCCCATGTCATAGATTTATGGCATGTTAAAGAACCTTCCACTAATTACACCTGTTTGAAGCAAAATTGTATAGGTTAAGAATGTAAACAACGCTCTTAGGTTCCTACGTTCGTTGCCAAGAGCCAACTGCGGAGGCGTCTGGTAGCTAAGTTCTGAACTAGTAATCGTTGACGGTGGCGTTTGGCGGTAAAAGTAGGAACTATTTGAAAAATTCAAAAGTCTACGGTCCTTACTTGAATTAAAAACAGATAACACACACTAATACAGCCATCACAATTAACACCGGTTATCAGACAGATTCTACACACACCCAAAGTACACGGGGCTACATGACCGCGTTGTCGCAGCCCCTAAACTGAGGAACCAACCAACCAACCATCGCTCCTTTCACTACGCTTTCACAAACGCAAAAACAGATATTTATTGTATCATATAATTTTAAACAATGTAACCTTTTGTGAAAACTAGGCTAAAAGAAAGTAAAACACAAATATTCCTGTTCAAAATTGTAAACGTTGAATATGAATTCAAAATCTTAGCTGAAAACGTTTTGTTTTCTGTTTTCGAGACCCTTCCCAATTTGATTGATGTTTGTCCTTCCACAGTCACTGGCTCTTATTTGGTTATTGTTAACATAAACAAAGAAGGACACTTCGCATATTTAGGCAAAAAGTAACTTCTACAGATTTCTATACATCATTTTGTTCTCCTCATTTACATTTATCGAGGATTTGACTGTGTCTGCCTTATGTCCCTTGGTCTCCTTTGGGCACTGATTTTGTCCGTCAAGATAGCGGGTCTGAACCCGGTTCAGTTTGTTGGCGTTTAAAGTTGCGACAGTGTCATGTTGGCAATAGATTCCGACTTACAGAATCTACATAATTTGGGACAAACTAAACGAAAACGACCTATTAACATTAGAGAAAGTCAAAGCCCGCTATATGAAAAGAGTCTTGGGTATCGGGAAGACAGTGCTGTCCAGACTGACTAACGTCTTCACAAAATAGAAGACATTAGACTGCAGATGCTACTGCCACGCACCGAGGCCTATGAGAGTGCCCTTCAAATACTCAAAGAAAAGCAAAACGCTATCTGGGATGATTACTACTCAACTGACGCCATAATGACTGACGAATGGGAACAGGCAAACTATGAACTCCGACATATAAGCTATACATGGCTTTCACTACAAGTTCTGCCAAACAAGCGATTCCACCAACCAACTGATTAATGTGTGTGTGTGATCTATGCAGCGAATGCTGTTCTCGATATCATGCAAAATATTGCCGACAAACACATACATCAATAACCCAATTGGGATTGCAATAATGTACAGTAGGTTACTCAGGTGTGTATTTTGCACATTGTGCGCTGTTTCATTAATAATAATAATAATAATAATAGATTCCGACAGTCCACCCTAAGTCCACAGGAGTTAAAGGGGATATTAAACCCATCACATCATTAGCTTCAGCTCGTCCAGGGCTCTGCCAGCCTCTTTCGGTGTAAGCTACTGTACAGTCATGGCGGGCTCTACCAGTCCCATGCGGTACAACCTCAACTAATGTTCTGTCACGAGAACACCGCGCTGTCCAGTGATCCATGGCCTATGTTCTACATTCTGACACAATATGTAGGTCAGTGGATTGAGAGTCTGCAGACCTCTCACCGAGACAATGGACATTTAGTTGTGCGATACGAGGTAGGTTTCAAATGTCTGAAGTTTTCGCGTAATGGAATTCCTTAAAAGAACAAGCACCTTCAAAATAATATCCCTAAGGTGCTTCTGCCAGCATTGGTTAAGATTCTAAATGCAACTTTCCTGAAGAAAAATAGCGTCCATTTAGGTACTTATTCAGGGAACATTGCAAACGTGAGCCTTCAGATCTTGGTCTGTACGCAAGGATATTTCGGACAAATGAAGGAACATGGAGGTCATCGGCCCCTCAGATGTTTGAATTATAAGTGTCTTCGTTTATTTCACTGGGAAACTGTATTAAAACTCATTGTCTTACCAAAAGATAAATGTTTGGATATTTTTCAGCTGAATGGCCACTAACATTGATAATTTATCGTACTGTGAAATCAGTTTCCACAATCCCTCCTGGTAAATCCGGTGTCCAGAGATTTCAGGAAGATCACAGAATGTTGCACCTCTTCGTTGCTCTTGAACTGACCTTTCTCAGTCGAATTGATGAACTGGATTAGCACTGGTTGAGAATTCGTCGGAACGTGAAACTAAGAACCAAAAGGAGAAGAAAGAACCTGACACTTGGAAATTAGAGGGATGTAGGTCTATCATAACCCTTTATAGGGCAAAAGACTGGGGGTATAAAATATATATAGTTTTTTTGCACATTTGTAATTGGGGGTGATAGATGAGTAGGAATATGCAACAATTTTATGGGTATGGATTCTATTTTATGAAATATGGGGTGGGAAATTATTATCCCACTGCACACACCCGACAGTATGTTTTCTTAAATTGGCAATGGGGTAATAATATCCCACCTCCAAATTATGATGATACTGTGTTTATCACTCAATAATGAGGTTTATTTAACAGGATATAATATATAAAAACACCCTTCACGCTCTATAACAAAAAAAAAAAACGTAACACCTACGCATCAGAAGGTCAGTGACCTACAGTATATCATCTTTGCCGAAAACTGAAAAAAAAATATATAAAAAAGATTTTGGAATGTTAAAAGTTAGTATATTCGAATATAATTCAATAATTTCAAAATAGTATTTACTAAGAACACAGAAAATTAATTTTAACAAGAAGTTCCGTGAAGAACTATACAGCCTACATTTCATGCCAATGATTATTCTACAGAATATGAACCTATCTAGAATAATGACGAAATTAAGTTGGTAATATCGAAATATCTAATTAGTTCAAAATATACCTGGTAAAATGTAGCCTAATAGAGCACTACAGTTGGCAGCCCTAGTGACTGAATATATTCTTAGTTCCATCTCTTAAGGTACAGAATACAAAATTTGGTTGAAGTCCAATGGACGTTACATGCAGTTAGACACTGGATCTATCAGCACACGTAAAAGCATGTTGCCAACAATACCATGCGTGTGCTGGTCAGAAATAATCTGAAATATTATGATACCTGTTGTGCCAATTTTGGATGAAATCCGTTTGTTAGTATAGAAGTTACATGTATTTTTTTTTAAATTGGACATATCAGCAGGCATAGAATCATGTTGGCAGCACTGCCTAGTATTAATTACTCCAAATTAATCTAGAATGTCAGGTGCTATACGTGTGCAATGTATAGAGCTGTTGGCTTGCATACTTTCTGATATATTGATATTAGGGTAAAAAATATAGACAGCATTTATTAAGAGTTGGCAGCCCTGATTGCTCTTAACAATACTTATAGTCATATCTGTTATGGTACACATAGCACATACGAAATTTGGTTGAACTCCAACTGATAGTATAGAAGTTACATGTATTTAAATATTGGTACTATCAGCAGGCTTATAATCATGTTGGTAGAACTGACGTATATAAATTACTCCAAATTAATCTAAAATGTCAGAATATACGTGTTCATAGTTTAAAGCTGTTGGCTTGCATACTTTCTGATATATAGGTATTTGGATTTAAACAAGATGTTCAGTAAAGAACATATAGCCTACTTTCTCCTAAATGCATGGGTATTGTTATAACTCTTTGTCCTTTTCAAAGAGTATGATTGAATGTTGGTTGTAGTAGCTTGTTGAAATACAACGTGCTATAGGGATATTAAACATGAATATGAGGTGCCCTTTGCTAGTGCTACCTCTGTACCAAATTTCGTTCAATTCGGTTTCACCGTGTTTGAATTGATAGGGGGAATCGATTTGCACACATACTTGGCCACCATCTGCAAACTATTGGGCTGATGTTCTTGCAGTTAGGTCAGAATATGTTTCCCACATAAGGATATGGTGTTGCAAAATTTGGTAGAGACTAGATTATTAGGTTGGTCGTAATTACATTTTAGCTTTTAACATTTGGGTGGCCGCGATTACGTTTCCGTCAAGATAACGGTGATATAAAACATGAAACTGAGGTGCCCTTTGCTAGTGCTACCTCTGTACCAAATTTCGTTCTTTCGGTTCCACCGTGTTCGAATTAATAGGGGGAATCAATTTTGACATAAAGGTGGCCGCCTTCCGCAAACTATTTGGCTAATGACCTATTAGATTGGTCAAAGGATGCTCCCTCCATAAAGGTATGTTGTTCCAAAGTTTGGTAGAGATCGGATGGTTATGTTAGTCGTAATTTGATTTAAGCTTTAAACATTCGTGTGGCCGCCATTACGGTTCTGTCAATATGGCGGCGATATTAATCATGACACTGAGGTGCCCTTTGCTAGTGCTATCTCTGTACCAAATTTCGTTCCATTCGGTTTCACCGTGTTTGAATTAATAGGGGGAATCGATTCTGACACAAAGATGGACACCATCCGCAAACTATTAGGCGAATGACCTATTAGACTGGTCAAAGGATGCTCCCTCCATAAAGGTATGTAGTTGCAAAATTTGGTAGAGATCGGATGATTAGGTTAATCGTAATTTGATTTAAGCTTTGAACATTCGTGTGGCCGCCATTACGTTTCAGTCAAGATGGCGGCGATATAAAACATGACACTGAGGTGCCCTTTGCTAGTGCTACCTCCGAACCAAATTTCGTTCATTCGGTTCCACCGTGTTCGAATTAATAGGGGGAATTGATTTTGACATATAGATGGCCGCCATCCGCAAACTATTAGGCGAATGACCTATTAGATTGGTCAAAGGATGCTCCCTCCATAAAGGTATGTAGTTGCAAAATTTGGTAGAGATCGGATGATTAGGTTAATCGTAATTTGATTTAAGCTTTGAACATTCGTGTGGCCGCCATTACGTTTCAGTCAAGATGGCGGCGATATAAAACATGACACTGAGGTGCCCTTTGCTAGTGCTACCTCTGTACCAAATTTCGTTCCATTCGGTTCCACCGTGTTCGAATTAATAGGGGGAATCAATTTTGACATAAAGATGGCCGCCATCCGCAAACTATTAAGCTAATAACCTACTAGATTGGTCAAAAGATGCTCCCTCCATAAAGGAATGTTGTTGCAAAGTTTGGTAGAGATCGGATGGTTATGTTAGTCGTAATTTAACTTAAGCTTTGAACATTTGTGTGGCCGCTATTACGTTTCTGTCAATATGGCGGCGATATAAAACATGACACTGAGATGCCCTTTGCTAGTGCTACCTCTGTACCAAATTTCGTTCCATTCGGTTTCACCGTGTTTGAATTAATAGGGGGAATTGATTTTCACACAAAGACGGCCGCCATCCGCAAACTGTCAGGCTAATGACCTAGTCATTTGGTCAAAGGATGATTCCTCTATAAAGGTATGCTGTTGCAAAATTTGGTAGAGATCGGATGATAAGGTTAATCGTTATTTGATTTAAGCTATGAACATTTGTGTGGCCGCCATTACGGTTCCGTCAAGATGGCGGCGATATAAAACATGACACTGAGGTGCCATTTGTTAGTACTACCTCTGTACCAAATTTCGTTCCATTCGGTTGCACCGTGTTCGAATTAATATGGGGAATCGATTTTCACACAAAGATGGCCGGCATCCGCAAACTGTCAGGCTAATGACCTAGTCATTTGGTCAAAGGATGCTCCCCCCACAAAGGTATGTTGTTGCAAAATTTGGTAGAGATCGGATGATTAGGTTAGTCGTAATTTGATTTAAGCTTTGAACATTTGTGTGGCCGCCATTACGTTTCCGTCAAGATGGCGGCGATATAAAACATGACACTGAGGTGCCTTTTGTTAGTACTACCTCTGTACCAAATTTCGTTCCATTCGGTTGCACCGTGTTCGAATTAATAGGGGGAATCGATTTTCACGCAAAGATGGCCGCCATCCGCAAACTATTACGCTGATGGCCTATTGGTTTGGTCAAAAGATGCTCCCCCGTAAAGGTATGTTGTTGCAAAATTTGGTAGAGATCGGATGATTAGGTTAGTCGTAATTTGATTTAAGCTTTGAACATTTGTGTGGCCGCCATTACGTTTCCGTCAAGATGGCGGCGATATAAAACATGACACTGAGGTGTCCTTTGCTAGTGCTACCTTTGTACCAAATTTCGTTCAATTCGCATTCACCGTGTTCGAATTGATAGGGGGGGACAGACATTCAGAGTACACACACTCACACACACACACACAGACACACACACACACAGACTCACACACACACACATACACACACACAGACAGACACACTTTTTTCGCCCTGTGTTGATCTCATAAGTCTACTTTCATTTTTTGCAAAAATCGAAAGTAGGCTAAAAAGTCCTCTCGGCACGCCGGAAGGCGGAGGTAGATTTCACCGGACAAACTTGGAGATAGGCGAAAATAGGCAGAATATGCAGGTTTTCGTAGTAGGATCAGACCTCATTTATCGCGTGAAAGTATTTTATAATTGGAGATTAATTAACTTTGTTTTTCTTCATTTTAAACATATTTTAAACATTTTATTGTCTTACGGGGACGGTAACCTTCTTGTCATTTGGAGTCCATTTTTAGCCTATTTTCAATTTTGAAAAAATAGGCTTATGAGATCACCTTTTGTCCGTGTGTGTGTGCGCGTGTGTGTGTGTGAGAGGTGTGTGTGTGTGTACCCCTAATAAAATCTAAACGGCTGGAGCGATTTCAGTGAAACTCGGTAAGTTCATAGCACTATTCCCGGCGACATCGACCGTGCCCATCGAATTTCGTTACGTCTCACCAATCCAACATGGCGGCTGTGCGAAATATTTCACTAGCATTCAGTATCTCCGAAACTATTACCGATATCGCCCTGAAATTGTGTACGTTGATAAAGGGTACTACTGGAAGTTCACCTATGAAACTTTCAAAAACATGGTTACTACATATCCAACATGGCGGCCAAGCGAAGTGGAGACTTTTAAATAGACTTTTCTCGCGATTTAACTATCCAAACGTAATGGAACTTGGTACAGCAAATATTTATACACATTGCAATGCACTGGAGTCTAATTTAGTTCAATTGTTTACATAACCTCAAAATGGCGGCTGTGCGAAATATTTCACTGACATTCTATATCCCCGAAACTATTACAGATATCACCCTGCAATTTTGTACGGTGATAAAGGGTACTGATACAAGTTTACCTATGTATATTTCATAAACCTGTAAAGTACAAAACGAACATGGCGACCAAGCGAATTTGAAATATTTTAATAGACTTTTCTCGTGAGTTAACTCTCTTAGCGCAGTGAAATGTGGTACAGTAAATGATTTTGCAGATTTTAATGTACTGCCATCTATTTTAATTCAATTGTTTACATAACCTCAAGATGGTGGCTGTGCGAAATTTTAAAATTAAATTTTTATTTCTTGTGTCGTAATCATGCGATCGAAGTGAAAGTTTGAATAATGAACCTAGGCAATAAGTGACCTTGAATGGTACATAACTCTATGGCCTATACATATAACAATCCTAAATGGCAAGCTTCCGTAATATTCAGACGGTTCTCAATATATATGAATCTTTTACAGCAACCAAACTGAAATGTTTTATGTTCATAGAGAATATGAACATATGTTCACCTATAGGACTTTCAGTAACCTGGTGAGCACGAATCCAACATGGCGGCGACGCGAATTATAAATATTTAAATGGACGTTTCTCGCGAATTAACTATCCGAGTGCCGTGAAACGTTGCACGTTTTAAATGCTTACACAAATGTTGATCCACTGGCATCTAATTTATTTCAATTGTTTGCATAATCACAAGATGGCTGCTGTGCGTAATTTTAAAATCTCGTTTTTACTTCTTGTGTTCTAATCATGCGATTGAAGTTTGAATACCACACTTACACAATAATCTTAATATAATAGTACAAAAATAAAAATCCAACCTGGCGACCATCTGAAATATTTAGACGGTTCTCAATATCTACGAATCTGTTACAGCAATTAAACTGAAATGTTGTATGTTGATAGAGGCAATTAACATGAGCAGGATATATGAAAATAGGCTGTACAGTTCTTCACGGAACTACTTGTGGTCACACTGTCCTTATGCAAGGTTTCGACACTGATGTGTAACTATGTAACGGTCTGTTACTTCTTCACGCAAAATTATATCTCCCGCAGAGATGTTGGTTGGTTCCTCAGTTTAGGGGCTGCGACAACGCGGTCATATAACCCCGTGTACTTTGGGTGAGTGTAGAATCTGTCTGATAAACGGTGTGAATTGTGATGACTGTATTAGTCTGTAATTCAGGTAAGGAATGCAGACGCTAAATTTCAAGCAGTAGTTCCTAATGTTGCTACCAGATAGTAACGTCAACGCCACCCAGCTGTGAACTTGGCTACTAGATGCCACCTCAATCAGCAACTCGCAACGAACGTTGGAACTTCCCCTCCAAAGGAAAGCTTACTGAGGGATTTTTAGCACTCTTAGAAAATCCGACGACTTTGGCCGGCTTTGTACCCGCGACCTTGGTCATAGAAGTTCAGCATGCTACCAGTTACGTCACCGAAGCCGCTTCACACTTAGTCAGATGGAAATCTGAATCTGATCTCGCGCAAGTGCGTTGTCATGGCAACGTCTGATGGCTCATCCCTCATCAATTTAGTAGTGTTGCCATGTCAACCACTGATAGCTCTTGGCATTTTCTTATAATTCCGAAATCATTTTTCTCATCCCTTGGCGCAATGGTGGCTCATATCAAAAATTCTTTCAGACAAACGTTTTAGGTAATTATTAGGGAAATATTGTCCATTTTGTACGGTTTTGATATTGTGCCTATTAACAGAGATATGATTAATGTTTCCCGAAAAACCCACTTTTTCCCACCCCTTTGGTCAATGGTTGGTGCTATCAAAAAACGTTTCAAACATAAATTTCTGAGCTTTATCCGACACATAGTATGAACTTTGAACGGATTCGATATTTCATATATTAAGAGAGTTATAGCAATATTTCATTTTTTTTGAAAAAAAAGTCCCCCATTTTCATCCCCTTCGACCGATTTAGCCCAGTAACGAACTCGTCCGAGATTTTATGGGTATACATATTCGGTAAAAAATTCAAAGAGATTGGTGCAAAATTACGGCAGTTATCGTGTCCACAAGAAACTGATATACATATATACATATATTACATAAATTATATATAAACTTTTGAACTGACGGTGGTTTTGGGGTCTGGGGGATGTGAAACGCGAAGATATGTCGAAATATTCCGGAAATCGAAACATGGTACCCATTGCAATAGTTAGCTTTCTAATGAAATCTACCTAAAATACTGCCGTCAACGACACCTAGCTGTGAACTTGGCTACTAGATGCCACCTCAATCAGAAACTCGCAACGAACGTTGGAACTTCCCCTCCGAAGGAAAGCGAACTCAGGTTTTTTAGCGCTCTTAGTAAATCCGACGACTTCAGCCGGGTTTGAACCCGCGACCTTGGGCATAGAAGTTCAGCATGCTACCAGTTCCGATACCGAAGTCGCTTCCCACTGACATATGAAAACTGAATGTGATCTCGTGCAGTGGCGTTGTCATAGCAACTGCTGATGGTCATCCCTTATCAATTAAAAGTAAAGTTGTCATGGCAACCTCTCTTGGCACTTGGCATTTTCTTATAATTTAAATCATTTTGTTCACCCCGTGGCGTAATGGTGAGTCATATCAAAAATTCTTTCAGACAAAAGTTTTAGGTAATTATTGGAGGAATATTGTCCATTTTGTGCGGTTTTGATATTGTGCCTATTAACAGAGATATGATTAATGTTTCCCGAAAAACCCACTTTTTCCCACCCCTTTGGTCAATGGTTGGTGCTATCAAAAAACTTATTTGACATAAATTTTTGGCACTTATCCGACACATATTATGAACTTTGAAGGGATTCGATATTTCATGTATTAAGAGAGTTATAGCGATATTTCACTTTTTCGAAAAAAGCCCCCCATTTTTACCCCCTTTGACCGATTTTGCCCATTAACGAACTCGACCGAGATTTTATAGGGATACATATTATGTAAAAAATTCAAAGTGATTGGTGCAAAATTACGGCAGTTATCGTGTCCACAAGAAACTGATATATATATATATATATAGATAGATAGATAGATACATATATACATAAATTATATATAAACTTTTGAACTGACGGTGGTTTTGGGGTCTGGGGGATGTGAAACGCGAAGATATGTCGAAATTTTCCGGAAGTCGAAACATGGGACCCATTGCAATAGTTAGCTTTCTAAAGAAATCTACCTAAAAAAGAGAGAGAGAAATTATTAACAGTTGGCAACCGGGTGAGTTAGCCGAGGTCGTTACGGCATGACTGCTGGCAGTCGCTCACATCCGGGAGGCGAGGTGGTTCGAATCCCCCCGCCGGCAACCTTGAAGATGGTCTTCTGTGGTTTCCCATCTTCCTTCCAGGCAAATGCCGGGGTTGGTCCCTAAGTATAGGCCACAGCCGCTACCTTCCAATTCCTAGCCCTTTCATTCCAACTTCCCCCCCCCCAACGGTACTTGTAGCTCACCCATTGGGTGTCCGTCTCGAAGCAGCTACAAAACTGGCGAGCCGAACATGTCCTCGGACACTCCCGGCACTAAAAGCCATACGCTAAAAAAAACAGTTGGCAGCCCTGGTGGCTCTTAAGAATACGTTCAGTCATATCTGTTTATGTACAGATATTACATACAAAATTTGGTTGAAATCCAATTGATAGTGTAGAAGTTATATGCATTTAAACATTGGACCTATCAGAAGGCTTAAAATTATTTTGGCAACACTGTCATAGTTGGCCTCCTGGAAATTAAACTGAAATAGTATTATCTACATGTGTGCCAATTTTGGAATAGCTCCCATGCATACCTTGCAAGATATCCAACATGGAGCTCAAATTTCTAGTGCGTTTTTTCAGCAGTTGGTAGCACTGACATCATTTTCAAACATGGACGTAAGATATTCCGGTGCACATCTTTACTCATACTAAATTTGGTTTTGATTGCTGCAGCCGTTTAGGAGTTGATAGGGGGGGACACACACACAGCCAGACAGACAGACAGACAGACACACACACATTTTCCCGGATCGATCCCATAAGTCTACTTTTTCCTCATTTTTGCAAAATGCGAAAAGTAGGCTAAAAATCATCTATTCTATGGCAAACACCCTGAGCAGGATAATTATTTCCTTTCTAGCTGAAATATATTTACTCAAGTGACCAAAACCATTATTAACATTGTATTTCTGTTACATACCAACGTTTACAAATCTCTTATCTTCAATAAAAACACGTTCCTCTGTAAAACAATGCATTTCTTTCACTCGACACAACCGAACTGGCGAGCACGTGCACTGTGGAGACTGCTGGGATATATGCTTCCCACCTTTGGATTCTAATGACAGTATTCATGAAATTAATGGGTTTTCAATATTTCTGTGCAGCTAGCATCTGGATGCATGTGGAACTGCTTGAAATGAAAGTGGTGGGAAGATTCTCTCCCTAACACCGTTCTATAAATACATGCTGGGAAGATAGTATCCCAAGGACCTATAAGGGGTTTTAAACGAGCCACATAAAGTATCATCCAAAAATCTGGGATGTTTAACCCAATGGGAGTGAGGATCTCCCCCACCTTCGAATCGCACCCTAGAGTAGCATACACTTCCAGAAATCACCGCGCATGGAATGTTACCAGGAGGGATTCACTGTAAGATAGATGCCAGTGGTTTGTCTGTAATACATGAGATTACAACTTATATTCGGCACACCCCTCGTGTTGTGTAATTTTGGATTATTTTTCAAATTTGAATACAAATGGAGGCTTTCAGCTATTAGGTCGTGAATTGTTCAAAAATGTTACAGTCAGTCTGAGAGACTAGACTTTATATCATTTCAAATGACGCATGCATCAAATGCTACACATGTTAGAAAGGCTCAGGAGGACTTCTCGCTTCGCTCGAAGTCTCAGGACTCTTTCAACAGACTCCATTACCCATTAACATCGGCTTCCCGCGCCAGGAACGAGAGCGGGAGGGAACAGACTCCATTATCAACACACTTTACGTAAACTGTAAGTAAGCAAGTTTAACGAACGAACGCGCAAGTACAGAGATAGCAAGAATAACGTGAACGCTTCATGATCAACAAGTTGCAAGTCACTCAGTATCATGCAGCTAGCGCGAACGAACCCGCAAGTACACTCAGACTCGGTGCATATGCACTGAACAACATGATGACGTCATACACGCCATGTCCGTATCGCATAACGCCAGACCCCAGGAGTAATCTCAGACTCGGTGCGTATGCAGTGAACAACATGATGACGTCATACACGCCGTGTTCGTATCGCATAACGCCAGACCCCAGGAGTAAACTCAGACTCGGTGCATATGCACTGAACAACATGATGACGTCATACACGCCGTGACCGTAACGCATAACGGTAGACCTAAGCATAAGGATGAAGTCGGCAAGATCATTTGAAATTATAAAATTGTTCAAGCCAATAGTTGGAAGGAAGAGAGTTGAAATATCCGTAAGGAACTGGGAAGTTTAAACCAGATTAAAATTCAGCTACCTGTATTGGATATCGGAAACCTTTAGATATATTTCACTTGAAACTGTCCTCAATGTGAATGAAAATTCAGAAATTACACCAATATATTATGCTTATATATTGTCAAATATAGGAAACTGCATTTTTACGTCGAATCGCACTTAAAATAACCGATGCACGCCTTTCCTCTTAAAGGTGTGTACTGTTTGTACGATTCATTTAGTTGTCTAGAAAAGGATTCCCGAGAGAAGAGCTCTGTCGTGGGGAACAGTAAGTTCATCACTCTATTATTTATTTATTTATTTATTTATTTATTTATTTATTTATTTATTTATTTATTTATTTATTTATTTATTTATTTAGCGTATGGCTTTTAGTGCCGGGAGTCTCCGAGGACATGTTCGGCTCACCAGAGGCTGTAGCTGCTTCCAGCGGACACCCATGGGGTGAGCTCCAAGTTCCGTTCAATTTCAAGTAGTTCTAACTTTCACTACCAGATGTCACTGACACCTATTGATGAACGTTGGAACTATGATAGAGCGTTTCAAAGAAATCTAACCTAGAAATTTAGCTTCACACAAGTTTAGTTAGTGGATGGACCTTTTATGCCATAAATCTATGACATGGGATCGCCAGCTTTACTTCCCCTCCGAAGGAAGGCATACTAAAGGATTTTAAAAAATCCGACGACTTCGGCCGGGTGTGAACCCGCTATCTTGGGCACAGCAGTTCAGCATGCTACCAATTACGCCACCAAAGCCGCTATCACTCAGATGACGGACTGACTACATAAAGGCTAAATTACACAGTTCAAAAAAATTAGGGGAACATGTTTTGTAACGTCTGGTATGTGAACATTGATTTTGTAGATGGGGTTCCTAATGTTGTACAGCATGCCTTGAGACCTTAGCTACTCAGGATATGTCAAATCGAAGTTATACTCCATCTGTACGCGTAGCCATGCATTTAAGTGTCAGGAGACCCCTTAAAACAAAGTGAATAGCGGCGCGTCCGTGTGTTGTTGTGCAGTACACAGACTACTGCGGTCATTTGAGCACATTGTACGTAAACCTGCACATGGCTTGAGACATCTTAACGAGGTTCAAGTCACAAGGACTGTCACTTCGATCCAGGAAGGATGGACTATTCGTCGTGTTGCTGTGGATCTCAATGTCTCTCCGTCAGTTATTCAACGCTTGTGGAATCGCTACAATGAGACACCCCAGTTCACAAGGAGGGTTGGATATGGTCGTGGACGCATGGCAACCCCAGAAGATGACCGATATCTGACCATCTGTGCGTTGCCGCGTCGTTCAGCAACTGCCAGACAACTGCAACAAAACCTCTGGAGGGTCACTGGAGTCATGGTGTCCGACCAGACATTAAGGGACAGGTTAAGAGAAGTGACCTTAAGATCCAGACGTCCTGTTCGAGTGCCCCGTTTAACGCAGCAACATCACGCAGCTCGACTTCTGTTTGCCCATACCCACGTCAACTGGCAGCTTCGCCAATTGAGACCTGTGTTGTTCACAGACGAGTCAGGATTTCCCCTGACGCAGCGTGATGGACGTCAACGTGTATGGAGACGTCGCACAGTGTGTCGAATCCCATATCTAGGTGGAAAAAATTCACTGTCGCAAATGAAAGCGAAAACTGGCTCATTCGATAGTGAACAAACCAGATGGTGACCTTCGGTCTTCCTTTGCGTAGGAGGGAGGTTATAGGTGGTGAAACGTCTTCCTGGCAGTTATCAGGTCATTAGATAGGAGGTGTCGGAGTGAACCGAACGTTGTGATTCTAGTGAGTTCAACGAGGTGTCGTCTTCTGCGGCTCATGGAATAGTGAAAAGACGAAAAGAGGTATGTGTTCGCACTTTTATGCGTAATACAAGCTTTCTGCACTAAATAAATTATTTACTTTATGAGTGCCTCATAGTGCCACTTAACTTTAAACGCCATTCGATAGGAAATTTAATGTAGATTCAGGATCTGTATTGGTTTGGTTGCGCACGAATGTGCATGATGGTTTATTTTCTTATTTTCAGTGACTATGTGGGCATTACCGTGAGAAGAATTTTTCAACGCGTGGCGGTCGTGTCGTAAATAGGGGCGTACAGACGTCATATTTCAATATGTTATGAATAAATGTGATCCTAGAACTCTTACTGACAGGTTCAGGAGCTAAGAAACAAAATTTAGTTGATATATCATAATATTAAGAAAAATCGGAGTGTGCAGGAAGAACATAGGTAATCTACCTATGGAAGCTATTGAGTTACTTAATGACCCCCAAGGAACTTTGACATCAAATGATGAAGACCAGGATGGGAATGACTACGATGCTCTGGACTCTACAGAAGAATCAGGTGACGAATGAACATTAGACATTTTGTTATTATTAAGGGGAGTGAGATTAATGAGAACATTACTTGACGAATGGACGTTTTCTTTTTATTTGCAGTAGGAGAAATAGGTCTAATATTCAATGTTGTCTTTATTTCCATGCTTTTCTAGAGAAATAATAACTTATTGTTTTCGTGTGTGAAGTATGTTTACTAAAACTACGTCATTAACAGGACAGTAAAATGACACTTTATTATAATTGTTTGTATGATTTTGACGAATATTTTTTGATTTTTATTTTTAGAAAATAATTTTTTTGGTGCATATTTCGTTGTTCTATGTTTAATAACAATTTAATAAACTTTTTTAAATCTGGATGATTGCCAACTGGATACAGTGACTTCGTCTATTCCCTCAAATAAGGTGTAACAAGAATACTTGACTGAAAGTCTCATTGTTATTCGTATTTTATCCAGTTTTAAATAGTATGCTTACCACTGTCATAAACTATCATATACACATCCGAATCGTGATTTTAACTACCAAAAATGGATGATTCTTGTGTTGCATTCGGCCATTTTTTACACCTCACCTTAACCCTCACCCCTATATATTTACCCCCCGAAGATCGTACACTTTAGACGATGCCAGAAATGAATTCAGCGACCTCGAAAACAGTATATTGCCAAATTTTAATAGAATCCCACCACTATTAACGAAGTTATTAATTTTTTCCACCTAGAATTGGGATTCGACACACAGTGCGTCGTGGTGAGCAGTGCATGCCAAATGTAGTCCAGGAAGTCGACCGATTTGGACAAGGTTCTGTGGTGGTGTGAGGTGGCATCAGTATTGATGGCCGTACGGATCTTGTCGTCGTTCATGGTAATCTTGCTGCTGCGGGGTACATAGAGCAGATACTGTTACAGCTCGTGTTGGCTGCTGCATACGGTGTTGGCCCTGATTTCGTACTCATGCACGACAATGCCAGGGTTCATGTAGCGCGCATCACCAGAGCTATCTTGCGAGAACTTGACATTCAAGAGATGGAATGGCCAGCAGTGAGTCCTGACCTTAATCCCATCCAGCATGTGTGGGATAGGCTTGACAAAAGCTTTCGTCGGCGTCCTGTTCCACCACAGACGCTGCAAGCCCTCGAACAGGCTCTCATTGAAGAATAGGACCTGATACCACAACGTGACCTCCGTTGTCTTCTACGGAGCATGCCACATAGATGACAAGCTGTGATAAATGCTCTTGGAGGACATTCACCATATTGAAGCTCTCCAAATGTGATAAAATCCAATCTGGAGTACTGTTTTCACTTGGTTTTCGCCAGTATTTGGACATTTCCGTTTGTGTTCTGAAAATGAACGAGAATCCATCGATATTCTTTTGTATACGTCAACTGTAAAGAATAAAGGCTTAATTGGTAATATACCTGGGTGTGAGGTATTGTTATGTGGAGCACGGCATCCGTTCAAAAACATGTTCCCCTTCTTTTTTTTTGAACTGTGTATAATACAGTACATTTACAGTATACAAATATTCAATTGAAGTGTAGGTACAGATAACCTTGCTGTTCCGCCCCTTAAAAACAACAATAACAAACTATTGAAGCGATGCTTTAGACACGTCAAATATTTTCACTTATATTTGTTCACTTCTAGGCTATAGTAATGCAATACATGAATAACCAAAAGGTGTTACAATATAATTCGAGAAAATGAGAGTATAAGCAAACGAGCATTCTCTAACACGATTTGAAGATATAATACAATTAATAATTATAAACGTAATAATATTTGGAAACAATATTTCGTAGAATGGGGTACCACAAGAGTAAATTATTGTACATTCGGAGTCAGTAAATAGTGCCGTTAACATTTCACGAAATTGTCCAAGTTTAGAGATTCTTAAAACTCACCTTTTTCTAGGTCTGTGCCGTGTCTTGTGTGGGGTTTTACCTAGGACACCAAGCTGGCTCATCAGCGGGCTCTGGGTGTCTGCGCCCGGACCCCCACAGGAGTAGCGAACTGCACGCTACCTCCCTTTATATGAAGCGCACCCCACACAAGACACGGCACAAACCTAGGAAAATTGCTGAGTTTTAATTCACTGGCCGTCAAAGCCAATATACCATCTTTTTATGCATTCTTGCTAGATCATATGGTGCGCGGTTGTTTACATGATTTAGGCCGTCCCCTTGGCGTCACATTGACGTACTGTAGACGTGGCTTGTTATGCATAGGGCTCGGATTTTTAGGTGCTAAGACTCAGGAAAATATTTTATTTTTTATGTATTAAAATTCCTGAAATATGTGACAAGGAAGGAAAAAATATTTAATTATAATTTAGTTTATTAATGTGAATATAAACAATATGCAGTACTCACGAATGCAATGTATGCTATGCCTCACTGACCGCCGAAGAATTACAATACATAACGAGATACATCTTCAGATTGTCAACCACTAATGACCAACGATTATCGCGGACCACATCTTCTGAAGGCGCGAAACTGCGGCAATATGTTTCTTGCCCTCGAGGTGTGGTGTAACTTGAGATCGCTGTTCAGCCTTGATTGCTTTCCCACATGGTTGGCAGGACAAAACGCCCCCATCAGAAGTACAATTATCCTTAAATTCTGCAACGTTCTGCTGCTGACGATAATCCTTAGCAGCTTTTACTTTAGGCATCGTAGAACTGCCTTACATTTCAGATTGCCAGAAATGAATTGCATGTCAGTGACACTGGTTCCTGGTAGCTAGGTAGGAAGGTCTAGCATGTGGTGCAATATGACTATGGACAAGAAAATCCCCGGCTTCCACAGTGAGCGTAACGGGGTGGCAAGATAAGAAAAGCACAGCGGCAAACTGATATTAAATAACTAGACAGATTAAATACCTCACAGGTTCATCCCCGTTTAATTAACACAGAACAAAAATGGAATAAACTGAAAGATCTAGCATACTGATTTTTAGAAAAATGTAAATATTAGGTCTTTTTATGTGCTAAAAAGTAAAAAGCAGGAATTTATGAAATTATAGAAAAAATGTTTAAAATATGTATTTACATCTATATATTTAAAACAGTAAGGTGATTTTTGTTATCACGAGTTTGAGAGAACGACAGAACCGATTTACTTCGTAGAGCACTCTAACGAAAGCTCTTGACCTCTAGATTTGCAGAGTGACTCTAAAATAAACAAATATATTACGGTATATTTTTGAATTAATATAGAAAATAGCAGAATTCTTTCCCCTCACGCATGCGCACAATCCGCCTGGGGTCATGACAAAATGGCGGTGAGAAGTCCATTAAAATGTAAGTTATTTAATAAGCTTCCATGTAATTGAAAACATGCATTAACCAAGTTCTGACAATAAAATATAATAACAGTATGAACGTATACGAATGTGCAACATTTATTTGGATAATAAAACTGATTATTTCCTTCAGACAGCGGCTTTTGAATATAATGAACGGCTGCGTCAGCTGCTGAACAAGAGTGCGCGAGTAGCTATGTGGTTAAGGCGACTGACTGTGATTCCTAGGTTCACCGGTTCGATCCGAGCCCTCACCGATATAATTTTTTTTACCGCTGAAATATTGTTTAATCAAGGAGTATTAGTAAGGTTTTATGTCTGTTAAACATACATATTTCTACATTCCCTCTCAATATGTTTTATTTCCGTTTTACCATTGCATTACAGCATGTGATAAAGAGAGCTAACTGTTGTCCTCAATACGCCCAAATACGCCGTTCGAATATCTGCAATCAGTTCCAGTAACTGACAACAGATGGCAGCACCATTGCATCGCTATATTTAAAACACAAGACATGGTGCGTTTTCACGTGATGGAGAATTATAAAGGAGGGGAATATTTAAGAAGGGAAATGTTGAAGAACATTAACTGACAGTTGAATGTGTAGGCTATGTTGTTTATGTACCTCAATATTGCAATTCTTCCCAATGCTTCGGAGGTCAAGTTATTAGCGTCCTAGACTAAAAGTTATAATTATGCATCTTTGATATACTCTTAAATTATTAAAGAAAAAAGAAGTTTTCCAGGCACTCGCGCGTGTCCACAATTGCTCTCGCCACGAGAGACACTTGGCAAACATAATTCGTTTGAAGGGCTCCGACATCGTGGTCACTCAGCCCCGTGTACTTTGGTGTGTATGTGTAGAATTTTCTCTGATAACCTGCGTTATTGTGAAGGCTGCATTAATGTGTGTATTTGTAATTAAGGTGGGAAATGGCAAAGAGACGGCCAAGGCCTTAAGTAAGGAACCATCCCGGTATTTGCCTTGAGTGGAAGTGGGAAACCACATCCAAGATTGTCGAGGTGGGAATCAAACCTTCCTCTTCTTAGTTATACCTCAAGAGACTGAATGTGCCCCGTTTTTGCCATCCGACCAGAATTAAATTTCTTGGCAGAGCAGGAAATGTAACCCTGGTCTCCGGGGCGATAGACAAGAATAGGTGGACCTCCATGTGTTAGTACGATTTTTGACATGCACGGGACATAGAATTCAAAACCTGCCTCCATTAGGGTGACTGCCGAAGTGAGTATTGAGTATAGGCCTATGGTCATTCCAGTAGTTGGCGAAGTGATTCTATGTTTCCCTGCAAAATGTACCGCCATAACCTATAACAGGTGATGGAAATTGCTTATTTAGAGCAGTTTTGTACTGTTTATAACAAAATGAAGAACGTCATTCTGAGCTGCGTTTTCAAGCTATTGCAAACAATTTCGTTGGCAGGAACAATTATAAGGAATTTATTTTAAGCGATCAGTCTCATCGCATTCTCCTCTCCAACCAACTTGAGTATGAAAGTCTTTGGACGGTCATGTTGAACTTCATTGTATAATTTTCTCTGATGACCTGCATTAATGTGTGTATTTGTAATTAAGGAGGGGAATGGCAAGGAGACGGCCGAGGCCTAGAAACCGTCCCGGTATTTGCCTTGAGTGGAAGTGGGAAATTACGGAAAACCACATCCAAGATTGTTGAGGTGAGAATCGAACCTTCCTCTTCTTAGATATACCTCAAGAGACTGAGTGTGCCCCGTTTTTGCCCTCAGACCAGAATTAAATTTCTTGGCAGAGCAGGAAATGTAACCCGGGTCTCCGGGGCGATAGCCAAGAATAGGTGGGCTTCCATGTGTTAATACGATTTTTGCCATGCACTGGTCATAGAATTCTAAAACTGCTTCCATTAGGGTGACTGCCGAAGTGAGTATTGAGTATAGGCCTATGCTCATTCCAGTAGTTGGCGAAGTGATTCTATGTTCCCCTGCAAGATGTACTGCCATAACCTATAACAGGGGATGGAAATTGCTTATTTAGAGCAGTTTCGGACTGATTATATCAAAATGAAGAACGTCATTCTGAGCTGCATTTTCAAGCTATTACAAAAAAAATCGCTGGCAGGAACAATTATAAGGATTATATTATAGGCGATCAGTCTCATCGCATTTTCCTCAGCAACCAACTTGAGTATGAAAGTGTCTGGACGGTGAATACACTGGTCATGTTGAACTTCATTGTATAAAACAATATTGTTTAATGATTATTTGTTTAGAGTACTGAGTCTAACTACGCAGTTGATTTCGGTAATGGAAGTATTATTTGCCATTTAATATTTAGCGGCTCCGTTATTACAGGACACTATAGTGTTATCGAATAATACGAACAGGCGATCAGTCTCATCGCATTCTCCTCAGCAACCAACTTGAGTATGAAAGTGTCTGGACGGTGAATACACTGGTCATGTTGAACTTCATTGTATAAACAATATTGTTTAATGATTATTTGTTTAGAGTACTGAGTCTAACTACGCAGTTGATTTCGGTAATGGAAGTATTATTTGCCATTTAATATTTAGCGGCTCCGTTATTGCAGGACACTATAGTGTTATCGAATAATACGAAGCCACATTTAAAATCCAATATAAATAGGCCATTTCAGAAACAATTCCAGATATTATGCAGACTATGCAGTACAGTGTACGGTCTTTGACGATCAAATGTAAACATTGTTCTAAATTGTATTTCTCTTGCGTAAAATCTACGCGTGGTTATTTTGGCCTTTACTGTTGTGATGGTAAAATTGATCTGCTGGAATATATAATAGACTACATGTATTTGCCAATTTGCAACAATGTAATGATATTAATTTAAAAGTCATTGAACTTATGTCCAGTAGTTCAAACACATACATCAGCGTTAACAAATTGGATACTGAAGATGAAAGCCAGCTACTTGATTTCCCTATTATAGAATTCTTCAATTCCTTGGAATTAAGTGATTCGCTTCCACATACTCCGAACGTTTGAGCCATAGTTATGCTCCTTAGAAATCTGAACGTTTCCCAAGGACTCATATATGGAAATATATTAATTGTAAGAAATATGTAAGAAATTGCTTGGATTCGGATATAATAGGTGTAGTAATATTAGGCAGAGAGCTCAAATCCTACGACTTGATTTAACACCTTCCGATAAAACACTTGCAGGTACAGTACATTTTCTTTTAATAGGCAACAATGTCTTATTCGCTCGGCCTACTTTATCACAATCAATCAAGCTCAAGGAGAAACTCTGGAACGTATTGGGCTCTTTACCTCATCACGTTTTCAGTCATGACCAGCATTATGTTGCAATGTTGAGAGTGCTATCCTTTGACGCCCTTTAAGTTGCAATAGTGCTAAAAAGTAATCGTACAAAGAATGTAACTTATATAAGAAGCTTCTTCAGTAAATATATATTTCCATTGTCCGTCATGTTTTGACGGGTTTCATCTAGTTAAAAATAAAATTACCTAAAAATCCGAGCCCTAGTTATCCGGGTCCGAGCTGTCCTGTAATCTCGGCCGAGCTGCTCGTTCCAGCCTATGCTGAGGAGCGTCGCTGTGGCTACCTGAAAGATCTTTGCAAAGTTTCTGGCAGATTCTGCTCTCGATCGTGCAGAAATATGCGCGTGAACCTCGGAGTAGCCGAGTCTTTTCCCATCCAACAGCACGCGGTCGTCCATCTGAGTTCTGACTGCACCCTATGCTTCTAACTTCAGAGATCTCAGTGTTTCATCATGACTAAATCCGGCTCCGTGGCTAAATGGTTAGCGCGCTTGACTTAGGCCCGTAGTGTCCTGGGTTCGATTCCCGGCCGAGCTAAGAGGAATTTTAATCTCCTGGGGTTAATTCCCTTGGCTCGGGGACTGGACGTGTGTGACGTCCATCATCATCACTTCATCCTCATTACACTTGCCACGGTGGGTGAGCTTGCAGGTTCGCTCCTGGCCGTGAAGTGTAATTTTCGAAAAGCGACAAAAATCTTCGCACACATGCCATACGCTGTTGGCATGTTAAAGAACCCATTTGTATTCAGTAGGCCTAATTCATAATGGCAAAATTAATCTCGTGATTTACCGCCAACACAAAGTTCCTCCTTTCTCTGCAAAAAAGCGCTGTAGTGTCAAGGAGCTTAGATAATCTAACCTCCTTGACTTTCACAGCACTCCAAGGAACGACAAAAATTCGACATGCAAGCTTCCCCCTCAGCGTCAAATAACAAAGCTGGCACTCGGCATCCGAGGCCATACGATATTATTATATCCTCATTACGACGCGCAGATTGCCCATGGGCGTCGGCTAGAAAGATCTGCACACGGCCTCTCCGGAGGCCACACGATATCATCATCATGACTAAGCCATTAGTTACTTCCAAATAAGGAAAAATATATGTACTGGTGCTCTTCGGCCTTGTGGAAAACTACAAATGCTGTCGGAAGAAAGCAAAATAGATAAAATAATTTCAGAACGATAGTTGGCATAAAGTGTGTATTTATTTTGTGGAGAAGGTCAATCCGTCAATCCTAGTAGCTGGTAATCTTTCTTCAATGACATCTTGTTCGGAAGACACAGTCAAGGTTACACAAAGATTAATTACTGAGGCTGTTCTCTTAGCAACAAAGTATAAGAACATGCATAATTGAGTAGTCGTTATATTGACATTTAGTTGCAATGCTTCCTTGAGATACAAACGAACTTTACTTCGGCTTTTCCCAATTAATTGAGGTCGCCGGAGCCAACCAGGCTCATTTTGGTTTTGGCCGGGGATTGAAGGCCGGATGCCCTTCCTGACGCCACGTGATTTTCCAGGTGAAAATTCCACCCCGCTGTCACCGGGATTCGAACCCCGGCCGTTCGGGTGAAAGGCGAGAAGCTAAGCCACTGCGCCATCACGCTCCCCCCTTGAGATACAAAGGAACTGGAAAAAAACATACAGTTCAGAGCAGGTGAAGCACAACTTAACAAAGACTAAAGACATATTTTTACAGTACTTCACACTTTCTCCAGACAAATTCTGGGATTGTACTCTACCTCACAGCCTAGAGTTTAATAATACGCTGCAGTCTCAAACCATCTGAACACAAAGTTGACTGAACACAGAATCAAAATATCCGCGAGAAAAATGCTAGGTTAATGAGTAAGGGTTGTTGTTGTTGCTGTTGCTGTTGTCCTTTACTCTTTGCTGATATACAGAAATGAATTCTACGTTATGTGAAGGCAAATCATACATTTTAATCATCAAATCGATGTGTTTTTGGGCTTTATTTGGAATATTACCCTGAAGAGAATTCCAACACCTAGTTACCATGGTAACAACTGCAAGTACTTTTTGTTCCAATTCGTTGATGCGTGCGCGATACTTAACTTACAATACAAATAAAAATATATCCAGGATTGCACGTTTTGGTCCTGCAAAGCAGAACTTGTTGAAGAAAGCAGAATCTTCTCTATGATGCTGGTGCCTGAATGGAGGGATACTTCCTGCTTTCTTCAACCTTGCGATACAACCAACCTTCAGAATGAATTCATAAACATGCTTAAAGCTCGTTTCGTTACATAGTTAATCTCTACTTAGTATAAAACAAAGTCCCCGATTCTTGGATATCACAGGTAATCTCGAGATCCACTGGATGCATTTTGATGCGGTTTTCACCATTCTGTAAAAGATAGCTAGAGGAAGGTTTCTGTAGAAATAATGTATTTATGATCAAAGGAAGCCAAGCAGGACGATTACAGTGAAAACGTCGAAAAGAAACCGGGCGTCCGTGCGCCATTTAAGCTTTCGCTGGGCAAACCGTTAAAAAATATCAATATACTATGAGTGTAAGAATTGTTCAGCATGAAAAGTTCACAAAATATCCGGGGAGCATATCTCTATCTTCAATACATCGCCCACTATAAGTGGTTTTACGTTTTTATTTCTTCCGACAATCTCCGTTCGAGTACTGAGGCGACAGTTTACGAGCAAGCTAGGCGCGAGCCTGTCAACCCAGTTACAGCCTAGCTATCGGGCAAGCCTATTACCCCAGATACAGCCAGCAGCAAACTGTCGAGTCATGTTGAGTTAAGACTTCAGAGGACAGTGGTTGTGTTTGGAGTTTCCCTGGAAATGCAACTTGGCTTTTATTCAATTCGCCTGTGAATTTTTCGTTCCGCAAAATACACATTCAAGTTAAGATTTGACGAAAGGGGGATTTGTGTTTCATGCACCTCGCCATTTTTAAATTACGTCTGACAAGAATTCGCTGCACATGCATCTCCATGATAATATATATAATTAAAAGTCCAGTCAGTGATATTAACCCATCATGCCGAGACGTAAAACAGATATAGGTCGTAATCCATTGCCATCGAAAAAAGCGCTTATCTCGTAATGCATTCATAACTATTCCCGGGCGATACCACCCCACTTTGCTAGTAATATATAAAGCTGAAAGTTGGTTTGTCTGTCTGTCTGTCTCTCTGATACACATCTACACCGTTTCACCGAACTGAACCAAATTTTACGTACTTAACTTTCTATTACTTTGTACGTTTGATGAGTCGGTTCAGTAGTAGTTTTATTTATGATCCTTCAAACAAATATGTGACATCGGAGCTTAAGGAGATAGTAGTTAATAATAATTTAAAATATAATGCAGCTATAATTCTAGGTTTTTGCCGTGTCCTTTGAGATGCACCAAGTTAGGTTCTTGAGCGAGCGTCCTCGTTAAATCATGCACCACGACCGCGTGGGCAGCTGTAGCAAGTCTGGAGATCGTAGGTTCAAATCCCGGTGCTGACAGCGACTATCCTGAGTGTGATACCTACTCCTCCGGACCGTCCCATACCTCCACGTGCTTCACTTTAGGAATCAAGTCCGCAGACAAAAGGAAGGAACGAGGAAGTGAGGCAGACCACAGGCGGTGACCACTCACCTTGCCTTGGCGGTATGTCGGTCAGTGTCACACTCCAAATGTCAGCGGGACGGGAACTTGACACCCACTCCCAGTAATATTAATTATTAGAACAAGAGTATTATCATAGTCTCACTCCACTATTTCAGTGTTCGACGGAAAGTGGAGCACATGTGTCACCGATCTATACTAATATATAACAAGTAGTTCCGTGAAGAACTAAATAGCCTATTTTCATATACCCTACTAATATTAATTGCCTCTATCAACATACAAATTGTCAGTTTGATTGCTGTAATACAGTAGATTCGTAGATATTGAGAACCGTCTAAATATTTTGGATGGTCACCATGTTGGATTTTTATATTATAGGCCTTAGATGTATGTACTATTACATGAAGATTATTGTGTAGGTTTTCTATTCAAACTTCAAACGCATGATTAGGGATTTTAAAATTTCGCTCAGCCGCCATCTTGTGGTTATGAAAATAGTTTAAATGAATTAGATGCCAGTCTATTAAAATTTGTATAAGCATATACCGTATCATGTTTCACTGCGCTCGGACGGTTACAACGCAAGAAACGTCCATTTGAATATTTAAATTTCGCGTCGCCGTCATGTTGGATTTGTGCTCCCCAGGTTATTGAACGTCCCATAGGTGAACTTATGCTTATAACCTCTATACTCTTACAAAATTTCAGTTTGATTGCTGTAGTAGATTAATAGATATTGAGAACTGTCTAAATATTTCGGTTGGTCGCCATGTTGGATTTTAATATATGTAGGCCATAGAGTTATGTACTATCGGAAGATGATTATTGTGTACGTTCATTATGCAAATGTTGATTTCGATCGCATGATTAGAACACAAGAAATAAAAACTTAATTTTCGAAATTCGCACAGCCTCCATATTGAGGTTACGTAAACAATTGAACTAAATTAGACACCAGTGTATTACAATGTGTAAAAACATTTGCTGCACGAAGTTTCATTGCGTTTGGATCATTATATCCCGAGAAAGGTCTATTTACAACTTTCAAATTCGCTTGGCCGCCATGTTTGTTTTGTAGTGAACCGGTTTTTGAAAATCCCATAGATGAACTTCTAGTAGTGCCCTTTATCTCCGTACAAAATTTCATGGTGATACCGGTAATAGGTTCAGAGATATAGAATGCCGGTGAAATACTTCGCACTGCCGCCATCCTGAGGTTATGTAAACAATTCAACGAAGTTAGATGTCGGTGCATTGCAGTGTGTATAAGCGTATACTGTACCAAGTTTCATTGCGTTTGGTTGGATAAATCGCGAGAAACGTCTATTTAAAAGTCGCAACTTTGCTTGGCCGCCATGTTGGTTTTGTAGTTACCATGTTTTCATAAGTCATATAAGCTAACTTCTAGTAGATCCCTTTTTCACCGTACAAAATTCCATGGTGATATCGGTAATAGTTTCGGATATATTGAATGCTTGTGAAATATTTCGCACAGTCGCCATGTTGGATTGGTGATACGTAACTAAATTTGAAGGACATGGTCGGGGTCGCCCGGAATAGCGCTATGAACTTACCGAGTTTCAGTGTAATTGCTCCAGCCGTTTAGAAGTTATTGGGGGGGGACACAAAAATCCTCACACACACGCGCATACAGAGACAGACACACGGACAAAAGGTGATCTCATAAGCCTTTCTTTTCATAAATGAAAATAGGCTAAAAATGAGAAGGTGTGTGTCTGTGTATTACTCAATCACGCAAGAACCACTGGTCCGATTTACATGAAATTTTACATGAAAGTAGCTGATTTATAGGCAGCTTTCGATTTCGATACTTTGTACTATTTAAAGATGGCGACCATTATAGTGACGTCAGTACACCCTTTGGTTTCAAACTTTCATATTTACATTTAAAATAAATAAAAAAAATAAAAACGCTAAGAAATAGCAAACTTTTGATGGCATATAAGATGTTTAAAGTTTAATTTTCTATCCGAAAGGCCTTTATCACTTTTCGTGTATCTCTAATGGTTAACGAATAAAACCTAAATTTGTCCTATAAAACACGGTCAATGCTGAGCGGTGTAGTTGGACAAAATGTTCCATCCTTACTCTCCCTCCGCTAAGCACCTCGCCTTTCCCCTGTTTTAACTGTTACCTTCACATTTTAATTTATTTATGACGCGTAGCGAAGTACGGGTACTTCAGCTAGTATAATATATATTGGTGACATATTATGTCACTGCAGGACAAATGAAAGAAACACCCAAATTGAAATTGTGAATTACTTTTATACCTCACTATAATGGAATCTACAGTAGTTAACCCTTTATAGTGAACCCTTTATCCTCTGATGGATAAATGATTCGATGTTTTATTTCCACAATTAATTAATATTTCCACCAGAGTCATGAAATAGCCAGGCAAAGATGAGGAAACTTCAAGCATTTGATGGAGACAGTGGGGATATACCTGCAGCAGTTTGACAAGAGGCTAAATACTTAAGGAACATGAAAGGAAATAGCCTATCGATGATTCAGAAGGACAGGTGCTGGCTACCTCAGAATAGAAGGGACGCGTGGTGAGACACGCTTGTGGCATGTTCATTGTACTATTCGCGCCTAGAAAAATATAATGCAGTAACGTGAGTGGCTGATGGTACTACTGGACACTCCTACTAGGCCGAGGTCTGATAAAAACCGCGAAAGTAACGTAATAGTGGAACCAATAGGAGATGAATGCTTATGAACGCGCCAAGTCTAGCTGGGGCACGCGATAGCTAGCATTAATGTGGGAGATCGGCTAGACAACATCTCTACGATCGATTCTAGAATTAATGGGCATATTCTTGACCTGCGCAATTTTACGAGTCCAGTGATATTTGTTTCATTCCTGTACCACTATTATTTTGAGAATTTTTTATATATTTTCCCCCTCTATCGATACCTAGGGCCAGTTCATTTATAAGTGGCGTGAAGAGCCAAGACATTACATTACATTTTGTGCGTTTGAGGACGTAGGCTGACGTTATTTTGTGTGTCGGAGGACACAGGTTGACATTACATTTTGTGCGTCTGAGGACGTAGGCACTTGTACTTTGCGTGTCATGAGGACACAGATTTTTATTAAGACAAATGTGTTGAAAATTCAGTGTGATAGATAGTCACAGTACTAATTTTGTAGGGCCAGTATCATCGACAATTCGCCAACCGACTGTTTTGGGAAAATAAGTACCTACACGGTGAATTTAGTAGACAGAAATCGAGTGTGTAATAACCTATAACTTTTTGCATCAGCACGAGAGATGACATCGCTTATCTTGGAAGAAGTTTGGAACTGTCAACACTCCGTTGAGATGTTCGAGACGAGCTAAGCAGCATTAAGTAGGGAGATGGCTGCAGATGTCCGCTGACGGGAGACTGGCCGAGGATGAGTACTGAATAATATTCTTATTATCTGACAAATCAACTTATGGTATATGGGACATATCTTTTTGTAAATATCTTGCTTGTGTTGATTAACGTAGTGTATTTAGTTATGGTCTGACACACATTTTGCATGGAAACAGTTCGCACAAGTGTTCGTAGTCGTAGGTTCTTGTTTGTTTGTTTGTTTTAATTAACGTGGCTATGTGGACGACCGTGTTCGCATATGTTTACGCAATGCGGTTAAGAAACGTCTCTCGGAGATATGTTGTGTTTCAGAAGTAGGACTGAAATAATATAATCATAAAGTAGATTGGTGGGTAAATTGATCTTTGTAGTGTTTATTATTGATCAGATTAATTAAGTTTATTGCCTTTGGAGCAATGTGAGTTGTGGCGAAGAGCATTTAGCTCTCTCATAGGTTTTAATATTCCTAAATAATTTGTGAGCATCTGATTCAATCGACCTGTGTGAAAAGTGTTATGTCATTCCCAGCAATGAGTGTGTGTGTGTTTTATTGGTCATTACAAGCGGGAATTTCAGCGTAGACTGATTTCTGTCAGCTTGATGACGAGTCCATATCGTGACCTTGCGAGGGCGTGTGTGACTATATCGATTAATGTCTTGCAATATGTGCATATGGTTGAGATTTGTTGCTGTTGATTCTACGAGATAACGGGACAGTTGGTCAAGTTATTTTTACACACTGGGGCTGGATGATGACAAGAGTTGAGGAAGGGGGGAAGCTGTTTTCACAAGGCGGGCTGAACAGATTGCATCGAGGTCATTAGTGGAGAACATGTTGGCTCCGTATTAATAGTTGAAATACAGAATAAGAACTGATCGATGATAAAAATTGTTTAAATAAATGGGAGTTGCCTACGAATCATTATAATCTCCGAAGCGTTATCTTATCGCAATTTTTTCTATTCTTGTAAAATAATGTCAGCCGTGAGGCATGTGTTTTTGTTTGTTGTTGGTTTATTTTTTATAGTCTTGTGTCAGTGACTCCGAGTGGTCACGTGCGGCGCTGTGTTTCCTTGTTTGTTTGTTTGAGCATTTTGGCCTTGCAGGCAAGCTCGTTGTCAGATGAGCTATCTCACTGGGAGAGGGTCTCGAGGGAGATTCCTGTAAATATTAGATATTAGATTGTGTGTCAGCATTAATTTAAAGGTTTTTATTAGTGTTGTGTCCTATATCCGTAAACGTTGATTTACGAGATGATTGTTCGTAAGCAACGTGGCTGTTACCCGATGTAAACGAACAGTCATCCAAGTACTCATTCCTCGTAGTTAGTCATTGCGCATACATACAATCCTGATGCAAGTTGGTGGAACTTGGATCCACATTTTTATGAGGAGGAGATCCGTCTGATCCCTCAACGTTATATATATTTCTGTCATGGGAAGATTCAGGGAGGAATAATATTGTTGTTATTTATATTCATTTATGCACTATTAGTCATTAAATTATGTTATTATTTTACGTCTTGTCACTTCCTTTCTTAATTATAGTTTTAATCCTATGACCCTTCCCTCAGTAGAGCATGTTGTCTGGCGAACGTATATCACACTATGAACTGAGCGCGACCCCTTGATAAAGATTCTTGCATATAAACACTGCGATACTGAAGGGTTCAATAGGGTAGACTATTGTGTTTTCTAATTAATATTTAAATTGTTTTTATTTAAATTTTCGTTTCAGCTCTAATTCTTATTTTAATTACACCTGTGACAATAAAGTTCGGTGAATAGTCCTGTACTATCAACATGAACAATGCACGACAGTGACCCTAATGTCCTTCGAAATAGTCCCCTCCCGTAACTATGCAATGCTGAGATCGGCGATACATGTCCTGGAAACTTTGCAAGAAGGTGTCCTTTGCGATGGTGTTCAAAAGCCTTGTCACGTTGTGTCGGTGAATGAAGTCAGAACGGTCGAACTGGCAACATTGGCGACACACAACGCAACGTGTAAGACCTGTTTGACACAGTGCGTGTTTAGAAGGATGAATTTATGCAACCTACCATGCACACCTGTTCGGCGCGTGGCAGTGAGAAGGGTGAATTAATGCAACCAACCATGCATACCTGTTCGGCGGGTGGCAGTGAGAAGGGTGAATGTGTTGTGGAATGGAATTGATCTGAAAACCATCGTCACGGGTGACGAAACCCGGTGTCTAAGGTACGACCCCGAAGTCAAGCGTCTTAGTATGGAGTGGTGGGGTCCAGGTCCAGGGTCACCGAAAAGCCATGAAGGGCCGGAGGTTTTCGGGCATTTCGGAAATCCATAATGTGACGACACAACTGAAGGTTATCCCTAAAGAGATTCCAGGACTTTACAGACATTATCAGAAGGGCATAACCTCCACGGGGATTACTTCGAAGGACAGTATCTGCTGTTTCAGGTAAGCCAACCATCCGTTCGTAATATAGACCCATTCACCGAACTTTTCGGTCAGAGGTTGTATTATAATTTTCATTTCGATTTTAGTTAGTATTCAATATTAGTCGAAAAATTTTATTTAAATCAATTTTAAAAGTTTTCTTTAGTTATTAACTTTAATTTTATAATGTTTTAACTTTCTTATTTTTTAATTTAAATTTTAAAAGTTTTCTTTAATTATTATCTTTAATTTTATAATTTTTTAACTTTCTTATTTTTTAATTTAAATTTTATTTTAATTTTAGTGTGTTTAATTTTAATTTGTATATTTATGTTTTATCTTATTTATTTAATTTTAATATTTTTTATTATATTTACTAGGTGAAATTTTATCCAGCACCATACAGTAAGACAGATATAATATTTACCTTTCAGAAATATTACATCTACAAGAAATTTTGTTGTAATTAGGCTGAAAGTTTCAACTGTTCTTTGATAATAGCCGACAAACTCTTTCTATAGTAGGTGGTTAATATCATTATTTATTTATTTATTTATTTATTTATTTATTTATTTATTTATTTATCGTATGGCTTTTAGTGCCGGGAGTGTCCGAGGACATGTTCGGCTCGCCTGAGTCTGTAGCTGCTTCCAGTGGACACCCTTAGGATGAGCTACAAGTTCTGTTCAATTTCAAGTAGTTCCAACTTTCACTACCAGATATCAATGATCCCTAGTGGTGAACGTTGGAACTTGGATAGAACGTTCTGACGAAATCTAACCTAACAATTTAGCTTCACACAAGTTTAGTATGAGGAAGGATCTTTTACATGCCATAAATCTATGACATGGGACCGCCGGCTTTACTTTCCTTCCGAAGGAAGGCATACTGAAGGATTTTTAACGCTCTTATAAAATCCGACGACTTTGGCTGGGTTTGAACCCACTTTCTTGGGCACAGCAGTTCAGCATGCTACCAACTACGCAACCGAAGCCGCTGGTGGTTAATATATAGACCACTATCCTATAAAGGGTAAAATATATTCGTCCGAGAATTGGCGGGGTTCTTAAAATTCCACAAAGCATGCGATAATTGGATTTCACGATATAATTACGTAAATCTCTTTAGTTTGTATAAAAAGGAAGGCTCCCTTATTTTTTACAGTGTTTGAAAAACAGCAAACATCATAGTTTGGTTTCACTTGGAGCTCTGAATATTCAGAATGATTGTGTTGTTTCGTACTGTGCCCGATAATCTGGCTTTGGATTGGGTGGCCCGACACACACGTCAACCCTCACCCAGAATTCGGTACAACTCGAAAAGAAAAAAAAATCTTGAATGTCCGAATCAATTTTGGCCTTAAAAAAAAACTATGTCGGGAACGAGATTCAAGCAATCCCGGGGTCTTTATGATGGGTACAACTGGAGTAAAATCTCAAAATTGATCCGGTGGACACACAAGTATGACAACGAACAAGAATGACAAAAAACTCTGCTGTTAAAATAAAACTCATCCACCATTTATTACAGAACCACACCACTAAATACATAAAATCAAACACAGAAGCCTACCTTCGCTCGGAGACTTCTCAAAATTACTCTTGATGTGCAAATAAATAAATGACGCAGAAGCAAAATTCAAATTAATGAGGACAAAAATCTCCGGGCGTCCTCATCTTTGGATACAAAATAACTTACGGAGATCAGAGCTATATCACCCTAGTATTACAACCATTACTTCAAAATGCTATGTCACCTCTCCGTTGAATAGTCCATAAATGAGCAGGTGCATAAATCTGAGAAAATATTCAAAGAAAAAAATTGTTGCCTCATTCGATCTCCTTCTAACTAAATGTAATCACCAAAATATAAACAAAAAATATTTTTATATATGGATGTCACTGGCGTTAAAGAATTTATTTTCAGACCTTTTATTCATGGATTAAATACTTTCATTATTATTTTCACTGGTTTTCGTTCAGCTGTGCCTCACTCAGAAAAATGACTAGTTTTTGGCTTTTAAATTAATTACTTTACATTGTAACATCTTTATGATTCCAGATATTTATTTATTTATTTATTTATTTGTTAATCACTGCATGCTCTTCACATATTCATAAATACACCATAAACATTTAAGTAGATGGCCTCTGCCTATCTGTATTATTTTCAACTGACAATTGCCACAAAATTTCATATACTTGAACCTATCACGTAACATTAATTATAATCATTTATTTTAATCACCTCGCTATAACGAGAACCTTTAGTTTCATCATAACTTCGTATTAGGTAACCCTGCTATTTTATCAATGCAGTATCATTATTTACACAACCTTGTATCAGTTACCTACCAAACGCATCTCCTCATGTTAGCATGTAAAGGGAAACCTCATTGACGTGTGAGTGTTTAGTGTAAATATCATGATGTGCGCACAAAAAGTGGCCCCTTAAGTGTAAATGAATCCCCTGTAATTTAAGCCTGTTCAAACCATAAATTGTCATCCAGGTTGCACCAATTCAAAGAACACAGCGACGTAACACGCTGAAAGAACCCTGTACTCAGATTATATTTTAAAGCATCCATATATTTTATTTTTAAACCCTAAATATGACTGCATTAATCTCTCAAAATAAAACTTAAAATTTACTATCCTAATAATCTTGTCATTTTATCGCATTTTATCTTTTTGATTAACTTATATTTCGATTTTAGCCCATGTGTCCAAATCTTAGTAACCACTACCCATTAACCACTACTTAAGAATTAACATGGTTTTCAGTACCTTTCGACCACCTCAGTCTTGGTTCCGCTGACACGTTTCCTGGGGGTTTGGGTCCACGTTCTTCCCATTGAACATCCTCCCCTCTCGTCCTGGATCCAGCTCGCGACCCTCGGGTTGTCCATGGTCCTGGCTCGCCTTCGTTTCCACGTCATCGTAACAGCTTCCACATTTCTAGACTTAGCTTGTCATCTCTTCGCTCGTAAAGTTCTTGACACAAAACTCGCACTGGTCTGTACTGATAGCCTTTATGCACGTCCAATACATCGCTGCAATCTTCATGTCGAATATGCCAAGTAATATCAACTTATGGCCGTGATAATAACTCTATAACGGCACAGGTTATATCGTACGCATCTACACCAGCCTGCACTCATAAGAGATTACGTCCGTCCTTGGCCTTGAATGTCGCTCTATATTTGGACTACACTCAGTTTATCTCTCATAGTTCACTGACCCTGGATACTCATTTGTCCGCTCGTCAAACAAAAGCACATCGCTTCGTTCATATGTTTTGGGCGTCAATTATATCGCGCACGGCCCATACAGTCCCGTACCTAGTAAAGCTTGAGACACCACGTGTGTCTGCTCGCACTTCGTCGTACAAATAACTAGTATCCCACAACATAATGCATTATGATCTGCGTTATAATATCACCTCGCCACATTCGGCTTTAGTATTCGTTAATACAGAGCTGTCCACGCAAAAAATAATACTGAGCCTTTCAGCTATGTCCCAAAAACTGTCGGAATACCGCACTGGTTCCAAGCGGCAACGGTACGACTGCTACTACACACTTGTTTGGAACTTCAGCGTGCGGCGACACAAAAATAAAGATGAACTTCGGCGTACGGCGACACAAAAGAAAGTGAACTTCGTTGTACGGTGATGCAAAATAAAGTGACCCGCTTCTCCGACGTGACCTTTCCACCTTGACTTTTCCTGGAGCTCATCAGCGCCCTCTACGCTTCTGGAACCTTCGCCTAGTCATTCTGTCGACTATGTCCATGACGTAAAGACATCAACCTCAGGGTACTTTCGCTTGCTTTCTTCCTCCTGCTATGCGACGTTGCCAGAGCTCTCAAAACCATGCGATATCGGTCACAGTACTAATATATTATTAACAGTGTAAAAAGCTTGGAATCTTTAAATGAAACTGAAATGTATACATTTGCAAAACAAACTCGTCCTTACGATCGTCACTCCATTCTTGTCCGCCATTATACAATAGAAGTAATACCAGTATTCTCACTGTAAAGAAAGATACGTCGGAGTTCATAGTTGACAATGAGGAGCCGACCTCGAGGACTTGTACTACTTCCGCTCCGAAGAAAAAAGTGACAGTCAGTCTGAAAGACTAGACTTTGTATCATTTTAAATGCTACAAATGCTGAAAAATGCTAGAAAGGCTGGAGGCTTCTCGACATGTTGGAAAGTTATCTACATGATACTTATATTGCTTATCTTGTTTCAAATTACTCGTGAACGGCAAGTGCAAACCAAGGGCAAAGCAAGGTCTGGCGAGCGGGATGCCGCACGCTCACCAGAGCACGCGGGGACGTGCCCCTTCCATCCAGTCTAAAAATACTTATAGTGGGCGATGTATTGAAGAGAGAGATATGCTCTCGCGAACTTTTTTGTAGAACTTTTCATGCTGACCGATTCTTACGCTCATAGTATATTGCTATTTTTAACGGTTTGCCCAGCGTAAACTTAAGAAGCGCACGGACGCCAAGTTTGTTTTGGACTTTTTCACTGAAATCGTTACTGCTTGGCTTCCTTTGATCATACATTAATTATTTTCTACATAATCTTTCCTCGAGATATCCTTTACAGAATGGTGAAAACCGCATCAAAATCCATCCAGTGGTTCTCGAGATTACCCGTGACATGCACAAATCGGGGATTTTTGTCTTATACTAACGAAGTAGAGAGTGTCGGGGAAAACATGCACCAAGCGGTACTATGACGTCACACACCTCAGTGCATCTGAGTACTTTTCGTCCCGTCACCGTAACGTAACGCCAGACCCCAGCGTGACGACGAAGTCGACAAGATCATTTAAAAAGATAAAAATGACATTCTACTCAGAGCACAAACAATCTCTACCGATTGTGGTCAATGAACATAGGCCACTACATAGCGTCGATGATGGCACAATAGACAGAGCAAACCATTGTACTTGATTTGTTTGCAAAAAGGACTCGTGCTCTGAACGCGCCATATATGGCCGTGCGAAGTGAATGATAGATAATGCCTTGCATGATTGAGACACGCGCATGTCAGTAGGATGTTCCTCTCTCCTTATCGTGGGGGTGCTGGGTGATTTGAAGCTGTCTCATGTCTGAAACTATACTTAAATAATATATTAAACATAATGTATACATTAATTTACAAACATAAGTTTACATATTTACTTGTGTTCTATACCAGTCTTTCGTTAGCGTGTTTAGCGGCTGGGTTCTGTTTCCACATTTCGGAAAGTGATACTTGGGGCATGGTTTGTTGCATAATTCACAGACGCAGTCGTTCTCTGGTTCGTGGTATGTTTTGTTCCGACATATTTCCCCATGGAACCCGTGGGCAGCGAATCTTGTGTACAGTTGGCGAAGCTCATAGGTCGGTCCCTTCCAGGTTTCTCTATTCATCGCTTCTGTGTCCATTATTTGCTCCGTGATCTCGTTGGCTTTGTTCTGTCTTTCCCCAATGACAGTTTTGTGTGCTTGCGTTTCCGGTTATCCGAAGCAGATATTTATGTCCTTTACGAAGAATGACTCCCGTGCTATTATATACGCGTAGCTGTTCCTTGTGAATTTAGAGATTGAGAGGGCTCGTTTTAGGAATCTGGCTTTAATGCTTTCTATTTTCCTAAGGTTGTTTGCCGTCAGGTAGGGCCATGCTATTTGGATTCCGTACGTTGAAGTCGGAGCGCCTTTCAGTTTGAATAGCGCGATCGCAGTTGGCAGGAATATCTTCTGGATCTTAGGTATGTCGTAAGCTGCTTTCGTTGCAGACGTCACTCTCTCTTGTGTATTGAGCCTATACTTCGTACCTCGAAAGAAACAAGTAGTTCCGTGACGACCTAAAAAGCCCACTTTTCTTAAACTTTAAGATCCATTCCAATGATTAATCAATATAGACCTATCTAGAATAATAACGAAATTAAGTTGGTAATACTGAAATTTTTAATTAGTTAGAAATATTCCTGAAATATTGTAGCCAAATATAGCACTATACCGGTAGTTGGCACTCCTGGTGACTGAATATATTCTTAGTTCCGTCTCTTAAGGTACATAAAGCACACACAAAATTTGGTTGAAGTCCAATAGATAGCATGGACGTTACATGCAGTTAAACATTGGATTTATAAGCGCGCGTAAAATCATGACGACAACAATGACATGTATGTGTTGCTCAGAATTAATCTGAAATATTACGATCTATTATTGTGCCAATTTTGGATGACATTCAATTGATAGTATAGAAGTTACATGTATTTAAAAATTGGACCTATGAGCAGGCTTAGAATAATGTTGGCAACACTGACGTACATTACAGTAGTTACCCCAAATTAATCTAGAATGCCAGGTACAATATGTGTGCAAAGTTTAGAGCTGTTGGCTTGCATACTTTCTGATATATTGGTATTAGGATAACAAAATAGAGAGAGCATTTATTAACAGTTGGCAGCACTGGTGGCTCTTAAGAGTACGCATAGTCATATCAGTTATTGTACCCATAGCTCATACGAAATTTCGTTGAAATCCAGTTGATAGTATAGAAGTTACGTGCATTTGAAAATTGAACTTATCACCATGCTTAGAATGATGTTGGCCGTACTGTAATGCATGGCCTCCTGAAAATTAATCTGGAATGTTATTAATTATCTATGTGAGTGCCAATTTTCGAACAGTTTGCACTTATAACTTCCGAGATATCCAACATAGAGCTCAAATTTCAATTGTGATTAATCAGCAGTTGATAGTACTGACGTCATTTTCGGACACACACAGACAGAAGACAGACAGACACACATTTGCCCGGATCGATCTCATAAGTCTACTTCTCTCTCATTTTTGCAAAAAGTGAAAAATAAGCTAAAAAAAATACAGTCAGTCTGAAAGACTAGACGTTATATCATTTCAAATGACGCATGCTACAGTTGCTACACATGTTAGAAAGGCTCAGGAGGGCAGGGCTCTTTCAACAGATTCCATTACCCATTAACTTAGGCTTCCCACGCGGGCACCTCTTTAAGGGTCACCCTGTATTTGAGTCTGATATATTTTACAACTCTTTAAAAGTCACCCATTATTTGAATCTGATATCTCGCAAACCTCTTTAAGGGTCACCCTGTATTTGAAATGAATCTAACATACTGTATACCTCGTTAAGTGTCACCCTGTAATTTGCTCTGACATCCTGCACACCCCTTTAGGAGGCACCCTGTATTCTTGTCTGACATCTTGCGCACCTCTATAGGAGTCACCCTGTATTCTTCTCTGCCATTTTGTACACCTCTTTAAGAGTCACCTTGTATTCTTATCTGGCATCTTGTATATCTCTTTAGGAGTCACCCTGTATTGTTATCTGGCATCTTGTACTGTATTTTGCTCTGACAACCTGCACACCTCTTTAGGAGGCATCTTATATGGCATCTTGTATATATCTTTAGAAGTCACCCTGTATTCTTGTGTGACATCTTGTGCACCTCTTTAGGAGTCACCCTGTACTTTTCGCTTCGCTGAAAGCCCCAGGTCGCTCGACGCCCCAGGACTCTTTCAACAGACTCCAATAACCATTAGCTTCTGCTTCCCGCGTGGCTGCATGTCACGCACTCGCTTCCCGCGCGGCTGCAAGACGTCACTTTCCGTGCCGCAGCATGACGTCACTTCCGTCTCCGCCTCCGTAACGCATAACGTTGGACCCAAGCATAACGACGAAGTCGACAGGATAAAATGTAAAGGATATGGTGGGAGCATGGAACAGCTGAGCTGTGTTGCCAAGTTTGTAAACCAGCTGATTCAACGTTCGACACAATTATACGTAAAATAATTTATCTTTGGCTCTTGAGTCAACGCCGAGTACATTCAAATACAGAAATAAATAAATTACTCGCCAAAGCTAAGATACCTTTATCACCTGTATTCAATTCAAGAGGGCAAACTTTCTACTGCTAATACAAACATGTATAATGTAAATACTTACCTTGCAGTAAGCAGGTATTATTGATGATTAAATTGATTAACTTTCAAGATGAAGAAAGTCATGATAATACACAAGTTATGCTGATTTAAAAGAATATTTAGCACTGAATACTCAAAACGAGCCACTCTATGGAGATATTGTTGCCGTGATTTTGCATTGTCGTGTTGAATTGGACGTCAGGAACGCTATGAAGGGAAACTATGTCTAATAAGTAATAAGCAACTGAATAAAAGAGCACACGCTGGCAACGTGTTGTGCTAGCTGTCAATTACAGCCAATAGGAGCTCGCCGGTGGCCATTTAATATCGCTCCCGCCAAATCCTTCAGATTCTTTCTTTTGAAATACGGGGTAGGTCCTATAGAGCTTCTTATCAAAAGATGGACATAAATTGCGTAATCGCCTCTAAACCCCCTCTCCCTTTTATATTTCACGAATAATGTGTTGCCTAATTTTATTCCAGAGGCACCTTCTACTTACATACGAACTTTCAAGCCATTCACTCCAGCCAACCCACAACAGACACAAATTAAAATGGGAATAGAATTTGGTCTCATCTCTGCTTAGTATAAAACAAAGTCCCCGATTCTTGGATGTCACGGGTAATCTCGAGAACCACTGGATGTATTTGGATGAGATTTTCACCATTCTGTAAAGGATATCTCGAGGAAGGTTCTGCAGAAAATAATGTATTTATGATCAAAGGAAAACAAGCGGTAACGATTTCAATCAAAAAGTCGGAAAGAAACCTGGCGTCCGTGCGCTTTTTAAGCTTACGCTGGGCAAACCATTAAAAATATCAATATACTATGAGTGTAAGAATTGTTCAGCATGAAGAATTTTACAAAAATGTCCGGGGGAGATTATCTCTATCTTCAATACATCGCCCACTATAAGTGGTTTTACGTTTTCATTTCTTCCAACAAACTCCATTCAATTACTGAAGCGACAGTTTACCAGCTAGCTAGGGGCGAGCGTATCACCCCAGTTACAACCTAGCTAGCGGGCGAGCCTATTACCCCAAATAAAGCCAGCAGCAAACTGTTGAGTCGTGTTGAGTTAAGACTTCAGAGAAGAAAGGCTGTTTTTGGAGTTTCCCTGGAAGTGCAACTCGGCTTACCTTCATTTCGCCTGTGAACTTTTCGTTTCGAAAAACACCCAGTCAAATTAAGATTGGACGGAAGGGATATTTATGTTCGACCCTGACTATTATATGTCAGAAAATTGTACTATAATGAGGCTCATTATAACACTATTTTTCATTATGAAACAGGTTCTCCCACCAATCAGAGCTCAAGAAACAGTTGTTTGACCAATTAGATCAGGATAGCATCGCACCTGCACTGAGTTCCACGGCCTTCTAATTTTGCGTGGCCTAGTGTCATAGTAGGGTAATCGAGGAGGCCATGGTCAAATACAAGGTATTCTCTGCGTCTCATGCGCTCTGTTCAGTACATAAAACTGGCGAAATCTCGACAGATATTTATGAATATTTAAGTTCGAACATAAAATAGTTATAATAATTATCGTCGAACATAAACAGTCGTATGCAACTCGCCTATAATGGTAATTAAGACACTCGTATGGAAATTATAAAACTCGCATACGCTCGTTTTATAAACATACTCGTGTCTTAATTATTGCCATTATAGGCTCGTTGCATAATGTACTATTGTGTTTCATGCACCTCGCCATTCTTAATTCTTAAATTACGTCTGACAAGAATTGGTTGCACATGCTATCTCCATGATAATATAATTAATAGTCCATTCAGTGATTTTAACCCACCATGCTGAGACGTAAAACGGATATAGGTCGAAGTTCATTGACATAAAGCGCTTATCACGTAGGCATAATGCATGAATAACAGTTCCCGGGCGAAGCCGGGACGAGTTGCTTGTCCGGGATAAATATAACGCTTTAGCCAAAGATTCCAAATGTTCAGACAGAAAACGATACTGGAAACATGGTGGTGAGGTAATCCATTCAATCTCCAGATGGTAGCGCAGTTGACAAGGCTACAAAAGAGACTCTGGGACAACCTACACGATCGCGGGGTTAATTTGCATTTGCTTCTAGTTTTATAAGCAGTTCCACGTTCCATTATTCAATTATATCCTAACCTTCAGGGTAATTCTCTCGTTCAGGTTGGTATAATTGCACAAATAGTTTTATCGTACAACTTATTTTGCACCTAATTGTTACTATGTACGACTGGGAGCGGTTTACTCTATAATATTAGAAAATTTCTTGAGACAAACAGTAATTTATTAATTAAATATGCATAAACCTTTCATATCCAAGGTGGTATTCTTGATCCTGGGATCAGCGGGTAATAATTTAAATTCTCTAGTCTATATAAGTTAAACATGCTGTGTTTCTGAAGCTATGCACGCGTGGATCGTGTAATATCACTTGCCTTTATTTTATACACTTTGTTTTCAAACAGATTCTATGCTACATGAAAGTAAGAAACATGATTTGCATTCGAAACATTCAGAAACCAAAATAGCGACTCAGTCGGAGTTTGAGAGCGCTGTTGCCAAAGAACGTTAAAGAAGCTCACAAGGGCACTCCAGCAGTTGAAATAAACGTAATAGCCTATACATAGCAACTCATTCTATGGCTCATTTCAATCTAGGCAACATTAGACAATACCATTGACGGTAACAATCTATATATTTAAAACAGTAAGCTGATTTTTGTTACCGCGAGATTAACAGAACGGCTGAACCGATTTACTTCGTAATGCACTCTGACGAAAGCCCTTGATCTGTATATTTGCAATGTGTCTTTAAAATAAACAAATATGTTACCACATTTTTTTAAATTTATAAACAAAAATGCAAAATTATTGGCCCTAGCGCATGCGCACAATCACCTCGCCTCACGACAGTCATGGCGGTTACAAGTGCATCGCGTTTCAATTTGATAGTTATTTGGAATAATGTTTTTGTGTTTCACAGGATACAAAATGTCAGTGTCATTGCTTAAACAGTTTCGGAGATATTGAGAACCACTAAAATGTATCGTATGGATGCCATGTTGGATTGTTTTATATTATGTACTATAGAATTACGTGTCCGCATGATTCATGATTCATTATACCAACCTGCATTTCTATCGCTTGTTTAGGACACGAGAAATCCCTATATATTATATTATAATTGTGAAAGTCTGTGTGTGTGTTTATGTGTTAGTTTGTTACCTCTTGACACTAAAATGGCTGGACGGATTTGGATGAAATTTGATATGGAGACAGATGATACCCTGGGATAACATATAGGGTGCCTTTCATCCGGAAATAAAACATTGTTCCCGTGGAACGGGTAACATAACTGAAAAATCACCAAAAATACTCAACCGCTACAAAATATCGAAGTTGTCGCATAAAGACCGGACAAAGTTCATTTTACGCCCCTCGATGCAAGAAACAATACTCGGTATGTTCCTACGGGACACCGAAAGCCACATTTTAAGCCCCTAAAACCAACAGTTTCAACGATATTCCCAGAAAACTATCTTCGCTCTGATTGATGATCTAATCGCAAGTCCGTTTCCATGGCAACACAACCTCAAGGTATGCCATCCGATTATCTATATATCCCTGTAGGAGGCAATGCCAATCCATTTATTATCTTTTTCAAGATATATATTAACCCAATAAGAACAGGGAGGCCCCGGGTTCGATTCCCGGCTCCGTCAAGATTTTAGACACTGACGTGAAGTCTGCAACGGGGGCACTCAGATTCGCGAGGAAAATTGAGTAGCTGTCTGATAGTGAGGCAGCGCCCCGGTCACGAAGAACAAGATTAACGGCCGAGAGGACACGATGCACTGACCACGTGTCACCACAATATCTGCAGGCCAAATGGCTGGGAAGTGGTCGCTTGATAGGCCTAGGCCCTTCATGCGCTGCAGTGCCAGGGGTAAAAAAATAGGGAAAGCGCCTTCTAATACCACCTTTAATTTTTAAACACTACAGTAGCGGCTACTAAATAAAGGTAGGGTTATAGCTACGTTCAATTTCAGAAACACTGGCCTCACAAATCCCGTATAGTTAAGTACAAATATCAGTCTGGTCGTTATTTCAGTAGCAACGAATCTCCGTGGCGGCATTTGCCGTTTCCGTAACACTTAATAATATAAGGCATCGCACCGTAATATACCTCAATGAGCACTTAGAAAATTGTGAACCAGTCTATTTTACTGAAAAGAATTTCTACGAGCGAGTATCCACTCCGGCAAAAAACACACTCACTACCTTTTCCAAAATGTACACAAGACATGATTTTTAAAGCACTCTTCTGTATGTTGAGGTACAGAGATATACCACATGGGAAGATACAATAAAATGTTGGCAAATCTGATTTCAAGGAACTGCTGTTCAGAACAGGCCTTGTGTTAAATCTGCAGTAGCTTTCGGTACAGGTTATGCGGCCCATGTTCGTAACATGGAATGTTTTCCTTTGACAATGCATCTACTCCATGTGCGAGGGAAACGAATTTCAAAAATCTCTAAAAACACATTAATCAGGAAATTGGAGAAAAATTTAAAGTGGGAGCGAAGATTCAAGGAGAAATAATTTCATCTTTGAGATTTGCTGATGATATCGTCATCTTGGCCGATACGCCAGAGGATTTGAACGAGTTTTTGAATGGTATGGACTCCGTCTTGAGGAAAGAATTCATGATGAAAATCAATAAATGTAAAACAAAATTATTGGAATGCTGCCGAAATAAATACGAAACCTCTATGGACATCAACTTGGCAGGTGAAACGCTACGGGAAGTAGGATACTTCTGTTACTTAGAAAGCAAAATATCCTGTGATGGACGAAGCAAAGACGATATAAAAAGCAGGTTGGCTCAGGCAAGGAAAGCATTTCTACAGAAAAGGAATCTGTTGACATCGAATATACATTTAGGTATTAGGAAGTCATTTTTGAAAGCTTTTTTCTGGAGCGTGACACTATAAGGAAGTGAAACTTGGACTAATGGTGCAGCAGAAAAGAGGAGAATTGAAGCGTTTGAAATGTGGCGTTACAGAAGAATAGATTTGCCATTCCAGTGTGCAAGAGTGCAGTTCCCTCTTCAAACAATATCCGCAATTTCTATTAACATAGCGCAATGCCACATACTTAACAGCAGCAGGTGTACACTTGGACAAAACCATTTTTTCCCTTGGGCAACTGTATGTGGCTTGCTCTCGAATATCCGTACAACAAACTCGTTATGTCTCAGAAGTAGATGGCAAAACCAAAAACGTAATTTTAAAATGTGTTCACATAATGTAACATTGTACCCTGCAGACTTTCACAACTCTATAAAATTCCCACTTTGCTGCTCATATCAATATACTGTAGGCCTATGTACCAGAATTTTCAGAATTAGAATGGACCCACCTGTAGCCGCAATTGCTGTAATAAAATAGACCAATTATCAGCAATAATCCATCGTCCCCATTGTCTTGATCGCGAGCGAAGCCGCGGGTACCTGCTAGTACAGTATAAACGTATTTTAAAAAATTTAACACACCCACCATTATTAAGTTCTCAATGAAATTGCACTAAATTAGACGCCTATATATTAAGCCTTATTTGAAGATTTTCCGTGCTAAGTTTCACTGCGTCGAATAATTAAGTCGTGAGAAAAATTCATAATAACTATTCGCGTCGTCACCATGTTGGATTTGTGTTCATCATGTTATTGAAAGTTGAATGGTCAGAGCATAATTGTCATGGGAGATTTGAATGCACATGTAGGAAGTGAAAGGCAAGGATATGAAAATGTAATGGGAGCAGAAGGATGGGGCAGCAGGAATGAAGAAGGGAGAAAGTTGCTAGATTTTTGCAAGAGGATCAGGTTAGTTGTAGGCAACTCCTGGTTCCGGAAGAAAGAAAGCCACAAGGTAACGTGGTACAGCAGTGATTTAACAAAGAAATCATTGGTAGATTACATGCTGTACGACTGGGAAATGAAGAGAAGTGTCAGAGATATAACGGTAATACCATCAGAGGCCTTAGATAGCGACCACAGAATACTAGTAATGAACCTGGGAGTTGTTAAGGATAGCAAGAGGACAGAGTACCAGGAAAGGAAAAGCAAAGTATGGAAACTGAAGGAAAAGGAAGTTTAGGAAGAATTCCAGAAGTTAATAAGGGAAAGGATGCCAACAGACAATCCTAAAACAGGGGAAGAGGAATGGAAGCAATTCAAAAATACAATGGTGGAAGCTGCAGTGGCAGTATGTGGAAGAACAAGCAACAGAAAGCGGTGTAAAGAGACACCATGGTGAAATGAGAGAGTAAAAGAAGCTGTGGGAAGGAAGAACAAGGCTTTCAGAGTGTAGTTCCTGGAAAGAACTGATCTAGCAAGGGAAGCTTATACGATAAAGAAGAAAGAAGCAAACAGGATTGTCGCAGAGGGGAGGAAGAAGTGGATGGTAGAGTGGACAGAGATGATGGAGGAAGACAGCAGAGGAAATAAGAAAATACTTTATGGGATGGTCAAAAGCAAGAGAAGAGGTCTGCGAGAGGATGTGGCAATGGTGGACAAAAACGGAAATGAGGTACTGCACCCGTATCCACGTGGTCTTACCTGATGAAATCCAAAAGAAATAGCAGGATCGTAGAATCTGGAAGCCCCGGCTGAAAATAACCCCCAAAACACCACCACCAAGGATAGACCATGGATAGGAATACCACAAAATTAAAAAGAATGTGATAAGAAGATGCCGTGATCTATAAAAAAAATGAAAAATAGCCCAAAGTGAGCTACCAAGACTCTTAAAGATAATTAAATTAATCTAATCTCGGGCGCGTTAAAAAGCATCCTAGCTAATGACCCACTGGTTCTCGAAGCACATTCTAATTCAAATAGAAATCACTAAGTCATTAGTATGAATTTTAAAATTTAACAAAAGTTTATTAACTGAAACCGCAGAGTCGTGAAGTGAAAACTCCACTGAACAAAAGTTTATAACCTTATGCCTCTGCCGAAGCATGAAAAATATTTAAGAAACAATCGCCTTAATTAGGCCACACAAACTGCCTATAGTCTCATCATCATGAACGAAGTTAAAAAAAAATTACACACAAAATATTCTGGTATGATCGTAAACCCTTTTTGATATATTTATAAAAATATTATATTCAATCGTAGCAATTAATATATACATATTTTACATAATTACATTTTATTTCTGAGATTTAGTTGCGCCTAGAATTATTCATCACGTTAATTTCATGTATTCATATAAATTTATTTGGTTTCAATTTTCAAGTCCGTGCCGTCCTAAATGACAAACAATTAAGCTAATCGGACGTCGTATTGTTAATTATATTGATTATATTTCATTTCACTTTCTCACAGATATTAGATTTTCTATCACTCAATATTTTAGTTATAAATAGCTCAAGTTTATACAAGTATTAATATTACAGTCTTTCCAATTAAACTCTATTCTAAAAACAATTGTTACTAAATCATAACAAATATTAACGATGTTGTTACAATACTTGGTTTCTTAAATGTTGGATTCAAAATTGTATATTAGCTTCCCACTTGCTAAAATAGTGACTCAATTTCACGTTCAAAATAATACACCGTAGTGCACTCAGCAGTAGCTCTAAAGCTAATTCAGTGCTGGAAAAATTGATGTTGACTATCCACATATGTCAAATATCTCCTAAATTGCAATCCAAATACGCAGACAAAATTCCATTATTACCATATCATCGCTAAACAGCTCTTAATAAATTCCAAACATTACGAATATTACACAAGTTTTATACAATCATGGATAAATATGTTGCTTCAAATTAGCCAAAAGTTAAAGTGTCGAGAATAATCTTTATCAGAACAATGATAAAATATTGTATTCACAAGTCCTAATAACTGTGTGAGAATTCGATTATGACCTTTATATATTTTAAACATTTCTCTCTTTACATTACATATCATTACTAATTACATTTTCTCAAACAAAGTATTTTTTTTCGTATATCTCAACCGACCATTGTGAAAAGAACGATTCAGTTTTCGCATAATTGAAAATAATTCCACTGGAGATCCTCCTCAAAGGAAAACACGTCAAAACTACAGCATGGGAAAGAGCCTATCTTGAGAAGGTACAAATTAACCATTAGATTTGAACGCTAAACCAAGTTGGAGTTTCCCACCAGAATCCACAAAAATTTAAAAACTGAACGAGCTCACAAAGGGAGTCACAATTAAAAGAATTTCAAAAATATCTGGATTACCAGAAATAAATTCGCACAATCGCAAATAATTATACTAGAAATCACTATGTTCCATGTCTATGCTCAATCTGCCAAAAATATAGACCTGAATGTCTATCTAATAACTTGCATGAGCTTTCAAAAATATATTCGAAGTCAAATTCAGAAAGTCCAGAGAATTTGTTCAAAGTCGAATTCACGTAAACGACGGATTATGGGACATCTGCTTGAGTTAGAATTATTCTTATATAATTTTAACGTCGTCTTCTCCCTATCATTTTTTCTCATGTTGTCTTCCCAACAAACTATATTGTTCTATCTTATTCCCAAATTACATCTTAATGAAAGCAAGGTAATGTTCAAAGTAACACTACAATAACTACTAAATTGAACTACAAAGAGAATTACATACTCGGACAGAAATGATTAAAGAATCACCCTAGCCCTCGTCTGTAATTCTTAACTACTCTAATCAAAATTGATGAAAAGGAACATTCAATAGCATGACAAATTCATACTGTCTACTAAAAGAAAACTTCCAGCTACCTTGTTGAAGTTCTAGTTGAATGAAGTGAGAATGCTATAACACAAACTCCTGCCTGGGATCGAACCATATCTGCTCAGCTGTACCGATCACGAAGCGACTGGATATCAAGTAGACCCGATTACCGTTCGCGAAAACGAGACAAAGCTAACAGATGTTCAATTGACAAAGTTCATAGTTCTTTCACTTGCTAGAGAACATGACAACATCGATGTAGTAAGCCAAGCCAGTTTCATTATGTAGCAGTACAAATTGTCATTCAGACTTTCATAGTCTCTTCAATTTTCTCTTATAAAGCCTCATACTATAGTTGCTCATATTGGAATCAAGTAATCATCCTGAGTATTCAACGCTTCTATGTGTTACATTTCTTGTCTGTGTTTAGCCCATATTCTGCATCTTCATAACGTAGCAATATCTCTCTCTCTTTATATTATCTATGACAATCATGGCTAAAGCTGTTTATTCTGTACTGCAGTGTAGAACACGATGTTGTACCATTGGCTTAATAAGAAGTTGTCATACGTGACTGCAAGTTCGCTGTGTTTGAATTAAAGGTTAACACTGTTTGAAACTATAATAAGATCAGACGAAAATCCTATCACGTTATACTGTAACACGTGTATGTCGGCTCAACTCCACGATTACCGAACCAACACGTCTTCACGGCAACGCACGAACAAGTCTTAGACCAGACAACTCTACGACCCTCCTCTCTGAAGTTGTATTCACTAATCAACTCTTCGTTTGCTCCCGCAATTCATACTGTCTCCAGGTGATCCACAATGCACCTTGTTCTCTGATCGACAGCAACTATCGATACATATATCATTGCCGAGTTCAATAATCACATGTTATAATACTCTATGCACTTATACTCATATAAAAGTTCTCAGTTATATTCCTTTATCCACAGGATGCGTTTCCCATTCTTTGTTTCATACTGCATTGTGTATATTGCTCTACCACGATGTTCAAAATAACGACAGTGGTGCTGTGTCCATCTTGTATTCAATACAAGTATTAAAATATCCAACATGTGGTCGTCGGCATGTACGGCGGGTTGCTGACAGCTCCTGACCTCGCCACAGTACAACCGCGCACCTGCATTCCAAAGTAATTTCGCAGTGCTGCCATCAGTGTCATTGCCAACTTAACCTATATCCAACTAAATACAAAATACGGTCTCAGTACACAACAAAGAGACACTCAATACAGTGTGGAAAGAGTACTTTGAGGATTTGCCAAATCCAAATGGACATAGGGAGGAAGACAACGTATTGGAAGATGGAGAAGACAACACAGGAATGGAAAAGGACCTGACTTGGAGAGAACTGGAAATGGCTATAGACAAGATGAAAGGGGGAAGGGCACCGAGGTGTGGACGAAGTGAGTGTTGAAATGGTGAAGGCAGCAGGGGAGGTTGGGAAACAGTGGCTGTACCGTGTGATGAGGGTGGTATGGAAGGAGAAAAAGACCCCAGAAGATTGGAAGAAAGGATTAATTGTCCCAATATTTAAGAAAGAAAGCAGAAAGGAGTGCAGAAATTACAGGGGAGTCACAACTCATACCACACTGTTCAAAGATATATGAAAAGATATTAGAAAGTAGAATACGAGCCAAAGAGGAGAGAGAATTGAGAGAGGAGCAGTATGGATTCAGACCTGGGAGATCAACAGTGGATCTCATATTTTCAGTGAGACAGCTCCAGGAACACCACTACGAATTTGGAGAGGATCTGTTGATGGCCTTCCTGGACATCGAAAAGGACTATGATAGTGTGTGTAGGGAGAAGGTTTGGAAAGCAATGGAAAACATGGGAGTGGAGAAAGGGACTGCAGACAGAGTAAGGAGATGTACTGTGGAAGTGTGAGTTGTGTGAAAGTTGGAGGGGAAGGAACAGACTGGTTCAGACAAATGAGTGGCCTGAAACAGGGTAGTGCACTGTCACCCCTTCTCTTTATTGTGGTTATGGACGAGGTAATGACACGGGTAGCAGGAATGATAGGAGAAGATAAGATGAAAGCTATGGTGTTTGCAGATGATCTCATGGTCTGGGGAAACAAGGAGGAGGAAATTCAAGAACTACTCAAGGCTTGGGAAGAAACAGTGGGAGAGTACGGATGGAAGTTCAACATGAGTAAATGTAAGATCCTGTTAACGACAGGAAAAGAGACAAACCAATGAGTGGGATAACACTTGGAGGTGGACAGCTGAAGAAGGTGGAAAGTCTCGAGTACTTGGGAAGTATAGTGGAGGAAAATGGGAGAAATGACAAAGAGATTACGGAACGTGGCAGACAGGCAGAAGCATTTCTGAGAAGCATTAGGAGCTTAGTGTGGAATAAAGATGTCCCACAAAAAAGCAAGGAAGTGTTATACAGAAGCTACTATATCCCGATACTAACCTATGCATCAGAAACGTGGATAATGAAGAAAAAAGACATAAGCAGAATACAGGCAAGTGAAATGAATTTCCTACGAAGTAGGATCGGAGTAACAAGAAGAGACAGGGTGAGGAATGAAAAGGTCAGGGAAATAGTGAAAGAGGAGCCCTGGCAGGGTAGGATTGAGACATCAAGACTGAGGTGGTATGGACACTTAAAGAGAATGGAAGAGAAGACGATTACCAAGAGGATACATGAGATGCAGATGCAGAAGAAACGACCAAGGGGAAGACCAAAGGATAGATGGATGGAAGGAATGGAGGAGTGTGTCAAGAAGAGAGGCGAGGACTGGACTAGAGTGACAGCGGAGAGGTGGTGGGAAGAAAGGACTAAGTGGCGAGGCTTATGTTCCAAACAGACCCAGCCTGGGGCTGGAAACTGTACAAGAATATGATGATGATGTTATTGAAAGGCCCATAGATGAACTTATGTTAGTTGCCTCTATCAACACACAAAATTTCATCTTTAATAGATTCGCAGATATTGGGAACCGTCAACATATTTTGGATGATCGCCGTGTTGGATAGTTCCATATGTAGGTCGTAGAGCTATGTATCATTTGATCAAGATTATTACTTAGGTTCATTATTCAAACGTTCACTTCTATCGCTTGATTAGGACACAATCCTTTCTTTCTTTTTTATTTATTTCGCACAGCCATCGTCTTGAAGTTATTAAAGCAATTTAATAAAATTAGATGCCAGTAGCTTATATCATGTGCAATTGTGAGCCGTACCATGTATCACTGTGTTCGGTTGATTAAATCGCGAGACAATGCCATTTAAATACTTTAACTTCGCTTGGCCGCCATGTTAGTTTTGTACACAATATGGTTTTCAATGTCTCATAGGTGAGCTTATGCTAATATTCTCTATCACCATACTAAATTCAGCATCATATCAGTAATAGTTTCGGAGGTATAGAATTAGTTAGTTACTGTTGTTTTATGGGGCGGAACTAGAAAGTCATCTGCCCCTAAAAGAGGTATAGAATGCCGGAGAAATATTTCGCACGGACGCCATGTTGGATTTTCACATATGTACGCTACAGACTTATGTAGCATTAAATGAAAATTATTGCATAGGCTTCTTATGCAAACTTTCACTTCGATCGCCTAATTAGGACTCAAGAAATACTAACTTAATTTTATAATTTCACACAGCCGCCATATTGACGTTATTAAAACAAGTGAACTGAATTAGATGCCAGTAGATTAGAATTTGTGAAAACATGTACCTTACCAAATTTCACGGCGCTCGGATGGTTAAATCGCGAGAAAAGTCCAATTGAATGTTTCAAATTCACATGGCCGCCATGTTGGTTCTGTACTTAGCAGGTTTTTGAAAGTCACATATGTGAGCTTTATGTAGTGCCCTTTATTACCGTACATCATTTTAGGGTTATATCGGTAACTGTTGCGGAGATATAGAATGCCCGTTAAATATTACGCGCGGCCGCCATGTTGGATTGGTGAAACACATTAAAAGATGAAAGGCACACTCGTGGTTGGAAGAGATAGTACCGGTAGTATGCACTTACCGAGTTTCATTGAAATTGCTTCGGCCATTTAGATTTTATTTGGGGGACACACACATACGCACGGACAAAAGGTGATCTTATAAGCTTATTTTAAGCCTATTTTCATTTTATGAAAAAATAGGCTTATGAGATCACCTTTTGTCCGTGTGTCTGTGTGTGCGTATGTGTGTGATTTATGTGTATGCCCCCCCCCTAATAACTTCTAAACGGCTAGAGCGATTTCAATGAAACTCGGAAAGTTCATAGCACTATTTAGGCCGACCCCGCCGTGCCCTTCAAATTTTGTTACGTATCACCAATCCAACATGGCGGCTGTGCGAAATATTTCACCGGCATTCAATATCTCCGAAACTATTACCGATATCACCCTGAAATTTTATACGGCGATAAAGGGAACTACTAGAAGTTCATCTATGTGCCTTTTGAAATCCTGGTAACTACAAACCAACATGGCGGCCAAGCGAATTTGCGACTTTTAAATAGACGTTTCTCGCGATTTAACAAACCAAACGCTATGGAACTTGGTACATATTATGTTCATACACGTTGTAATGCACCGACATAAAACTTCGTTCAATTGTTTCCATAACCTCAAGATGGCTGCTGTGAGAAATATTTCACCGGCATTCTAAAGGCTATCTCTGAAACTATTACTGGTATCACACTGAAATTTTGTACGAAGATAAAGGGTACTGCTGGAAGTTCATCTATGAGACTTTCAAAACTACAAAATTAACATAATAATAATAATAATAATAATAATAATAATAATAATATCGTATGGCCTCGGGTGCCGTGTGCAAGCTTTGTTAATTGACACCCAGAGGGCAGCTTGCGTGTCGAATTTAATGCTCCTTGGAGCGCTATGAATGTCAAGGAGGTTAGATATCTAAGCTCCTCGACGCTACACCGCTTTCTAGTAGAGAAATTAGGAACTTTGTGTTGGTGGAAAATCCCGAGATTAATTTTGCCATTATGAACACGGCCTACTGAATTCAAATGGGTTCTTTAACATGCCAACCACGCATGACATGAGTATCGTGATTTTTGTCGCCTTTCAAAAATCACTTACCATGATCAGGAGCGAACCTGCAATCTTCGGGTTAGTAGTCCGACACTATAACCACACACCCACCGAGGCAAGCACAAAACTAACATGGCGGCCAAGTGAAGTTGAAAGTATTAAATATACATTTCTCGCGATTTAATAATCCAATCGTAATGAAACTTGGTACAGCAAATGTTTATACACATTGTAATGCACTTGTATTTAATTTAGTTCAATTGTTTACATAACCTCAAGATGGCGGCTGTGCGAATTTTAACATTAAGTTTTTATTTCTTGTGTCGTAATCATGCGATCAAAGTGAAAGTTTGAATAAAGAACATACGCAATAATTTTCCTTTAATGGTACATGACTCTATGGCCTATACATAGCCTATAACAATCCAACATGGCGACTATCCGAAATATTTAGACAGTTCTCAATATCTACGATCCTATTAAAGCAATCAAACGGATGTTTTCTTATGTTCATAGAGGATATGAACATAAGTTCGCCTATGGGACCTTAAATAACCTTGTGATCACAAATCCAACATGGCGGCGGCGCGAAGTATAATATTTTAAATGGTCGTTCCTCGCAATTTCACCATCGGAGTGCAGTGAAACTTGGTTCAGTAAATGATTATATAAGGTGCGTTCAAAAAGTAACGAGCCGGAGGCTGGAATGCGCAAACCTGTGACGACATCGGCTAATCGTGGCGTGTGTACCGAAGTGTGGTTCCGACCAGAGCGTGGTAGGTCACAGCCCGTCGCTGGAGGGCACTCGTGCACGTCACATGACGATACAAAGTGAGCAGCAGCATGCATCAATCGTCCAACGCTGCCAGTCGGATTGCAAACAGTGACATGGATGCGTCAACCGAAGAGCAAAGAGGTGTTGTTCGGTTTCTGACAGCGGAAGGAGTAGGGGGAACGGACATTCATCGCCGTAAGCCACAAGTGTACGGCGAATACTGCATGTCCCTTGCAAGGGTCAAGGCGTGGCACAAGCGCTTCAGGGAAGGACGGGTGTCGTTAGTCGATGCTGCCCGGTCAGGAGTACCCCCCTGCATTACCAATGACAACGTCCAGCTGGTTGATGCACTCATTACCCAGGACCGCCGAGTGACAGTGAACGCCATAGCCGCCGTGGTCGCTCCACGACAATGCACGACCTCATACGGCCAACACAGTCGTGGCACTCCTGCAGAAATTCAAATGGGAGGTTCTCGGACACCCTCCATACAGTCCCGACCTCTCTCCCTGTGATTACGCCATGTTTGGTCCCCTGAAAAGGGCTCTGCGGGGCCAACGATTCACCTCGGACGTCGATGTCCAGCTGTACGTGCGGAACTGGTTCACATTGCAGCCCAGGGAATTTTATGAGACAGCCATTCACCGCCTCGTGTCACAGTGGGACAAGAAGAGCCTCAACAGCCAGGGCCAATACTTCTAACATACAGGTACTGGTTTCTGTAATTATGCCTCCGGCTCGTTACGTTTTGAACGCACCTTATAGAAATGTTAATCCACTGGCATCTAATTTATTTCAATTGTTTCCATAACCACAAGATGGCAGCTGTGCGAAATTTTAAAATCTCGTTTTTACTTCTTGTATCCTAATCATGCGATTGAAGTTTGAATACTACACGTAACAATAATCTTCATGTAACAGTACATAACTCTAAGACCTACATATATACAAATCCAACATGGCATCCATCCACAATATTTTGTCGGTTCTCAATATCTACGAATCTATGACAGCAATCAAACTTAAATTTTGTATGTTGATAGTGGCAATTAACATAAGTAGGTTATATGAAAATAGGCTTTAGTTCTTCACGAAATTAGCGGAAGTGTCGGATTATTGAGTGTGTCTGAAATTTAGTTCAACTTATCAAAATATTCCAGTTTCTGTTGAGGTCTAGCGTAACGTGTTTACTTTCAGATGACGATGATAATTGTTTTTTTAAGGGGCCTAACATCTAGGTTATCGGCCCTTTCCTTTTAGAAGCCTTAATAATGAACTGCAAAGAAAGCGACAATTTCGAAACTGTATAGCATTGTTTAACAGTGTAACTAACAACATTGTTGCGCATGATCGTTGATTACGAGGACTGGATTAGCGAGAGTTTAGTCTAGTTAGTAAGTTAGTTATTCTTGCTTTAAGGGGCGTAACAGCGAGGTCAACTGCGTCTCTTAACAAACATAAAATTATACAAAGTTTTGAATTTAAAATTTAGTGGTGAACGCCTAAATACGATTAAAATAGATCAAACAAAAAATTAAATAAAACTAACAATTATATATAATAAACAAAAATTGCAACAACAAAAAACAGAATTTTTTAAGAGAACAAGCCATACTTAGCGTATCCAGATCCTAAGGCTAACCCCTTATTTTCCGTTACCTGGCATTAGTTTTTTGGATGCCATTCACGGGTATATCAGCAAATCTTGGAGGGTTTTGCCGCGTCTGTTGCGGGTTTTCCCTATGTGTACCCTGTTAGGCTCATCAACAGGCCATTAATCTGGAGCCCACTGGGATATTAAACCTACGACTAGATCCCATGTATAGAGCACATTTTACTTTTTTTCTGAGAGAACAGCAATAAGAGATCTCTCCATAATTATGTTGTTGATGTTTGAGTCTTCAGTTTTTGACTGGTTTGATGCAGCACTCCATGCCTCCCTGTCATGAGATAATCGTTTCATCTCTACATAGCTACCACACCCTACATCTGAGGCTATCTGTTTAACATATTCTAACCTTGGTCTAACCCTACAGTTCTTGTCCTCGACCCTTCCTTCCATAACTAAGCTTGCTATTCCTGGGAGTCTTAATATGTGTCCTACCAACCTATCTCTTCTCTTCATTTGCAGTCGCCAGAAACATCTGTCCTCTCCCACTCGGCTTAATACCTCTTTGTTTGTAACCCTATCTACCCATCTGATCTTCATAATTCTCCTGTAACACCACTCGCTTCAAGTCTCCTCTTCTCTGCTGCACCAATAGTCCAAGTTTCACTTCTATAGAGTGCCACGCTCCAGACAAAGGTTTTCAAAAATGACTTCCAAATACCTAAATCTATGTTCGATGTCAACCGATTCCTTCTTTGTAAAAATGCTTTCCTTGCCTGAGCCTACCTACTTTTTATATACTCTTTGCTTCGTCCATCACTGGTTATTTTGCTTCCTAAGTAAGAAAGGTTCCCTACTTCCTTCAGATTTTCACCTGCCAATTTGATGTCCATAGTATTTTCTGATTTATTTTTGTTTTACATTTATTAATTTTCATCTTGAATTCTTTCCTCAAGACGGAGTCAATGCAATTCAAAAACTCATTCAAATCCTCAGGCGTGTCGGCCAAGATGACGATGTCATTAGCAAATCTAAGAGTTGAAATTATTTCTCCTTGAATCTTCACTCCCACTTTAAATTTTTCTCCAATATCTTTCATTGCTTGTTCAATGTAAGGATTGAAAAGTATGGGCGATTAATTGCAGCTTTGCCTTACACTTTTCTGAATACCAGCTTTCTCTCTCATGTCCTTCAGTTCGAATAACTGCTGTCCGGATTCTGTATGGGTTGTAGATCACACTCCTATCCCTGTACTTTATTCCAATAAAGTACAGGGCCATATAGATGAACCAAACGATGGAAATTTGGCTTTCATGTCCAAGTTTTAAAGCTCCATCAAATCTTCTATACAACGCTGGGGGAACGTACGCACGCAACGAAAGCCTCATTTGTTCAAGAGCATGATTAGAGCAAGCTTGAAATAGAAAATCTCAGCCTCGGGATGCAAAACTGAGAAGAGGCACTTCAGTGATACCTGAACATCGCACTGGCCTTGTGCGACTGTCAGGTTGATCAGGTCCAGTATCAAGGAAGGTCTTCAACAGCCTTGAAATATGAAGACACAATTTGCATATAGATTGCACAGCATGACGCGGAATCTGAAGAGCGAATATTGTAAGCGCACGTCATGTCATCTGCTTATCTCCTAGATTTAAATTGAGACATATACTTTCAACACGTGGCGTAGACCACCCACTAGAACCGTAAAACACCTTGGCACAAAGTGGAGACCATTTGTTTTTATTGTCGTCATTCCTCTGAACAGAAACCATAATGGGTCAGTGAGAGATTTCTTGGCCTTAAAAATGTATCAGTCGCAACTTTATTGGCACTGAAGAGATTTCTGTATTGGGTTTCTCTGCTAGTGCTGCCTCACGGCCTAATGTACAGTTCATAAGTTGAGGGACTTTATCTGTTCATGTTTGTGGTGATGTCTAAACAATAAAATATATCAAACCGGTTCTCTAAAGCAGTCGACAAATGGAAACGTGAACCTACTAAAAGACTGGAGGTGGTGAGTATGCTTGGATCTACCCGTGCTTGTTACAGTAAATTAGGAGTGCTATTCCCATTCAAAATAACAATATCCATAATCTGTTATCCGTGCAGTCCACTGGCCTAGTGCAAGTCTCCCAAATTGACACCATACCTCGCAGATCGTTGATATCGTTCCAGTACCTCAAACCAGAAATAGATTTCTGGGCAGAGCCGGGAATTGCGCAAACAAGCACCAGCATCAGATTTCTGCATGTGAAATGAAAATCCACAGCCTGCTTCCAGTCTCCGACCGGATCAGGAATGGAATGAATAAAGGCCCCATCTAGCGGCGAGGATATGAACTGTGCCGGCTGCCGAGGCCTGACGCACTCCTCTGGGGCAATGATTAAATGAATGACAGATGAAATGAAATGTTAGTGGAGAGTGTTGCTGGAATGAAATTTTGACAGGGAAAACCGGAGTACCTGGAGATCTCACATGGAGTGACCGGGATTTGAACCACGGACCCAGCGGTGAGAGACCGCCGTACTGCCACCTAAGCCTCGGAGGCTTCAGATTTCTGCATGTAACAAGTAAATTGCCCAATTGGGTCGTCACCTTACAAAACGTATGGGCCATATAGATGGAAGGTAGCGAATTAAAATGCCTCACAAATGCAAGACTCAAACTCTTGACCTTTGGAATTCGTCTCCAATACTCTATGAACCAAGCCAGCCTGTGACAACCTATCATACTATGATCGTAACCCCTCTGTGATCTTTAATTCCAGGAGTTTATTTATTTATTTATTTATTTATTTATTTATCTTCTTCTTCTTCTTCTTCTTCTTCTTCGAATCACCCACTTTGGGGTACGTCAGATCAATCACTTATTAGATGCTTGTGCTCTCCTTTTCTCCCAATACTTCTTCATTCTCTCTGATCTTCTCTTTCTTTCCTCTTGTGATATCTGCATCGGTTTTCTGGAGACGGCTCTGGCTTGGAACTTCTTGGTGTTGTCTTCGGTCACGGTTTTGGCTGTACCATTCATCAACATAATTTCAGTAATCTGGAGCTCTCACAGGTCCTTTTCTACTTCCGTAAACCAATTAGGTTTGATCTTCTTTTTGGAAAAGAAGTCAAAGATTTTCTTGGTTAATCGGGCAGGATTCATCCGGTAGATGTGTCCATAGAAATCAATCATCCTTTTCCGTATGATATCTGAAATTCTCTCCGACTTCACATACAAGGTGTCGTTCCTATAGAAAACTTGTTTGTTATTTTGGAATTTAGGACCTATGATCTTCCTCAAAATGTTTATCTTTATTTATTTATTTATTTATTTATTTATTTATTTATTTATTTATTTATTTATTTATTTATGTATTTATTTAGCATATGGCTTTTAGTGCCGGGAGTGTCCGAGAACATGTTCGGCTCGCCAGGGGCTGTAGCTGCTTCAAGAGGTCACCCATAGGGTGAGCTACAAGTTCCGATCAATTCAAGGAGTTCCAACTTTCGCTACTACTCTAGATATCACTGTGAGCTAGTGGTGAACGTTGGAGCTTTGATAGAGCGTTACAACGAAATCTAACCTAGAAATTTAGCTTCACACTAGTTTAGTAGGAGTAGCTTGACCGGATTGATGAGCAAGGAAATCTTCCGCTGTGCACGACCTAATAGCTGACAGCCTGCTTGGCAGTGGCGCCGCCAGGGGTGTGCAAAGTGTGTGGCTGCATAGGGCCCCACGCCTCTCTGGGCCCCGCAAAAGGTTACTAACAACCGACGATGGACAACCTCTAAAAATAAATACATAAATAAATAAATAAATAAATAAATAAATAAATAATACTATTAATAATAATAATACTAATAATCAATAATAATAATTTAAAAAAATAGAAATCTGACCTTCAACAACCTATCAACTTGGGCTGTACTACAATTTTGCTAGACAGATCGAAAAATGCTAATTGCTGAAATTAATGTGAAACATAATTCAAACATTTATCACTAGATTTCGCATTAAACTATTAAGAAACTAAAATCCATTACAATATGAAAGACACCCGAGGTAGAAGAAAGAAATGAGGAAAGTGGAATTGTAACGGCTTTGAAGTAGCCTACATCGTGCGGAACAATCTGAGAGAAATGTATCCATATACAAGTATTGAACTTAGAATAGTTGATATTATTCTCGCCATAGTTGCGGCTGCCGAGTACATAGTTTCTCAACATTAAAATTAATTAAAACCTATCTTAGAAATGCCGTGACTCAAGGCAGACTGTTATCACTTGCAATTCTGTCCATAGAAAATGAATTAACATCTCGTTTCAACTATAAATATTTAATAAAAGACTTCAGCCAGAAAAAAGAGCAGAATAGTTCATTTTTAGCATTGTTTGTTACTTAAAGTTTTTGAAATAGTAACACTTTACTGTATTTTAAAATTAAAATATTACAAATCACTCAATTTATTTCACTTATTTTAATTTCCCCAGACCCCCACGCAAATCTCGTACCGCACATGGCCCGGCAATGGCTAGCGCCAGCCAAGTGAAGGCTCTATGTAGGCTATCGACGTACTTTATAAGGCCCGGATTTTACTGCCTTCCTGATCATCCGGACAGTTCATGGTGTTCGATTTCAACCAGTTAAAGGGTACGCTAAAATACAGGATGTCTCAAAAAAGTACTAACACTTTGAATGACTATAAAATGATCTATATTATTAAAAATATTGATGAAAACTTATCCGAGTCCGTCCGGCCATACTATCCGGCCGATTTTCTTCATCCTTTTTTTAAATGAAAGGTATTCATGCACAGATTTCTCATCAAGTATTACAAATCACTTAAATTACGCCTTTCTCAAATTATTTGATTTTTTCAACTTTTTCCAACTTTTTCCAACTTTGATGTAATCATATCTTCGGTTCTAATTGAGTTACGAAGGTCGTTTTAGTCTATGAACACTCAGTCGATCAAGCTCTATCATTTCAGTTCCTAACCATTCAAATCGACTGATTCTGAGGAATGTTATGAGTGGACATACGATATTACATCTCATTTTTTTAACAGTTTTTCTCATTGTAGCAATCATATCTTTGGTTCTAATTGAGTTACACTGTTATTTTTGAACTACGAGCCCCCAGTGGATCAAGCTCTATCTTTGAGGTATTAAATATTTACATTGGTTGATTCCGAGGAATGTTATGAGTGCCGAAGCGAATATTAGAAATAATTATGAGAACTTAACCGAGTCCGTCCGGCCATTCTATCCGGTCGATTTCCTTCATACCACTATTAATTGAAAGGTATTCATGCAACGATTTGTTATCAAGTATTACAAATCCCTTCACTTCCGCCTTACTCAAATTATTTGATATTTTCATCGTTATCGATCTTTTTCCAACTTTGAAGCAATCATATCTTTGGTTCTGATTGAGGTACTCAAGTCGTTTTAGTCTAAGAACACTCAGTGACTGAAGCCCTTTCATTTGAGCTGTTAAGTATTCAAATCGGCTGATTCTTCAGAATGTTATGAGTGAACATTCGATATTATATCTCATTTTTTCAATATTTTTTCTCATTGTAGCAATCATATCTTTGGTTCTAATGACGGAAATTTCGTATTGCACTAGCGTTTTGTATTACAATCAACAAAGTGCAAGGTCAAACGCTTCATAGAGTCGGAATCTACTTGCCTGATCCTGTTTTAGGCCATGGAATGTTCTATGTTGGCTTATCCCGAGGAAAATCATTTAAAACTAAGAGTCGACGCACAGCGAACATTGTCTGGAAGGAAGTATTGTAAAATAAAGGTTATAAACTATTACTTATTGTCGTAATTTTTTCAATCCGATACTGAAAAATTATGCTGCGGAGCAGTATGGGCGCCCTAGTTATTTATGAACATAGAGACAAGTTTAAGGGCTTCAACTATAGAAGTGACATGTAATTAAAGATTCATATTCGCAAATGTTCAAATTGATGACCGTCAGTGTCCAGACAAAGCTGATACCGCGAACCAATGGATTCGCAAACGTTACGACAAAGTTCATTTGGAATTTCGTGACATTGTCTTTCAATTTCCAATTTCAATGCATCAATTGTTCTTGGTTTGCTGCGATAAACTCTCTGTCCTTGAGGTATCCCCATGAAAAGAAGTCCTTTGACGTGATATTTGGGGAACGTGCAGGGTATTCAATGGGACCCATTCGTCCAAACCATGTGTTTGGATGAGCTGCTTCGAGGTGAGCTCTGACATCGTGATGGTAGTGGTGATCCATATTTCTGAAAGTAAACCTCGTCATCACCAAACATCTCTTCAAAGTGTGGACCGACGGACTCCTCCGGGAAGGTTAGGTACCTGCCACCATGGACAGTTCCGTTAAAAAATAAAATAAAAAAATGGTCCTATGATGCCCAATGCTGATATCCCACACCTTACTGTTTGTTACCCCTGGTAAGTTAAAATTGTGCTCAACTGTAACATGAGGATTTACAGGACTCCAGTAGGTACAATTATGGCGATTAATTGTGTCATTTAATTTAAACGTGGCCTCATCGCTTCAGACAATTTTGTGTGGAAACCCTGCATCTTCTGCACATTTTTCCAGGTACCATTCACAGAATTGAACTCTCCGGTCCGGATCGTCTTCATTGAGAGCATGGGTTCGTGTTGGAATGTAGGATTTCCAGCGCAGACGCTTCATGATGCAATGGACGCTATATTTTGAGATGTGTGTCTCTCGAGCCGTTTGTCGTAGTGATTTCGGTGGGGATCGAGTGAGGGCTTCCTGCATCTGTCCTTCTTTTCTAGGACTGATAGATGTCTGTGGTCGTCCAGAACGTTTCTTGTTGACGTTGTGAACGGTTCCATTTGCTTCAAATTTATCTCTGATGCGAGCAATGGTCCGGTGCGTCGGTGGCGGTTTGTCGAATTCTGGATACTGACGGTCATCAATTTGAACATTTGCGAACAGGAATCTTTAATTGCATGTCTCTTCTATAAATGAAGCCCTTAAACTTGTCTCTAATCATTTGTCTTTAATCATTTTCTAAGCATTCAAAGTGTTAGTACGGCGGCTTCGGTGGCGTAGTCGGTAGCGTGCTGAGCTTCTATGCCCAAGGTAACGGGTTCAAACCCGGCCGAAGCCGTCGGATTTTTAAGAGCGTTAATAATCCCTCAGTATGCCTTCCTTCGGAGGGGAAGTAAAGCTGGCGGTTCCATGTCATATATTTATGGCATGTTAAAGAACCTTCCACTAATTACACCTGTGTGAAGCTAAATTGGATAGGTTAAGAATGTAAACAACGCTCTTAGGTTTCTACGTTCGTTGCCAAGAGCCGACTGCGGTGGCGTCTAGTAGTTAAGTTCTGAACTTGGCCTAGTAGTCGTTGACGTTGGCGCTTGGCGGCAAAAGTAGGAATTATTTGAAAAATTCTAAGTTGCAGTACTTAAATTAAAAAACAGATAACACACACTAATACAGTCATCACAATTAACATCGGTTATCAGACAGATTCTACACACACCCAAAGTACACGGGGCTACATGACCGCGTTGTCGCAGCCCCTAAAAATAAGAACCAACCAACCAAAGTGTTAGTACATTTTTTGAGACATCCTGTATTTTACACGGCTTCTTAGCATGCAGTATGGTAACAAAGTAGGGGGTGAAGTTTGGGCATGACCAACGAACAGCGGTATTGCGTAGCTCAATAGATCATGGCAGTCCTCTATACTCTATAGTCAGGTTACAATCTTTGAGTCAGGAGGCCATAGAGTAGCAAATAATGTTTCAACATGGCTGACCTCCTATCTGAAGTCATGAAATCTATGGAGGCGACATGCCATTGCTAGCTTCCTTTTTTTCAACATTCCAATCTTCATAACTGGACAAACAGCTGTCCCGAAGAGCGTTGGTGCATTATTTCCACATATTTCGACGTAACTGCCTCAAAGCTACGTTATAGACATAACTGGCCAAGAAAGTTTGCATCAGCTCTTGCGCTGAAGTGTAACCCTCCAACATTTTGTAGGATGGAATATTCTTAGAGCCTGCCTTTCATTCTCTGCCACTAGCATACTGTATTTTAACGATATTTACATAGCATAACAATACCATTAGTGTCCTTGCTCATTTGTAGGGTGACAATGGTATTTATTTCTTGCTGCGAGAAATGCGAACGACGCGTGTTCGCTTGACGTCTGATAGACGACTCGGTCTCCCACTGCTGACAATATGTGACATGTGGCGATCGATGAAGGTAAACGAGATAAGATACCACATCAAACAAATGAGGCTCTGTTCTCGATCAGATAACAATGATTTACTGCAGAAATATATTGATATAGACATTTACCTTATGTACACAGCGGTATAAGTTACTTCACAGGACATGCAATAAAAGGCGTAAGTTCTGTAATAATATTATTAATAATAATAATAATAATAATAATAGGAAATCAAGAAATTTTATCTGACAAACACTGACTGAGATCAGGTCGAAAGTAAAGGGGGGACGTACACGAAATACATGTACAAATACATTCATTCACCAAATCCACACTTTTGAAGTTACACAAATGAAATGTTGTACAAAGGTCAAGAAGAGTTAGGTGTACCATTGACAATTTTTCATAATTTTAACATAATAATTTGAATTATTTTTCAAATCTCAAATTTGATGACCCCATGATTCACAAAGCTACATTTTTCTGACAAACCATCCGACAGATTGTCAAGCAAATTTTACAGTATAACCTCAATATATATAGAAACAAATACACATAACTTTTTTTAGTAGATTTACATTTAATGAATTTATATTAATTGTTTTTTAAATTGAAAAGAAAAATCAATAAAAACTGTACATTCTTTCTAGTATATCTCAGCGTACATAAATTTTATTGAAATTTCCCTCTGTGTATATGTTTGTTATACACACTGTAATGTGGATGATAAACATTATGGCTCTACCTTTCCACGTTTCTGAGAAAAATGTACCTGAACAATGAAAATAGAAATTGTGAGAAAATGAACTTTAAAGTTGAACTCACTTTTTCTTTGCCATTCCGTTTATCAAAAGGCACCAGAACTGTACTGTGTGTCCTCCTTTCCTTCAAGACTTCTCTTCTGGCTTCTTTTTATCTGTCTTGTGTTCTTTGCAAGATCATCAGTGGATTTCTCAGCTGCATGTATACGTTGTGTGTCAATTTTCTTAGGAGGAACTTCTCATCCTCCTGCTATTAAAACAGGCGTCAAACAAGGAGATGGCTTATTTCCATTATTGTTCAATCTAGTGCTAGAGAAAGTAATCCGAACTTGGGAAAAGGAAAGAAATAATATCGACAAGCTAGTTAAAGGTAAAATTCATCTGAAATGTTTGACCTTTGCAGATGATCTGGTAATATTGTCGAAAATGGGCAAGAGGCTATTCATTACTTGGAAGAAATTCATGAAATTGCACGTAAAACTGTACTTCAAATTTCATTTCAGAAAACCCGACACATGGAAAGATCGCCTCGTTACTTCAACAAACAACCTCTGATTTGGAAAAGTTCCTCAGGTATATAATTTGAAGTACCGTATGCCTACTTCAGGGAAATCATATAACCAACTGGATTAAATCGCGACGAAAACAAAGATTGAATCTCTATACAAACACTTGGAACAGAACAACAGAAATCAACATCTCGGAATGCAAAATTAAAACACTATATCACGGTATTCTACCAACAGGTACGGGGACTAGTATGGAACAAGGATATACCCATTAAGGCTAAAGAAGTTATGTATAAAGCATATTATGTTCCTATAATGACATATGCAGCAGAAACTTGGACAATGACTTGGGATGAGAGCAAAATACAGGCAGCTGAGATGAGATTCCTGAGAAGTATGGTCCAGAAAACGAGGAGAGTTAGAGTGAGAAATAAAGATATACGGAAAGAACTGGGAGTACAGAAACTAAATGACAAACTGGAGTAAAACAGATTGAGATGGTTTGGACATGTCAAACGGATGAATGAAGTAAGGCTACCAAGACGAGCACTGGAACGACGGATGGCAGGGAAGAGAGGACGAGGAAGACCAAGAATGCGTTGGATGGACTCGGTGAAGTATTGCATTAGAAAACGGAACCTGGATTGGAACACCGTCTCGGAAAAGGAAAGGTGGAACGACAGAACAAAGTGGAGAGGAACCATATTTGCCCCCACACAGTGTCAGCTGGAAAAGGGGAAATGAAGATGATGATGATGATGATCACGGTAATTCAACCTGAAGCATTATACGCATCAGAAATCCTGATCATTGGAGGCAGATTATTAATTTAAAATTAGGAAACCGAGAAAGAAAAAGTCCCCAAGAAAATCTCCAAGGGCTCAATCTAGTGGGACGTGGGTTGGTGACCACGGCGCCCCAGCTGAGTCTGGCATTGCTTCCACTTACTTGAACCGGGCTCCTCTCCGTCTTTCCTGTCGACCTCTCTTGGTCAACTCTTGTTCTCTTCCGACCCCGACGGTATTAGGGTATCCGAGGCCTAGGGGGTATTTCCTTTCCCGCCTAATTGGCCTATGTCTCATCGTTCCTGATCCCTCTTTCTTCGAGAGATCAGTTTTCTTTTCTTTTCATTATATCTCCTGCCTTTTGCTGAAGCCTCTAAAGGAGGCAGGGTGTGTGTAGCCTCAACACTTCTGGTGCAACCTGGATAGTGCTACACCCTCAAGGGGTCACGGCTGGTGAGTTCGGGAGTTGGCGACCCCGTGGTATTCCTGAGCGGGGTCCGGATTTTCTCCTTTCCCCATAGCCTTTGGGGCAAGCCGTCTCCTCTTTCCCTTTCCTATCTACCTTTTCTAAGTCCCTCAATCCCCATTCTTCGAGGGGTGAGGGAATGTATTTCCCCTTTCTTATATCTCCCTTACATTTGTTTTCTTTTCCTTTCCTTCCTCTAGTTTGTAAGCTGTAATTAGTTTTAATTATAGGTTCATTTCATTTTTCATGATCATCCAAACCATTAGGGACCGATAACCTAGATGTTAGGCCCTTAAAGGGGCAGTTGACCTTGTAGTTCCTCCCCTTAAAACAACAATAATTAACTAACTAACTTGAGCCCATAAAAAGCAATTATCATCATCACCATCATCAAAATCTCTGCCCCAGTGTGCATAGGGACGAAAAGTAAGGATGTAAAGGAGATCTCACGAGACATACCAACATTTGGAGAAAATATCAGACACTATTAGAAAAAGATGATTGAACTTTTATGAAGCTTGCCACGGTGGGTGAGTGGTTATCGTGTTGGATGGCTAACCCTAAGCTTGCAGGTTAGCCCCTGGCCGTGGTAAGTGATTTTTGAAAGACGACAAAAATAACGACATGGATGTCATACGTTGTTGGCATGTTAAAGAACCCATTTGAATTCAGTAGGCCGTGTTCAATGGCAAAATTAATCTCGGGATTTTCCGCCAACACAAAGTTCCTCCATTCTCTACTAGAAAGCGCTGAAGTGTCAAGGAGCTTAGACATCTAACCTCCTTGACTTTCATACCGTTCAAAGAAACGACGAAATTCGACATGCAAGCTGCCTTCTGGGTGTCAATTAACAAAGCTTGCACCCGGCACCCGAGGCCATACGACTATATTATACTTTTATGAACATATTCAAAGAATGGACAGTGAAAGACATAGTAATAGTACATTATGCAACGAGCCTATAATGCAATACGAGTGTCTTAATTACCATTATAGGCGAGTTACATACGACTGTTTATGTTCGACGATAATTATAACCTTATTATATGTTTTAACATAAATATTCATAAATATCTGTGGGATTCAGTTACTTCAGTTAGTGATCAGGGCGCGCTGGCTTTGCTGACTGAACAGAGCGCATGCGTGGGTCAAAGCACTTCGAAACCTGAGACCAATTACTTTGCTTGGCAATGCTATTGTTTACAGCCTGCATGATGACGATTGCCGTCCGGCTCTAGCTTTCACTAATATTGTCACCGAAGTCGTTTGAAAGCAATACACTGTGTAGAAATTGGAGTTGGGGATATTAAGGTACAGTGCTATTTCGTGTCTCATATTCGCCAGTTTATTTACGCGAACATATGGGATGGTACACTTTCCATGTCGATAATGTATATAGAAGGATGCTGTGTTGCTAACTTCTGGACGTAGATTCATAAATTTCTTGCATATGTCATAGTATTTTCTTATGACCGTAACGGTTCGTGATGATTTTGTCTTTGTGTTTGGGATTGTAACTACAATGGTTGATCCGATATCCAATTTGAACTTTCAAATCATGTAATTCATGTCCGAAATGTTGGATTTTGAGCGCATGCGCGAAGGTATCCTTAACTAATTGGTCAATGAATGAGCTCTGATTGGCTGGAGAAACTGTTTCATAATGAATACTAGTACTACAATGACCCTCATTATGATACAGTTTTCTATATAATATTTAATCATGCCTCTTCATCAAAAGCCAAGAATAACTGGATAATTGAAATTGAAAATGACCTTCAAGAAATCAGCGTAAAGCATGAAATTTGATGCGACAGATCGTTGGTGAACAAGCATTACTTTGCTGCTGATGGACAACAGAAAGGATGAAAAATGATAGTGATAGAATGAAGAGATTTTGGGAAGAGAAGAAAGCTAATTCAAATTCTTCTGTGGAATAGCGCTCCATATTTGGGCATCCATTGCGATGTTTACGATTTATCTGGAGGTTCCGGCGGCTTCGGTTGCGTAGTTGGTAGCATATTGAGCTTCTATGCCCAAGATAGCGGGTTCAAACCCGACCAAAGTCGTCGGATTTTTTAAGAACGTTAAAAATCCCTCAGTATGCCTTCCTTCGGAGGGGAAGTAAAGCCGGCTGTCCCATGTCATAGATTTATGGCATGTTAAAGAACCTTCCACTAATTGCACCTGTGTGAAGCTAAATTATATATAGGGTAAACATTTGACTAACGTTCCTAGGTTCGTACGTTCGATATCAAGAGCCGACTGCGGTGGCATCTGGTAACTAAGTTCGGAACTATTTGGTCGTTGACGGAGGCGTTTGGAGGCAAAAGTAGGAACTACTTGAAAAGATTCAATGTCTGCAGTCTTTACTTGAATTAAAACAGATACACACACTAATACAGCCATCACAATTAACACCGGCTATCAGACAGATTCTACACACACCGAAAGTACACGGGACTACAGTACATGACCGCGTTGTCGCAGCCCATAAACTGAGGAACCAACCAACCTACCAACCTATCTGGATATTAGCTGCGTACTGTTCACCAATCTGTGCATTCACCCAGGATATCCTCGCAGCTTAGTCGTACTGCACGTGGGAGCCGGGAGTCCGGAGATCAAGCTGACAGCGGCCAGCCTGAGGTTGAATTTCCACACTCCATCTAGGATTATGCCAGGGTGTTGCCGCGCAATCTCCTCCAATTCTCTAGATTAACGGTCACGTTAAACTACAAGCTTTTTTCTCCTCCAGTTCTAGACCCTAAAACATACAGTAACCCAGGTTATCTGGCACACACCCAAAAACACAGGACAACGAAGTCTCAAAGCCCATAAATCAGGTGTTCTCGGCCTTTCAGAGACTGTGAGCACCATCCTCAGGCCATACCAAGTGCTCGAGCACCATTAAATCGAATATAGGCCTAATAATCATGCTAGAAGCATGCGCCTCTCTTTCCTTTTCCTCTCTCTCCCTCTGAAGTACTGAAATAGCTAGGAATTCACCACTCACCAGGCATGCTGCAACTGCTTGCATGCTGATAAGATACATTTACGTATGGACAGTCGAGTCGAATCAGCACCTTTCGTGTTCCTCATAAATCAGGGCTGTCCAATTATTTTTACTATAGATTAAAAATACTATCACATAAAGTGATCAACAAGTACTGGAAGAAGAGAAAAGACAAAGGGACGAGGAGATACGGGCCCCGTGGTCCCCAGTAGGCCCAAACGACTAAGAAGAAGAAACACTATCCCATAAAGATGGTATAATTGATTTCACGCCCAGCGAATTAAAACTCAGCAATTATTCTAGGTTTGTGCCGTGTCTTGTGTGGGTTATCACCTAGGACATCAAGCTGGCTCATCAGCGGGCTCTCGGTGTCCCCACCCGGACCCCAACAGGAGTAGAGACCTGCGCGCTACCTCCCTTTTTATGAAGCGCACCTGCGCCTCTAATGCGAGAAATAACAGCTCTAGCAGCCATAACCTCCCTATTAAGGCTTCCAAAAAATTTGTAGAACGCAGTTCGCTATTCTTGTGTGGGTCCGGGCGGGGACACCAAAAGTCCGCCGATGAGCCTTCTTGGTGTCCTAGGCGAAATCCCATATAAGACACGATACAAACCTAGAAAAATTGCTGAGTTTCAACTATCTCATAAAATAACATTTCTCACTGACAAAACTTGTAATGAAAACACTATAATTCCTGTTCGTGCAACATAATTTTAATTGAAGAATGGATCTCAGAGGAGCTTGTGTTCTCGAGTGAGCCTGTCCTAAATCAATCAATCAATCAATCAATTAATCATTCATTCAATCAATCAATCAATCAATCAATCAATCAAAAGCAACAACAACAAAATGTTGATGCCAGCCCGTAACGAACAAATAAACATTAAACTGAGCATACATTATACACCCCCGAGTTCAGGACTTGACAATTCAGTTACCAAGCAAATGCTGATTGTTTGTTTGAGTCACTACGTGTGAAGGTTTACAATGTATTCCTAGACAAGTATCTGACTTCAACTATTTCCTAGCTAGCTGATGGATGGTGAGCACATTGAAAACATGGACCAAACATGTCATTTCTCACAGCTGATGGCTAACCGAAGGTTGGTTCTGTGTTGGTTGATATCTTTGCTGTTGATCTTAGAACATTCATTAATTGATCCCTTGGATGAACATCGAACACGTAATGGCAAGGTGAGCTGCATTATAGAGCAGCATTCATGGCTCAGGCGCAAACAAAGCACATTTAATCTCACCACTACTATAACACCGGGCGAGTTAGCCGTGGTCGTTACGGCATGACTGCTGGCAGTCGCTCATATCCGGGAGGCGAGGAGGTTCGAATCCCCCCGCCGGCAACCTTGAAGATGGTCTTCTCTGGTTTCCCATCTTCCTTCCAGGCAAATGCCGGGGTTGGTCCCCAACTATAGGCCACAGCCGCTACCTTCCAACTCCTCGTCCTTACATGCAAACTTTCCTCCCCAGACAACACCTCACACGCGACGGTACTTGTAGCTCACCCATTGTGTGTCCGCCTCGAAGCGGCTACAAAACTGGCGAGAGTTGACCAAGTGTCCTCGGACACTCCCGGCACAAACAGCCATACGCTAAAAAAAACTACTATAACCTCTTGGAAAGAAGACGGAGAGGAGCCCGGGACAAGTAAGTGGAAGAATGCCGGACTCAGCTGGCACCCCGTGGTCGCCAATCCACGTCCCACTAGATGTGAGCCCCTGGGGGTGAAAGTACAGAAATATACGGATTTACATTAATATAAACAATCTCTGAAATCAAGATATCGGGGTTCCTTTCCTCCTTTCTTGGTAGAACCACCTTTCCAATGCGTTGTCAAGCAGTTCAAGTTTAGGCTTTTTCAATGTTTTGCGATTCTTAAGAGCGTTTTCACCATTTATCGTCACTGTACATGATTCAATGTCTTTCCGCTTGCCACGGTGGGTGAGTGGTCAACGTGTCGGTCTACTAATCCCCAAGCTTGCAGGTTCGCTCCTGGCCGTGGTAAGTGATTTTTTAAAGGTGGCAATAATTACGACACCATGTCATACGATGTTGGCATGTCGAATAATCCATTTGAATTCAGTAGGTCGTGTTCATAATGGCAAAATTAATCTCGGGAGTTTCCGTAAATTATTATTGTCTTTCCGATCTCTTCTCCAAACTTTAATTGTCGTAATGCCTACACTGAGTTCCTTAGCAATTATTTGGAGTGATTCCCCTTTGTCCAGTCTTCGTAGCACTGCTAATTAGCCAACTTTCGATTTTTGCAAAAAATGAAAGTAGACTTATGAGATCACTACAGGGCAAAAAAAGTGTGTCTGTCTGTGTGTGTGTATGTGTGTGTGTGTGAGTCTGTGTGGGTGTGTGTGTGTGTGTATGTGTGTGTGTGTGAGTGTGTGTACTCTGAATGTCTGTCCCCCCCCCTATCAATTCGAACACGGTGAGCGCAAATTGAACGAAATTTGGTACAAAGGTAGCACTAGCAAAGGACACCTCAGTGTCATGTTTTATATCGCCGCCATCTTGACGGAAACGTAATGGCGGCCACACAAATGTTCAAAGCTTAAATCAAATTACGACTAACCTAATCATCCGATCTCTACCAAATTTTGCAACAACATACCTTTATGGGGGCAGCATCCTTTGACCAAACTAATAGGTCATCAGCCTAATAGTTTGCGGATGGCGGCCATCTTTGTGTGAAAATCGATTGACCCTATTAATTCGAACACGGTGAAACCGAATGGAACGAAATTTGGTACAGAGGTAGTACTAGCAAAGGGCACCCCAGTGTCATGTTTTATATCGCCGCCATCTTGACGGAAACGTAATGGCGGCCAACCAAATGTTCAAAGCTTAAATCAAATTACGACTAACCTAATCATCCGATCTCTACCAAATTTTGCAACAACATACCTTTGTGAAGGGAGCATCCTTTGACAAATCTAATAGGTCATTAGCCTAATAGTTTGCGGTTGGCGGCCATCTTTGTGTCAAAATCGATTACCCCTATTATTTCGAACATGGTGAAACCGAATGGAATGAAATTTGGTACAGAGGTAGCACTAGCAAAGGGCACCTCAGTGTCATGTTTTATATCGCCGCCATCTTGACGGAAACGTAATGGCGGCCACCCAAATGTTCAAAGCTTAAATCAAATTACGACTAACCTAATCATCCGATCTCTACCAAATTGTGCAACAACATACCTTTATGAAGGGAGCATCCTTTGACAAATCTAATGGCGGCCACCCAAATGTTCAAAGCTTAAATCAAATTGCGACTAACCTAATCATCCGATCTCTACCAAATAGTTTGCCTAATAGTTTGCGGATGGCGGCCATCTTTGTGTCAAAATCGATTACCCCTATTAATTCGAACACGGTGAAACCGAATGGAATGAAATTTGGTACAGAGGAAGCACTAGCAAAAGGCACCTCAGTGTCATGTTTTATATCGCCGCCATCTTGGCGGAAACGTAATGGCGGCCACACAAATGTTCAAAGCTTAAATCAAATTACGATTAACCTAATCATCCGATCTCTACCAAATTTTGCATCAACATACCATTATGGAGGGAGCATCCTTTGACCAAACTAATAGGTCATTAGCCTAATATTTTGCGGATGGCGGCCATCTTTGTGTGAAAATGGATTCCCCCTATTAATTCGAACACGGTGAAACCGAATGGAACGAAATTTGGTACAGAGGTAGCACTAGAAAAGGCCACCTCAGTGTCATGTTTAATATCCCTGTAGCACGTTGTATTTCAACAAGCTACTACAACCAACTTTCAATTAAACTCCTTGAAAAGGACAAAGAGTTATAACAATACCCATGCATTTAGGAGAAAGTAGGCTATATGTTCTTTACTGAACATCTTGTTTTTCATTTAATGAAAGGGTAACGTGATTACGTTTCACTCCTGACATGTTGAAAGAAAACACTAACAACTGTACAGTACTGTAACGAACACAGAAAAATAATGTCGTAAAACCAACGAACAGTAAGCACTAAAAACTTCAATAGTACGTACTGTACAAAACACAGACAACGACAGAAACGATAGGAGAGAATGACGGAGCACTAACATGGACAAGTGATAAGTTAGGTTCATTTTAAGGAAAAGTCATATTTTTTTCCTGAGCTCATTTTACCCGAAATATGAAAAATAAGTTTGAATGACGGGTCCCTGACCACGTTTAAAGCAAGTTGATGTTGCCTATAAATGCATATTTCGGCCATTTTAATTGTTTTGCTCATATTTTAGTGATATAAGGTCATATTTGGTTTTAATTTCAGCATTTTTGTTTAAATCGAGGCGTCGTTAACACGGTATGTGTTATCTACGTCGAGTTTCAAACACAGGATTTCCAAATAGTGTAGTAGATATATTTTTCTTTCTTTTCCGGGAACAGGCAGATAGCAGTTTTAGTAGACCTGATTCCAAGAAGGTGCGCCTCGACGTACGTCTTTTAGCACATCTTTCTGGACAAGTTAGATTACGACACTGTACGCATGAGGTCATGGAACATGACGATAGTGTGCTTCCACCTTTCAATAGAATGCCACTCCAGTAGACATAATTAGCTCAGAAGCAACTAGCAAACAAGGAAATGCCATGTTTTTAGGTCATATTTTATAGTTTTTAGCTCATATTTAGCTAGTTTTTAGGGCATATTTGCTTGCATATTTGGTACTTCTTTTGGTCTTAAGCTTCCGAACCCTAGTGATAAGAAGTACCTGTAAACAACAATGGCGCGACGGGTAGTGAGTCACCGCTACGAGTAGGGGCGAGTTCGGCTCGTGCACGGTCGGATTAACCAGAGCGACGGACCAGCCGAGGGCGGACGAGAGGGGTTCTACTGTAGCTTGAAAAGAAAACCCATCTACAATAAGAAGTGCTTTTCCTGGAATGCCAAAATAAAGCACTACAACACCGTGACGAAAACAGAATGTCTGTATGCCAGTGAATGCCCGTCCATGAGCCACAAGCTGGTGAAGCTACAGGTCTTGGAAAGAAGAATCCTCAGAAAAATGACGGAAGCTGTTCACATTGAAAGCGAATTTAATACGGAGCAACAAAGAAGTTTACCAGAAGATGGAAAGAATCTGGGAGAAAGAAGAGTAGACTGGCTTTCCTGTGACGTATGTACAGAATGAACGACAATAGACTTACCAAACAGATATTTGGTTACTTCTGGAGAATACAATTATTGGGTGTGTGCAACTACGGTGCGCGACGATATTTGAGCGTGACAACGTATTCTCGGACTGATTTGTTCAAACTGTCACTCTTGCGAAATTTCAGCTTCGTATATTTTTTAATCATGTATTTTGTGGAACGAAAAGTTCACAGGCGAAATGAAGAAAAGCCTAGTTGCACTTCCAAGGAAACTCCAAACACAGCCACTCTTCTCTGAAGATTTAACTAAACACGACTCGACAGTTTGCAGCTGGCCGTATCTGGGGTAAAATATTCGCCCGCTAGCCAGGCTGTAACTGGGGCTGATAGACTCTCCCCTAGCCAGCTCGTAAACTGTTGCTTCAGTATTTGAACGGAGATTGTTGGAAGAAATGAAAACGTAAAGACACCTAATGGGTGATGTATTGAAGATTGAGATATGCTCTCACGGACTTTTTTGTAGATCTTTTCATGCAGAAAAATCCTTAAACTCATAGTATATAGCTATTTTTAACGGTTTGCCCAGCGTAAGCTTGAAAAGCGCACGGACGCCATGTGTTTTTTATTGGACGTTTTCACTGAAATCGTTGCTGCTCGGCTTCCTTTGATCATAAATAAATTATTTTCTACAGAAATCTTCCTAGAGGTATCCTTTACAGAATGGTGAAAACCGCATCAAATTCCATCCAGAGGTTCACCCGTGATATCCAAAAACAACAATAGCGGCACTCGAGCGCAGCAACAGAAGAGAGAGAGAGAGAGAGCGTTGCAGCAGAAGAGAGATAAAACGTTATCATCACCTTTCACTGTAACACTTTTTCACGAACTTCACTGTATTCCAACAATTTATTTGATGTTGTCACGTAAAAAAAAAGAAAAATAGTGAAAAAAATGGAATTGGTTCCAGCCGCTGAAAGAAGACCGATAGAGCCTGGAGAGAAGAACCTCGGATACATGAAGGTGTATTGGACACAGAACAAACTCCACACGAGGAAAAAGAAGTGAGGTTAAAAGCTTCATCCTAAGTGATCAATTCATTTGTAAAATAAACTACAATAATAATAATTATACAACCAATGCAACAACAGTATTGACAAGCAGCCTTGGACGCAAGGCTGCCTCTAGAAACTGAGGGATTTAACCAGACGCTGGAAGACTAAGTTATCACTACAAGAAGTTACAGGTAACACACCATACTATAATAAATGTGCAATACCGGCCCAGAAATCACTGACCATATCACCAGCAGTTGCAAATTTCTAGCACCGACATCTTACACTGATAGACATAATGATGTTGACAAAGTCATTCTTCAAGATATCACCCTATCCCGATCTTTTATACACGGCAGGGCACCATTTTACAATTACTCTCCAGAAAGTGTGCAGGAAAAAGAAGATTTCTTTATGGCTGCCCAGTTTCGGAGTCTATCCAACACATTACACCTGTAAGCACAAGGTTATCAGGTTTATTTATTTATTTATTTATTTATTTATTTATTTATTTATTTATTTATTTATTTATTTATTTATTTCTTTCTTTATTTATTTATTTATTTATCGAATGGCTTTTAGTGCCGGGAGTGTCCGAGGACATGTTCGGCTCGCCTGGGTCTGTAGCTGCTTCCAGCGGACACCCTTATTAGGGTGAGCTACAAGTTCCGTTCAATTTCAAGTAGTTCCAACTTTCACTACCACATATCAATGATACCTACAGTAGTGGTGAACGTTGGAACTTTGATAGAGCGTTCCGACGAAATCTAACCTAACAATTTAGCTTTACACAAGTTTAGTCTGTGGAAGGATCTTTTACATGCCATAAATCTATGACATGGGACCTCCGGCTTTACTTCCCCTCCGGAGGAAGGCATACTGAAGGTTTTTTAACGCTCTTAAAAATCCGACGACTTCGGCCGGGTTTGAACCCGCTATCTTGGGAACAGCAGTTCAGCATGCTACCAACTACGCCACCGAAGCACACATTAGCACGTTTTCTTCAATGGTGAAAATAAGTAGGTACAGCTTATAAACGAACAACGATCTCCCCTTCATTCTCCAAGTTTCATTCATGACACTAATTATAAGGAAGCTACTGAGTTGTGGGTATTGGGCAGATGACCTCTCTGTTCCGCCCCTTAAAACAACAATAACGAATTGTGTGGGTAGTACTGAGTAGTGACATTCAAAGCAAAGCGAGTGCGTGTGCTACTCATAGGGTTAGTATTGCTGCACTGATACAGTAAGGAAAGTAATAGCAAACTACAGCACTTCTCTTCTTGCTTAGGTTCCAACCAACTTCCGGACCGATTACATAACTGACAATTCAACTCGAATTTGTGGTTCCAAAGATAACGTAGGATTAAGAATGTATTCTCAATATAGCCTATACATTAATTCGTGCAGCAATTAGCCAAGGAAAGTGCAGTATCTGGTTGCTGCAAATTCTGTGTGCGTGTGTGTGGAACAGGTTTTTGCGGAGTGACGTGACATATTAAGAACCAGTGATGTAGGTCAGGTTCCAAGGACACGTAATGCAGCAAACCACGTCGACCGTCAAACTAATAATGGCCCGCAAGGCGTGGAACGAAGCTTCACAGTTGAAGGAATGTTCTAAAATTAGCACATTTTCTTTAATGGTGAAAATAAGTAGGAACAGTCTTATGCCAGGATTGGAAAGAAAATAATGGCAACCATAGTAAACCAATTAGGCTATTGAAGAACAACAAAACCTCAACCGACTATAAATGTAATTCCCTGTAGCATGTGTATAGTGCATATACAGTACTAAACCAAAGGTTCCCAAACTTTTCAGACTAAAGATCCCCTCGAAAATTTAATTTTTTTCTCGGACCCCTTGAAATTAAAAAAAATATATAAGCCGTATGTTAGAGCGCAAAATATCAAAAGGCCTTATATTCTCTTAAAAATGAGTTCATTACATCAAGTAAACGACACATAATTATTAATTGAATTAATATATTAATTATTGTTTATTTAATTATTTATTAATTTATAAAGATGTGTAATAATTATAATCAAAAGGATCAAACTTGAAATATACATCAAACTTTCTTTAATGAAGCTGCCGTTTATTAATAAGCTCAGCGATGTTTGGTTTAGTGTCTAATAATTTCAGTATTAAGTAATTCTCAACTTCAAGTCTGTCTCTTGACTTGGCGTTCGTCAGGCATTATGAAACTACCTTTTAGAATTACAAACATGATTCAATTTAATTTTAGAAATGAATATATTTTTAAATTGCATTTCACATCATATAAAAATCGGGGGAAGTTAAAATATACTGATCAAAATTAAAATTAATCCGCGGATCCCCTGAAGCCTTATCGGGGACCACACTTTGGGAACCACTGTACTAAAACATTTGACAAGTTTAGTGAATTCAAAACAGTCTCCTTTGGCCAGTGAAATCTAATCCCGGGTGTCGAGAGGGACTTTTTGTTTCTAAATCCTCAATAGTAATCTGTAATTCTCTCATGTCATTAATTTAACTTAATATAATTTGTTTACTTTTATCATAATTTAAGTACTGTATAACAAAAGAAACTCGTGTTGTCGCCAGATATGGAGGTCGGAGGTTCAAATCCTAAAAGTGGCAGCGGGGAAATAGCGATTGCTACCTTATTTCTAGTCCCGATGCACCTACTTTATTACAGATACTGGCACCATTATAGTCAGTAAAGATACACAAGTTATGTGTCAAATTCAACACAATTACACGGGGCTGACAACCAAGGATACCCACACCACTAGAATGAATGAACACCAACATCAAGACGAGGTTTAATGTGTTAGACACTCATGGACTTGATCAGTAGTGTGCAAGACTCCAGAACTGTGGGTTAATACGAAGATTGATTTAAATTGCAATACCCAGCCGATTGTGCTAGAGGGCTGAGTAAAAGGAGCATAGTATACTTAGCCGAAAGAACTTTATAAAGAGATATCGCCGCGGGGCTACTGTACCTATGGAATATTATTCTTAACCCTTTATAGAGCGAAACTATTTATTATTTTTGTGTTTTTTATCATTTTAATTTATTTTAATTATTATAATTGTTAATATTGTTATTTTTTGTTTCTCTAATTTTAATGTCTATATATGTATTTCTAATTTTCAGTTTATGTTCTTATAGATTTTTTTATTTACTTTTTATTTAGTCAATTTACCCTCCAGGTTGGGGGTTCCCACGGACTCAGCTAGGGAACTCACCACTACCGCCTCTACGGGCAGTGTCCTGGAGCTTGGAACATCTGGTAGGGATGGATACAACTGCGGAGGTGTGATCAGCACTTCGCCCAGGTGGCCTCACCTGCAAAGCGAACAGGGGCCTCATAAGGGATGGGAAGGGATGGAAGATTGGGATGGATAGGCTAGGAAGAGGGAAGGAAGCGGCCGTGGCCTTACAGTAGGTACCATCCCGGCATTTGCCCGAAGACGAAGTGGGAAACCACGGAAAACCACTTCGAGGATGGCTGAGGTGGGAATCGAACCCCCTCTACTCATTTGGACCACCCAAGGCTGAGTAGACCCCGTTCCAGTCCTCATACCACTATTCAAATTTCGTGGCAGAGCCGGGAATCGAACCCAGGACCTCCGGGGCGGCAGCTAACCATGCTGACCGCTACGCCACGGAGGCGACCTTATAGATTTAATATTGATATTTTTATTGAATTAATTAACTAATTTCGAATTGATATTCACAAATATTTTGAAAAGTCTTTTATTGTTATGTTAATTATTTTAATATTTATATTTCTTTTATGTATGTCTACCCCTTATTATTCCCGTTTTCCAATGGGGTCGGGGATGAGATGCGATGGAACTCTTTGTGGCGATGGTTTTTACGGCCGGATGCCCTTCCTGACGCCAACCTCATGAGAGGAGTTAATGAGAGATGAAATGAATTATGGTGAATGAAAATTGGCAGGGATGTGGGATGTGGAAGGAAGCGGCCGTGGCCTGTAAGAAGGTACCTTCCCAGCATTTGCCGGGTGTTGAAAATGGGAAACCAGGGAAACCCATTTCAAGGACGGCCGACGGTGGGGCTCGAACCCACGCGTCTACCGAGTCAGCAGAGAGCTTGGCCCCATGACCTAATGCTGCGATTTAGCCATCGTAGCCACTACTGTCGGTATTTATATTTCTTTTATGTTCGACCCTCACTATTATGTGTCAGAAAACTGTATCATAATGATGGTCATTATAACACTGTTTTTCATTATGATACAGCTTCTCCAGCCAATCATAGCTCGTTCATTGACCAATTAGGTAACGATACCTTCACGCATGCGCTCAAAATCCAACATGTCGGACATAAACACAACATCGAACTATAATAAATTACCGACATGGAATATGTTCACGGAAATAAACTGGCGAATATGAGACAAGAAATATCACTGTACCTTAATATCACCAACCCTAATTTCTACTCGCCTTCAAACGACTCCGCTGACAATATTACTGAGGGACGGCAGATGTAAACATATGGCCTGCATATGGCATTGCAAGCACACAGAGCGCATGCGTCGGTCGTTCAGAGATCTTGAAAGACAGAGATAAACCCAGCGCTCGCTCTTCGATCACAAAATTCAAGTGGCTGACTCTCAACAGATATTTATGGATATTTATGTTAAAACATATAATAAAGTTATACTTATCGTCGAACATAAACAGTCGTATGGAACTCGCCTATAATGGTAATTAAGACACTCGTATGGAAATTATGAAACTCGCATACGCTCGTTTTATAAAAATACTCGTGTCTTAATTATAGCCATTATAGGCTCGTTGCATAATGTACTATTATAATTGTAATTTTATTTTTATGATTTCCAGTTCTATATTTATATTTTATTTGTACACTTTAATTGTTAATGGTTTTAGTTTTACATTTTAAAAAATAGTATCCAACACATTACGTCAAGTAGATACGTATATAGTATTTGATTTTTAGAAATACTAGCACTTCGGCATGAAAATTCTCCAAAATTTGGCTAAAAGATTCAACTATCAGCATTTTTGAAAGCATAAACATTCCTTATGGCAGGTGGTTAATATAGATACCACTATCCCATAAAGGGTTTAACACTGACTTTGCCTCAGTTGTACGTTCGATGATAGACGTGTCACTGCACTTCACATGCAACAAACTTCCTCAAACAGTTTCCTTCTCCTTCGAGCTTATTGGTTGTTACTGCAGAGTTTCAGGAAACGCAGAGAAATGTAATTGTGGTCTGAGGGCTGGAACGGGGTTCATTCGGTCTCGCGATGCACAACTGAGAAGCGATTCCCACCGCAGCCATCCTAGAAGTGATTTTCCATGGTTTCTCAATTTCAACTCCAGGCGAGGCCATGACCACCTCCTGCCCGATTCCTACTCCTAATCATATTTTTGAATGCCTTTGTCTGGAGGGTGGCGCTCTGCAGTATGGAAGTGAAACTTGGACTGTTGGCGCAGCAGAAAAGAGGAGAATTGAAGCGTTTGAAATGTGATGTTACAGGAGAATGATGAAGGGCACATGGGTAATTAATAGTACAGTATGCAACGAGCCTATAATGGCAATAATTAACACACGAGTATGTTTATAAAACGAGCAAAGCGAGTCTTATAATTTCCATACGAGTGTCTTAATTACCATTATAGGCGAGTTGCATACGACTGTTTTTGTTCGACGATATTTATAACTATTTTTTTTCGAACATAAATATTCATAAATATCTGTCGAGATTCTGTCATCTAACTTAAGTGAAGAGCGCATACGCTGGATTCCCACTATGGATCAAAGTCCTTCCAAAGTTTGTTCTTCCTTTTCTTGGGAATTAGGTAGGGCTGTGGGCTCAGCATTTGCTATCTACCCAATAACAAATTCGAAAGCTTTGGAACATTGTTTGTCCTGAACTAGCACCAACAGATAGTACACATGTTGAATCATTTTGTTATTTTGGTCAAATACCACAACATAGGTTGTTACGGACGCTTTAAAATTAAAATGTATCGTATTATCAACTAGTTATTCTTCAAATTCAGAAGGCAAATCAATGGAGTCCTAAATAGAACTATCATGACATCTGGCGTAAAAGTTTCACATACGAAATCCCTTTATTGAACAGAGAGCTGGATTATAATTTCCGTGGATCTAATGCTTTACGCTTGCTTCCTCCATGACGTTCTGGTGTGTTTATACCAACAACAGCATTCACTAAAATTGTCGGTGTAATCGTACGAATGCAATGCTCTGTGTAGAAATTGGAGTTGCGGATATTAAGGTACAGTGACAGTTGACACTTTCCATGTCGGTATATAGGCTACGGTCGAAGGATGGTGTGTTGCAAACTTCTAGACGTAGATTCCTAAATTCCATGCATATTTCACAGTATTTCCTTGTTGCCGTAAAGGTTCGTGCTGATTTTGTGTTTGGGATTGTAACTACAATGGTTGATCCAATATACATTGCCAACTTTCAAATCAAGTAATTCATGTCCGACATGTTGGATTTTGAGCGTATGTGCGAAGCTATATAGTACCTAATTGACCAATGAATGAGCTCTGATTGGTTGGAGAAATTGTATCATAATGAAAAGTAGAACTTTAATGACCCCCATTATAATACAGTTTTCTGACATATAATATTTACATTTCGACATCGTCGAACATAAAAGGCATTAAGATGACTGAGAAAGGGCAGATGTTTCTGGCGACTGCTAATGAAGAGAAGAGATAGGTTGGTAGGACACATACTAAAACACATAGGAGTAGCAAACTTAGTTATGGAGGGATCGAGGACAAGAACCGTAGAGGTAATGATGATGATAATAGGTTATCGGCCCGGAACATTAGGGGTAGAGCAAAGTTAAAATAATATGTTAAACAGACTGCCTCGCATTTAAGGTGAGGTAGCTATTTAGAGATGAAACGATTAGCTCAGGACAGGGAGACCGTGTACATGGGCGTGTGTTGGATTTGTGTTATAACAAGTGTTATAACAAGGTTCTAATCAATACTTAGGTGGTTTTGAAACTAAAGAATTAGGGCCAGGTATACGAGGTAAACAACAAACAGTGCACCGAATCAAGTATAGAAGTTGATGTTTAGTTAGTTAGTTAGTTAGTTAGTTAGTTAGTTAGTTAGTTGTTGCTTTAAGGGGTGGAACAGCGAGGTCATCTGACCCTAACGCTACGATGTTTGTTCATTTTTCCATGACTATTTTCACAATCACCTGCCCATAAAAATTGGAGACATTAAAATATTCTGTGACTCGGGTGCAAGTCAAACTGTCCCTTCACCATCTTGTTCATTTTGAGAAAAGTTTGTAATAAATTAAAGGGTTCCGGCTCCGAAAAGCCAAATATCCTCAAAATTCTCAATTCATTTTATGCCACGTTGGTTGAGTGGTTATCGTGTTTAGCTACCAACCTCAAGCTCCTGGCCATGGTAAGTGATTTTTGAAAGCCGACAAAAATCACGACACGTATATCATACGTCATTTTCATGTTAAAGAACCCATTTGAATTTAGTAGGACGTGTTCATAATGGCAAAATTAATCTCGGGACTTTCCGCGAACACAAAAAGCTCCTCCAATCTCTACTAGAAAGCGCTATAGTGTCAAAGAGCTTAGATATCTAACCTCCTTGACTTTCATAGCGCTCCAAGGAACAACAATATTCGACATGCACGCTGCCCTTTGGGCGTCAAATAACAAAGCTTGCTCCCGGCACCAAGGCCATACGATATTATTTATTATTATTATGCCAAATATTCTACGAATTTTTAGCTTTCTATCGTTAGATTTATTGTTTTGATGTCTCATCCCGAGCCCCCGTAGGAACGGACACCAGTGGCCAATTTAAAGGGGTGAAGATAAGTGGGTTCAGGTCCGTTACTCGGCCATCCCTTGGCATTAATAATACAACAAGATGTTCAGTAAAGAACATATAGCCTACTTTCTCCTAAATGCATGGGTATTGTTATAACTCTTTGTCCTTTTCAAGGAGTATGATTGAATGTTGGTTGTAGTAGCTTGTTGAAATACAACGTGCTATAGGGATATTAAACATGAATATGAGGTGCCCTTTGCTAGTGCTACCTCTGTACCAAATTTCGTTCAATTCGGTATCACCATGTTTGAATTGACAGGGGGAATCGATTTGCACACATACTTGGCCACCATCTGCAAACTATTGGGATGATATTCTTGCAGTTTGGTCTGAATATGATCCCCACATAAAGATATGGTGTTGCAAAATTTTGTAGAGACTAGATTATTAGGTTGGTCGTAATTACATTTTTGCTTTTAACATTTGGGTGGCCGCGATTACATTTCCGTCAAGATAGCGGTGATATAAAACATGACACTGAGGTGCCCTTTGCTAGTGCTACCTCTGTACCTAATTTCGTTCCATTCAGTTTCACCGTGTTAGAATTGATAAGGGGAATCGATTTTCACACAAAGATGGCCGCCATCCGCAAAATATTAGGGTGATGACCTATTAGTTTGGTCAAAGGATGCTCCCTCCATAAAGGTATGTTGTTGCTAAATTTGCTAGAGATCGGATGATTAGGCTAATCGTAATTTGATTTAAGCTTTGAACATTTGTGTGGCCGCCATTACGTTTCTGTCAATATGGCGGCGATATAAATCATGACACTGAGATGCCCTTTGCTAGTGCTATCTCTGTACCAAATTTCGTTCCGTTCGGTTTCCCCGTGTTTGAATTAATAGGGGGAATCGATTTTGACACAAAGATGACCGTCATCCGCAAACTATTAGGCGAATGGCCTATTAGATTGGTCAAAGGATGCTCCCTCCATAAAGGTATGTTGTAGCTAAATTTGCTAGAGATCGGATGATTAGGCTAATAGTAATTTGATTTAAGCTTTGAACATTTGTGTGGCCGCCATTACGTTTCTGTCAATATGGCGGCGATATAAATCATGACACTGGGATGCCCTTTGCTAGTGCTATCTCGGTACCAAATTTCGTTCAATTCGGTTTCACCGTGTTTGAATTAATAGGGGGAATCCATTTTGACACAAAGATGGCCGCCATCCGCAAACTATTAGGCGAATGACCTATTAGATTGGTCAAAGGAAGCTCCCTCCATAAAGGTATGTAGTTGCAAAATTTGGTAGAGATCGGATGATTAGGTTAATCGTAATTTGATTTAAGCTTTGAACATTCGTGTGGCCGCCATGACGTTTCTGTCAAGATGACGGCGATATAAAACATGACACTGAGGTGCCTTTTGCTAGTGCTACCTCTGTACCAAATTTCGTTCATTCGGTTCCACCGTGTTCGAATTAATAGGGGGAATCAATTTTGACATAAAGATGGCCGCCATCCGCAAACTATTAGGCTAATATCCCATTGTATTGGTCAAAGGATGCTCCCTCCATAAAGGAATGTTGTTGCAAAGTTTGGTAGAGATCGGATGGTTATGTTAGTCGTAATTTAACTTAAGCTTTGAACATTTGTGTGGCCGCCATTACGTTTCTGTCAATATGGTGGCGATATAAAACATGACACTGAGATGCCCTTTGCTAGTGCTACCTCTGTACCAAATTTCGTTCCATTCGGTTTCACCGTGTTTGAATTAATAGGGGGAATTGATTTTCACACAAAGATGGCCGCCATCCGCAAACCGTTACGCTGATGACCTATTAGTTTGGTCAAAGGATGCTCCCCCTATATAGATATGTTGTTGCAAAATTTGGTAGAGATCGGATGATTAGGTTAGTCGTAATTTGATTTAAGCTTTGAACATTTGTGTGGCCGCCATTACGTTTCCGTCAAGATGGTGGCGATATAAAACATGACACTGAGGTGCCTTTTGTTAGTACTACCTCTGTACCAAATTTCGTTCCATTCGGTTGCACCGTGTTCGAATTAATAGGGGGAATCGATTTTCACACAAAGATGGCCGCCATCCTCAAACTATTACGCTGATGGCCTATTGGTTTGGTCAAAGGATGCTCCCTCCATAAAGGTATGTTGTTGCAAAATTTGGTAGAGATCGGATGATTAGGTTAGTCGTAATTTGATTTAAGCTTTGAAAATTTGTGTGGCCGCCATTACGTTTCCGTCAAGATGGCTGCGATATAAAACATGACACTGAGGTGCCTTTTGTTAGTACTACCTCTGTACCAAATTTCGTTCCATTCGGTTGCACCGTGTTCGAATTAATAGGGGGAATCCATTTTCACACAAAGATGGCCGCCATCCTCAAACTATTACGCTGATGGCCTATTGGTTTGGTCAAAGGAAGCTCCCTCCATAAAGGCATGTTGTTGCAAAATTTGGTAGAGATCGGATGATTAGGTTAGTCGTAATTTGATTTAAGCTTTGAAAATTTGTGTGGCCGCCATTACGTTTCCGTTAAGATGGCGGCGATATAAAACATGACACTGAGGTGTCCTTTGCTAGTGCTACCTTTGTACCAAATTTCGTTCAATTCGCATTCACCGTGTTCGAATTGATAGGGGGGGGACAGACATTCAGAGTACACACTCACACACACACACACACACACACACACACTCACACAGACTCACACACACACATACACACACACACACACAGACAGACACACTTTTTTCGCCCTGTGTTGATCTCATAAGTCTACTTTCATTTTTTGCAAAAATCGAAAGTAGGCTAAAAAATTCGTCTTTTTTCTGGTTATCGACTTGAGCTCTTAAGTAAATTTAAAACGGCTGTGAGTTACGAAAGAATGGATTTAAGCAACAAAAAATTGAAGAAATAAAGACGTATCTAACGTTACAAATTTCACATTAAAATTATCATGGTCCCATGACCCCCTTATGCCCCTTAATTATGAAGATGAAAATTATTGGCAATATTTTGAGTGGTTTTTACCTGATGCGAAGACACACACGTGAGCACGCATGCATTACTACAAAGTATTTTCGACTACTCTTCTTGCCATTGGTTGAATATTCTCTTACCATGAGATATGTTCTGAAATGGATTAGGTTTGATAACATACTTGTTTATTGAAAATGCTCTAGACATAAGGTACAAATGTGTTAATGCATGAGCGTTTTCTTTGTCTGCCATTGATTACCATTCCTCTACACAACGATACCAAACTGTAAGTAGGCTACTGTTACAAAGATATAAGTGATATTAGCGGCTTAGGTGGCGTAGTTGGTAGCATGTTGAACTGCTGTGCCCAAGATAGCGGGTTCAAACCCGGCCGAAGTCGTCGGATTTTAAGAGCGTTACAATCCTTCAGTAATCCTTCCATCGGAGGGGAAGTAAAGCCGGCGGTCCCATGTCATAGATTTATGGCATATAAAAGATCCGTCCAGAGACTAAACTTATGTGAAGCTAAATTTGTTAGGTTAGTTTTCGTCAGAACGCTCTATCAAAGTTCCAACGTTCACCACTAGGTATCATTGATATCTGGTAGCGAAAGTTGGAACTACTTGAAATTGAACGGAACTTGTAGCTCACCCTAAGGGTGTCAGGTGGAAGCAGCTACAGACTCAGGCGAGCTGAACATGTCCTCGGACACTCCCGGCCCAAAAGCCATACGATAAATAAGTGTAACATGAGACATGTTATCCTACTATGTGTTCCGGGAGCGCAAATCCCTTGTTGACAGTGAACTCTGTTGGTCATTGAAATAACTACTTGTAAGACTCCAGTGCCAAATCCTGACTGTAATGAATCATAATTGTTATTTGCCGTGGCGGAAGCAATCCACTGCCTACTTGATGCGAGCTGCGCTCTATACCGGCCAGTTAGTGAACCCATGCCAGCGATGTTATTGAAAATGGCCTCGTTTTGCCGATCAGCGCACTGCCAAGTAAAGGCGCCATTAAAAATTAGGTGTGCGGAAGGTAGAGTATATTAAATGTGTTTCTCCCAGTGATATGTTTAGACCAACGAAGTTTTAATTATTGTTAGTAGTCGGCGTTAATATACTGAATTCCTACGTTGTTTGGAGAGTTGGTTGATGCGATATAGCACTCGACGTATCGAGTGCTTACATTAAATAAGAATACAGCAAAAGTATGAATATTTAATAAATCGTAATTGTTTTCAACAAATATGATATAATGAATATTTTCACACGAAAGAACGACAACCTGAAGATGATTTATTGTATGAATATCTTAAATGGGGTCTCCAAACCTTGAACTAAACTGTATGCGATATACATTCCCCATAGCCACATGACCTACAGTACGTCGTTGTACCAATCTCCGCCACCACCCGCGCTCATTGTTTCCATCCCATGCACTTCCGTCCCATCTATTTCCGTCCCATTCACTTCCGTCCCTTCTCCAAAATCACTCCCACAAAAATGTCCAGCAACCGAGTGGAAATAATAATAATAAGTGTTGCACGTTATTTTAACAAATGACCCCGTACTGACCGAACTGAAAGACGTTCGTCACCAAAACTCAAAAATAAATATATTTACCTATTTATGATTTATTTATTTACTTGTTGACGGTAGAAAGTAGGGCTCAGTGTGCGCCCCAATAATAGTGCAGCCACACAGTAAAATACATTTCCAGGTATATCTACATTGGTTGGTTGGTTCCTCAGTTTAGGGGCTGCGAAAATGCGGTCGTAGCCCCGTGTACTTTGGGTCTGTGTAGAATCTGTCTGATAATATTTTCTCTTCTTAGTCGTTTACCCTCCAGGTTGGTGGAACCCACGGACTCAGCGAGGGAACTCACCACTACCGCCTCTACAGGCAGTGTCCTAGAGCTGGGAACATCTAATCGGAGTGGATACAACTGGTGAGTTCGATTGGCACCTCGCCCAGGCAGCCTCACCTGCAAAGCGAACAGGAGCCTCATGAGGGAAGGTAATGGATGGTCAGGATGGATAGGCAAGGAATAGGGAAGGAGGCGGACGTGGCCTTGAAGAAGGTACTGCCCCCGTAAATTGAATTATACTGAGACCACGGTGGCTGTATTGGCATATGTGAATAAAGTTATGGCCGTCATAGTTGTGACGTGTATATTCATGACGTAGGCGTGGATGACGCAACGCTCGAGCAAGTAGGCTGGCTGAGCTTAGATTCTTGCGGACGTCACGATTTTGTTCGAGAAGGATCTTAGATTTACGACGCAGTCGCAGGGAAGCAAGTAAACGTGCTGAGGAAGAAGTTACGCTATTGGAGGAGAGGCTCGAACCAATGAATGATAGCTTGAAGGGAGACGGAGATTACTGAAACTACCATATTTTATAACTTTTGGCATGCAGAATTGTGGAAAACTATTTTCAGTTATGGCATTGATTTGGAATTTTGAAGAAATTAATTATATGTTTTTGAAATCTGAAAATCCGTCAAGAATAGCCAAAGTTGGAACTTCGAGTAATGATGGAAGAAGAAGCTATGGTAGGGATGGATACGCCCCTTCAAAGTTGATAAAAGGCCTTGCACAGCAGAGAGGAGCTTCTCACTTCGTGGTTTTATTCTGACTTCATAGTCTGACTTCGGGTTCTGATAGAACAAGCATATCGTCATAAGCAAGCGTGGCAGAGCCCACCGCATCGAACAGTGTTAAGTATCCAGCAGTGCAATTTTACTGTTACTAAAACTAGGCGAAGTTGGAGCGCACACATAAACGATTCTACAAGTTTATATATCAAGAATTAGCTACTGCATTTATACTAATTCAATAGTGCATTACAATATTGAGGCGTGTGCGAAAGTTGAACTTTTTCATTATAATACTTCAGAAGATATTCGCATTTAAAGACTGCAGAGAAAAGTGTTTTTCTCGAATCCTGAGAAGCACTTTTACTACCACATTCTACGCTACGGCAGACACGTGTATTGCAACCGTGATACTGAAGATTACATTTGGTGATACAACGCTACATTCTACAATGGAACTATACAATCTGGCAGTACTTTCGACTAACATTATAATGGAAGTGGAGATGGACGACTAAAACTTTAATGCAATTGGGACATACATCAGTAGTGTGAAGTAGCAACATGGAGCTTCGATAATCGTCATTCTACAAAGACGAGCATGTAGTGAACATTCAGCTACACTCATGCATCGTAATCCATCGCTGAATTACATCAAATGGCAGTGGAAATAAATTCATACTCCACAATTATGAACATTTCTGCGGAAATATTTGCAATGAACTTCATGGCTGATTTCTACAAGAACTTCAGAGAACTTTCAAGAGTGGCAAGGGTTTTTTCCAGCACACAAAGAAGAGTTTTGCCAGAAGGATGTCTATCGTCTACACGGAGCAGTGCGATTTCCGGAGGAGGAAGCTGTTCTATTCTCCGAGGGCGCAGGTTCCAGGTTCGAGGTCGGTGCACATCTATCTTGTGGTGAAATGGAACCAGCAGCAGTCTTCTGTGAAATTTTCTTCTAGAACTTCAATCCAAGAGATAAGGTAGCCGTGAACGTTTCTTGATTTATTTGAGCCATTTTAGTGAGATCTGAGCAACTATCTTTCCCATATTTTCTGTCATATATTTGATTGCCCCATATTCTTTTGCTAGATGTTTCTGTACTCTGTACACTTTGCAGCTTTATGCCATTTTCTTCGATTTATTGAGACATTATTATGTCATTTGCATATTTAAACATTTTGGATCAGTTTATACTGAAGTTAAATATTCTTTCGAGAATTTGAATTTTTCTTGTAGTCACGATTTGACTGTAAAGTTAACGATTTTCTATGGCAAGTTTGAATTCAGACAGCGTGTCGTTTAATTAAAGTAATTCTTTCCAGTAAATTACTTTGACCAATTTTCTGTCATCCTCAAGAAAGAAGAATGATTAAAAGATTTTAGAGCGTTAAAATCTACTACTTTATCGACGATCTTGGAAATACTAGTCGTTTTTATGAACATGATTGAAACACAGACATTTTTAGTCAATTCTGAAATACCATTGCATTATAGACAATTTTATGAAATATGAACTTTGAATACGATTTATTCAGTACACTATAGTAATGAACATTTGATAGGAGATTTTCTCAATTCTTGATTGAAACAATAATGTTTGCATTTTCTAGTCTATTTGCATTCTATTCGACTATTTCTGCAGTTATATGAATTTTGCTTGAATATAGTATTTTTATACTGCGATAATTATGATGAGATTAATTCATTTTGATAGACCAGGGAGGCGTGTCTAATCGTATTTGCTATTAAATTTATTTGTGACTGGAAAATTTTTACTTCATATCGCTTCATGAATGAAACCCACGAAGGTTAAATATAATAACAGTTTTCGATACAATTGATGAATATAAGAATTTTTAAAAGAGGAACTATGGATGTATAATCGTTAGTTCAGTGGACGTGTAAAAGTCGCTGATGAATAATGCCCTTTAATAAGTGAAGGAGGTTCCCACAGTAATATTGATGATGATGATGAATTTATAAGTGGAGGTTTTTGTGTGTATTGTGGAAGATTTTGATGCCATATATAATGAGATATATGATGAATTATGGGCCAATTTTGTGCGTTTGTGCGAGGTATGTTTCCGCTGAGTTGTATTGTTCAGGTCCATTGAAAATTATTCATGTGAAGTTACTGTGAAAATTAACAAGAGTGATAAATTGATTGAATTATAGATTTTGAATGGAGGTTACCGTCACAAATAATAATTATTAAATCTTATTAAACCTGAATCTAAAATTTAAATATAAGTAACCTTCATCGGTCGATTATATTACCACGATTTAAGAAAATATCAACCGGATAAACGTGTGGTTAATGTATTTCAAATATAAATAAAATATAAATAATGTAAATAACTATGTAAATATCTATAATAATAATAATTTGAAACAAACGGGATTAATAGAGGCATGTAAAAATTTTTCATTGTCGTTTGACTAAGTTATGAACAATCTAAATGTTATAAATAATTATTGAACACTATGATATAACATTATGCGTTTTGCTATTAACATTTAAACAACGCTAGTTCGATAATTGGAATAAACATTTAAATAAGATTTGAGATTAACAGAGTAATCCATTGCAATGTGAACGGAACTTGTATAAATTTTGCGTAATAATATTTGAGTTGAGATGTGAGCATTTAAATTGTTTTGAATGAGAGCTAGACTCTGCGTTGGCCAGCATATGGTGACACTGGTTAGGCAGCTGCGTCCATTTGACGAAGCAAGCATGCAACACTGCTTAGGGTGTATTGCAGGTGGCCAGATAACTGAATGGTGGAAGTCAAGGTCAACTACTTAGCGGCCTTGCGGTTATTAATAAATGTGTGTCAATGAACTAAATTATGAAGTTCATGAACAAGGAAACAAATGCTATATGTCTCGTCCCAGCTCCCTTATCCATTCCAATGTGCATTGTTGTTATTATTACGTTCTTTTGAGCTAGAGAAAGCTGAATTTTTGTATGTGAAGTCTACAGTCCTACAGGAGGACATGGTTGCATTGACAATGGCTTCAGACAGCCATAACTATTTTGTTGTTAAATTTTGTTAAAATATTTTTTTTCTTTATGTGAAATAAATTATTGTGCACTTTAAATTTTCTGGTCTCCGACTAGGTTTATTTTAAATATCGTCGTGGAGGTTATTGTGAGGGCATACTATTAAGTGATCCAGTTGAAAACCCAGACCCGAGATTAAATTGAATAGGTAAGAAAAAGGTAAGTATGAACCCCCGTTTATTTTGGTGTGTTCCACAATAATTTCATGTTAACTACTGTGCTCTATCCTCGGTAGTATCTGTCAGTGCCATTTTCATTGATGTAGCTGTGCCGGTGCAATCGATTATTGGCAATCCGATTGAGGGGGGTGGATTTCTGACAGCCTACTATCCGGATTATCGGGGACAGTACCATCCCGGCATTTGCCCGAAGACGAAGTGGGAAACCACGGAAAACCACTTCGAGGATGGCTGAGGTGGGAATCGAACCCCGTCTACTCATTTGGACCACCCGAGGCTGAGTAGACCCCGTTCCAGTCCTCATACCACTTTTCAAATTTTGTGGCAGAGCCGGGAATCGAACCCAGGACCTCCGGGGCGGCAGCTAACCATGCTGATCGCTACGCTACGGAGGCCTGTCTGATAATAATAATAGTAATATCGTATGGCCCCGGCTGCCGGGTGCAAGCTTTGTTATTTGACACCCAAAGGATAGCTTGCATGTTGAATTTCGTTGTTCCTTGAAGCCCTATGAAAGTCAAGGAGGTTAGATATCCCAGCTCCTTGAACACTATAGCGCTTTCTGGTAGAGAAATGAGGAACTTTGTGTTGGCGATAAATCCCGAGATTAATTTTGCCATTATGAACACGGCCTACTGAATTCAAATGGGCTCTTTGACATGCCAACATCATATGACATGGTGTCGTAATTTTTGCTGCCTTTCATAAATCACCTACCACGGCCAGGAGCGAACCTGCAAGCTTGAGGTTAGTAGACCGACAAGTTGACCACTCACACACCGTGGCAGGCTATTTGTCTGATAACCGGCGTTAATTGTGATGACTGTATTAGTGTGTGTATCTGTTTTAATTCAAGTAAGGACTGCAGACATAGCATTTTTTCAAGTAGTTCCTACTTTTGCCACCAAACACCACCGTCAACGACCAACTAGTTTAGAACTTAGTTACCAGATGCCACCGCAGTCGGCTCCTGATGACGAACGTAGGAAACTAAGAACATTAGTCAAATGATTAAACTATATATAATTTAGCTTCACACAGGTGTAATTAGTGGAAGGATCTTTAACATGCCATAAGTCTATGACATGGGACCGCCGGATTTACTTCCCCTCCGAAGGAAGGCATACTGAGGGAATTTTAACGTTCTTAAAAAATCCGACGACTTCGGCCGGGTTTAAACCCGCGATCTTGGGCATAGAAGGTCTGCATGCTACCAACTACGCCACCGAATCCGTTATGTCTACATTAAGTTTTTTTTCGTGTGGCCTCCTGAGAGGCCGATTGCAGGTCTTTCTAGTCGACGCCCGTGGGCGACCTGCGCGTCTGGATGAGAGATGGAATGGATGAAGATGAATGAAACTGGGCAAGGATGCGGAAGGAAGCGGCCGTGGCCTTTCAGAAGGTACCGTTCCAGCATTTGCCTGGTGTTGAAAATGGGAAACCACGGGAAACCATTTCAAGGACGGCCGAAGGTGGGGCTCGAACCCACGCGTCTACCGAGTCAGCAGAGAGCTTGGCCCCATGGTCTAATGCTGCTCTTTAGCCAGCGTAGCCACTACTGTCGGTATTAAGGTATTAACACACTATCTAAATGTAATTCTTTAAACTAGGAATTTCACTTAGATAAATATGCATAGTAGTAGAAAGCTTAATCTAAATATAATATGAAAACTAAATCTAAATTTAATCGAATGTCAAATACAAATACAAATACAGGTTTTGAAATTATTATTTAGAAACTGAAAGGTAACTTTAATGACTAGGGAACAGGCCTGTCCACATAAATACAGTACATTGTTGATTCTGTTTTGAGTCATATATAATTTTATTTCAAGTATGAATTCAGTGACAGGCTCAAAATTTCCACGAACGGTTTAAATTAGAGACAGAAATCTAGTTTCCAGTTTACACGAACTGCATCGTTCTAAATACTGCAAAGCAAAGTAGTATTTGTTTTATCATTTTTGAATGTTATGGTTGATCTTGTATTTAAGCGAGGGATGTTGAAATTTAGGAGCGATAGGAAAAATGAGTTATCAATTTGATTTAACGTGACTATATAACATAATGTAATACAGAGAGAGTATCATATCCCAGCAACATTACTCGACGTTGGACCCTTATAGCTACCGTGGCAGTTAGCGTAAAATAAAGACAAAGAATACTCTAACTCCAGACAGATTCCTGGTTTTAATGGAACGTGTTCATAATGGCAAAATTAATCTCGTGAGTTTCCGCCAACGCAAAGCTCCTCATTTCTCTACTAGAAAGCGCTATAGTGGTTTAAGGAGCTTAGATATCTAACCTCCTTGACTTTCATATTGTTCAAGGAACAAGGAAATTCTACATGCAAGCTACCCTCTGTGAGTCAAATAACAAAGCTTGCACCCGTCACCCGAGGCCATACGACCTTATTATTATTATTATTATTACTATTATTATTATTATTATTATTATTATGAACCTTTCAAAATTGGCAGATCAAATGGGAGCAAGGAGATCAAAGCCAATGGACTAAGAGAATGATCCCTCAGGTGCATGTTTGGACAGAGAGGAAACATGGTGAGGTTGGTTACTATCTCACTCAGTTCTTGACTGGCCATGGGTACTTCTGTTCCTATCTTAAGAAGATGGGGAAGGTGGATTCATCAGATTGCATCTACTGTATCAACGAATTAGATAATGCTAATCACACCTTCTTCTCTTGTGGACGGTGGGTCCAAAATAGGCAGTCTCTTCAAGATCACATTGATGTAGAGATATCCCCGGACAATATTGTTGCAGTGATGCTACAAAATGAGGAAAACTGGAAACTGGTAGCAAGCTTTGTTGAAGATATCCTCCGAACAAAGAAGACGGATCTGGATCGCCACTGAAGATGATTCATTACGGAAGAGTGCCCTACAGGCAAATATAAAATGACTCTAGCCTGAAGTAATGGGCTAAACGGTTCCAGGCTAGTGTTCAGAAGTAACGGGGGAGTTGTAGTCGGTAGTCTGCTACTCAGGAGCAGGAGCCCGACACTCTGTGCGTAAATGCATTTCTTCCCCTAAAAAAAATATATATATTATATGTAACATTACGAAATACAGCCATAACACAAGTTATCTGACACATTCCAGAAACCCCGTGTACTTGGCTTTGTGTGGAGTTTCGTCTTATAATCTGTCTTTCTGTTTTGACTGTATTAGTGCGACATTTGTAATTCAGGTGAGGATTAGTAAGGATGCCGTAAGTTAGGAAACATCCCCGCATTTGCCTGGGAAACCACGGTAAATAAACTGTCAGGATGGCTGCGGTGGGAATCACTCACCTCTCACAGTCAATGAATCAATCAGTGTTTATGTTTTCTCAATTCCCCGTGAGATATATAGGCTTGATATCCTTGGCCAGGCCATCTTACTGCACCCGTTACCTAAACCATCAATCAGCGGTATTCTAACAGAAGGTTGCAGTCTCCTCACCCATCTTCAGACCGCTACTTACCGCTCAGACGTTCACAACATTTAATGACCTATCTCAACCTCACCGCCTCCATAGTTCCTGTTCGTCCAACGTAATAGACATGAGTATCCCACGTGAACGTAAAGATATGCAATTGACCTGTAGGCTATTGACTTGAAAACTAACTTAAAACCTTCAAATAAAGGTGTCAATATAAAAACTAATCCTCCGTAGTCAATACAATTTACTAATAACTAGCGAGAACATTCGCATAATGGGTTGTGTGCGCCCCATGTGTATAGACTACCCGCCCATCTCTAGTGCTATACGGGCAGTACGCAACACATTTCTGCCAGGGCCTATCTGGATTGTGTGCGCCCCATGAGTACAGACTACCCGTCCATCTCTAGTGCTATACGGGCTGTACGCAACACAGTACTGCCAGGGGCTATCTGGGTTTTGTGCGACCCATGTGTACAGACTACCCGACCATCTCTAGTGCTATACGGGCTGTACGCAACACAGTACTGCCAGGGGCTATCTGGATTGTGTGCGCCCCATGTGTACAGACTACCCGACCATCTCTAGTGCTATACGGGCCGTACGCAACACAGTTCTGCCAGGGGTTATCTGGATTGTGTGCGCCCCATGAGTACAGACTACCCGACCATCTCTAGTGCTATACGGGCTGTACGCAACACAGTCCTGCCAGGAGCTATCTGGAATGTGTGCGACCCATGTGTACAGACTACCCGACCATCTCTAATGCTATACGGGCTGTACGCAACACAGTTCTGCCAGGGGCTATCTGGATTGTGTGCGCCCCATGTGTAAAGACTACCCGACCACCTCTAGTGCTATACGGGCTGCACGCAACACAGTACTGCCAGGGGCTATCTGGATTGTGTGCGCCCCATGTGTAGCGACTACCCGACCATCTCTAGTGCTATACGGTACGCAACACAGTTCTGCCAGGGGCTATCTGGATTGTGTGCGCCCCATGTGTAAAGACTACCCGACCACCTCTAGTGCTATACGGGCTGTACGCAACACAGTACTGCCAGGGGCTATCTGGATTGTGTGCGCCCCATGTGTACAGACTACCCGACCATCTCTAGTGCTATACGGGCCGTACGCAACACAGTTCTGCCAGGAGCTATCTGGAATGTGTGCGCCCCATGTGTACAGACTACCCGACCAACTCTAGTGCTATACGGGCTGTACGCAACACAGTTCTGCCAGGGGCTATCTGGATTGTGTGCGCCCCATGAGTACAGACTACCCAACCATCTCTAGTGCTATACGGGCTGTACGCAACACAGTTCTGCCAGGAGCTATCTGGAATGTGTGCGCACCATGTGTACAGACTACCCGACAATCTCTAGTGCTATACGGGCTGTACGGAACACAGTTCTGACAGGGGCTATCTGAATTGTGTGCGCCCCATGTGTACAAACTACCCGACCATCTCTAGTGCTATACGGGCTGTACGCAACACAGTACTGCCAGGAGCTATCTGGATTGTGTGCGCCCCATGTGTACAGACTACCCGACCATCTCTAGCGCTATACGGGCTGTACGCGACACAGTTCTGCCAGGAGCTATCTGGATTGTGTGCGCCCCATGTGTACAGACTACCCGACCAACTCTAGTGCTATACGGGCTGTACGCAACACAGTACTGCCAGGGGCTATCTGGATTGCGTGCGCCCCATGTGTACAGACTACCCGACCATCTCCATTGCTATACGGGCTGAACGCAACATAGTACTGCCAAGAGCTATCTGGATTGTGTGCGCCCCATGTGTACAGACTACCCGACCAACTCTAGTGCTATACGGGCTGTACGCAACACAGTACTGCCAGGGGCTATCTGGATAGTGTGCGCCCCATGTGTACAGACTACCCGACCATCTCTAGTGCTATACGGGCTGTACGCAACACAGTTCTGCCAGGGGCTATCTGGATTGTGTGCGCCCCATGAGTACAGACTACCCGACCATCTCTAGTGCTATACGGGCTTGACGCAACACAGTTCTGCCAGGAGCTATCTGGATTGTGTGCGCACCATGTGCACAGACTACCCGAACATCTCTAGTGCTATACGGGCTGTACGCAACACAGTTCTGCCAGGAGCTATCTGGATTGTGTGCGCACCATGTGCACAGACTACCCGACCATCTCTAGTGCTATACGGGCTGTACGCAACACAGTTCTGCCAGGGGCTATCTGGATTGTGTGCGCCCCATGAGTACAGACTACCCGACCATCTCTAGTGCTATACGGGCTTGACGCAACACAGTTCTGCCAGGAGCTATCTGGATTGTGTGCGCACCATGTGCACAGACTACCCGACCATCTCTAGTGCTATACGGGCTGTACGCAACACAGTTCTGCCAGGAGCTATCTGGAATGTGTGCGCACCATGTGTACAAACTACCCGACCATCTCTAGTGCTATACGGGCTTGACGCAACACAGTTCTGCCAGGAGCTATCTGGATTGTGTGCGCACCATGTGTACAAACTACCCGACCATCTCTAGTGCTATACGGGCTGTACGCAACACAGTACTGCCAGGGACTATCTGGATTGTGTGCGCCCCATGTGTACAGACTACCCGACAATCTCTAGTGCTATACGGGCTGTACGCAACACAGTTCTGACAGGGGCTATCTGAATTGTGTGCGCCCCATGTGTACAAACTACCCGACCATCTCTAGTGCTATACGGGCTGTACGCAACACAGTACTGCCAGGGGCTATCTGGATTGTGTGCGCCCCATGTGTACAGACTACCCGACCATCTCCATTGCTATACGGGCTGAACGCAACATAGTACTGCCAAGAGCTATCTGGATTGTGTGCGCCCCATGTGTACAGACTACCCGACCAACTCTAGTGCTATACGGGCTGTACGCAACACAGTACTGCCAGGGGCTATCTGGATTGTGTGCGCCCCATGTGTACAGACTACCCAACCATCTCTAGTGCTATACGGGCTGTACGCAACACAGTTCTGCCAGGAGCTATCTAGAATGTGTGCACCCCATGTGTACAGACTACCCGACCATCTCTAGCGCTATACGGGCTGTACGCGACACAGTTCTGCCAGGGGCTATCTAGATTGTGTGCACCCCATGTGTACAGACTACCCGACCATCTCTAGCGCTATACGGGCTGTACGCAACACAGTACTGCCAGGGGCTATCTAGATTGTGTGCACCCCATGTGTACAGACTACCCGACCATCTCTAGTGCTATACGGGCTGTACGCAACACAGTACTGCCAGGGGCTATCTGGATTTTGTGCGCCCCATGTGTACAGACTACCCGACCATCTCTAGTGCTATACGGGCTGTACGCAACACAGTACTGCCAGTGGCTATCTGGATCGTGTGTGCCCCATGTGTACAGACTACCCGACCATCTCTAGTGCTATACGGGCTGTACGCAACACAGTACTGCCAGGGGCTATCTGGATTGTGTGTGCCCCATGTGTACAGACTACCCGACCATCTCTAGTGCTATACGGGCTGTACGCAACACAGTACTGCCAGGTGCTATCTGGATTATGTGCGCCCCATGTGTACAGACTGCCCGACCATCTCTATTGCTATACGGGCTGTACGCAACACAGTACTGCCAGGGGCTATCTGGATTATGTGCGCCCCATGTGTACAGACTGCCCGACCATCTCTATTGCTATACGGGCTGTACGCAACACAGTACTGCCAGGGGCTATCTGGATTTTGTGCGCCCCATGTGTACAGACTACCCGACCATCTCTAGTGCTATACGGGCTGTACGCAACACAGTACTGCCAGGGGCTATCTGGATTGTGTGCGTCCCATGTGTACAGACTAACCGACCATCTCTAGTGCTATACGGGCTGTACGCAACACAGTACTGCCGGGGGCTATCTGGATTGTGTGCGGCCCATGTGTACAGACTACCCGACCACCTCTAGTGCTATACGGGCTGTACGCAACACAGTACTGCCAGGGGCTATCTGGATTGTGTGCGCCCCATGTGTACAGACTACCCGACCATCTCCAGTGCTATACGGGCTGTACGCAACATAGTACTGCCAGGAGCTATCTGGATTGTGTGCGTCCCATGTGTACAGACTAACCGACCATCTCTATTGCTATACGGGCTGTACGCAACACAGTACTGCCAGGGGCTATCTGGATTGTGTGCGCCCCATGTGTACATACTACCCGATCATCTCCAGTGCTATACGGGCTGTACGCAACACAGTACTGCCAGGGGCTATCTGGATTGTGTGCGCCCCATGTGTACATACTACCCGATCATCTCTAGTGCTATACGGGCTGTACGCACTACAGTACTGCCAGGGGTTATCTGGATTGTGTGCGCCCCATGTGTACAGACTACCCGACCATCTCTAGTGCTATACGGGCTGTATGCAACAAAGTACTGCCAGGGGCTATCTGGATTGATTGTGTGCGCCCCATGTGTACAGACTACCCGACTATCTCTAGTGCTATACGGGCTGCACGCAACACAGTACTGCCAGGGGCTATCTGGATTGTGTGCGCCCCTTCTGTACAGACTACCCGACCGTCTCTAGTGCTATACGGGCTGTACGCAACACAGTACTGCCAGGGGCTATCTGGATTGATTGTGTGCGCCCCATGTGTACAGACTACCCGACCGTCTCTAGTGCTATACGGGCTGTACGCAACACAGTACTGCCAGGGGCTATCTGGATTGTGTGCGCCCCATGTGTACAGACTACCCGACCATCTCTAGTGCTATACGGGCTGTACGCAACACAGTACTGCCAGGGGCTATCTGGATTGCGTGCGCCCCATGTGTACAGACTACCCGACCATCTCTAGTGCTATACGGGCTGTACGCAACACAGTACTGTCAGGGGCTATCTGGATTGCGTGCGCCCCATGTGTACAGACTACCCGACCATCTCTAGTGCTATACGGGCTGTACGCAACACAGTACTGCCAGGGGCTATCTGGATTGTGTGCGCCCCATGTGTACAGACTTCCCGACCATCTCTAGCGCTATACGGGCTGTACGCAACACAGTACTGCCAGGAGCTATCTGGATTGTGTGCGCCCCATGTGTACAGACTACCCGACCATCTCTAGTGCTATACGGGCTGTATGCAGCACAATACTGCCAGGGGCTATCTGGATTGTGTGCGCCCCATGTGTACAGACTACCCGACCATCTCTAGTGCTATACGGGCTGTACGCAACACAGTACTGCCAGGGACTATCTGGATTGTGTGCGCCCCATGTGTACAGACTACCCGACCATCTCTAGTGCTATACGGGCTGTACGCAACACAGTACTGCCAGGGGCTATCTGGATTGTGTGCGCCCCATGTGTACAGACTACCCGACCATCTCTAGTGCTATACGGGCTGTACGCAACACAGTACTGCCAGGGGCTATCTGGATTGTGTGCGCCCCATGTGTACAGACTACCCGACCATCTCCAGTGCTATACGGGCTGTACGCAACACAGTACTGCCAGGGGCTATCTGTATTTTGTGCGCCCCATGTGTACAGACTACCCGACCATCTCTAGTGCTATACGGGCTGTACGCAACACAGTACTGCCATTGGCTATCTGGATTGTGTGCGCCCCATGTGTACAGACTTCCCGACCATCTCTAGTGCTATACGGGCTGTACGCAACACAGTACTGCCAGGGGCTATCTGGATTGTGTGCGCCCCATGTGTACAGACTACCCGACCATCTCTAGTGCTATACGGGCTGTACGCAACACAGTACTGCCAGGGGCTATCTGGATTGTGTGTGCCCCATGTGTACAGAATACCCGACCATCTCTAGTGCTATACGGGCTGTACGCAACACAGTACTGCCAGGGGCTATCTGGATTATGTGCGCCCCATGTGTACAGACTACCCGACCATATCTAGTGATATACGGGCTGTACGCAACACAGTACTGCCAGGGGCTATCTGGATTGTGTGCGCCCCATGTGTACAGACTACCCGACCATCTCTAGTGCTATACGGGCTGTACGCAACACAGTACTGCCAGGGGCTATCTGGATTGTGTGCGCCCCATGTGTATAGACTACCCGACCATCTCTAGTGCTATACGGGCTGTACGCAACACAGTACTGCCAGGGGCTATCTGGATTGTGTGTGCCCCATGTGTACAGAATACCCGACCATCTCTAGTGCTATACGGGCTGTACGCAACACAGTACTGCCGGGGGCTATCTGGATTGTGTGCGTCCCATGTGTACAGACTACCCGACCATCTCTGTCGACCAAAGTATTATGTGTACTCGAGTTTGAAGATTGTTTGTGACGTAACCAGAAGACCTACATAAAATCCAATAACATCATCATTTTCGTCGTTCTATTTTACGTGAGTTCATGTAGGTGTGACATTTTTAGTTTATATTTTAATATTTTTTATCGCAGTTGGAACACAAAAAGTGCCCGTTTTAAAGCGTGTTTCAACCATGCGTCACATTTAAGAATTATTATTTCACAAACCCGTCATCAGATCGAATCCAAATTTTAGCACCATATACATTGGAATGTTGTATAACTGGTTTATTGATTTCAAAATTTTGTGTGCCCAAGAAACAAAGTTGTTATCATTTTTGTAAGGTAATATTTTCTCGGCTCGGGGTGGTTGGAAAATATAGCTCTTGGTCGCGTTGGAATCCTTATACATCAAGAAGTAATGCTGTATGACTTTAAAATACGTAAATTAATTCACTTATTTTATAACGGTTTATATTTGAACGGGGAAATACGACCTCGCCTCGCTAGGCAGTGATGGGCTCCATCTCAGCAACGCTGTACAGCTTACCCCGGAGTGGCTGGCTGGTGAATCATGCCTTATTTCCGCGAACAAATACAAAACGATATAAAATAAGTGAATTAATTTACGTATTTCACAGTCATACAGCATTACTTCTTGATATATAAGGATTACAACGCGATCAAGAGCTATATTTTCCAACCACCCCGAGCCAAGAAAAAGTTACCTTACAAAAATGATAACAACTTTGTTTCCTGGACACACAAAATTTTGAAATTAATAAACCAGTTATACAACATTCAAATGTATATTGTGTTAAAATTTGCATTCGATCTGATGACGTAGTTTTGAGATAATAATTCTTAAATGTGACACATGGTTGAAACACGCTAAAAAACGGGCACATTTTGTGTTCCAACTGCGATAAAAAATATTAAAATATAAATTAAAAATTCCAAACCTACATGAACTAACGTAAAATAGAACGACGAAAATGATGATGTTATTGTATTTTATGTAGGTCTATTGGTTACTTCACAAACGACCTTCAAACTCGAGTGCACATAATACTTTGGTCGACAGTAGTGCTATACGGGCTGTACGCAACACAGTACTGCCAGGGGCTATCTGGATTTTGTGCGCCCCATGTGTACAGACTACCCGACCTTCTCTAGTGCTTTACGGGCTGTACGCAACACAGTACTGCCAGGGGCAATCTGGATTGTGTGCGCCCCATGTGTACAGACTACACGACCATCTCTAGTGCTATACGGGCTGTACGCAACACAGTACTGCCAGGGGCTATCTGGATTGTGTGCGCCCCATGTGTACAGACTACCCGACCATCTCTAGTGCTATACGGGCTGCACGCAACACAGTACTGCCAGGGGCTATCTGGATTGTGTGCGCCCCATGTGTACAGACTACCCGACCATCTCTAGCGCTATACGGGCTGTACGCGACACATTTCTGCCAGGAGCTATCTGGGTTGTGTGCGCCCCATGTATATAGACTACCCGACTATCTCTAGAGCTATACGGGCTGTACGCAACACAGTACTACCAGTGGCTATCTGGATTGTGTGCGCCCCATGTGTACAGACTACCCGACCATCTCTAGTGCTATACGGGCTGTACGCAACACAGTACTGCCAGGTGCTATCTGGATTGTGTGTGCCCCATGTGTACATACTACCCGACCATCTCTAGTGCTATACGGGCTGCACGCAACACAGTACTGCCAGGGGCTATCTGGATTGTGTGCGTCCTATGTGTGCAGACTACCCGACCATCTCTAGCGCTATACGGGCTGTTCGCGACACAGTTCTGCCAGGAGCTATCTGGGTTGTGTGCGGCCCATGTGTACAGACTACCTGCCCGGCACTAGTGCTATGCGTGTTGTACGCGACACAGTTCTGCCAGGGACTATCTTCTTGTTTATTTGATTCAAATCACTTTATAAACAAATACATGTATTTCCGTTGACTTTTCAAGAAATGCAAGATTTTTCCTGTACTATTGATACGATTTGGATGATTTTTGGTACAAACCACACTTTCTAACTCCCTCAGGTTTTGGGGCTTGTGTGTTAGCCGTGGTCGTTACGGCATGACTGCTGGCAGTCGCTCACATCCGGGAGGAGGTTCGAATCCCCCCGCCGGCAACCTTGAAGATGGTCTTCTGTGGTTTCCCATCTTCCTTCCAGGCAAATGCCGGTGTTGGTCCCTAACTATAGGCCACAGCCGCTACCTTCCAGCTCCTCGACCTTCCATTCCAACTTTCCTCCCCAACTGTACTTGTAGCTCACCCACTGGGTGTCCGCTGGAAGCAGCTACAGACTCAGGCGAGCCGAACATGTCTTCGGACACTCCCGGTACTAAAAGCCATACGCTAAAAAAAAAGGCTTGTGTTTTGTGAAACATACACATTAACTTATTATAACATAATGTAATACAGGGTATTTCCCTCACCGGCCCAGCGCTCCATGTTGAATGTGTAGCTAAAGGTCAGACGAGCATATCGCAGCGCGCTGCTGTGACAGCAAATGTCTTAAGATAAGGAAAGAAGTGCTGTTGGATTGATGAATGTGCTCGTCCGACCCACTACGCGCCGCTTTGCCAGCCCCACTTTGAGTGGAAGACCCTGTACAATTATCGAGTTGAAAGCCTGTTTCCAAAGTTGCCTTAGTAATCGTAGGGCGTTATTCGCTGAACTTGAGGCTGGCTGCGTGGCTCAGCGGTAACGTTATCGCCTGCTGTGTCCAAGGTTTCAGGATCGAATCCTGGAGCAGTCAGCTGGCAATTGAGAGTGTGCAAATGCGAAGGAACCGTGTCAGTAAATTATCTGGCACGATAAGATCCCATTCGGGGTAAAATTACGGCATCCTAGCGTCTCTAAAAGTCACAGTAGTTAAAAGAGGCGTAAAACAAATAACATTATTATCGCTAAACTAAAAAACAAATTATAACACAATCTCATGTATATATTTTTTTCGTGTTTGAGAAATAACACTCCCTTTAGAATTGGGTACAATCGTGCTGACCGACTGGAAAGCATATAATATTTAATTGATATCTTTCTGTTGGTCAAATCGTACTGTATTTTTGCCCAATAACATTAGGTTGAAAATATAGGATTCAATGTGAAGACAATTCCATTGTATTTTAGCGGCGTCGGTGGCGTATTTGGTAGTATACTGAGCCTCTATTCCCAAGGTTGCGGATTCAAACCCGGCCTAAGTCGTCGGATTGTTAAGAGCGTTAAAAATCCCTCAGTATGCCTTCCTTCGGAGGGGAAGTAAAACTGGCGGTCCCATGTCACATGGTATGATAAATAACCTTCCACTATTTACACTTGTGTGAAGCTAAATCATATGTTAGATTTGACTAACGCTCTTAGGTTCCAACTTTCGACGCCAAGAGCCGACTGCGGTGGCATCTAGTAACCACGTTCAGAACTAATTGGTCGTTGACGGTGGCGTTTGGTAGCAAAAGTAGGAACTACTTGAAATTATCGTCTGCAGTCCTTACTTGAATTAAAAACAGATAACACACACTAATACAATCATCACAATTAACACCGGTTATCAGACATATTCTAAACACACCCAAAGTACACGGGGCTACATGGCCGCGTTGTCTCAACCCCTAAACTGAGGAACCAACCAGCAACTTCATGTGATTCTCGTTTGCAGTTTTTACAAAGGGTGATATCGTTTATTCGTCGAGCGAGTTAATAATAATAATAATAATATCGTATGGCCTCGGGTGCCGGGAGAAAGCTTTGTTATTTGACACCCAAAGGGCAGCTTGAAGGTCGAATTTTGTTGTTCATCGAGTGCTATGAAAGACAAGGAGGTTAGATATCTAAGCTCTTTGACACTAGAGCGCTTTCTAGTATGGAAAGGAGGTACTTTTGTGTTAGTGAAAAATCCCGAGATTAATTTTGCCATTGTGAACATGGCCTACTGAATTCAAATGGGTTCTTTAACGTGCCTACAACGTATGACATGCATGCCGAGATTTTTGTCGCCTTTCAAAAATCACTTACCACGGCCAGGAGTGAATCTGCAAGCTATGATGTGATTTAGTGATAGTAATAATAATCATGTTATTGGTTTTACGTCCCTTTTAACTACTCCGGCTTTTAGAGACGCCGGGGTGCCGGAATTTAGGCCCGAAGGTGATCTTTAACGTGCCAGTAAATCTACTGACACGGCTCCCTCGCATTTGCGCACCCTCAAATGCCAGCTGAATGCGCCAGGATACGAACCTGCAACCTTGGGCCCAGCAAGCGAGAACGTTACCGCTGAGCCACGCAGCCAGCCAAATGTGATTTAGTGATGAGCTTCAGAAATGCATGGTGCATTCAGATAGCCTGAGGAAACAAAGTTCAAGCAAATTGTCTAGATTGGTTGGTTCCTCAGTTTAGGGGCTGCGACAACGCGGTATTGTAGCCCCATGTACTTTGGGTGTTTGTAGAATCTGTCTGATAACCGGTGTTGATTGTGATGGCTGTATAAGTTTATGTTATTTGTCTTTTAATTCAAGTAAGGACTGCAGACATTCGATTTTCAAGTAGTTCCTACTTTTGCTACCAAATGCCACCATCAACGACAACTAGTTCTGAACTTGGTTACTAGATGCCACTGCAGTCGTCACCTAGCGACGAACGTTGGAACCCAAGAGCGTTTCTCAAATCTGACCTATAATTTAGCTTCACACAACTGTAATTAGTGGAAGGTTCTCTTACGTGTCATAAATCTATGACATGGGATCGCCGGGTTACCTTCCCCTCCAAAGGAAGGCATACTGAGGGTTTAGCGCTCTTAAAAAATCCGATGACTTCGGCCGGGTTTGAACCCGCGATCTTGGACATAGAAGCTCAGCTTGCTACCTACTAGGAAATTGTCTCTAGAGAGCTGCACTAGGCTCTATGGTGATGCAGGGTGACGTAACATGCTAGTGCACGTGGCAGAACATTCGAGTTCCACAGAGAAATACTATGTAACTTTTACTATCGTCAATCTGTCCCGTTTAGAATTGCATGAGTTTCTTGGAGTAAGCCTATAATCATGTCTTTTTTGTTGTTGATGTTGTTTTGTTAAAGCACAAGTAGAGTAGAGTATAAAAATAAAATGCAGTTACTGAGAGCATTAGTACGAGTTACTGACTGAATTCTTGGCTACCTACTTCAGTCCTACGAAGGCAGTTCAATAAGTAAGGACAAGTGAAAGTAAGTTTCTCCACTACAGTGAGAGACACCTGATCTAGATGATGAATACCCGTTAATCCATCTATCAAGGTTATATTAAAGGCAAGCACGCTGAGAAGTGCCCAAGGTCGCGGGTTCAAACCCGGCCGAAGCCGTCGGATTTTTTAAGAGCGTTGACAATCCCTCAGTATGTCTTCCTTCGGAGGAGAAGTAAAGCCGGCAGTCCCATGTCATAGATTTATGGCATGAAAAAGAACCTTCCACAGTTGTGTGGAGCCAAAATTTGTTCGTTAGAAGTGATAACGATCTATTAGTTCCAACGTTCGCCGCCGGGTACTGACTGCGATGCCAACTAGTAGCCAAATCCGCACGCAAGCTAGGTATCGTGGACGGTAGCATTTGGTAGCAAAAGTAGAAACTACTTGAAATTATCGTCTGCAGTCCTTACTTGAATCAAAACAGTTAACACACACTAATACAGCCATCACAATTAACACCGGTTATCAGACCGACTCTGCACACCCCAAAGGACACGGGGCTATATGACCACGTTGTCGCAACCCCTAAAATAAGCAACCAACCAAACAGGCCTGTCGATATTCATAGCCAAGAGAATATTAATGTAGTTGACTCAACAGAACTCGTTCCTTGCCTTGGGGTAAGTTATATCTGTAAAGTACCGGTAGACCTACCTTACGGCGGAGTTAGTAATGTTTCCCCTATTTATACCGTGGAATTCATTCATACACCATAAATGTCTAGGCACATAATAATTAATAATCACCGCAATGGGAAGTTATAAGCTGAATTGTCCATTGTATGTGCTTTAGTGTGGAGTTATATGACTGTTTGTTGACAGCTTTCCCTTTCTTCAGCAATCAAGATGACTTGTTAACTGCGTACGACTGAAGTTACTGCACTTTAAAGAGATTCAATTGCGTTATAATTAACAATGCCTTTGAGTGCAAATATGTGTACACCCATTTTATGAGATTCATTGCGACGTCCAACAACTGTGACGCAATATTGACTTCCTGCTTTGAACATATCTTCCGCGTTGAATTGTCGGTTTATTTTACGTTAAAGCCCGACACAGGAATGTCTGCCGCGACGCAGTTACGCACTTCAATTCGTTCACACCTCCTCTGGCACACGTGACACGTCCTGACTCCCCGAGACTTGACGTTACAGACAGTTAGGAACAGGGCTCCAAGTGAAAGTCGAAGTTAAACGATTGACTTCGCGTCACCACATGGTTGATTACGAAGTGAGAAGCATATTATCCTCTATGTTTCAAAATAAATCTTGTGAATGTGCCAGAGTTAACGATATTTACGACACTTTACTAAATGTAAATTTTTTTTTTTTTTTTAGTCGTTTACCCTCCATTTTGGTGGAACCCACGGACTCAGCGAGGGAACCCACCACTACCGCCTCTACGGGCAGTGTCCTAGAGCTGGGAACATCGAATCGGAAGGGATACAACTGGTGAGGTGGGATTGGCACCTCGCCCAGGCGGCCGCACCTGCAAAGCGAACAGGGGCCTCATGAGGGAAGGTAAGGGATGGTGAGGATGGAGAGGCAAGGAAGAGGGAAGGAGGCGGCCGTGGCCTTGAAGAAGGTACTGCCCCCGTAATTGAATTATATAGAGACCACGGTGGCTATTTTGGAAATTATAGCGAAAGTTATGGCTGTCATAGTTATGACGTGGGTAGTCATGACGTAAGCACGGATGACGCAGACGTTATGCCAGCAGGCTACTTGAGCTGAGATTCTCAGTGACGTCAGCATTTATTCGAGAAGGATCCAAGATGTACGACGCAGTCGCAGGAAACGTGGAATTCTGCTGAGGAAGAAATTATGCTATTGGAGGGGAGACTTAAACCAATGAACGATAGTCTAAAGGAAGACGGAGATTGCTGAAACTATGGTATTTTTATTACTTTTTGGAATGCAGAATTGTGGAAATCCATTTGCAGTAGAGGCATTGATCTGGAATTTTGGTGAAATTTATTTTCAGTTTTTGAATTTTGAAAATCCGTCATGTATTGACGAAGTTGGAACTTCTAGCGATGACGTAGTAACACGCGATGGAAGGGATAGATACGCCCCTCATGAAGTTCATAAAAGGCCTTGCGCAGAAGAGAGGAGCCTCATTCTCTCAGATTATAAATCGTCTGATATTCAATCGTCAGATTTCAAATAGTCATTTCAGTGAAACGTCGAGTGAGTTTAGTAGTGAAAAAGTCGTCTTTGTAACGCGTGGCGAAGCCACTGCATAAAACGAGAGTCGAACTTACAAGCAGTGCAGGTTTACTGTGAAGTAAATCTAGGTGAAGTTGAAACGACACTTATAACGCTTCTACGAGATTAGCTGTGAACAGTTAGCGGTCGCCTATAAGCTAATTCTCTTGTGCATTGCTACAGTAAGGACTGTAGAAAAGCTGAACAATTTCGAGGAAGTATTTTGGAAGTTATTGACAATATTAGACGACTGACAAAAGTGATTTTCTCGCCACAGGAGAAACACTTTGTATAGCCAGACTCTACGCTACGGCTGACAGGGCTAGTGAAATAGGGAGACTTCAGATTGCTTTTGTGACACAACACTGCAGTATAATGGAGCAATTTAATAAGGCAGTTTGTTCTTCTAATACTACAACCGAAGAGCATATGGAAGGCTAAAGGACTTTATGCAATTGGGACATATTTCAACGGAGTAAGATAGCAGCATGGAACTTCGCTAATTGCTATTCCATACAAGCGAACATGTGGTAAATAACCATCTACACCCATGTTTCGTGATTAAAGGCTGAACTACTATCAAACAGCAATAGAAATGATTTCATACTTTCTGAATATGAATATTTCTTCGGAAATTTATACAAAAACTTCATGGCGATTTTCAACTGGAACTTCAGGGATTTTTCAATAGAGGTCAGGGTTGTCCCGACTCACAAAGAAGATTATTGCCGGAAGGATGTCGTTCGTCTTCGTGAAGCAGTTCGATTCTCCGATGGTGCTGTTTCTGGTTTCGAGGATGGAGCTCAGCTTTAACTTGGTGAAATGGATCCATCAACAGTCTTCTTTGGGGAATTTTCCTCTGGAACGTCAATCGGCAGATACGGTAGTCGTGAACGTTTATTGTATTTGAGTTTCTTAGCAATATTTGAGCAACCATTTTTCCCATATTTTTGTCCTCATGTAATTTTGCCCGATATTCTTGTTTGAGATTCCTATTCTCAGTACACCTTGATGAGTTATGCCTTTTTAGACGTTTTATTAAGACATTGTTATGTCATGGGCATAGTTAAATGATTTTGAATCAGTTGAGACTGATATTTAGATTTTTCAGTAATTTGCTTATTTTTGTAGTCACGTTTTGACTGTAAGTTAATGATTTTTATGGCAGATTTAAATTCAGACAGCGTGTCACTTTATTAAAGTAATTCTACCCCAGTTTAATTACTTTGACCAATTTTCTGTCATCATCAAGAAGGAAGAACATTTAAATGATTTTAGAGCGTTAAAATCCAGTACGTTGTCGACGATCTTGGAAATACTAGTCGGTATTTGAATTGATTGCAACACAGACATTTATCGTCAGTCATGAACGACCATTGCATCACAGGCAATTTTGTGAAAGATGAACATTAATTATGAATTATTGAATGCATTAAATTCGTGAAACTTGTGTTAGGTTTTTTCTCATATAGAGATTTATATAATGATGTTTGCATTCCCCAGTCTAATTGGATTCTATTCGACTATTTTGCAGTTAGTCGCACTTTGTTTGATGATAGTATTTTTATACTACAATTCTTTGAAGATGTTAATCCTAAATTTTGATAGACCAGACAGGCGTATATAAGCGTATTCACTATTAAATTTGTTTGTGATTGGCATATTTTTATTTCGTTTCGATTCATGAATGAAATCCACGAAGTTTAAATGACAACAGTTTTGAAACAATTAATGATATATGAATTTTTAAGTGGAACTATGAATGTATAATCGATAGTGCAGCGGACATGTTGAAAGTCGCTGATGTATAATGCCCTTAAATAAATGAAGGAGATTCCCACAGTAGTTAATAATGATAAAGAATTATTTGTGGAAGTTTTGTAAGTTCGGTGGAAGTTTTAATGCCATATAGATTAATATATGATGAATTTTGGGCTATTTTGAATGCAGTTTGTGCATTATTTTGTAAGCGAAGTATTTTCCGCTAGAGTGTATTGTCATAGTTCGTTGAAAATTAATCAAGTGAATATACTGTTATAATTAACAAGAGTTTTGAAAGAATTTGAGATAAGATTTTGAATGAAGATTACCGTCACAAATAATTAAAATTATTACAACCTTTATTAAACCAGATTGTGACATTTACATGTATAACTAACCTTCATTGGTCGATTATATTAAACACGATTATGAATTTACCAACCGGATAAAACATGTGGTTCAATGTATTTCTTAAATTATTAATTTAAATAATTTAAATGTTGATATTGTAAATAATAAATGTAAATATCTTTGACAATAATGTGGAACGAAAGTAATGTTAAAGACGTGTTTAAAATTTTTGTAATTATTTTCGACAATATTATAAACAATTTCTAATTGTTATAAATAATTTATGTGATTTTGTTATAAACATTTAAGAGTGTGTTCTATACTCTAAATTATGCTGATTAAACATTTGGATGATAACTTAACAAGTTTAGGCATTGTTAAAATAATCCAGTGGGATGTGAGTTAAGCATTTGAAAGATTTGCGTCAATATGTATGAGTTGTCTTGTAGACATTTAAAGATTTAAAAGGAGCTGAATTCTTACACAGTGTGGTGTGAGTAGGGAGCCCCATTTGACAGGCATGCGCCAGGTTGAGGAGTAGACCAGCTGGCTCGACATCTGGTTATCAGCGGGTCGATACTCCGGCCTTGTGCCTATTAATACCAGTGCAATGTTTATTAAAAGAAACCAAATGCTCTATATATGTCGTACCCTGACTTCCTCATCCAATCCAAATGTGTTTTAAAATGTTACGTTATTTTGAGCTCTTGGGAGCTAACATATTGTTTGATAAATTTGCAAGTCCTTTAGGAGGACGTAGTCAGATTGACATAGGCTACTGATAGCCACGTTTATTTTGTTGAGTTGTGAAAATCATACTCTTTATTTTGAAAATAAAGCTTTTGTACAGTTCAAAGTTCTTGCCGTCGGTCTGGTTCATTTTTAAATGTCATGGTGAAGGTTATTGTGAGAGCATACTTTAAAGATCCTGTTGTCAACCCAATCCCCGAGATATTTATAAGAGGTAAGTAGAAGTAAGTATGAAACCCCGTCCATTTTGGTGTGTTCCACAATAATTTTTCTTGGTAACTTCTGTGTTCAAACCTCGGTAGTATCTGTCAGTGCCATTTTCATTGATGTAGCTGAGCTGATGCGATTGATTGTTGGCAATCCGATTGAGGGGGCGGATATCTGACAGCCTAATATCCGGGTAAACGGGGACAGAAGGATTGGCGCACCTAAAACGTTGGGGCTCGATTCAACATAACTGGATCACCAGGTTGAACGCCAGTAGGATTGGCAAACCTAAAACGTGTGGATCGATTAGACTCAAATAAAGAGGTTGATTCTTTGTTAGATGTCTTAGCCAATTGTAGAATTTAAGAGTGTGATTATATAGGAATTAAATGTTGCATTGTATTAGGAAAATTACACTCAGAAAAGATCAGATCTTATACAACTTGAGAAAGGTTAAATAGGCTGGAAACTTAGAAAAATCGCCTATGATCTGGAATCTTATTTTATTTGACCGGCTTATGACATTTATGTCATATTAAAGATAAAATTAAATTATTTGGATTGTAAATGTAAATTATTTGTGTTAGGATATTTTAAAATGAGCCAGGGAAATTTGAACATGTGCTTGAGTTTGTTTCAACATGAAGTGTCTTCGAAAGTTAATTATAAGGTAGTTATAAGTTAGATTTAAGACAGAAAATTGATCAAAATTATATATGGTGAAAAGTGTTGCTCAAATGTTGTTATTTTGCTCTTTTGATGTATGTCCCTACAGCAGTCTAATTTTTGAATAATATTGTAATGGCAGATGAAAGTTTGAAGATGATGTTAGCGGAGATGTCTGCTAATATGAAGCAGATGAGTGAGAGTATGAAGGAGATGGAAGCTAGGAATACTAGTCGAATGGAGGAGAATGCTAGTAGAGTGGAGCAGAATGCTAGTAATTTGAAAGCTAGCATGGATGAAAGTTTGAAAGGTATCCAAACTAGTTCTGCTAACTTAGAGGATAATATGTCGCGTTTACAGATTAATACCCAAGGAATTGAGAATACTGTAACTGACATCCGCTCAGACGTGTCCAATGTTAAAATAGATGTGTCTAATATGCATAAAAATGTTGCTGATGTTAAAATAGATGTTGCTAATGTGCATAAAGATCTTACAATGTTGAATTTAGATGTTGCTAATGTCCGTAGTGATATTTCTTGTGCTAGGGCTGAGGTAGTTGTTGTCAAAAATGATGTTGCGACTGTCCAAGACAAGGTTGAGGAAGTCCAAAGAGGAATCCAAAATGTTAGAACTGATGTGTCCAATGTTCAGGTTGATATTAATAACATTCATTCGGATGTAAACGAGATGCAAAGTGACATAAATAAAATTCAAGTAGAGGTCAACACAGTTTTCGTAGATGTTGCTAAAGTCCAAACTGATGTAAATAAAGTCAGGGAAGAGATAGAAAATTCGAAAACTCTTTGTACACGTAATATAAGTGCATTAACGACTAGGCTAGTTGATGAGTCAGTTAGAACGACAGCGTCTTTAGAAGGTTTAAAGTTTGATGTAGAGGTCATGAGAACCCAAGTATTAGACCATAATAAAGTATTGAAAGAGGATATTGAATTAGACATAGCAGAAATGTTAACGGAAAATGTAGCAATATGGAAAGACGAGTGGATTAGGTCAAGTGGGGAACATGTAACCCAAATTCAGGATCGTATTGAAAGGAAACTTGCCAGTACTCAAATTGATATTAACAATGAAGTAGTACAGATTAGGAAAGATTTAAGCGTCAGGATGGATTCGCTATCCGAAAGACAAGTTGAAGATAGAACACAATTAGGTCAGGATGTGCAAACATTAAAATCTGCATTAGAGGAACAGATTCATAAAGTTGTCTCTGATGTGAATGAAACGACGAGTAAACTGCAGAATTTGAAGTTAGGAGAGGCTAATTTAATGGAGACCTACAAAGAAGAGTTAATCAAGAAAGTCTTAACGGAAATCACTGACAAGGATACAGTAGGCTTGGCTTGCGAAACCAGTAGGAATTATGCCAGAAGATACAACCTAGATCCGGAAGAGAGAGACGTGACTCCTGAAGAACGTATATCTAGATTCAGGGAGGAAGATGACGAGAGGAATATGGAACCTGAGTGGAACTATCGTGATAGTGGGAAAAACTACCCGGATTCATATCCGAGGAACGTAACGGTCATCAGGAATTTTGAAGATAAACCGCAAAAATTCAGTAACACAGATAGTTTGACACCTATCGAATATGTAAGGAACCTCAAAGATTATTTCATCGAAGCTCACATTCCCAGAGAGAGAGAGATGAAGATAGTGGAGAGATATTTGATTGGAGGACCCCTCGAATGGTTTCGCGCATTTAGATACACATTCAGTAACTTTGACGAGTTTGCAGAGGCATTAATCAAACGATTTTGGTCCATAGAAGCACAGAATTCGTTAAGAGCGGAGGTGTATTCAAGAAAATACTCCGGTACTCTTCCAACGCGGTACGCTGATTTCTTTACGAGTCAATTATCCCGCTTGAGATTCTTACAACCCCCATTGTCCACGGAGCAACTTATAGATGCGATTTCTCGTATGCTGCCAGTTGAGGTGAGAAGACTAATAATTTCTTCCAACATCAGGGATTTAACCAGCATGGATGAATTACTGAGGAGGTTAGACTACACAAGTCCAATGCCTAACGTGGTGCAGAAAGGTCAAAGGCATGACTTTAAAGAAATAAACACTGTATATATGGACCAAGTCCAACAAACTGACAAGCCAGATGAGGAGAAAACTGACAATGTAGGTCCTCACAGGAATAATCAGTTTCGAAATAACAGATCGCAAGGTTACCGACCGTATCAACAGAGAAGAGGCTGGAACTATAACCGAGGAAATTACAATGGAAGAGGCAGATATTACAACAATAATGGTTATAACCGAAATTATAACAGGAATAACCAGAGCCAAAACAGAAATCAGAATCCTCAAGGTCAGGTTATGACACCCGATCAGTATCAGGAAAGAGAGAAGGAAAGCCAGCAATACCTAAAAGAATTACGGGAAAAAGAAGCAGACAACCAAAAGAAAAGGCAGGATGTTGTAATCGATCCTGGGCCTTCTACGAGCCAACAGAATTTTGAGGTCGGTAACACAAAAAAAAACGCCGATTTCTCAACGTCAGTGAGAACCTGTAAATACATTGCCACACCACACCTGATTACGATTAATGAGATATATGAAGTGACTGATGAAGATTTGCTAGAAGAGAGGGGTATAATTAAAGAGGAAAGACCATGTGCCTTACCTATTATTTCTGTACGGATAGATGGACAACAGTATAAAGCCCTGATGGATACTGGTGCAATTATCTCCATCATTTCAGAGGAATGTTATCAAAGTCTGCTAAGAGGAGAGAACATGACAGTTCTACCTGTTTCTACCGTCAAAGTGAGAGGGATATTCCAAGATAAGGCAGTGAAGTGCAAGATTCAAGTGTTATTGAACTTTGAGATCAATGGAAGGAATTATGAACAGATCTTCATTGTGGTGAGCAAGATCAATTTTGATATGGTGCTTGGAATCGATTTTATATCGAAGGTCGGAGCTATTATTGACATGAAGAACAGAAGTATTAGCTTTAATGATGGGTACATAATCACAGAAGAGATAGAAAAACAGGACGTGAAAAACAGTCTGGAAATAGACCTTAGGGAAGAAATTTTGAATACTATAGTTAATGAAGTGGAAAATTTAGCAGAAATACCCAGTAGAAAAACTGAAGGATTTGAAGAAATTCAGGGGAATTTGAGGATCTGATAAAGGAATTCCAAGATATTTTCGATGAAAAGCCAGGATTGATTAAGGATTATAAATACAAGATAAGGCTGACAGATGAAACCCCTTACCAGAAGAGAATATACCCCATTCCTGAGAAATACTATCAAGAAGTACGAGGGTTAATCAGAAAAATGGAGGTAGACGGGATTATTAAAAAACAGGCGTCGTCTTATATAAACCCCATCACAGTAGTGAAGAAAAGTAATGGTCAGATACGTCTTTGTCTCGATGCCAGGACCATTAACTTGAAGATTCTTCCAGAAAATGACCGACCACCCAAGATTAGAGATCTGCTTCGAAAATTCAAAGGGAGAGCATGTTTCAGCGTTCTTGACTTGACGTCTTCATTTTATCAAGTTCAGCTAGAAGAAGATAGTATGCAGTACACTGGATTCCTATTTGACCAGACGTCATGGGTCTTTGTCCGAATGCCTTTTGGTATGGTTAACAGTGGACCAGCACTTATTCGAGCACTTGATAGTAAGCTCACTGACGAAGTGAAAGAAAATGTAATCTGCTACATCGACGATTTAATCGTATCTTCACCCAGCGCCGCAGAACATTTAGTGCACTTGAGAAAGTTGTTCGAGAATTTACGGGAGGCCAATATCAAGGTGAATTTTGGAAAATGTCAATTCTTGAAGCAGGAAATAAATTACTTGGGGCATACTATTGATAAAGATGGATATCATCCAAACATGAAAAAAGTAGATGCGATTACGAGATTTCCAAAGCCAACTAAGGTGAAACAAGTCAGAGAATTTGTAGGAGCATGCCAATTTATTAGCAGCCACTGTCCAAGATACTCGGAAATTATGGCTCCTCTGTATGACTTACTCAAGAAGAATAACAGATGGAAATGGAGTACCGCTGCAGACGAGGCTTTTGAGAAAGCAAAAGAGATGCTCAGAAATAATGTGAAACTGGAGTACCCAGACTTTGAGAAGGTGTTCTATATTGAGTCTGATGCATCAAGAGTAGGCGTGCAGTCTTATACCAGAAAGACGAGGCAGGCAACAAGCACTACATTGCGTTCACTAGTCGGAAGTTGAAGAAACACGAGGAAAATTACTTCACGACGGAGCTTGAAGCGTTAGCTTTTGTAACAGCATTGCAAGCCTGGAAGAAAATACTGCTGGGACATAAGGTCATCATTATTACTGACCATAAAGCACTACAGTTTATGCTGCAAACTGACATGTCGAGTGATAGATTGACACGTTGGGCTTTGTTCACCCAACAGTTTAACGCCACTATCGTCCACCAGCCTGGGAAAGATAACTTACTGGCTGATGCTCTATCACGTAACCCTATTAAAAATGTGCAGATACACCATGTACAATTGGAGCAAGAAGATCAAGAAACCGTTAGGAGATTAGCCCGAATCGGTGTGTCACAGAAGAGACACGCTCCAATAAGAAAAATGTACAGGTTCCTCAAGGGTTACATGGACAATACTGATGTTGACTATGCAGTTACACGGAGAAATTCACGACACTTTGTCTTGAGTGGAGACATCGTATGCAAGTATGCTGACTCTGCGCATACAAAACTCCGAATAGTCGTGCCACCTAAACTTGTTGTCAATTTAGTGTGGGTAGCTCATCACGCAACTGGACATGCCGGTTTAGATAAGACTCTTAATACTCTTCAAGAGAGATTTATCTGGACTAACATGCGTTCCAGCATTGCCAAGGTCATTAGATCATGTGACAAATGTCAAAGAGCAAAGTATGCTTCTGCTTTGTTAAAAGGAAAACCGAAGGCTATGATTCCTTCTAAGCCAAACGAACTTATGGCGACGGACATATTTGGCCCCTGTCCGAAGGGATATCAGGGTAACCAGTACCTGTTGGTTACCGTGGATGTTTTCTCAAAATTTCTTACAATGAGTCCCATGCAGAAAGCGAACACAAGGAACGTAGTAAGCAGACTGGAAAATGCTGTATTTCCTAAAGCTGGTATACCAGAATATCTACTGTCAGATCATGGAACGCAGTTTACATCCGTGGAATTTGCAGCGGATATGGAAAGGCTTGGCATTAAGCACTCATTTTCAAGCGTGCGTTACCCAGAATCGAATTCCTCAGAAAGATATATGGCTGAATTTTCGAAATTCTGTCGAATTTTCTGTCCAAATGATCATTCTGGTTGGGTGAGATTTGTACCCCTTATAGAGGAATGTCTGAACTCTACAGTGCAGGAGAGCACAGGAGAAGTGCCAATGCGACTTCATCTTGGAAGAAACCCAGAAAGGCCGTGGGATAATCTTTTCAACCACATTCCTAGAGATCCCGACTTAGGAAGGCAGCAGAGGATTGACAAGGCGAAGGAACAACTCCAGAAAGCAGCAGAGAAACGATTGAAAAGAGTAGCTGGAAAACGCTTTGGTGCACCCTTACAAGTTGGAAATCTTGTATTATTACGCAGACCTGTCAAGGCTGATATGAGCAAGAAAATATACCCCAAATTTGGAAATGTATTCATGGGGCCGTTTAGGATTACGAACGCCTATGGAAACAACTGCTATGAACTCTACGATGATGAGAATAACGTCATTTACGGCAAGTTCAATGCTGGAAATTTAAAAAGATACTATCCTAGAGTAAGCCAGTAATAATTCAATTTCGTGTTCAAGAGAGTTGAGGTACTTGTAACACTGAGTTTAAAAACAATTTGCAACTGTTTTTAAAACGTGGTGAGAGGAGAATGCCCCCGTAATTGAATTATATAGAGACCACGGTGGCTATTTTTGAAATTATAGTGAAAGTTATGGCTGTCATAGTTATGACGTGGGTAGTCATGACGTAAGCACGGATGACGCAGACGTTATGCCAGCAGGCTACTTGAGCTGAGATTCTCAGTGACGTCAGCATTTATTCGAGAAGGATCCAAGATGTACGACGCAGTCGCAGGAAACGTGGAATTCTGCTGAGGAAGAAATTATGCTATTGGAGGGGAGACTTAAACCAATGAACGATAGTCTAAAGGAAGACGGAGATTGCTGAAACTATGGTATTTTTATTACTTTTTGGAATGCAGAATTGTGGAAATCCATTTGCAGTAGAGGCATTGATCTGGAATTTTGGTGAAATTTATTTTCAGTTTTTGAATTTTGAAAATCCGTCATGTATTGACGAAGTTGGAACTTCTAGCGATGACGTAGTAACACGCGATGGAAGGGATAGATACGCCCCTCATGAAGTTCATAAAAGGCCTTGCGCAGAAGAGAGGAGCCTCATTCTCTCAGATTATAAATCGTCTGATATTCAATCGTCAGATTTCAAATAGTCATTTCAGTGAAACGTCGAGTGAGTTTAGTAGTGAAAAAGTCGTCTTTGTAACGCGTGGCGAAGCCACTGCATAAAACGAGAGTCGAACTTACAAGCAGTGCAGGTTTACTGTGAAGTAAATCTAGGTGAAGTTGAAACGACACTTATAACGCTTCTACGAGATTAGCTGTGAACAGTTAGCGGTCGCCTATAAGCTAATTCTCTTGTGCATTGCTACAGTAAGGACTGTAGAAAAGCTGAACAATTTCGAGGAAGTATTTTGGAAGTTATTGACAATATTAGACGACTGACAAAAGTGATTTTCTCGCCACAGGAGAAACACTTTGTATAGCCAGACTCTACGCTACGGCTGACAGGGCTAGTGAAATAGGGAGACTTCAGATTGCTTTTGTGACACAACACTGCAGTATAATGGAGCAATTTAATAAGGCAGTTTGTTCTTCTAATACTACAACCGAAGAGCATATGGAAGGCTAAAGGACTTTATGCAATTGGGACATATTTCAACGGAGTAAGATAGCAGCATGGAACTTCGCTAATTGCTATTCCATACAAGCGAACATGTGGTAAATAACCATCTACACCCATGTTTCGTGATTAAAGGCTGAACTACTATCAAACAGCAATAGAAATGATTTCATACTTTCTGAATATGAATATTTCTTCGGAAATTTATACAAAAACTTCATGGCGATTTTCAACTGGAACTTCAGGGATTTTTCAAGAGAGGTCAGGGTTGTCCCGACTCACAAAGAAGATTATTGCCGGAAGGATGTCGTTCGTCTTCGTGAAGCAGTTCGATTCTCCGATGGTGCTGTTTCTGGTTTCGAGGATGGAGCTCAGCTTTAACTTGGTGAAATGGATCCATCAACAGTCTTCTTTGGGGAATTTTCCTCTGGAACGTCAATCGGCAGATAAGGTAGTCGTGAACGTTTATTGTATTTGAGTTTCTTAGCAATATTTGAGCAACCATTTTTCCCATATTTTTGTCCTCATGTAATTTTGCCCGATATTCTTGTTTGAGATTCCTATTCTCAGTACACCTTGATGAGTTATGCCTTTTTCGACGTTTTATTAAGACATTGTTATGTCATGGGCATAGTTAAATGATTTTGAATCAGTTGAGACTGATATTTAGATTTTCAGTAATTTGCTTATTTTTGTAGTCACGTTTTGACTGTAAGTTAATGATTTTTATGGCAGATTTAAATTCAGACAGCGTGTCACTTTATTAAAGTAATTCTACCCCAGTTTAATTACTTTGACCAATTTTCTGTCATCATCAAGAAGGAAGAACATTTAAATGATTTTAGAGCGTTAAAATCCAGTACGTTGTCGACGATCTTGGAAATACTAGTCGGTATTTGAATTGATTGCAACACAGACATTTATCGTCAGTCATGAACGACCATTGCATCACAGGCAATTTTGTGAAAGATGAACATTAATTATGAATTATTGAATGCATTAAATTCGTGAAACTTGTGTTAGGTTTTTTCTCATATAGAGATTTATATAATGATGTTTGCATTCCCCAGTCTAATTGGATTCTATTCGACTATTTTGCAGTTAGTCGCACTTTGTTTGATGATAGTATTTTTATACTACAATTCTTTGAAGATGTTAATCCTAAATTTTGATAGACCAGACAGGCGTATATAAGCGTATTCACTATTAAATTTGTTTGTGATTGGCATATTTTTATTTCATTTCGATTCATGAATGAAATCCACGAAGTTTAAATGACAACAGTTTTGAAACAATTAATGATATATGAATTTTTAAGTGGAACTATGAATGTATAATCGATAGTGCAGCGGACATGTTGAAAGTCGCTGATGTATAATGCCCTTAAATAAATGAAGGAGATTCCCACAGTAGTTAATAATGATAAAGAATTATTTGTGGAAGTTTTGTAAGTTCGGTGGAAGTTTTAATGCCATATAGATTAATATATGATGAATTTTGGGCTATTTTGAATGCAGTTTGTGCATTATTTTGTAAGCGAAGTATTTTCCGCTAGAGTGTATTGTCATAGTTCGTTGAAAATTAATCAAGTGAATATACTGTTATAATTAACAAGAGTTTTGAAAGAATTTGAGATAAGATTTTGAATGAAGATAACCGTCACAAATAATTAAAATTATTACAACCTTTATTAAACCAGATTGTGACATTTACATGTATAACTAACCTTCATTGGTCGATTATATTAAACACGATTATGAATTTACCAACCGGATAAAACATGTGGTTCAATGTATTTCTTAAATTATTAATTTAAATAATTTAAATGTTGATATTGTAAATAATAAATGTAAATATCTTTGACAATAATGTGGAACGAAAGTAATGTTAAAGACGTGTTTAAAATTTTTGTAATTATTTTCGACAATATTATAAACAATTTCTAATTGTTATAAATAATTTATGTGATTTTGTTATAAACATTTAAGAGTGTGTTCTATACTCTAAATTATGCTGATTAAACATTTGGATGATAACTTAACAAGTTTAGGCATTGTTAAAATAATCCAGTGGGATGTGAGTTAAGCATTTGAAAGATTTGCGTCAATATGTATGAGTTGTCTTGTAGACATTTAAAGATTTAAAAGGAGCTGAATTCTTACACAGTGTGGTGTGAGTAGGGAGCCCCATTTGACAGGCATGCGCCAGGTTGAGGAGTAGACCAGCTGGCTCGACATCTGGTTATCAGCGGGTCGATACTCCGGCCTTGTGCCTATTAATACCAGTGCAATGTTTATTAAAAGAAACCAAATGCTCTATATATGTCGTACCCTGACTTCCTCATCCAATCCAAATGTGTTTTAAAATGTTACGTTATTTTGAGCTCTTGGGAGCTAACATATTGTTTGATAAATTTGCAAGTCCTTTAGGAGGACGTAGTCAGATTGACATAGGCTACTGATAGCCACGTTTATTTTGTTGAGTTGTGAAAATCATACTCTTTATTTTGAAAATAAAGCTTTTGTACAGTTCAAAGTTCTTGCCGTCGGTCTGGTTCATTTTTAAATGTCATGGTGAAGGTTATTGTGAGAGCATACTTTAAAGATCCTGTTGTCAACCCAATCCCCGAGATATTTATAAGAGGTAAGTAGAAGTAAGTATGAAACCCCGTCCATTTTGGTGTGTTCCACAATAATTTTTCTTGGTAACTTCTGTGTTCAAACCTCGGTAGTATCTGTCAGTGCCATTTTCATTGATGTAGCTGAGCTGGTGCGATTGATTGTTGGCAATCCGATTGAGGGGGCGGATATCTGACAGCCTACTATCCGGGTAAACGGGGACAGTACCATCCCGGCATTTGCCCGAAGACCACGTGTGAAACCACGGAAAACCACTTCGAGGATGGCTGAGGGGGAATCGAACCCCCTCTACTCACTTGGGCCACCCGAGGCTGAGTAGACCCCGTTCCAGTCCTCGTACCACTTTTCAAATTTCGTGGCAGAGCCGGGAATCGAACCCAGGACCTCCGTGGCGGCAGCTAACCATGCTGACCGCTACGCTACGGAGGCGACCTAAATGTAAAATACTGTAGTGTAATATTCAAAATATAATATTCTCAGAATACATTAAATCGAAGTACCTCCATTTTCTATTTATTGCACGTCGCCTTGTTGGGCTAGGGGTATGATTCCTGCTTCGGGTGCGAGAGGTCACGGGTTCAAACTCCGGAAATGCCTAGTATTTTTACTTGTGTTCTTTCTCTTTAAAAGATTCAAAAAGTGTATAAAAGAACCTAAGGATTTTTTTTTTTCGTGCGAGACTTGTACTTACTGTGTGCCAGTAATATAAATACATAGCATGAGGTCAAACGCTATTTTTTTTAGTCGCTTTACCCTCCAGGTTGGCTTTTCCCTCGGACTCGGTGGGGGATCCCACCATTACCGCTGCCAGGGCAGTGTCCTGGAGCTTGAAACACCTGGACTGGTGTTAAACTGGGGAGGTGAGACCAGCACCTCGCTCAGGCGACCTCACCTGCAAAGCGAGCAAGGGCCTCATGAGGGATGGGAAGTGAGGGGAAGATTGGGAGGGATAGGCAAGGAAGAGGCAAGGAGGGTGGCCCCGCCTCCCCAGTGGTATCCCCATACCAGGTGTTTCAAGCTCCAGGACACTGCCCCGGCGTGGTTATGGTGTGATCCCTCGCTGAGTCTAAGGAAGGGTAGCGGCTTTGGTGACGTAGTAGGTACATGCTGTTCTTCTATGCCCAAGATTGCGGGCTCAAACCCGGCCGAAGCCGTCGGATTTTTTAACAGCGTTAAAAATCCCTCAGTTTGCCTTTCTTCGGAGGGAAAGTAAAGCCGGCTGTCCCATGTCATAGATTTATGCATGTTAAAGAACCTTCCAGTAATTAAACCTGTGTGAAGCTAAATTATATGTTAAAAATTTGGATAACGCCCTTAGGTTCCAACTTTCGTTGCCAGGAGCCGACTGCGGTGGCTTCTAGTAACCAAGTTTTGAACTAGTAGTTGTTGATGTTGGCGTTTGGCGGCAAAAGTAGGAACTACTTGAAAAAAATCAATGTCTGCAGTCCTTACTTGAATTAAAAACAGATAACACACACTAATACAGTCATCACAATTAACACCGGTTATCAGACAGATTCTACACACACCCAAAGTACACGGGGCTACATGACCGCGTTGTCACAGTCCCTAAACTGAGGAACCAACCAACCAACCAACATAAGTCCAAGGGAAAAGCCAACCTGGTGGGTAAACCGACGAAAAATATATAAATAAGCGTTTACCTCAAACTATGTATTTATAAGGTGCGTTCAAAAAGTAACGAGCCGGAGGCATAATTACAGAAACCAGTACCTGTATGTTATAAGTATTGGCCCTGGCTGTTGAGGCACTTATCCCACTGTGACACGAGACGGTGAATGGCTGTCTCACAAAATTCCCTGGCCTGCGATGTGAACCAGTTCCGCACGTACAGCTGGACGTCGGCGTCCGAGGTGAATCGTTGGCCTCACAGAGCCCTTTTCAGGGAACCAAACATGGCGTAATCACAGGGAGAGAGGTCTGGACTGTGTGGAGGGTGGCCTATAACCTCCCATTTGAATTTCTGCAGGAGTCCCGCGACTGTGTTGGCTGTATGAGGTCGTGCATTGTCGTGGAGCGACTACGGCGGCTATAGCGTTCACTGTCACTCGGCGGTCCTGGGTAATGAGTGCATAAACCAGCTGGACGTTGTCATAGGTAATGCAGGGGGGTGCCCCAGACCGGGCATCATCGGCTAACGACACCCGTCCTTCCCTGAAGCGCTTGTGCCACGCCTTGACCCTTGCAAGGGACATGCAGTATTCGCCGTACACTTGTGACATTCGGCGATGAATGTCCTTTCCCCCTACTCCTTCCGCTGTCAGAAACCGAACAACACCTCCTTGCTCTCCGGTTGACGCCTCCATGTCACTGTTTGCAATGCGGCTGGCAGCGTTGGACGATTGATGCATGCTGCTGCTCACTTTGTATCGTCGCGTGACGTCCACGCGTGCCCTCTATCGACGGGCTGTGACCTTTCACGCTCTGGTCGGGACCACACCTCGTAACACACGCCACGATTAGCCGATGAAGTCACCGGTTTGCGCATTCCAGTCTCCAGCTCGTTTCTTTTTGAACGCACCTTATATATTACCGGTATAAGTACAAATCTCACACGAAAAAAGAACGTTTCTAAGGTTCTTATATACACTTTTTGAATCTTTTCAAGAGATAAAACAAAAGTACAAATGCTGGGCACTTCCGGGGTTTGAAACCGGGACCTCTCGCACCCGAAGCAGGAATTATACCCCTAGACCAACACGCCGACATGCAAGGAGCAGAAAATGGAGGTACTTCAATGCAATGTATTCTGAGAATATGATAATGTTGAATATTACACTACAATGTTTTACATTTAGTAAAGTATCGTAAATATAGATAAGCTCTGGCACAATCACAATATTTTGAAACAGATAAGCTTCTTACTTCGTAACCAATCGTAAAGTTACCATGTGGCGACGCGAAGTCAATCTTTTAACTTCGGCTTTCACTCGGAGCCCTGTTCCTAACTGTCTGTAACGTCCCGATGTAGCAACATCATTCATTCTCTGCTTGGACTTGGCCGTTATAACATAATGCTACGCAATGTAGACGAGAGCTTCGCTCACCTGCTCGTCATTGTGCAACGACTTGGCAACATTGCGTTGGCTCCCCAACTCAGTAGCGGCTAGTATCGAAGCAGTTTGCTCTTTCTTTTAAAATAACATAAAAAGTAAACTACTGGGCGTAGAATTGTGATTCAAGATTCTATACACTCAGTAAAATGCTGCCTTTCATCCTACTTTTATGTAGAAACCGTATCCGGTCACACTTGACCCCTCGGTGCGCGTGATATTTCGTTTCGGTGACGCGTGACGCGATCCGTCAGCCTCCCACTGTTCTGAAGCCACGCCTGTCCGGTCATGTCGCGGCAGAAACCGCTGGGTCGGGCTTTACCTCAATATTTATTTATTTATTTATTTATTTTATGTCTCCGGTAGTGGTGAAGTTAGGGCTCATGGCCCTCTCTTACACTTAACCACGTAATATGGTACCAGTACTTATGAGACAATTTTGGAAATACAAAAAAAATATTATGATGCATAATAAGGAGTAAATTAATTATGCTAATACTAACATTAGTGAAAAAGGCACATGAATAATGATAGTAAAAATTTTAATAATAAAAAGTCGCCTCCGTAGCGTAGCGGTCAGCATGGTTAGCTGCCGCCCCGGAGGTCCTGGGTTCGATTCCCGGCTCTGCCACGAAATTTGAAAAGTGGTATGAGGACTGGAACGGGGTCTACTCAGCCTCGGGTGTTCCAAATGAGTAGAGGGGGTTCGATTCCCACCTCAGCCATCCTCGAAGTGGTTTTCCGTGGTTTCCCACTTCGTATTCAGGCAAATGCCTGGATGGTATCTTCTTCAAGGCCACGGCCGCCTCCTTCCCTCTTCCTTGCCTATCCATCCTGACCATCCATTACCTTCCCTCATGAGGCCCCTGTTCGCTTTGCAGGTGAGGCCGCCTGGGCGAGGTGCCAATCACACCTCACCAGTTGTATCCACTCCGATTAGATGTTCCCAGCTCTAGGACACTGCCCGTAGAGGCGGTAGTGTCGAGTTCCCTCGCTGAGTCCGTGGGTTCCACCAACCTGGAGGGTAAACGACTAAGAAAAAGAAGAAAAGAAAAAAGAAAAATAACAATAATAATCACAATGTCACAGACCATTCTATAATACCCTAGATATAATTCTAGCTAGGTCATACGTCCCATCATCCATCACCATTCACACGGGGCAATCAGTAGTATTCAACAGGTAATCTCGGCATGCGGCCTTACATTTACTTATTGTTGTGGAATTTCTGATATCGGGAGGAGTTGAATTCCATAGTCGAGACCCAGCTACAGCAAAAGAGCGGTTAAACATGGATGAGTGGTTGATGGGGATGGCGAGGGAAGAGCCAGATCGAGTGCTTCGGTTATGATCTAGTTAGTTATTGTTGTTTTAAAGGGCGGATCAGTGAGGTCATCAACCCCTTATATACCTCAACTAGCATCCCACCCCGGCTTCGCCCGGTATTTTTAACTGTTTATCCAGCGTAACCTTAAAAGGCGTACGGATTGCAGGCCCCAGACGCAATTCAGAAAATCCGATGTGAACAGCGAAACTCCAAACACATAAAGGCCTACTCTCCTCTGAACGCTCAACTCGACACGACTCGACAGAATGCTGGCCAAGGCTGGGGTGATGGGCTCGCCCCCTAGCTCGTAAACTCACTCGGAGGTTCGTAATTTAAATTTCAACTGAATGGAGATAGTTGGAAGAAATTAAATCGTTAAAACTCTATAGTGGGCGATGTATTAAAGATAGAGATATGCTGCCGCGGACTGATTTGTACATCCTTTCATGCTGAACAATTCTTACATTCATAGTATATAGACATGATTAATGGTTCACCCAGGGTAAGCTTAAAAGGCGCACGGACGGCAGATTGTCTCTTCGACTCGCTTCACTGAAATCGTTACTGCTCGGCTTCCTTTGGTCATAAATGAACATAAACCTACAGGTTTCAACAGAAACCTTCCTCGAGAAATCCTTTACACAATAGTGACAACCGCATCAAAATCCAACCAGAAATTGACAATATTATGCGTTACATCCAGGAATCAGCGATTTTGTTTATAGTATGTTAAGATACATGGTACAATAACTAGGATGATGGTGTATTGGCTTTCACGGTCAGTGTATTAAAACTCAGTGAAGAGGCGCAGGTGCGCTTCATAAATAGGGATGTAGCGCGCAGTTCGCTACACCTGTGGGGGTCCGGGCGGGGAAACCAAGAGCCCGCTGATAAGCCAGCTTGGTGTCCTATGCGAAACCCCACATAACACATGGCACAAACCTAGAAAAATTGCAGAGTTATAATAGCTGGGCTTTTATTAAAGGGATTTGAACCTACTATTTTCGTGGGATAGCCCTTCTTTTAAATAAGGGTGTGCGACATTAACATTTTAGATTCAAGATGAGACGAGAGGAAATTTGTACATATCTTGAAATTCGAGCGAGATTGGTAATGAGTTTGGAACATTATTGCTTAAATTCATTTAATTAAAAACAACTAGTTCCGTGAAGAACAATATAGTCTATTTTCATATATCCTACTCATGTTAATTGCCTCTATCAACATTCAAAATTTCAGTTTGAAGGCTGTGTGATAGATTCGTAGATATTGAGACCCGTCTACAGTAAATATTTCAGATGGTCGCCAGGTTGGAATGTTATTTTTGTACTATTACATTAAGATTATTGTGTACGTGTGGTATTCAAACTTCAACCGCATGATTAGAACACAAGAAGTAAAAACGAGATTTTAAAATTTCGCACAGCTGCCATCTTGTGATTATGCAAACAATTGAAATAAATTAGATGCCAGTGGATTAACATTTGTATAAGCATTTAACTTGCAACGTTTCACTGCACTCGGATAGTTAATTCGCGAGAAACGTCCATTTAAATATTTATACTTCGCGTCGCCGCCATGTTGGATTTGTGCTCACCAGGTTACAGAAAGTCCTATAGGTGAACATATGTTCAAAGCCTCTATGAACATTAAAAAATTCAGTTTGATTGCTGTAAAAGATTCATAGATATTGAGAACCGTCTAAATATTTCGGAAGCTAGCCATTTTGGATTGTAATATGTATAAGCCATAGAGTTATATACCATTCAAGAACAATTATTGCTTAGGTTCATTATTCAAACTTTCACTTCGATCGCATGATTACGACCCAAGGAATAAAAACTTAATTTTAAAATTTCGCACAGCCGCCATTTTGAGGTTATGGAAACAATTGAACTAAATTAGACTCCAGTGCATTACAATGTGTATAAACATTTGCTGTACCAAGTGTCATTACGTTTGGATAGTTAAATCGCGAGAAAAGTCTATTTAAAAGTCTCAACTTCGCTTGGCCGCCACGTTGGTTTTGTAGTCACCAGGTTTTTGAAAGTCTCATAGGTGAACTTCTAGTAGTGCCCTTTATCACCGTACACAATTTCAGGGCGATATCGGTAATAGTTTCGGAGATACTGAATGCTGGTGAAATATTTCGCACAGCCGCCATGTTGGATTGGTGAGACACATTAAAATTTGAAGGGCACGGTCGGGGTCGGCCAGAATAGTGCTATGATCTTACCGAGTTTCATTGTAATCGCTCCACCGTTTAGAAGTTATTAGGGGCACACACACACACCCCCCCCCCACACACACACACACACACACGCACGCACACACACACGGACAAAATGTGATCTCATAAGCCTATGGTTTTTATAAAATGAAAATAGGCTAAAAATCATAAGTCAAACTTCACTTTTTTCCCAGGGGCTCCCAACTAATGGGCCGTTGTTTGGCGACCACGTGATCCCAGCTGAGTCCGGCATTGCCTGTGCAGGTCTCCTCTTCCTCATCATTCATGTCGACTATCCTTGGTCAACTCTTGTTTTTTTCTAACCCCGATGGTATTACGTTATCTGAGGCCTAGGGAGTCTTTCATCTTCCCAACTTAATTGGCCCTTGTGTCATATTTCCTAATCCCTCACTCTTTAAGAGGTCAGACCTCTTATTTTCTCTCCATGAAATCCCCTGTTTTATACTCAAGGCCCCAAAGGAGGCAGGGTGTGTTTAGCCCCACCCTGGATAGCGCTACACCCTTAAGAGCTCACTGCTGGTAAGTTCAGGAATTGGCGGCCGCGAGTGATTCCTGAACTGGTGGTGTATTCTTTGGAATACACGGTAAGACAGAGTAAGCTTTTGCTTCTCTTTGCTTTATTTCATTCCTTCCTTTTTTTTTTCGCAAACACCAACAGTGATCTCCTGGTTTCTCTTTGTTGGTGTACTTTGCTTGTATTACCTGTGAGTCTGTTCTAGATATATATCTTCCATGGCCCACCTAGCGTCATCTAGCAGCGAATCTCTGAAGTTCCTCAATTTTTCCATGTACAAGAGGACTTCCTTACCAATCTTGCCACCAGATCTCGTCGCCATCGCCCGCTATCATCTCCGTGATCAAGAGGACTTCGTCTACTTTCCATCCACCAGGCTTCGCTTGTGACGCCTGCTATCAACTCTTTGAAGGCCATTTCATCAAGAGACTTAATTTTTATAATGTTGGTTATTTTTATGTATAATCCATTGTCTCCTACCCCCGCTCTTTTCCCTTCCCTGGTCTCTCCGCGCTTCGTTGAGCTGGCCTCACTTGTGCTACAGTCGGAGACTTCCAGTCGGAGCTTACCTAGAGCTCGTCTCCTCTCCTCGAGAGACAAACTTTTAAATTGGACGCCATGTCCAGATCTTAACTAACGGTCAACAGGAGAATCGCCGTTCATCAGAAATGAGCTAAGTACTACTTCAACGTTCTTCAACTCATTTTAATTGCTTTTAAATAGCTACATGCTTTTTAACCATCATTTTACAGACATTGTGAAATTGCTAAATGTGGGGCAATAACCATCTTCGCGGGATTTTCGATGTTGGGCTTTGTCTATCTAAGCTAATCTTAAAATGAAGCAGCATTTCTTATGCATATTAACTGAGATAATTTCTCACAACGTGGGACATCGTTAAATTACCCACTGTCTGTAGAAAACTTAGCTCGTTCGACCGCTGGACTTTCTTTGCCCATTTCAACAGTTATAATTGTTCTGGAATTGTCCATGCCAAACCATTTATCTACAAGTTAAACCTTCTAGTATTTTCCACTCACACATCTAATTTCTCTTCCTTCGAGGGACTTTGTCTGCTGCGTTTAACTATAACCTACAAGTTTTTCAACGCAATAGACTCTCGCAAATCCAGTGCAACTAGTTATTTTTCACCATTGCAATAACTTTCCTTGCTATAAACTTTCTGTGCTACAATAGTGAACTTTTCAACCACGTCAATAGACTATAGTGAAACAGTGCTCGTTCGATTTCTCATCTGCGTCGCGCTCGTCCGAAATAAATAAAATAGGCCAAGAACTTTCTCTACAAAGTTCCTATTTCCTCTTCCTCACCACTCTTTACTAACAAATTAGGTTAATCTTTAAATTTATGTATTTTGCAACGAGGCCTCGCCAAACCATAGGCACCCTCCCAACTTTCTCCACTTACAACTTATTCACTCTGTATAAATATCAGCAGTTAGAAACTGCTTATTAATCTATTTTCTTTTCTTGCTAGCACAAGAATGGGTTATGTTCTAAGTACTAAACCTTTCATTAATCTCTTTAATCCAAGTTTCACGAAAGGGTAACTGGCCCCATTTTTTCCCCGTGATCCTGTTTAAATGTAGAAGTTCTAGAAACTTCCTTTTAATTTTCCTCTTCAGGTTTCACAATAAGTGACCTGCCCTATTTGTATAAACTATAAAAGTAATTCTTTATTAATATAAGAAGTTATTGAAACTTCTATTTCATTTCTCCCTGTTTTTGTTGTTGTTACTTTTGAAGTTGTTATTTGTTCATACATCTAAGATGTCCATCCAGAAATTCTTAAAGTACACTTCTTGTACTGGATTTATTATTTAATTTTAATTACGTTAATTATCTTTAAATTTTATAAGCTTCCGTGGCTTAGGTGGCAGCACGCCGGCCTCTCTCCGCTGGGTCTGTGGTTCAAATCCCGGTCACTCCATGTGAGATCTGTGCTGGACAAAACGGAGGCAGACAGATTTTTCTCCGGGTACTCCTGTTCTCCCTGTCAACATTTCATTCCAGCAACACTCTCCACTATGATTTCCTTTCATCTGTCATTCATTTAATCATTGCCCCAGAGGAGTGCGTCAGGCCTCGGCAGCCGGCACAATTCATATCCTCACCGCTAGATGGGGGCTTCATTCATTCCATTCCTGACCCGGTTGGAGACTGGAAGCACGCTGTGGATTTTCATTTCATCTTTAAATTTCCAATTTGTTAATCTCAGCACCATTTCAAAATCTTATGAAGATTTTAGTGCTTATAAAAGATTCCAAACCAAAAAATAGTCAATTGCCTAGTGCAAGCTTTAAATGATTTTAGGAGGTCTGCGACCCCAATTGTTTAAAAAATCACATTATATATGTGTCAAATTGATCACACTTTTTGCATTGTTAAATAAATACAACTATACCCTTTTGCATTATCATTTTCTATGAAATAATGAATAGGCAAGATCCTGTCTTCCCCTACTCTTCCTATTGGCTTAAATTAAAAAGCCTCACAAATCAAATTAATAACGGTTCGACTATTTGTTGCATTTGAGCAAGAACTCTTAGTCACAAACTTATTAAAGCCTCTCTTAGCTTTGATAGCTAATTCTAACTAGCTAGTAAGGCAAGTATAGCTCGCTCCGCCTGCTTCCTGCTTGTTGAGATTTTCTCTATAACTTATGGTTGCTTTTCAAAATTTAATTTTTTCTCGTTGTCTAAACTTTTAGTCGGCGCTTTGCTGGGTAAAAGCTTAGCCATTCCTAAATGCAACTATTGGTGCTCTTACCAAAATTATTCCCAAGGGTATAATTGCTTCATCCCTATCCTTCTTGGAAACATTCGGGCACTTTTTAGAAATTCTACAATTTCAAGAATTAAAACATCACGGCCAATTCAAACTACAGTATTTGTATTCTTCAAAATATTTGTTTAAAACAAACTCCTTTGAAAAGATACATAGTAAACTCATCATTTCTTTCTTTGCCAGACCACCACCCTTCCCCATAGTAGCCGAATCTTGGCTTGGAAGGGAAGGTACCACCTCCTTTCGCCCGCAAATAGCCCAAGCTCTTGCTGCGTTTCCTGTTAGCTGTGTTCAGGTCCCCACTCACTTTAGTGATTTCACGGGCTTTGCGGTGACACTCTTCTCTAAAAATTGTTTGTATTCGATGTTGGACTTTCGTTCTATTATCCACACTTGTTCCTCAGTCCAAAACCCACTTCCCTTTACTTCTCCTTTCGTCTTCCCTTGTGGGTAAGGTTAATTCCTAGCAAAAACCTACCCAAAATTTGGTGCCGAAACCCGGGAGAGTCCATTTGTCAATATTTTGCAAATCATTAATATTTACTTTGAATTTTTCAGCTATAACTCCGCAGTGCAAAGCTGGTGAGGTTGAAAGGGTTTGCTTCTGTCTCCTTCGGTTCATTTCTCCCGTTCAACTTGTTTGTTGCTGCCAGTCTGACAGCTTTTCCAAGGCTCCTCAGTTGCGTAAGTTATACCTCAATTTACCTATTTCGCCATGCCTTCCACAGATAAAGATAAGGATGGCAAGGATGAAAAACTTACTTCCAAACGAGCTTCTTATAAAGGGCAACTTACCGGACTCCGAAAACACATCAAGGAATTAGATACCTCAGAAGCTCAATTAGATTTGTTAAAACATCGCGTAAAGGACTATGAACGTTCTTATGAAAACTATTGTACTATTCAAACCGAAATCGAAACCTGCATGCTCAATCAAACTGATGATCGAGTAGATGTAGGAAATCAATATAACGACGGTATAGCCTCCGCCTTTAAAATAATTCGCCAACTTGAGGAGGAGCAGAAAAGGAATGGTTCCGTTCTTGGTCCCCTTCACGAACAACAAACCTCTTCTCGTGAGGGCACTCACAAGCCCAAACCAATTCTTCCCAAAATTAATATGCCCCACTTCTCAGGAGACGAATCTACTTGGGATTCTTTTTACGAACTATTTTGTTCTCTAGTTCATGAAAATGAAGATATTCAAATCATTAACAAGTTTCATTATTTGCGATCTATTCTACAAGGTCAAGCCCTGCAGTTAGTTGAAGCACTCCCATTAAGTGCCGAAAGCTACCCCATTGCCTTTAACTTGTTGAAGGAAAGATACGGTAATTTACGGCTACGTATTCAACGCCACATGAAGGCTCTATTCAATTTGTCTGCGTCACAGCACAATGCCGTCACTAGTCTGCGTACCCTCATTGATACAACACAACTTCACGTTAAAGCTTTGTCCCAATTAGATCAACCCACTGACCACTGGGACACTTTCCTAATACATTTAGTGGTTTCCAAAGTCGATGTTGCTACCCTCAAAGCTTGGGAAATGGAACTTTTCAAAGATGACCATTACTCTTACGAGCTTTTAGTCACTTTCATAAATGCTAGATGCCAACTCTTAACTGCCTTAGCTAATCAAAGTGAACCCTCTTCTCCTAGCTCTAAACTTGAATTACTGTCCCTCAAATCTAAAACCGAACACGTAGCGTCTAGTACCCCAAAACCCGGGTCCAGCTTGTCAAAACTAAAGTCAAACGCCACTGGTTACCCAACTAGGTCTAGTGAACGCCGTATTGCCAGTTCTCTCGCCTTAAACACCCAAAGCGAACCCCGTAAGAGTTTAAATGAACCATTAAAGTGCATACTTTGCCAAGATTCTCACGCTCTATACTTATGTAAAGCTTTTAAAGAACTGTCAGTCGATGACAGAAGAAAGTTAGTTTCTCAGAATAAGCATTGCTTTAACTGCCTATCACCCAAGCATTCTGCTTCTAATTGTAAGTCATCAAGACTTTGTTACCACTGTGAATAATCGCACCACTCTTTACTGCATCGTCATGATCAATTGAGGTTATCAGCAGCATCCACTTCTCAGAAAAGTGATAATACCAGCAATCCTAGTGCGTCTTCTTACATTCAAAACGCTAAGTCCTTGCGCAGTGCTCATGTACTTTTGTCCACTGTCCAAATTGAAGTCCAGGACAAATTCGGCAACTGGGTCAGTGCTCGCGGTCTTCTTGATTCAGCGGCAACTCATGATTTTGTGTCCAATTCTTTGATTAGAAAATTAGGCCTACCTGTAAACCCCACTTCTATCAATGTATCAGGCATTAACAGCTCAAAATCGCAAGATTTACAGTTTTCAAAGCTAACCATAAGATACACTTGTCACAGAAATAACTTTCTCAAACTGAATTGTCTCATTCTGAATAGCACAGGAGAAGACACTCCAAGTCACTCTGTCGATATTTCAGGTTTAAACATTCCCTCGCATTTAAGGTTAGCTGATCCTCTGTTTAATGCACAAAGCCCCATTGACATACTCTTTAGTGCCAATGTTTTCTGGAATTGCCTTCGTAAACAAGTTCGTAAGTTATCCTCAAACGTGGTTGCCAGAGACACTAATTTTGGATGGATCGTTACTGGTCAACTTCCTCATTATTCTCCCCAACCCGTATCTCAATGTTATTTTGCTAATACTGATTTGGAACAGTTCTGGAGGCTCGAAAGCGTTGATTCTCCTAACCTAACCTCTTCAGAAAACGAATTCTGTGAGCAACTTTTCTTGAACACTACCACTCGTTCTCCTGAAGGCCGGTTCATTGTTCAGATGCCAAGATTACTCAATCCCCCCAAACTTATTAGTTATCAACCTAATGCTCGAAAACCTCTCTTTGCTATCGAGAGCAAATTTAAGAAAGAACCTCTTGTTAAACAACAGTACACTGATTTCATGGATGAGTATGAAAGCTTAGATCATATGGAAGTTGTCAGCAAATCTGATGACGAATTTCACCCCCCAATTGCAACGGTTTTCTTAAATCATCATCCCGTGTGGAAGAACCCTCTTGTAAAGGATAAAATCCGAGTCGTTTTCAATGGTTCATCACCTGACGTTAATGGCAACAGTCTTAACGATACTCTTTACTCTGGTCCCACTATTCAGTCAGATTTATCTGCTATACTCTTAAACATTCGATTATTTCCCATAGCTGTTGTAGCGGACATCAAACAGATGTACCGTCAGGTTTTAATTCAGCCTGAACAACAAGATCGCCAAAGAATCTTGTGGCGCGACGAAATTAGCAAGCCCATTAAGATATTTCGCTTAAAGACGGTTACTTATGGCTTAAAACCTTCCGCTTTCCTTGCTATCCTATCCCTACATTTGTTTGCCTCTCTAGATGGTCATTTATCTGATTCTAAAGCTTCCGAAGCACTAACTACATCATTCTATGTTGACGATTACCTTCAGTCCTTCCCCACTCTGGAGGAAGCTTCTTTCGTGTCACTAGAACTTCAGGCAGTGCTAAAGAATGGAGGATTTCCACTTCATAAATGGAATTCCAATTCAGCGAAATTTCTCGCCCAGTTTCCTATTGAAGATGTTGACCCCTCCTCCGTTGAAATTTGTGGAAATTTCGAATCCATAAAAACTCTTGGAGTTCATTGGTGCACTAGCACTGATACTCTCATCTATAAAGTTTCGCTTGCCGAAGAGCTCCCTAACACAAAAAGGCAAATATCTCTGAAATTGCAAATTTTTTTGACCCGCTTCAATTCCTAGCTCCGGTTATTGTTATAGCAAAGCTATTCATGCAAGAGCTATGGTCGCTCAAATGTGAATGGGACGAAACTGTTCCCCTTTCTTTTCTTAATAGATGGCTCTCTTTTCGCAGCAATTTGCTTGATCTTTCTCTTATTGAAATTCCTAGGAATTTAATTAACGCTCATCCCAATACATCTTTTTTCCTTCATGTGTTTGCAGACAGCTCCGAAAAAGCTTACGGTTGCTGTGCATATTTGGTTTATCGCGGTTCGTTAAATGAATCTTCAGTTTCCAACCTTGTTTGTGCCAAATCGAAGGTTGCTCCTCATAAAACTATTACTTTACCTAGGCTTGAATTGTGTGCTGCACTCATGGCCGCAGAACTTGTTAAGAAATTACGGGAAGTCTTAAAGGTCGAATTTTCGCAAACCTATCTGTGGAGCGATTCCATGATCACTCCTTCTTGGATCGTCAAAAACCCCGTTCATTGGCAAACTTATGTTGCAAACAGAGTTTCCAAAATTCAAATTCTTTCTTCGGGATGTCAATGGAAACATGTGCCCAGCGCTGACAACCCCGCCGACATCATTTCTCGTGGATGTTTACCTTCTCAATTACTAGCATCTCAGTTGTACTGGCTTGGGCCCTCGTGGTTAATCGAAGACTCTTCTTGTTGGCCTTCTAAACCTCCAGTTACAAACTCCAACTTGCCTGACGCTAAAGTATCTAAATCTACTGCTTCGTGTCTTGTTTCCAACGTTTCGCATCCCTTGTTGTCCCGCTATTCTTCATTTCACAAATTAATTAGAATTTTTGCCTATCTTTTCGGATGGAAATATCTTGTGGTTGACCAACCTCTTTTCCCTAAACCACACCTTACCAATCATGAATTGAATCTCGCTACCATTAAGGTTTTGCAACTAACACAGCAAGAAACCTTTTCTTCTGAATTGTCTTTGCTTTCTGCTAAAAGGGATCTTCCGAAATCCAGTCGTCTTCGTGCCTTAGCTCCGTACCTTGATGACAATAGGTTACTCAGGGTAGGTGGTAGGCTCTCGCAATCTTTGCTTTCTGAGGACAAAAAGCATCCTGTTATTTTGCCTTCTAAACATCAAGTAAATTCATTAATTATACGTGACTTTCATTATCGTAATCTGCATGTTCGTACACGCACACTGCTTTGCTTCATAAGGGAAAAAGTACTGGATCATAAATGGAATTCATGAAGTTTCCTCTGTAATTCGCAAATGCATTTCTTGCTTCAAAGCGAAACCTTAAATCAATACTCAATTAATGAGCGATCTACCCTCTTTCCGCTCTTCTCCTATACGTCCTTTTGCTTTAACTGGTGTGGACTATATGGGTCCGTTCCAATATCAATGCAATTCCCCTGAATCTAAACTCAAATTGTTTGGTAAGCTCTATGTTTCTCTCTTTGTTTGCATGGTTACTGGTACGATCCATTTGGAACTAGTGACGAATGCCTCCACTTCTTACTTTTTGTCAGCCGTCTCTCGCTTCGCTGCTAGGCGTGGTGTTCCTTCTGAGATGTTCTCTGATAACGCTTCCACTTTTCAAGGCGCAGCTCCCTTGTGGAAGAAAGCTCTCACATCTTCTCCTGCCATGGAACAGATTTCTAATTTTTCCTACTCAAAGGGTTTCAAATGGCGATTTATACCCCCCCCCCCCCCCTACGCCCCTCATCACGGTGGTAGGTGGGAATCCTGCGTAAAGCTTACTAAACGTCATCTAAGAAAGATTTTAGGTAGTCGCATTCTGACTTGTGAGGAATTTAATTCGCTGTCTATTCTGATTGAAGGTGTTGTTAATTCTCGCCCTTTAACTCCGCTTTCCAATGACCCTGATGACCTGCTTCCACTCACACCTGGTCACTTCCTTATATGAACATCTCTTTCTGTCCCTCCTCCCCTTCCCAACTCTTACAGAGATTCTAATTTACCTATTATTTGGCGTAAACTTGAAGCCCTACGTAATTCATTCTGGAAGAGGTGGAATTTGGAATACTTAACTTCCTTGCAGCGGAGACAGAAGTGGTTTCTTTCTAATCCCGACATTAAAGTGGGGGACTTGGTCCTGGTTAGGGATGTTTCACCTCCCTTGGTCTGGATCTCTGGTAGCGTGACCGAGTGTTACCCTGGAAGGGATGGGAGAGTTAGGGTAGCCAAGATCTTGACCACTAATGGGCATATTATAAGACCACTGTCTTTAATTGCTCCTCTACCTTTAAGTCCTTAATATCATGTCTCTTGTTCTCTGTTGGTGTTTGCTCCACCCAGCTTGGTGTATTCTTTCGAATACACGGTAAGACAGAGTAAGCTTTTGCTTCTCTTTGCTTTATTTCATTCCTTCCTTTTTTCGCAAACACCAACAGTGATCTCCTGGTTTCTCTTTGTTGATGTACTTTGCATATATTACCTGTGAGTCTGTTCTAGATATATATTTTCCATGACCCACCTAGCGTCATCTAGCAGCGAATCTCTGAAGTTCCTCAATTGTTCCATGTACAAGAGGACTTCCTTACCAATCTTGCCACCAGATCTCGTCGCCATCGCCTGCTATCATCTCCGTGAGCAAGAGGACTTCGTCTACTTTCTCATCCACCAGGCTTCGCTAGTGACGCCTGCTATCAACTCTTTGAAGACCATTTCATCAAGAGACTTAATTTTTATAATGTTGGTTATTTTTATGTATAATCCATTGTCTCCTACCCCCGCTCTTTTCCCTTCCCTGGTCTCTCCGCGCTTCGTTGAGCTGGCCTCACTTGTGCTACAGTCGTCAAGACTTCCAGTCGGAGCTTACCTAGAGCTCGTCTCCTCTCCTCGAGAGACAAACTTATAAATTGGACGCCATGTCCAGATCTTAACTAACGGTCAACTGGAGAATCGCCGTTCATTAGAAATGAGCTAAGTACTACTTCAACGTTCTTCAACTCATTTTAATTGCTTTTAAATAGCTACATGCTTTTTAACCATCATTTTACAGACAGTGTGAAATTGCTAAATGTGGGGCAATAACCATCTTCGCGGGATTTTCTATGTTGGGCTTTGTCTATCTAAGCTAATCTTAAAATGAAGCAGCATTTCTTATGCATATTAACTGAGATAATTTCTCACAACGTGGGACATCGTTAAATTACTCACTGTTTGTAGAAAACTTAGCTCGTTCCTCCGCTGGACTTTTTTTTTTGCCCATTTCAACAGTTATGATTGTTCTGGAATTGTCCATGCCAAACAATTCATCTACAAGTTAAACCTTCTAGTATTTTCCACTCACACATCTAATTTCTCTTCCTTCGAGGGACTTTGTCTGCTGCGTTTAACTATAACCTACAAGTTTTTCAACGCAATAGACTTTCGCAAATCTAGTGCAACTAGTTATTTTTCACCATTGCAATAACTTTCCTTGCTATAAACTTTCTGTGCTACAATAGTGAACTTTTCAACCACGTCAATAGACTATAGTGAAACAGTGCTCTTTCAATTTCTCGTCCTCGTCGCGCTCGTCCGAAATAAATAAAATAGGCCAAGAACTTTCTCTACAAAGTTCCTATTTCCTCTTGCTCACCACTCTTTACTAACAAATGAGGTTAATCTTTAAATTTATGCATTTTGCAACGAGGCCTCTCCAAACCATAGGCGCCCTCCCAACTTTCTCCACTTACAACGTATTCACTCTATAAATATCAGCAGTTAGAAACTGCTCATTAATCTATTTTCTTTTCTTGCAAGCACAAGAATGGGTTATGTTCTAAGTACTAAACCTTTCATTAATCTTTTTAATCCAGGTTTCACGAAAGAACTGGCCCCATTTTTTCCTCGTGATCCTGTTTAAATATAGAAGTTCTAGAAATTTACTTTTAATTTTTCTCTTCAGGTTTCACAATAAGTGACCTGCCCTATTTGTATAAACTATAAAAGTAATTCTGTATTAATATAAGAAGTTATATAAACTTCTATTTCATTTCTCCCTGTTTTTGTTGTTGTTACTTTCGAAGTTGTTATTTGTTCATATTTCTAAGATGTCCATCCAGAAATTCTTAAAGTACACATCTTGTACTGGATTTATTATTTTATTTTAATTACGTTAATTATCTTTAAATTTCCAATTTGTTAATCTCAGCACCATTTCATAATCTTATGAAGATTTTAGTGCTTATAAAAGATTCCAAACCAAAAAATTGTCAATTGCCTAGTGCAAGCTTTAAATGATTTTTGGAGGTCTGCGAGCCCAATGGTTAAAAAAATCACATTATATATGTGTCAAATTGATCACACTTTTTGCATTGTTAAATAAATACAACTATACTCTTTTGCATTATCATTTTATATGAAATAACGATTACGCAAGATCCTTTCTTCCCCTACTCTTCCTTTGGGCTTAAATTTAAAAGCCTCACAAATCAAATTAATAACGGTTCCACTATTTGTTGCATTTGAGCAAGAACTCTTAGTCACAAACTTATTAAAGCCTCTCTTAGCTTTGATAGCTAATTCTAACTAGCAAGTAAGGCAAGCATAGCTCGCTCCGCCAGCTTCCTGCTTGTTGAGTTTTCTCTATAACTTATGGTTGCTTTTCAAAATTTAAGTTTTTATCATTGTCTAAACTTTTAGTCGGCGCTTTGCTGGGTAAAAGCTTAGCCATTCCTAAATGCAACTATTGGTGCTCTTACCAAAATTATTCCCAAGGGTATAATTGCTTCATCCCTATCCTTCTTGGAAACATTCGGTCGCTTTTTAGAAATTCTATAATTTCAAGAATTAAAACATCACGGCCAATTCAAACTATTTGTATTCTTCAAAATATTTGTTTAAAACAAACTCCTTTGAAAAGATACATAGTAAACTCATCATTTCTTTCTTTGCCAGACCACCACGCTTCCCCATAGTAGCCGAATCTTGGCTTGGAAGGGAAGGTACCACCTCCTTTCGCCCGCAAATAGCCCAAGTTCTAGCCGCGTTTCCTGTTAGCTGTGTTCAGGTCCCCACTCACTTTAGTGATTTCACGGGCTTTGCGGTGACACTCTTCTCAAAATTGTTTGTATTTGATGTTGGACTTTCGTGCTATTATCCACACTTGTTCCTCAGTCCGAAACCCACTTCCCTTTACTTCTCCTTTCGTCTTCCCTTGTGGGTAAGGTTAATTCCTAGCAGAAACCTACCCAACTGGGTGCATTTTTCCACTTTTTCCGTTGCCTTTGGGGCGAACCCTCTCCCCTTTCCCTTTCCTATGTGCCTTTCATGGCTCTCCTTCCTTCCGAGTCACTTAATTCTCATTCTTCGAGGGTTGAGAGCATTTCCTTTCCTCCTGTCTTTTATTCACCTTATCCTTCTTTTTGTTCTCCATTTCCTCTTCAAGTTTGTAAGTCTGTAGTTAGCCTACTTCTTGTATGTAAGTCTGCAGTTAGCCTACTTCTAATAAGTAAGTCTGTAGCTAGCATACTTCTAGTGTGTAAGCCTGTAGCTAGCCTACTTCTAGTGTGTAAGTCTGTAGTTAGCCTCTTCTAGTTTGTAAGTCTGTAGCTAGCTACTTCTAGTGTGTAAGTCTGTAGTTAGCCTACTTCTAATATGTATGCCTACTTCTAGTGTGTAAGTCTGCAATTAGCATACTTCTTGTCTGTAAGTCTGCAGTTAGCCTACTTCTAATATGTATGCCTACTTCTAGTGTGTAAGTCTGCAATTAGCATACTTCTTGTCTGTATGTCTGCAGTTAGCCTACTTCTAATATGTATGCCTACTTCTAGTGTGTATAAGTCTGCAATTAGCATACTTCTTGTCTGTAAGTCTGCAGTTAGCCTACTTCTAATAAGTAAGTCTGTAGCTAGCATACTTCTAGTGTGTAAGCCTGTAGCTAGCCTACTTCTAGTGTGTAAGTCTGTAGTTAGCCTCTTCTAGTTTGTAAGTCTGTAGCTAGCTACTTCTAGTGTGTAAGTCTGTAGTTAGCCTCTTCAAGTTTGTAAGTCTGTAGTTAGCCTACTTCTAATATGTATGCCTGTAGCTAGCCTACTTCTAGTGTGTAAGTCTGCAATTAGCCTACTTCTTGTCTGTAAGTCTGCAGTTAGCCTACTTCTAATAAGTAAGTCTGTAGCTAGCATACTTCTAGTGTGTAAGCCTGTAGCTAGCCTACTTCTAGTGTGTAAGTCTGTAGTTAGCCTCTTCTAGTTTGTAAGTCTGTAGCTAGCTACTTCTAGTGTGTAAGTCTGTAGTTAGCCTACTTCGTGAATCGGCAGTTAGCCTACTTCTAGTATGTAAGTCTGTAGTTAGCCTACTTCTAGTGTGTAAGTCTATAGTAAGCTGTAGTTATAGTATCCATTTCATTTTCATTTTCACGATCACCCAAACCATTTGGGGCCGATAACCCAGATCTTAGGCCCCTTAATGCAATCATCATCATCATCATCACTTTCTTGAAAACCGCCATTGGCACCAGCCTTGATTCCTTACAGAGAAAGTGTTATTTTATTTAGGAACAACAAAATAATAACAAGCGAGAAGTTCCGTGACGAACTAAAGAGCCTACTTTTCTTAAAATTTAAGATTCATGCCAATGACTAATCTATATGGATCTATCTAGAATAATGACGAAATTAAGTTGCTAATATCGAAATTTCTGATTAGTTCGAAATACTGTATACATGGCATAATGTAGCCTAATAGAGCACTACAGCTGGCAGCCCTGGTGACTGAATATATTCATAGTTCCATCTCTTAAGGTACAGAATACAAAATTTGGTTGAAGTCCAATGAATAGCATGGATGTTACATGCAGTAAAACATTGGATCTTACAGCGCGCGTAAAATCATGTTGGCAACAATGTCATGCATGTATTGGTCAGAAATAATCTGAAATAATATGATCTCTTGTAGAGCCAATTTTGAATGAAATCCATTAGTTAGTATAGAAGTTACATGCATTTTAAAATTCGACCTATCAGCATGCCTAGAATCATGTTGGCAGCACTGACGTATATTAGTTACTCCAAATTCATCTAGAATGCCAGGTACTATACGTGTGCAAAGTTTAGAGCTATTTGCTTGCATACTTTCTGATATATTGATATTAGGGTAACAAAAATTGAGACAGCACATATTAACAGTTGGCAGCCCTGGTTGCTCTTAAGAATACGCATAGTCATATCTGTTATGGTACACATAGCACATACGAAATTTGGTTGAAATCCAAATGATAGTATGGAAGTTGCATGTATTTAAAGTTGGACCTGTCAGCAGGCTTAGAATCATGTTGGTAGCACTGACGTATATAAGTTACTCCAAATTAATATAGAATGCCAGGTACTTTACATGTGCATAGTTTAAAGCTGTCGGCTTGCATACTTTCTGATATATTGGTATTTGGATAAAATAAATTAAGAGCATTTATTAACATTTGGCAGCCCTGGAGGGTCTTAAGAATACGCTCAGTCATATCTGGTTATGTACACATACAACATACGAAATTTGGTTTAATTCCAATCGAGAGTGTAGAAGTTATATGCATTTAAAAATTGGACCTATCAGCAGGCTTATAATCATTTTGGCAACACTGCCATGTATGGCCTCCTGGAAATTAAACTGTAATATTATGGTCTATACGTATGCCAATTTTGAACTTGCTCCCATTCATACCTTCCAAGATATCCAACATGGAGCTCAAATTTCAATTGCGATTTTTTAGCAGTTGGTAGCACTGACATCATTTTCAAATATGGCCGTGAGATATTCAGGTATAGATCTTTACTCTTACCAAATTTTGTTTCGATTGCTCCAGCCGTTTAGGAGTTGCTAGGGGGGGGGGGGGACACACACAGACAGACAGACAGACAGACAGACAGACAGACAGAAGGACAGACAGACAGACAGACAGAAGGACAGACAGACAGACACACATTTGCCCAATCTCATAAGTCTACTTTTTCCTCATTTTTGCAAAATGTGAAAAGTAGGCTAAAAATAAAGATTAAGATACAAATAATGAAAATGGATTTTCCTAAGAAAATCTTAACATAGCATAATAATATCAGTTCAATAAAATTATGCATTATACCGGCATGTTGCTAAATGATAACTCTTATATACAAGTAGTTCCATGAAGAACTATACAGCCTATTTTCATATATCCAACTTATGTTTATAGCCTCTATCAACATTATACATTTTCAGTTTGATTGATGTAATACTTATAGATTCCTAGATATTGAGAACCGTCTAAATATTTCGGATGGTCACCATGTTGGATTGTTATATGTAGGCCTTAGTGTTATGTACTAATACATGAAGATTATTATGTAGGTGTATTATTCAAACTTCAATCGTATGATTAGGACACAAGAAATAAAAACGAGATTTTAAAATTTCGCACAGCATATACCGTGGCTTAGGCGGCAGCACGCCGGCCTCTCACCGCTGGGTCCGTGGTTCAAAACCCGGTCACTCCATGTGAGAACTGTGCTGGACAAAACGGAGGCAGGCACGTTTTTCTCCGGGTACTCCGGTTTTCCCTGTCAAAATTTCCTTCCAGCAACACTCTCCACTATCATTTCATTTCATCTGTCAATCATTTAATCATTGCCCCAGAGGAGTGCGTCAGGCCTCGGCAGCCGGCACAGTTCATATCCTCGCCGCTAGATGGGGGCTTCATTCATTTCATTCCTGACCCGGTCGGAGACTGGAAGCAGGCTGTGGATTTACATATATACCGTACCAAGTTCCACTGCGCTCGGATGGTTAAATCGCGAGAAACGTCCATTTGAATATTTAAATTTCGGGTCGCCGCCCTGTTGGATTTGTGCTCACCAGGTTATTCAATGTCCCATAGGTGAACATTGTTCATAGCCACTATGAACATAAAAAATATCAGTTTGATTCCTGTCATAGATTAATAGGTATTGAGAACCGCCTAAATATTTCGGATTGTTGCCATGTTGGATTTTAATATATGTAGGCCATAGAGTTATGTACTATTAGATGAGGATTATTGCGTAGGTTCATTATTCAGACGTTGACTTCGATCGCTTATTAGGACAAAAGAAATTAAAACTTGTTTTTAAAATTTCGCAGAGCCGCCATCTTGAGTTTATGTAAACAATTGATCTAAATTAGATACCAGTGCATTACAATGTGTATAAACATTTGCTGTACCAAGTTTCACTGCGTTGGGATGATTAAATCGTGAGAAAATCTATTAAAATGTCTCAAATTCACTTGGCCGCCATGTTGGTTTTGCAGTTACCAGGTGTTTGAAAGTCACATAGGTGAACTTCTAGTAGTGCCTTTATCACCGTACAAAATTTCAGGGTGATATGAATAATAGTTTCGGAAATATAGAATGCCGGTGAAATATTTCGCACAGCCGCCATGTTGGATTGGTGAGACGTAATTAATTTGAAGGGCACGGTCGGGGTCGGCCAAAATAGTACTATGACCTTACCGAGTTTCATTGAAATAAAAATAGGCTTAAGAATCGAGATAAGTCAGCTTTTAAAATGGTAGCCTTTTACCCTTTATAGGGCAGAATAGTACAGTAGTAGGCCTAAATATGTTTTATTTGTACTTATTTACGTTTAATAATTTTAGCCTAATTATAATTATAATTATTAATTTTATTTTTTGTTTTCTTTGGCATTTTTATTCTCATAATTACTTTTATAATTTTACAATTAATATGGTAAAATTATTAGAAATTTCATTTTTACCAGCTTATTTATTTTCAAAATTTAGAGGCATATTAAGCATTATCTAACAATTAAAAATATTAAACAATTCAAATTATAAAGGTAAATAAAACTAGGATAATAAAAATAAAAATTAAAAATGCATTATTTTATTACCATGTTTTATTTTTTACTTTTTTATTTTAATTGTTTTATTGAAACATTTATTTAGCACCCTAGGTCAAGGAGATAAACTAATAATGTTTGGTTTACAGAAACATTAACACTTCCACACGAATTAGTTGAAATATGACTGAAAGATTCAACCATCTGCATCTTTGACAATACAAATTGTCATTTTGGTAGGTGGTTAATATACTAACCACTAACCTACAAAGGGTTAAAACCCGGGCACTAATAATAACCCAAGAGTGCATAGCCATAATTCTTTAAACTGTCAATCATCTCGATCATGTTTCACTCTAATATAAAGAGGGCATTGAGCAAGAAGAGCTCTTCCTCGGCCTTCATTACTAGTCCACATTGCCCCAGAATCCTTGCAAGTGAAGGCTGACCACCTGTGATCTGCTATAATCAATTGATAATCGGAAGGTGTGTGACTGGGATATTTGGACATGCGGTCCTTGTGCTGTCAGTTATCGTGGAGGGAACTCCATTTAGATCAAACCTCTTGCATCAACAACTGATCACGACGCAAACCTCTTCAGTGATTTCCTCAACATCTCTTGGAGAATTATCCTCGTCATTACCACATTCCTGTGCCGTATGGGGAATACATCCAAAGGTAATTACACGGAAATGAATGCAGATGTGTCCTAATTCAATGGACGACAACTTAATTAGTGGAGAAGCAATAATTAAAACAAGAGGAATCTCTGTACATAAATTGACGCTGAAGAGTACTCTAAGTACAAATTAGCAGACGATTATGCCATTTCATTAACAGCATCTAGGATGTTAACTGTCAGTCCGACTGATTGAAAGCTCTGGAATATTGTTTCCATTTTAGCCAATAACATAGCTTGCATACAGAAACTCGCCATTTCCTCAAGAAGGAAGGCTCGATCAATTAAAGTATACAAGGAATAGGGGCAGGATAACGACGGAAAATATTTTCTGAAAGTCTAGCACTACTCCAAATTCACTACGTTATTTCCTACAGATTTAGATTCAGTGTGCTTATTTATATATTCATATGTTTGGGCCACCTATGGACCGCTGTGCTTGTGCTTTAGCTGTTGTCTGCCACTTCTGGGGTTTTTGGTGGATTGTTTGGTGGCTGCTTTTTTGATCTGGAATCATGAGCCTTTCCATTGGACCAGTAATCTTTCATCTTCTTCTATGCCCAAGATAGCGGGTTCAAACCCGGCCGAAGCCGTCGGATTTTTTAAGAGCGTTAAAAATCCCTCAGTATGCCTTCCTTCGGAGGGGAAGTAAAGCTGGCGGTCCCATGTCATAGATTTATGGCATGTTAAAGAACCTTCCACTAATTGCACCTGTGTGAAGCTAAATTGGATAGGTTAAGAATGTAAACAACGCTCTTAGGTTTCTATGTTCGTTGCCAAGAGACGACTGCGGTGGTGTCTAGTAGCTAAGTTCTGAACTTGGCCTAGTAATCGTTGACGGTGGTGCTTGGCGGCAAAAGTAGGAACTATTTGAAAAATACTAAGTTGCAGTACTTAAATTAAAAAACAGATAACACACACTAATACAGTCATCACAATTAACACCGGTTATCAGACAGATTCTACACACACCCAAAGTACACGGGGCTACATGACCGCGTTGTCGCAGCCCCTAAACTTAAGAACCAACCAATTTTTCATTTTCTTGCTGAACTCTATGTTACGTTCCTCTGACCATTTATGGACGCGTTATGGTGAACTTCTGTATTGGATGTGAGGAAAGGCCTGGTTTCAACTGTCAGACGGTAGCGACTCCTGTCATTTATTGTGTCTTGCTGAATATTAAGTTCAGCAAGATCCTTCATAATTTGTTTGATCCACAAGGACCCAGTGGCTTTACCCTTCTTGGCTACCTTGAAGATCTTATAAGGCAGTCTCTGGTGATCCATTCTGTACAGGTGGTCATAGAAAGCCAGGCGTCTCCTTCTGATGGCATCGGCGAGGTTTTCCTGGTGTTTGTAGAGTTCGCAATTTAGTTTGTACCATCGTCTTCCATCTGGTAAGATCCTTGGTCCCCCTATTTTCCGCAAGAATTTCCTTTCCTGTACCTCGAGGGCCCTTAGGGGGGAGGGTGTTCTTAGTTAGAAACAGGCACTCAGCTGCGTTGAGGATTGATGGGCTGACTTACTTTAAATCAAAATTTAATTTTAAGGAGGTGTACTTTTTCCCCTTTCATTTTGTATGACTATTGGCAAAGCGCAGGTGCGAATATGGCATATTAGCCTTTCAATATACGATTGTCGGTGGCCGAAGTGGGAACTATTCTTTGTTTACTTGTGACTTGCTCTCAGTCTGCTTGGCTGACAAGTAAGCTACAGTTATGTGGATAGGATATGACTCAGCTCCTGCAGCCTCCGTCTCCGTGGTGACATGTGCTCCTGTTACGCTTAGCTGTACTGTTGCGAAACAATTAGAAACGGACCATTCTAAATTCGCCCATTATTAGTAATTTTTCGTTCACAATTCACAATATAACTTCTATCACAAGTAGTGCTTACAATGCAGCAGACTGCACTCTGCCATCACTGTGTTCCCTCGGCAAGGCTCCTGCTGCCATAAACAACAAACGCTGGTGCAGACAAGTTCAGCGGCAGTCGCTTCTTGAATATTTAAATATAAGCCACTTTCTGAAAATATAGCTAAAGATACAATCGGTGTTATGACAAATGATGAATATAGTGTTACAGCTGTGAGTTCGTTTCATCGCTCGCCGCATGAGTCACAACTGCCCCAGGGCTGGGCTGCTCGGCCTCAGTGTATTGCGTGCGCCTTATAACAGGACTACTTGGACAAAGGGATGGTCCAGAATATTCGTGACTGAGCCAGCGATGGAAACCTCGAGAAGCCGTGAACCCTGGATGGGTCTAGAAGCATTTATTGAGTCACCGGCCTGCTATATAAGAGCGACCTGTCAATCAGCAGTGGTTGTTGTGTTTTTATGAGCTAGTGCGAGCGTTTATCCTGAGCGACAGAAGTGTGGTGACTTGCGAAACCCCTAGTGAAGCTGATTCTCTTGACAGCGAGGAAGTGAGAAGCCTACAGAGGAACTGTGTCTTGAACGAGTGTGTTTTTCGAGTGCGACATAACTGATTGTGGTGCCTTGTGAAACAGTGTGTAGTACGGTGACAGGCTGAGTGCAGATATTTCCAGCCAACGCACGGGACCACCTCATTACGAGGGATTAACTTCTGCGGCTTACTGACAAGTGAAAGGGGAAGTGTTCTCGCCGAGGAGGAAACTGGAGTAAGGTAATAATTGCTTGTATTTACTGATGAGTGCTGTATCTTTCTGGCCGCAATAAATTTAATTATTTAATTTAAAGGAACAATCTGTGTTGTGCTTCAACCCACCGTAATCCAGTTAACAAAAAGTGCCACTAGGGGGGTGGCACGTAACAACTGGTGTCAGAAGCCGGATTACGAACTAAAGCACAAGCACAACACCTGACGGTCCTGGTTTCGAAACCCGAGCAGGTCATTTTCTCTAATTTTCCTGTGAGTGCATGCCCTTTACAAGACAAACAACTAAAATGGAGGCGCAATTGGCAGCATTGCTAGAAAAGTTAAGTGGCATGGAAGACGGCCAGAAGAAATTAGCCAAGGACCTAAAGGATGACCTGAAGAAGATGGAAGACGGCCAGAAGTAGATGGAGGATGGCCAGAAGAAGTTAGCCGAGGACCTAACTGCTAAATTAGAAGATGGCCAGAAGAATTTAACCAAGGACCTAACTGCCAAATTAGAAGACGGCCAGAAGGAGCTAGAAGACGGCCAGACGAAGATGGAAGACGGTCAAAATAAGTTAGCGGAGGACCTGAAGAAGATGGAAGACAGCCAGAAAAGTTTAGCCGAGGACCTAACTTCCAAATTAGAAGACGGTCAGAATAAGCTAGCAGAGGACCTGACCGCCAAATTTCTGGATGGCCAGAAAAATCTGGAAGATTGTCTGCTGACGAAATTACAGGAAAGTCAAAAGAAATTAGAACAGGGTCTGTGTCAGGAAGTCAACACCGTCTGCCAGGGCCTACGTGAGGAAGTCACAGCAGTAGAAAAGAAGTTCGACGCCTTACAAGAGGAAGTTGCCGAACTGCGCCAACGCCCACTGACGGGGGTGGAAGAAACATTCAACGCTCTTCAAGAGGAAGTTGCCGAGCTGAGCCGACGCCCGCCCACAGGTACACCGGGAATATCAGGAACGGGACAGAGCAGAGTGACGCCCCCAACTTTCGACGGAAAGGTCCCGTGGAGCACCTATTTACGTCAGTTCGAGGCAGCCTGTTCAATAAACAACTGGAACAGCACGGAAAAAGCTACAGCTAACATTGTAGCGCTGAGAGGGGACGCCCTTAACGTCCTTCAGGCCATCCCGACTGGATCCCAGGACTACGCTTCACTAATCGCCCATATGGAGTCCCGATATGGAGATAGCCATCTTCAGCAGGCCTACCGGATGCAGCTCCGGACCCGGGTACAAAAGAACGCGGAAACCCTCCAGGAGTTCGAGTTGGACATCGCACGTCTCGTAAGGCTCACCTACCCAACAGCGCCGGCCGACTTTCTTGAGCAGATAGCGACGCAGACTTTCACCGACGGGCTACGGGACTCTGACACTCAACAGGCGCTGCGACTCGCGCGCAATAAGACCCTGACAGATGCGCTGAGCCACGCACTTGAGTTCGAGACGGCAAAACAGGCATCCAGAATGCACGCGCGGGTGCGTCAAATGGACGTCGACGAACCAGCAAAAACCAACGAGACCAAGCCCCTGGCCGACGAATTGATGGAGGCGCTAAGCCGTTTCTTCGAGAGTCGCAGTATCACCAACAAAAACGTAGCCGAAGGACATCCGGAGAGGCGGCCCGGAAGAGGACTACCGACCTGCTGGACCTGCCGTAAGAGAGGCCACCCGAGCAAGGACTGCGGTGATCGCCGCTGCCAAGGGTTTCCGTCGGGACAGTCAGTCGTAGGGAAACCGCGCGGCCCTGGAAAGCAAGTATCAGCCAGCCTTGGGGGGCAAAGGTTGGTTTGTGACAGTCGGAAAGCCCCGGCAGTCCAAGTTCGTGTGACGCAGTTACGGAGGGATAATAGCAGCCTGATGGTCGACGGAGTCGTCAACGGAGAGAACTGGCCCAAGCTAATCGACACGGGAGCATCGAGGACCATCGTCAGTCCCACCGTGATCCCGAAGTGGAGAGTGCAACCCACACAAAGGAACGTCCAGCTAATAACCGCGACCGGAGAGACCGCACCGGTACATGGCGAAGCATCACTGGAGTTCGTCATTGGCCGACGGGCGATAAAGCATCCAGTGCTTGTGGCTGACGTATCAAATGAAGTGATCATCGGACTGGACTAGAACAACATCATCTTGGATCTGAGTACCAACACTCTGCACTTCGGACGTCAGGAACTTGCTTTGCAACCAGCACACGAGGCCGTCGCCGCACGACGAGTAAGGCTGAGAGAGGACGTCAACGTTCCCGCCAGGACGGAAGTCAGCGCTGCCGTAACTGTCGACGGAACAGCTGAGGGAGTGGCGGCTGTCATCGAGCCAAAATATGAGGACATCCAGACAAAAGGATTGCTAGTTGCCAAGACTCTCATCAACACGACGTCTCGGCCGTACGTCCGCCTGTCCAACCTGAACGCCTATGACATTACGGTTCACCGGGACACCAACCTAGGAGTCTGCGAGCCCGTTGCCTGGATTGCCCGCATCACAGATACGACGGACGGACACCTGCAGACGGACAACCGAAGAAGACGCACACTGCCAGAAGAACTACAGAAGCTGTACCAAGGATCCCAGGACCATTTAGACGAGGAACAATCACGCCAACTTCAGGACCTGCTACGCGAATTCCAGGACGTCTTCTCCGTGGGGAGCAAAGACTTCGGCAGGACAAGCTTGGTCCAGCACAGAATCGACGTTGGGGACAGCGCACCGATTAGGGCCCCATTCCGACGTGTCCCGCTCGCCAAGCAAGCCGAAGTCGACCGGATGGTAGAAGAGATAAAGGAGCAAGGGGTGATCGAGCCATCACATAGTCCTTGGAGTTCTCCGGTCGTGCTAGTGAAGAAGAAGGACGGTTCCACCAGGTTCTGCTTGGATTACAGGCGGGTGAATGACATCACGTAGAAGGACAGCTACCCTCTACCCCGGATCGACGACACCCTGGACACCATATCAGGGTCGAGATGGTTCTCCACCTTGGATTTGATGAGTGGCTACTGGCAGGTGGAGGTCCACCCTAAGGACCGCGAGAAAACTGCGTTCTATGTGGGCAGCGGGCTCTGACAGTTCACCATCATGCCATTCGGCCTGTGCAACGCCCCTGCGACCTTCGAAAGGCTAATGGAGTCCATTCTGAGGGGACTACACTGGAAGACCTGCCTGGTCTACCTAGACGACATCATCGTTCTGGGGAGAAGCTTCGAGGAGCACTACAGCAACCTGAAGGAGATCTTGTTGAAGCTACGGGCTGCTCAGCTGATGTTGAGCCCCAAGAAGTGTCAGCTCTTCCAGAAGCGGGTCCAGTACCTTGGGCATATCGTCTCCGAAGAAGGGGTGCGCACCGACCCAGAGAAGACCGCAGCTGTGAGGGAGTGGCCAGTTCCGAAGGACAAGTCCCAACTACGAAGCTTCCAGGGACTCTGCACTTATTACCGTCGCTTCGTGAAAGGATTCGCCAACATCGCCAAACCTTTACATCGACTGACTGAGAAGGACCAACTCTTCACGTGGACAGCAGAATGCCACAGTGCCTTCGAACAACTCAAGCACGGAGGAAGTCCTGAAGGAAGTCCATGGAGGATCATCTGGTGGACACCTAGGGATAAAGAAGACCCTGGAGAAGCTGAGAGAGTGGTTCTACTGGATCGGATGCCGAACTGACGTGGAGAACCACCGCGCCTATTCTGGCCTACCCCAGACCTGGAACAAGGTTCATCGTCGATACCGATGCCAGCGACTTTGGCATAGGGGGAATCCTGTCGCAAGTAGTGGACGGCGAGGAGAGAGTAGTGGCCTACTTCAGCAAGGCCTTGTCAAAGCCAGAAAGGAACTACTGCCTCACCAGGAAGGAGCTGCTCACCATCGTGAAGACCATTGAACACTTCCACAAGTACCTGTTCGGGCAAGAATTTCTCATCAGGACCGACCATGCATCCCTGCGGTGGCTCCTGAACTTCAAGCAGTCCGAGGGACAACTCGCGCGGTGGTTAGAGAGGCTTCAACAGTACAACTTTGAGATTCAGCACAGGAAAGGCCAACTGCATTCTAACGCCGACGCCCTGTCACGAAGACCGTGCCCCGAAGACTGCACCTTCTGTGCCCGAAGGGAGAAGAACACCGGGATACAGTGCCGAAGGACTACCGTGGAACTTCAAGGGAGCTGGAGCCGCGAATCTTTCATGCGGGCACAAGCAGAAGATGATGACCTGGGACTGATAGCCGAATGGAAGGGGGCATGTGTCCCCAGACCCGGGTGGAACATTGTGAGTGACTGCAGCCCAAAGTTTAAGTCCTACTGGGCGCAGTGGGACTCGCTGGTTGTGAGGGATGGCCTCATATGCTGTGCCTGGGAGAGCACCGACGGGAAGACATCTCGGGAACAAGTCGTCGTTCCAAAGGCTATGACGGAGGAAGTCCTGAAGGAAGTCCATGGAGGATCATCTGGTGGACACCTAGGGATAAAGAAGACCCTGGAGAAGCTGAGAGAGCGGTTCTACTGGATCGGATGCCGAACTGACGTGGAGAACCATTGCGCGAGGTGCCACGATTGCGCAGCCAGCAAGGGCCCAGGACGAAGACGACGGGGTCCACTGAAGACCTACAACGTGGGCGGCCCCATGGAGAGAGTGGCCATCGATGTTGCTGGGCCATTCCCGTTAAGCGAGGCAGGGAACCGCTACATATTGGTCGTCAGCGACTACTTCACCAAATGGCCGGAGGCGTATGCGCTCCCTAACCAAGGAGCCGCGACGATCGCAGAGACCCTGGTGAAGGAATTCGTCAGCCGGTACGGAGTAGCCCTGGAGCTGCACTCCGACTAAGGGAGGAACTTCGAGTCGCAGGTGTTCCAGAACCTATGCCAGTTGCTGGGAATCCGGAAGACAAGGACGACGCCGCTACACCCTCAGTCCGACGGGATGGTAGAGCGATTCAATCGCACCATCGAGAACCATCTCCGAATAGTCGTCATCGAGCACCAGAGGGATTGGGACAGACATCTTCCTCTATTTCTCCTGGCCTACCGCGCAGCCGTGCATGAAGCCACCGGGTGCACACCAGCCCGGGCCATGTTTGGGAGGGAACTCCGTCTACCAGTCGATCTTGCCTTCGGCCGACCTGGGAATGGTCCGGTCCCGGTAAGCCAGTATTGTCAAGAACTGGTCGACCAACTGGAGGACGTGCACGCGTTCGCGAGGAGGAAACTGCGGATCGAGACCGACCGAATGAAGACCCGATACGACCAGCGGACGGATGCCGGCGGATTCCACGAGGACGACCTGGTCTGGCTCTTCAACCCACTACGGAAGAAAGGCCAAGTCACCCAAACTGCAGAAGTCCTGGGAGGGCCCGTACCGAGTCGTGAAACGGATCAACGATGTCGTCTACAGGATCCAGCGGAGCCCGAGGGCGAAGATGAAGATCGTGCATCGAGATCGCCGGCAGCCTACGGAGGGACACAGACGGACCAATGATTGATCGGGACGATCAGCCTTTTAGGAAGGGGGTGGTCTTATGGCTGGGAGTTCGTTTCATCGCTCGCCGCATGAGTCACAACTGCCCCAGGGCTGGGCTGCTCGGCCTCAGTGTATTGCGTGCGCCTTATGTAACAGGACTACTGGGACAAAGGGATGGTCCAGAATATTCGTGACTGAGCCAGCGATGGAAACCTCGAGAAGCCGTGAACCCTAGATGGGTCTAGAAGCATTTATTGAGTCACCGGCCTGCTATATAAGAGCGACCTGTCAAGCAGCAGTGGTTGTTGTGTTTTTATGAGCTAGTGCGAGCGTTTATCCTGAGCGACAGAAGTGTGGTGACTTGCGAAACCCCTAGTGAAGCTGATTCTCTTGACAGCGAGGAAGTGAGAAGTCTACAGAGGAACTGTGTCTTGAACGAGTGTGTTTTTCGAGTGCGACATAACTGATTGTGGTGCATTGTGAAACAGTGTGTAGTACGGTGACAGGCTGAGTGCAGATATTTCCAGCCAACGCACGGGGCCACCTCATTACGAGGGATTAACTTCTGCGGCTTACTGACAAGTGAAAGGGGAAGTGTTCTCACCGAGGAGGAAACTGGAGTATGGTAATAATTTCTTATATTTACTGATGAGTGCTGTATCTTTCTGGCCGCAATAAAGTTATTTATTTTATTTAAAGGAACAATCTGTTTTGTGCTTCAACCCACCGTAATCCAGTTAACAAAAAGTGCCACTAGGGGGGTGGCACGTAACACTAGGCTTCCGTGACAGTGAATAAATCCAGAGTTTAATAATAATAATAATAATAATAATAATAATAATAATAATAATAATATCGTATGGCCTCGGATGCCGGGTGCAAGCTAATTTTTTGACACCCAAAGGGTAGCTTGCATGCCAAATTGTTCGTTGTTCCTTGAAGCACTATGAAAGTCAAGGAGGTTACATGTCTAAGCTCCTTGAACACTATAGCGCTTTATAGTTGAGGAATGAGGAACTTTGTGTTGGCGGAAACTTCCGAGATTAATTTTGCCATTATGAACACGGCCTACTGAATTCAAATGGGTTCATTGACATGTCAACATCGTATGACATGGTGTCGTAATTCTTTCCGCCTTTCAAAAAATCACTTACCACGGCCAGGAGCGAACCTGAAAGCTTGGAGTTAGTAGACCAACACGTTGACCACTCACCCACAGTGGCAAGCAATCCAGAGGTAATTACTAGGAAATAAATACAGGTGTGTCTTATTTACTTAGCGTATGGCTTATAGAGATATTTTCAGTAATATATGTATATATATGATTCCTGCACGTGGTGCCCCTGCATAGGCACTTGACTAGAATTCCAGTACTGAACTGAACATCAGCATTCCAGAAGGACTTACGAATAAACATGTGTTTAAATAAACGGTTCTTTTCAGATTCTACTCTGACAGTTATATCCGTGAACATTTAAGGCATGTCACCATCTGACAAAAGCTGCTACTTGAACTTTGCCGTGAACAGAAGTGTGATATCCTGTGCATCCAACAAACTCACCGAGACTCCTAACAGAGACGATCTAATGTACCAGGTCTACAGTTAGTTGCAGAAATACCTCATGCTAAACACGGAAGTGCAATTTTTGTCAAACCAGGAATCCGCATCGTGAGTTCCCATTGCTCACACGAGTATAACATCAAGATTATTACCGTAGAGCTTAGTAATTGTGTGATCACCCCAGTGTACAAGCCTCCTACACAAGAATTCTCCTTTGTCCCACCTAATCTTGGAAAGGTGAATGCAGGAAGAAGCAGAGACTGGTGCCCGTAAACTGGGCTCCTTTTCCTCTGGTTTGAAGGGAGAAAGTTTACAGGGTGATTATAACAATAAATGTTGGATAAATTTCTTCTGTCTGTAGTATTTCAGATTAATGATATCCAAAGTATTTGTTGTGGAATGGTTAATAGTTATGCAAGGGTTAATATACAGGGAGTCCCACCTAACTTTGCGACCTCAAATATAATCGAAATGAAACAAGATTTGAAAAATCTACTTGCGCAAGAATGTAGCCACGTCAGGGGGGTCACACAATGGGAGGATATGTACAATCCAGGAAATTATAACATTATCACTTTCAACGCAAAGTTACCTATTTTTAAATGTTTTTTTCCAGAAAAATCAAGAGTAAACATACAATTAATGATAACAGAATTGGTTTCACATCTCTAAACCCCGTAACTTCTGAAATAACTAACGTTGTAGAGGATGGCAATGGAGACACTGTTTGTCAAGTTTAACAAATGTGTAGAACTGTACCCATAGTTCAAAATGTACAATTACCAATTTCCTAAACAAACTTGTGGCCTATAGCTTAAAGAAACGTCATGTTTTTAAATTACATCCAGCACGGAAGAGACATTCACAAGTAAGCAGTAACATCGTAACTGATGAAACTGTGTCACTTCAGCGGATGTTCAATGTGACCACCGTTTGCATCAATGCACTTCTGTAGACGGTGAACAACAGAGCGTTGTACTGATCCCAGTGTTTCCACAGATATTTCCGCACACGCCGAAGTAATACGCTGTTGCGTATTCGCTATTGTAGTTGGGACTTCCTGATAGACTATCTTGCAATGAACTCCATAGAAAGTAGTCTAATGGCGTCAAGTCGAGGGACCGTGCTGGCCATCTCACAGGACCACCACGTCCTATCCACTGATTTGGAAACTTCTAATCCATTACATCTATGGCAACACGTGCGAAATGTGCGGGGCACCCATCATGCTGGAACCACATTGATACACGAGTTTCCAATCCCACGTCCTCCATGAGAAGGGGTAACGTGTCTTGAAGAAATGATGCATATCGCTGTTCGTTTAGTGTTCCCTGATAAAAAAAATAGGGACCTACAATACGGTTGCCAGTGATACCGCACCTAACATTGATACTCCACTGTCGTTGGTTAGTAACCTACAACTTTAGTTATTTCAGAAGGTACGGGGTTTAGAGAAGTGAAACCAAATCTGTTATCAATAATTGTATGTTTACTTTTGATTTTGCTAGAAAAAACATGTATGTTCCATTTAAAAAAAAAAAGGTAACTTTGCGTTAAAAGTGATATTGTTATAATTTCCTGGATTGTGCATATCCTCCCATTGTATGACCCCCTGACGTGGCTACATTCCTGTGAAAGTAGATTTTTCACATCTTGTTTCATTTCGATAATATTTGAGGTCGCAGAGTTAGATGGGACACCCTGTATATTGCTTAGTTAATTAATTATTTAATCAATTAATTAATTAACTAGGGTGCAGTGCAATTAAAATAAGAGTAGCAGATCGTCTCGGCTTATATTCGGGTCAGGATGTGAACGTTGGGCAATGTGACCAGTCACGCTCCTGCCGATGCTGTATATGTTATTATTATTATCGCTACGCTCGCCATGGGTTAGCTGTGTGTGTTGGTTTTAAGGTTTGCAGCAGCTTCAAATTTAACGTAAAAATATAGAAGACCTCTAGTGGGTAGAAATTTAGTAGTGCTTTAGGAGAGAGGAAAAATAAAGACCTATAGTAGGATGAAAACGGAGAGGCAGTTATATCTTGGGCCGAATCCAACCATCTCTCCCTCATTAATGACAGTAAACTACCTCCATCCTTTAACAGCGGTAGGTGGCAACGAGGGTACAACCCTGATCTCCTTTTCGTCAGTGATAACATAGTACAACAATGCCATAAAGCAGTGTGCTCCGCTATCCCCAACACACAGCATAGACCAATAATGTGTCGACTTCCCGCGATTATCAGACCCCAAGAAACTGGTTTTAGATGAAGGTATAATTTCACGAAGGCAGACTGGCTGAAGTTCTCCAGAATGCTGGACGAAAAGGTTAAAACAATTGCTCCTGTGTCTGAAGAGCATGAACACTTTGTCGAGCTTGTTAAACTCTGCTCACGATCATGCATCCCAATAGGTTGCAGAACGACCTATATTCAAGGTGTGAAATCAGAAACAGCCGTTTTACTGGAGGAATATTATGCCCGGTATGATAAAAATCCATTTAGCGAGGAAACTTCCCATACAGCAAGATCCGTTCTCTCCTCAATTTCTGAGGCACAGAGGGTACAGTGGGAGGAACTGATGGAAGATTGTGAAATGGGAAGGAGTAGCCAAGAAGCTTGGAGACTTCTCAAACGCCTAAGTAATGACCCCTCACAGGCGAATACGCATGTGCATGTCCGAGCTGATCAAATAGCTCACCAGCTCATACAAAATGGGAAATCACCTTACACAACCGGGCCTGGTAGGAAGACTCTTGGGAGAGAACCTAACCATGAAACCAATATTTTGCTACAACCCTTTACTCAGGCTGAGCCAGATCTTGTCCTGGGTAAATGCAAAAATGGCAAAGCTGCTGGACTCGATGATATAAGAGTGGAACAGATTAAGAATTTTGGACCGATAAGGGAGCTTATGAACAAATGTGTCGAGTCTTGTAAGATTCCTAAACTATGGAGGAAAGCCAAAGTTATAGCTATACGTAAGCCAGGCAAGGACCAGAATGATCCAAAAAGTTACCGCCCTATATCTCTGTTATGTCATCTGTATAAAGTCCTTGAAAGACTCATCCTACATAGACTAGTGGAGAAACTGGAGACAATCTTTATACCACAGCAGGCTGGATTCAGATCGGGGAAGAGTTCCACATCTCAAGTGATGAAATTAACACAGCATATCGAAGATGGTTTTGAAAGGAAGGAGATCACAGGAGCTGCATTTATAGATCTTACTGCGGCTTATGACACAGTTAATTACAGACGGCTTCTTATGAAACTGCATGATGCCACCAAAGATTATCAACAAACCTGTTTCTTGCGGAATTGACTTGAAAACAGAAGTTTCTTTGTTGAATTTCAGGGGAGAAAAAAGCAGATGGAGATCGCAGAAAAATGGATTACCCCTGGGAAGTGTGCTTGCTCCTGCGTTGTTTAATATCCATACTAATGATCAGCCACTACCAGTGGGAACACAGAGTTTCACTACGCAGATGAACTGTGTCATCACTTCCCAAGCTGACTGTTTTGATAATGTAGAACAGAAGTTGTCTAAGGCATTAATAGAATTGTCTGCTTGCTATAGGGAGAACCAATTGAGACCAAATCCCAGTAAAACACAGACTTATGCTTTCCACCTTAAAAACAGACAGGCAACTAGAACCCTCAAAATTAACTGGGAAGGATCCACGCTAGACCATTGTTCGTTTCCAAAATATCTAGGAATTACCCTTAACCGCGCTCTCTCTTACAGGAAGCACTGTTTGAACACCAAGCAAAAAGTGGCAGCCAGAAACAACATCATATGGAAGTTAACAGGCACAACATGGGGAGCACATCCTAGTACTGTGAGAACCTCTTCTCTTGTGTTATGTTACTCCGCCGGGGAATACGCAAGCCCCGCATGGTACAAATCCAGTCATGCCAAAGTGGTAGATGTTGCTCTTAACGATACTTGTCGTATTGTTACGTGCCACCCCGCCCCCCCCCCCCCTCCCCCACACCTTCCCCCTAGTGACACTTTTGTTAACTGGATTACGGTGGGTTGAAGCACAACACAGATTGTTCCTTTAAAGAAATAAATAACTTTATTGCGGCCAGAAAGATACACTAAATCATCAGCAAATACAAGCAATTAGAACCTTACTCCAGTTTCCTCAAGTCATTTCCTTATGGAGAGCTCTTGCCCCCTTTCACTTGTCAACAAACCACAGAAGTTAACCCGTCCTAATGAGTCCGGTGGCCTTGACAGAAGCTACCTGCACCTCTTCCTTATGTACACAAAGTACAGTTACTTAAGATAACCTGCTACACGCTGCTTCGCTGTCCACAAGCTGGGGAAACAATGTCACTGGATTTCGTAACTCGCACGGCACTTCACCACAATACCTCTGTCGCTCAGTGAAATCACACTCACTCAAAACACAGGCAGTCCCCTGTATGCTTCTCACTCCCTCGCTGTCAAGAGAATCGGCTTCACTAGGGGTTTCGCAAGTCACCACACTTCTGTCGCTCAGGATAAACGCTCGCACTAGCTCGAAAAACACAACAACACACTGCTTGACAGGTCGCTCTTATATAGCAGGCCGGTGACTCAATAAATGCTTCTAGACCCATCCAGGGTTCACGGCTTCTCGAGGTTTCCTTCACTGGCTGAGTCACGAATATTCTGGACCATCCCTTTGTCCTAGTAGTCCTGTTGCATAAGGCGCACGCAATACACTGAGGCAGAGCACAGCCCAGCCCTGGGGCAGTTGTGACTCATGCGGAGAGCGATGAAACAAACTCACAGCCGTAACAGTATTATTACTGGGTGCCTCAAGCCTTGTCCAGCGAAGTGGTATCGCACCCCCTGACACACCAGGAAGTGGACAGCACTGGACATTGCAATACCTGTCTTAATGTCCAGATCAGGGCTGAGGTTATCTGTGATCCAGTAGCCAAAGTCACTTGCTGGAGCGGTTCATCATTGAGCCTTAGTATAGGGGGACTTGTAAAGAATAATCATCGAAATTGCTCCAACGCTTGCTTATATTCATGGCACATCTATTATTAAAGTTTTGATCGTACAATATAATGTCACTGTGAGTTAATACTTTAATTTTTAAATCACCAAAGACCACAAACTTATTTTGGTTTAAACCCTTAAATGAGTATTTACAATAGTCAATGCTTGTATCTCATAAACCAGCAACTTCACTGGCTTCAAATGTGTGATTAATGTTCACCAAAAACCGGTCATCGCCGGCTCAGTGGTGTTGGGGTACTGTGCCTGCCTCTCACTCGGAGGCCCCGGGTTCAATTCCCGGCTACGTCAGGGATTTTAGAAACTGACGTGAGGGTTGGAATGGGGTGCACTCAACCTCGTGAGAACAATTGAGTAGCTGTCTGACAGTGAGGCAGCGTCCTGGTCACGAAAACCAAGATTAACGGCCGAGGGAACCCGCGTCACACCAATATCTGCGGGCCAAATGGCTGGGTAGTGGTCGCTTGGTAGGCCTAGGCCCTTCATGGGCTGTAGTGCCAGGGGAAATAAAATAAACTGGTCATCAGTGTGTGTGTATTCTACAGTGAGAATTTGAATATATACCAACAAAGAGGATTGAAAGATGTTCTGTGGTTGGTTCTCACCAAATGTGAAAAATATTTCACCTAGGACCCTAAAATGATCTACTACTCTACAAAGATCTGTCTACTTATGCTGTACAAAATTTCAGTTCTCTATCTTCAAAGTTATAATGTGCAATTTTACAAAGAGAATATGATGTTTATGCAGAGTCTAACAAGTAGTTCCGTGAAAATCTAAATACTGTAGTCTATTTTCATATATCCTACTTAAGTTAATTGGCTCTATTAACATGTAAAATTTCAGTTTGATTGCTCTAATAGATCCGTAGATATTGAGAACCGTCTAAATATTTCAGAAGGTCGCCATGTTGGATTTTTATAAATGTAGGCCATAGAGTTATGAACGTACTATTAGATGAAGATTATTGCGTAGGTTTATTAATCAAATTTCAATCGCATGATTGGGAGACAAGAAATAAAAATGTGATTTTAAAATTTCGCACAGTCGCCATGTTGGGGTTATGGAAACAATTGAAGCAAATTAGTTATCAGTGGATTAAAATTTGTACAAGCATTTACCGTACCAAGTTTCACTGGGCTCGGATGGTTAAACCGCGAGGAATGTTCCTTTAAATGATTAAATTTCGCGTCACCGCCATGTTGGATTTGTACTCATCAGGTTATTGAAAGTCCCATGGGTGAACTTATGTTAATAGCCTTTATCAACATACAAAATTTCAGTTTGATTGCTGTCATACATTAATAGATATTGAGAACCGTTTAAATATTTTGGCTGGTCGCCATGTTGGACTTTTATATATGTAGGCAAAGGATTTATGTAATGTTAGATGACGATTATTGCGTAGGTTCATTACTCGAACGTTGACTTCGATCGCATGATTACAGTAGGACAAGAGAAATAAAAACTTAATTTTAAAAGTGTGCACAGCCGCCATCTTGAGATTATGTAAACAATAAAACTGAATTATATATCAGTGCATTACTATGTGTATAAACACTTGCTGTACCATGTTTCACTGCGCTCGGGTGGTTAAATCGTGAGAAACGTCTATTTAAATGTTTCAAATTCGCTTGACCGCCCTGTTAGATTTTTGAAAGTTACATACCGGTAGGTGATTTTCTAGTGGGGCCTTTTACCACCTTACAAAATTTCAGGGTGATGTCAGCAATGGTTTCGGAGATATAGAATGCCGGGGAAATATTTCGCACAGCCGCCATGTTGGATTGCTGAAACGTATTAAAATTTGAAGGGCATGGTCGGAATCGGATGAAAGAGTACTACAGTATGTCCATACCGAGTTTAATTGAAATATCTTCAGCCGTTTAGTTTTTATTAGGGGGGGGGGGGAGGTGGGACAAATGGTGATCTCATAGGCCAATTGTTTTCATGAATGAAAATAGGCTATAAATTAGTCAGGCACTGAATATACATTCCAATTCAGGAAACTATGCAGAGTTTTAAAGGTACGTATAAAACAAAATATAGTATTTTTAAACATTTTCCACGTAGCCTACAAGTTCTCTTGCTTACTCGTTGGCAATGCAATCGGTGTTTTGGCTGTCTGCTCTCAGAGCCTGGAACAGAAACCGTCTGAAGCTCTGAAAGAATTTACTGTTTAATCATCTGAAGCCGAATCCATCCAAAACTCACTCTTGTGTCTGTGACCATAAGAATAAACAAACAGTAGATTTAAATGTCTTACTGAAATTCATCCATTGTATTTTTCTGTACTTAGAATGAGTCTCGAACTGGGTTATGTGAAAGCGTTGCGAGACGTTTGAAGAAGGGAATAAAGTTGAGTGTGAGTGGAAGTTGCAGTTAGCTATTTGCATACAATGGACCAAGCGACAGCTCTTCACACACGCTGTCAAACACTCGGGATATTACAATCAACCAGCTTCCGGGACGGTCGAACAACCTTTTCTATTATCGAGACCAGTACTCTGAGTTTCATTGCGATCACTCTTCAAGCTGACAACTTTTAGTTTAGTTATTGTTGTTTTAAGGGGGAACTACTTTTAGAAGCTGTCTGAAGCCCCCATCTACTACAGGAACATCATCTGAAGCCAAATCCCCCCAAACTCAAATCTACGCATTTCACTGTAAGAATAACTAGAACTCGTTAGTCACCCTACACATTTCTGTATATTCTTTGGAATGGGGACGCTTAAATTAAGGTATTTTAGATTCTAATGAGAAGAATTCATAAAACATTATTTGACTTTGGATGAAGTTATAGAGCATCATGCGATTAGCAACCAATGGCAGCTCCTTTGTCAACTCTTGATGTTATGGCTAATAATAATAATAATAATAATATCGTATGGCCTCGGAAGCCGGGTGCAAGCTTTGTAATTTGACACCCAGAGGGTAGCTTGCATGTCGAATTTCGTTGTTCCTTGAATCACTATGAAAGTCAAGGAGGTTAGATAATAGATATCTAAACTTCTTGGACACTATAGCGCTTTCTAGTAGAGAAATGAGGAACTTTGTGTTGGCGGAAACTCCCGAGATTAATTTTGCCATTATGAACACGGCCTACTGAATTCAAATGGGTTCTTTGACATGCCAACATCGTATGACATGGAGTCATAATATTTGCCGCCTTTCAAAAATCACTTACCACGGCCAGGATCGAACCTACAAGCTTGGGATTAGCAGACCGACACGATGACCATTCACTCACCCACCGTGGCAAGCTGATGTTATGGCTGAGGCTATAGAACATCAAAGGCAGCTCGTTTGTCAACCTTTGATATAAAGACTGAAGCTTACCGACCAAATGTAGCTCATTTGTCAACTCTAGAGGTACTGTAGGTAATGAATGAAGCTACTGTATAGTCACCACCCAACACAGGTAAGCTGCGTGAGGATTGGAGGGGAAATAGTGGGAGGGAAAGAGTCTTGGATGACTATTGTCGTTCTGAATACTCAACCAACACTACAGGTACCTTGAAATCAGCAGTAGCGGCTGGCCCATAAGGACTCCAGGACGGTGTCCTTCCTAGAGAACGAAAAGGGATTTTCATTTTCTCTTGATATTTTAAGTCAAAAATTGAACTCTAATAATGCTAAGAAAATTACATGTCAAAGTAAAGCTGTAGCTCTATCAATCAGGAAGACTGTGTTTGGTGGTATCACGCTCAGCGCGCAGTTCACTGGTCAGTATGGAGTTACGGACTCTAGGCTTTCGGCCCTAAGATTGTGACCGGGTGTGGGGATTGAGACGTAAGGGGAGTACGGAGACGGGCACGCTTGATGGCTGCCAGAGGGGAAATCTGTGGACGCGGTGTGCGGGCAGTTTTCTTTAAGCCGGGCGGAGTCTGAATAGCTATGTAGCACCGGTAAATATGCCATCTCCCCTCGCTACTCTGTGAGCATGCGCCCAGGCGGGGAATCATCCCATAAGCAAATAAAGTAAATGAATGAATAAATCAAATCTCCATGGTTGCATATAATAAAAATTAAATTTTAATAACAATAATCCATGAGCAGTATGGCCTTTGTTTATCTTTGAAGACAAAAAATATATAATTATATTTAAGTGTAGCATCTTGCGAGCCTCCGTGGCTTAGGCGGCAGCACGCCGGCCTCTCACCGCTGGGTCCGTGGCTCAAATCCCGGTCACTCCATGTGAGACCTGTGCTGGACAAAACGGAGGCAGACAGGTTTTTCTCTGGTACTCCGGTTTTCCCTGTCAAAATTTAATTCCAGCAACACTCTCCACTATCATTTCATTTGTCATTCATTTAATCATTGCCCCAGAGGAGTGTGACAGGCTTTGGCAGCCGGCACAGTTCATATCCTTGCCGCTAGATGGGGGCTTCATTCATTCCATTCCTGACCCGGTCGGAGACTGGAAGCAGGCTGTGGATTTTCATTTAAGTGTAGCATCTGAGAACAGGAATCTCGATTCATATTGCAATGGTGAAGTATAACATGGACCTCTGGCTAGCATGCTGTGGTTAGTGAAGAAGTTGGCACTAGTGAGCTATTTCGCTTTCGTGCTGAAGTGTCTTGAGTGCGGCGGTAATATTCAGCAGTTGTAATCTCTCTGTTGGTGATAATTAATCTGTAAATCATTAAGTAGTCCTTTTTTAATTTACCGGTGCGACTGTGGTTTGGAAGTGCTTGTGCCGAAAGTGATATTCTCGTGATGTCTCTATAATAGTAATAATAATAATAGTAATGAAATGAAAATCCACAGCCTGCTTCCAGTCTCTGACCGGGTCAGGAATGGAATGAATGAAGCTCCCATCTAGCGGCGAGGATATGAACTGTGCCGGCTGCCGAGGCCTGACGCGCTCCTCTGGGGCAATGATTAAATGAATGACAGATGAAATGAAATGATAGTGGAGAGTGTTGCTGGAATGAAATTTTGACAGGGAAAACCGGAGTACCCGGAGAAAAACCTGTCTGCCTCCGTTTTGTCCAGCACAGATCTCACATGGAGTGACCGGGATTTGAACCACGGACCCAGCGGTGAGAGGCCGGCGTGCTGCCGCCTAAGCCACGGAGGCTCTAATAATAGTAATAATATTATTAATTTTTAATTCTTGTTACGGCTGTGCTCTAGAGATGAAACTCCTAAAGGCTTGATTGTCTTTTTATGCTTACGTCTAAGTGTGATTAAGTATTTCTGCGTTTCAGAATTAATTCTGTGGACGCTTTTTTATTTAAAACGGTATCGGAAAACTTGCTCATGAGAGTAATTTTCACATCAGGTTCTCAGTATTGTTACCCTATGAAATCATTGTTGTAATACCGGTACCAAATGATAAAAACAAGTGTTGAGGGCAGCTTTAGGATCTGACATCAAGAATATCGAGTAGCGATATTTTCATTTCATATAAAAAGTAACTTGTTTCTAGGCCTACCGGTACTCTTTTTTTCCTCTGTCAACTTATAAAAAGGTGCGGGAAAAATACTGTGATCGCCCTCCTAGCCTAACAGTTGTCGGCCGCCACTGGAAATCAGTTCTTGTTTGACGTCACTCCCCTTAACCGACATGCCTGAAAATGTTTCACAATTATTACATATTTTAACACAGAATTCAGGGTGTTTCAGGAGGAACAGTAAATATTTTAGGAGGTGGTAGTACAGATGAATTGCAATAAAAAATCCATATAACTTGTGTCCCTGTTTTATTGCGTACCGAGATACAGACGTTGGTTTGTAGCCAGAGCAGTTGTCGTTTCGGGTGTTGGTACACGTAGACTTTCTGCACGTATCGGTGTTCCATGTACAAGAGTAAGGCGGACATTACGTATGCACGGGTTGCATCCGTGTTATTACCAGCCCGTTCAACACCTTCGAGCAGGAGATGCAGATAGATGATTGGAATTTTGTAGTTGGATACGCGCAAATCGCCAAGTAATCCCATTATAATCTTCACTGATGAAGCCACGTTCACTATTGACGGCATCAATCACACTCGTAATAAACATCAGTGGTCAGAAGAAAACCCACGTGCAATTGTGGACAAACATTTTCAGGAACGGTTCTCTGTAAATGTGTAGTGTGGGTTGATTGACAATCAGTTCATTGGGCATGTCGTATTACCGCATCATCTAACAGGACCCCATTATATACACATTCTTGGAAATGAACTTCCAGCATTATTGGAATACATTCCTTTGGCTAAAATAATACGTATGTTCTTCCAGCATGACGGAGCTCCTGCACATTCGTGTCGTCTGGTGATACAACATCTAAACCAAACATTCCCCGGAAGATGGAGAGAGATATGGGCTCGTTTCTTGGCCACCAAGGTCCCCGGACCTTACCCTTTTGGATTTTTGCCTGTGGGAATGGTTGAAAAGCTAAGTCTGAAAGCTAAAAGTTAACGCAAGAGCAGAGTTGGTCGTTCGGAGTATGAATAGTGCAACCCTTATCAAAGAACGCCAAGACGCCCTCTGAAGAGCTACTCGGGGTGTGAAGTGCAAAATGCATTGATGGTGGAATTTTGGAAACTTTTGAAACTTTGAGCGTCCACATTTGCATTGGCTTTACATTTGTTTGGGTTAAATGCTACCAGCTGTATCTCTGTACGCAATACAAATGGACACATGTTATATGGAATTCTTTTTGGCAATTCATCTGTACTACCACCTCCTAAAATATAAAGGGCGTTCAAGAATTAACGAGCCGGAGGCTGTAATGCGCAAAGTGGTGACGACATCGGCTAATCGTGGCGTGTGTAATGAAGTGTGGTTCCGACCAGAGCGTGGAAGGTCACAGCACGTCGATAGAGGGCACGAGTGCACGTCACGTAACGATACAAATCGAGTAGCAGCATGCATCAATCGTCCAACACTGCCAGTCGAATTTCAAACAGTGACATGGAGGCTTCAAACGAAGAGCAAAGAGGTGTTGTTCGGTTTCTGACAGCGAATGGAGTAGGGGGAACGGACATTCATCGCCGAATGTCACAAGTGTACGGCGAACACTGCATATCCCTTGCAAGAGTCAAGGCGTGGCACAAGCGCTTCAGGGAAGGACGGGTGTCGTTAGCCGATGATGCCCGGTCTGGGGCTCCCCCCTGCATTACCTATGACAACGTCCAGCTGGTTGATGCACTCATTACCCAGAACCACCAAGTCACAGTGAACGCCATAGCCGCCGTGGTCGGATTGAGCGTCGGAAGTGTGCACACCATCATGAAGGAACGACTGCACTTGCAGAAAGTGTGTGCCCAATGGGTGCCCCACAGTCTTCAACCACACCAGGAAGCATGTCGAATGTCCTACTGTCTTGGTCTTGGTTGGACGATTGGTGCATGCTGCTGCTTGCTTTGTATCGTCAGGTGACGTGCACGCGTGCACTCTAGCAACGGGCTGTGACCTTCCATGCTCTGGTTGGAACCACACCTCGTTACACACGTCACGATTAGCCGATGTCGTCACCGGTTTGTACATTACAGCCCCCGGCTCGTTACTTTTAGAACGCACCTTATATGTAGACTACTGTTCCTCCTGAAACACCCTGCATAAGAATGTGAATAAGCTGTTGTTTTGATCCGCATAAAGAAATACTTTGGTGCTACCTCAGTGGCGGGAGGAATGGACCACATTCCAAGAGGCGCCCGGGCAGCAGCAGAATACTTAGAATACCATGAGCAAAGGTTAGAGACAGCAAGAGGAACCGTCTCGACCCTCATAAGGGCAGTCTGGAACACTTTTAACGCGGCCAAACAAAGAATGACTTCACAACAGAATGCGGAATTAGATATGAAACGTCTTGAATAATGACCAAGAGCTAATTGGAAGGACAAGCCGTAGAAGAATGAGAAGTAATCCACCCACTGGCATACCTTGTAAAGATCCGTTCACCTTTGATCTCCCTTCACATTCAATCAGTAAACGGAATAATTAATAGCTATTTTCGCACTACTCTCGCTGCTATAACGCCATAAGGTAGCAGACTGATATCATTAATGAATTCAAATATAATACCTATTAGGCCTATAATTTACGATTAGTCAAAACGGATAAAACTGTTAGCAATTTAACAAGGTTAACTTATACGCGTTTTATTAATAAATAATTTTATGTTCGGCGATGTTGAAATGTAAACATCATATGTCAGAAAACTGAATCATAATGAGGCTCAATATAACACTATTTTTCATTATGAAACAGTTTCTCCCACCAATCAGAGTTCAAGAAACAGGTGTGTGACCAATTAGGTAAGGATACCTTCGCACATGCACTCAAAATCCAACATATTTCTGTGTTGGCAAGCAAAGTGAATGGTCTCTGCTTTCGGAGTGCCTTGACCCACCCATGCGCTCTGTTCCGTCAGCAAAGCCAGCGCGCCCTGTTCACTAACTGAATTAACTGAATCCTACAGATATTTATGAATATTTATCTTAAAACATATAATAAAGTTATAATTATCGTCGAACATAAACAGTCGTATGCAACTCGCCTATAATGGTAATTAAGACACTCGTATGAAAATACTCGTGTCTTAATTATTGCCATTATAGGCTCGTTGCATAATGTAATATAATAATGCAGCCAAATGACCAGTTATATACATAATCAATCAAGTTGATTCGCAACAGAATTGAGACAATGATAAAATTCTATCTGTACAACCCATCACTTGATATCTCTCTCAGAATTGCCCTCACGTACGACAAGCACAGTCCGCGTGTGGCTCATGAAAACGTGAAAACACTTGTGATGAAATCCATGCACTGGAAATCTGGTAACAAGATATTTGAAGTCCGTCGTTATCATGGCATCCGTGGTGTAAAATTCCATCCATATATATTTTCCTTCGCTATGTGTTCTCTGAATACCTCTTTGAAGGTCGGCGTGGGCACAAGTAGCATTTTCAAGCGTAGAATTTCAAATAGCGCAGTTTCTTTAGATAGTTCGTAATCTAATCTAGATCTTGTGTACCTGGATACTCCATTGGTTGTTTTTAAAAAGCGCGCTTTCACCTTTTCCTGCTTCCTTAGGTCGATTGTCGTCAGCATAACTCAAATCATCTTTATCCCGTAAGTCAGGATAGGAATAATGTTGGCATCGAATAAAGCCATGGCGGTCTGTTGAGAAGTTTAATGTCGTGTTACGTGCCACCCCCCTAGTGGCACTTTTTGTTAACTGGATTACGGTGGGTTGAAGAGCACAAACACAGGTTGTTCCTTTAAATAATTAACTTTATTGCGGCCAGAAAGATACAGCCACTCATCAGCAAATGCAAACAATTAGAACCTTACTCCAGTTTCCTCAAGTCTCTTCCTTGAGCGTTCTTGGCCCTTTCACTTGTCAACAAACCACAGAAGTTAAACCGTCTTAATGAGTACGGTGGCCTTGACAGAAACTACCTGCTCCTCATCCTCATGTACAACAAATCACAGTTACTTACGATAATCCGCTAACCGCTGTTTCGCTGTCCACAAGCTGGGGAAACAATGTCACTGGATTTCGTAACTCGCACGGCACTTCGTCACCACACTTCTGTCGCACTCGCTCACAAACACACACCCACAGAAAACTCGGTCCCCTCACTGTTGAAGCCGCTTATATAGCAGGCTGGTGACTCAATGAATTCTAGAATCGTCCAGGGCACACGGCTTCTCGACATTTCCTTCACTGGTTCAGTCACGAATATTCTGGATCATCCCTTTGTCCTAGTAGCCCTGTTGCATAAGGCGCACGCAATACATGAGGCAGGGCACAGCCCAGCCCTGGGGCAGTTGTGACTCATGCGGCGAGCGATGACACAAACTCACAGCCGTAACAGTCGTATATTGCTTTTACTGCCGCAGTAGCTCGTAATCTTATTAATGAAATACATTTTGCGCGTTACTGACACAGTAACCAATGAGGGTGTCGCGTGGTCCTAACCATATTAATAGCATCAATATTATTGGACATTGACAGTAGTCTCCTTCAAATATTTAGGAAGGGTCTTCTCGAATCGGAATGAGATAGCAATGGAAGTACAGCAGAGGTTAACGAACGCAAATCGTGTTTTCTAAAGCTTGACCAATCTTTTCAAGTCACGTTTGATTTCACAAGAAAATTAAGTGCATCTCTACATGACCTTGGTGAGACCTGTGATTCTATTTGGCTGTGAGAATAACGTATCTGCGTTTTTGAAAGGAATGTCTTACGGAAAATATATGGACTGATATACGGATAAACGGATCAGTAACATCCACATATTCGGTTAAAATGTGGACCACGGTGAATACGGCTCCGCAGGTACACAGTGGAGGGGGGAGGGGGGGGTCCTCCCTTCTCATTAGCTACGAGTGGGTGGATCTTGCATGACCTAACCTTATACACAAAATGACGGACTCCCTCCGTAGGAATGAAATGATAACTATCGATACAATAAAGTTAAATTTGTACCACCTTATCAAACGCTGGTGGCGTCTACACTCTTATCCACTCTAGACTCTTTGGTGCAGCTGTGTACTCAGCTAGAAGCAGTTGCAGTTGGTACCTCGTTGCCAGTAATGCCAGTATGTAACGTATACATCCCACCTGGTCTTCAACTGAATTACAACCAGCTGGTAGATCTAGTCTCTCAACTTCCCCCCTCCTTTTCCCCTTCTCGGAGATGTTAATGCCCACAACACCATCCGGGGCTCCGCTACCACTAGCGAAGGAGGGATAGAATTTGAGAGACTAGTCAGGTGGCTGGAGGGAGCTGCGTGGCGCAGTCGTTGGAGGCGCTGAGCTTCTAATTGAAAGGGAGTGGGTTCGATCCCCACTCAGGTAGTGGATTTTAGAAACAAAACTACCACTTTAGGAAACGTAAATAGCCCTGAGGTTCACTCAGCCTATACCAGAAATGAGTACCAGGGTAATTCCTGGGAGCAAAGACGGCCGGGCGTAGAGCTGACAACTCCATCCTATCTAGTGCTGTTGTCACAAAGAGTGGAAGCCTCTACCTTCCACTACTCCCAGGTCCTCCATGGCCTGTACGGAGTTGGCTTTGCTAATCAGGTGGCTGGATCTATGTTTGATGAATATCCGACTAGAATAATATACAAGAGGATGGAAAGAAATAGAGTTGGATCAAGACCTGTTTGGCTTCAGGAGGAACGTAGGAACATCGGAAGCTGTACTAAGGCTCAGGCTGATTTTGGAAGCTAGAATAAGGAAGGATAAGATAATGTTAATGTTATTGGTTTTACGTCCCTGTTAACTACTGCGGCCTTTAGAGACGCCGGGGTGTCAGAATTTTGCCCCGAAGAGGATCTTTATCATGCCAGTAAAACTACTGACACTGTTCCCTCGCATTTGCGCTCCCACAAATGCAAGCTGACTGTGCTAGGATTCGATCCTGAAACCTTGGGAACAGCAGGTGAGAACGTTAACGCTGAGTCACGCAGCCAGTCAAAGGAAGGATAAGAGAACTTTCAAAACATTTGTAGGCTTAGAAAAGGCTTTTGATAACGATGATTGGAGTAAGTTGTTTGACATTTTGTAAAGGATTGGGATGAAGTACAGGGTGCTCTACAATCTATACAGAAACCAGATATTCGAGCCGAAAGATATGAGAGAGAAGTTGGTATTCAGAATGGTGTAAGGCAAGGCTGCAAATTATCTCTCATACTTTTCAATCTATACATTGCACAAGCAATGAAGGAAATTGGAGACAAAATTTAAGTAGGAGTTAAGATTCTAGGGGAATTAATTTCAACTCTGACATTTGCTGATGACATCGTCATCTTAGCCGACAAACCAGAGGATTTGAATGAGTTTTTAAATGGTGTGGATTCAGTCTTGAGGAAAGAATTCACGATGAAAATTAATAAATGTAAAACAAAAATATTGGAATGCAGCCGAAAGAAATCAGAAACCCATAAGGACGTCGAATAAAAAAAAACTAACTAACCCCTGAGACTACAGCCCATAAAGGGCCTAGGCCTGCCAAGCGACCACTGCCCAGCCATTTGGCCTGAAAATATTGGGGTGACACGTGGTCAGCGCATCGGGTCACCTCGGCGGTTAACCTTGTTTTTCGTGACAGGGGCGCTACCTCACTGTCAAACAGCTACTCAATTGTCCTCACGAGGCTGAGTGCACCCCATTTCAGCCCTCGCGTCAGTTTCTAAAATCCCTGACGGAGCTGGGAATCGAATCCGGGGCCTCCGGGTGAGAGGCAGGTGCGCTACCCCTACACCACGGGGCCGGCTCAAGGACGTCGAATTAGCCGTTGAAAAGCTAAAAGAACATTGTCAAGGAAATGGAATGTGACTCGTATGCCCATATGAAGAGAACTGCTGAAGACCGTAAGAAATGACTGCTTTTAGCCTTTAGAAGCTGATGAAGATGATGTTACTCAGGAAGCAATATAACTAGTGATGGACGAAGCAAATTGGATATAAAGAGTAGGTTATCACAGGCAAGGAAAGCATTTCTACAGAAAAGAAATCTGTTGACATCGAATATACATTTTCATGACAATAATTGAACATCACAAGTGAACAAGCGATTGAGTATGCCTGAGTAGAAACCAGAAATACAATAGTTTGGAAGTTACGTAAAAGGTGAAAACAACACCAGCAGAATACATTATGTATTAATCCTGCAGGACCATAAGGGAAATATGCAGAAGTGCTATATTTATATAATGCGTATTGGTTTATAAGAGACCGCCATCTTGCCATCGAGTTACTGCATTCATATCAGTTACAGCTTGTGCATTAGTGGTGAACATCAGTCAAGGTATAAATAGATACGATTGGTAGAAGCAGTTGCAAGCTGATATGGTTTTCCGAAAAATGCAAATCAACGCAAAGGACAACAAAAATACAATGAGATACCACGCAACAAATGGTGCTAAAACTAGAAGAAATTGTAAGTAAGAACCCTCAAATTGAACATCTCGTACAAAGAGTAAATTTTCTAGAAACTAACATCATAAAGATAATGGAAGAGAAAGAAAATTCTCCAATTGATCTATTAATACAGAAAATAGATTCCCTAGAACAGGGGTTCTTAACCTTTTAGACACTGCGACCCCCTTTTCGAGCTGAGTATTTTGGTGATTCCCCCCCCCCCCAAGTTTTAACGTTAAAACAATAATGAAGAAGTAGTTCCGTGAATAACTAAAGCCTATTTTCATATATCCTCTTACGTAATCGCCACTATCAACATACAAAATTTCAGTTTGATTGCTGTAATGGATTCGTAGATGTTGAGCACCGACTAAATATTTCGGATCGTCGCATTTGTTGGATTTTTATACGTATAGACCATAGAGTCATGTACCATTAAAGGAAAATGATTGCGTAGGTTCATTATTCAAACTTTCACTTCGATCGCATGATTACGAAACAAAAGAAATAAAAACTTAATTTTCGAAATTCGCACAGCCGCCACCTTGAGGTTATGTAAACAATTGAACTAAATTAGATACCAGTGCATTACAATGTGTATAAACATTTGCTGTACCAAGTTGCATTGCGTTTGTATCATTAAATCACGAGAAAGGATATTTAAAACTTTCAACTTCGCTTGGCCGCCATGTTCGTTTTGTAGTTAACCGGTATTGGAAGTCTCATAGATGAGCTTCCAGTAGTGCCCTTTATCTCCGTACAAAATTTCAGGGTGATACCGGTAATAGTTTCAGAGATACAGAATGCCTGTGAAATATTTCGCACAACCGCCATCTTGAGGTTACGTAAATAATTGAACGAAGTTAGATGTCGGTGCATAACAATGTGTATAAACATAATATACTGTGCCAAGTTTCATTGCGTTTGGTTGGTTAAATCGCGAGAAACGTCTATTTAAAAGTCGCAAATTCGCTTGGCCGCCATGTTCGTTTTGTAGTTACCAGGTTTTCAAAAGTCACATAGGTGAACTTCTAGTAGTTCCCTTTATCAACGTACTAAATTCCAGGGTGATATCGGTAATAGTTTCGGAGATATTGAATGCTGGTGAAATATTTCGCACAGCCGCCATGTTGGATTGGTGAGACGTAACAAAATTTGAAGGGCACGGTCTGGGTCGTCCGGAATAGTGCTATGAACTCACTTAGTTTCATTGACATCGCTCCAGCCATTTAGATTTTATTAGGGGGGGGGGGAGCGGTGGGGGGCACACACACAAATCACACACATACGCACACAGACAGACACACGGACGAAAGATGATCTCATAAGCCTATTTTTTCATAAATGAAAATAGCCTAAAAAACTACAATGATTGTAAAGATTTAAACATGCAAAACACTTGTAACTAAAACTGTTCTGTATACTCAAAACAGAGTTAACGCATTTGTTAAAGAACTTAGTGTTTGAATCGCAAGAGTTAAGAAAGATGATTTAGAAATTTTTCTACTTACTCATGAGTTAATGGAGTTTGTATCGAGTATTGGCGCCACATCCCTTGACACTTCATCTCTCTCCTTACTCATATCATCTCATCTCGAATCCTTGATTGAACGTTGATAGATTACCAAGTCAACAAGTAAGGATATGAGTGCTGTTTTGTGGGTAGTCAATCAGTTCTGTGAGCCAGCCGTAACAAACGCTGAGCTAAGTGATCGTCTCCATGATGAATTGATAGAGATTTCAAGTGGGCGGTCAGTGAAACTAACTTTTAACAACGCATGTGCCGACAAATTTTGGATTAATATTAAGAAGGAATACCCAGAATTGTCCACAACGGCGTTGAAAACTTTGACGTCATTTTCTACATCTTACAACTGTGAACAAGGATTCTCCATAATGGTGAATTTAAAAGCCAAATCAAGACATCGTTTGACACTGGAAAATGGCATTGTATTGTGTGTTATAAAAATCATTCCAGACATTCAAGAATTGGTTAATACCAAACAAGCTCAAGTTTCTGATTAATAGAATAAAATAATGTAGACGTTTAGTACAATGTGAGTGTCATCATCATCATCATCATCTTCATTTCCCCTTTTCCAGCTGACACTGGTTGGGGGCAAATATGGTTCCTCTCCACGTTGTCCTGTCGTTCCACCATTCCTCTTCCGACACGGTGTTCCAATCCAGGTTCCGTTTTCAAATGCTATACTTCACCGAGTCATCCAACGCATTCTTGGTCTTCCTCGTCCTCTCTTCCCTGTCATCCGTCGTTCCAGTGCTCGTCTTGGTAGCCTTACTTCATTCATCCGTTTGACATGTCCAAACCATCGCAAGCAGAATCTTGGACAATGACTAAGAGGGATGAGATCAGAGTACAGGCAGCTGAGATGAGATTCCTGAGAAGTATGGTCCAGAAAACGAGGAGAGACAGAGTGAGAAATGAAGATATACGGAAAGAACTGGGAGTACGGAAACTCAATGACAAACTGGAGCAAAATAGATTGAAATGGTTTGGACATGTCAAACGGATGAATGAAGTAAGGCTACCAAGACGAGCACTGGAACGACGGATGACAGGGAAGAGAGGACGAGGAAGACCAAGAATGCGTTGGATGGGCTCGGTGAAGAATAGTATTAGTAAACGGAACCTGGATTGGAATACTGTGTCGGAAGAAGAATGGTGGAACGACAGAACAAAGTGGAGAGGAACCATATTTGCCCCCACCCAGTGGCAGCTGAAAAGGGGAAAATGAAGATGAATGAATGAATGAATGAATGAATGAATGAATGAATGGATGAATGAATGAATGAATGGGAACCCGAAACAGTCGACCTCCGAAACTTTTAAATACACGAATAAGAAACACGCAAAGGCAAACCTACAGCTGCTACTATGGAATATCGAAGGCCAAAAGAATGCAATAAGTCAAATACCCGGAAATATATTTGAATACTTTGACTAAAACTTTTCTTACAAAAGACTGGAATTTCAACGGCTTTTACGGCATCCACTCTTACACAGATCAGGGTCCACTTGGTAGGCCAAAAGGAGGCATCACTCGTATGCTCAAATCAAAATTCTCACCTTTCGCCGTACTTCATAGATCTAAAAACATGCTAACAAAAAATTGCAACTTAATATACGTTTATTTCCAACCAGATATGTTCTTGAATCAATAATGAATGACATTAGTGAGTATAGATTTAGGTATTAATAAGTCATTTTCTGAAAGCCTTTGTCTGGAGTGTGGTGCTCTATGGAAGTGCAGAAAAAAGGAGTATTGAAACGTTTGAAATGTGGTGTTACAGGAGAATGATAACGATCAGATGGATAGATAGAGTAACAAATAAAGAGGGGTTAAGACGAGTGGGAGAGGAGAGATGTTTATGGTGACTGCTAATGAAGAGAAGAGATAGGTTGGTAGGTCACAGACTAAGATACCCAGGATTAGCAAAGTTAGTTGTGGAAGAAAGTGTCAAGGATAAGAACTATGGGGGTAGACGAAGGTTAGAATATTTAAAACAGATTGCCTCAGATGTAGGGTGTGGTAGCTATGTAGAGATGAAACGATTAGCTCAGGACAGGGAGGCGTGGATTGCTGCATCAAACCAGTCGACTGAAGACTCAAAAACTACAACATCAACATTTATTTATTTATTTATTTATTTATTTATTTATTTATTTATTTATTTATTTATTTATTTATTGATGTGTAACATCTTTTTACTCGGTATCTGGATCTGTTTGTGGCACTCGGTAGCTGGTCATTTTTGTGGGAGTGATTTTGGAAAAGGGACGGAAGTGCATGGGACGGAAAAAATGAGCGTGCGCGGTGGCGGAGATCGGTACAACGACGTACTGTAAGCCATGTGACTATGTGGAATGTATATCGCATAAGGTTTACCTAAAGGTTTGGAGGCCCCATTAAAGAAATTCCTACAATAAATCATCATCAAGTTGTCGTTCTTTGGTGTGAAAATATTCATTATATCATATTTGCTGAAAACAATTACGATTTATTATATCTTCATACTTTTGCTGTATTCTTATTTAATGTAAGCACTCGATACCTCGAGTGATATATCGCATCAACAAACACCCCAAACAACGTAGGAATGTAGTATATTAACACCGACTACTAACAATAATTGAAACTTCGTTGGCCCCACTGCCAGCTGGATAGCAGCCAGGAGGGATGCGATCCAGCTGGCAGTGGTTGGTCCAAACGTATAACTGGGAGAAACACATTTAATATACCTATTGCACACCTACTTTTTTATCGCGCCTATACTTGGCAGTGCGCTATATCGGCAAAAAGAGGCCATTTTCAACAACATCGCTGGCATGGGTTCACTAACTAGCCGGTATAGAGCGCAGCTCGCATCAAGTAGGCAGTGGATTGCTCCCGCATACCGTAGTTCAACTAGTTGAAGGCAGATGTCACTACTGCAGATCCATTGCAGAACTTTGTTTTAATTAATAATAATAATATTGCAGCCAAATAGCCATAATGCAGTATACATATATACACATTTCACACTCACATACATAAATAAAATTTAGTCTTTGCAGAAAGAATTTAGGGATGTCCTTCTCTCGGTAAACACCAGCACACGGTACCTTTCACATTGCTTTCCACATAACCTGCATAGACATTCTGTGTCAGCCTTATGAAACTTCTCTGTCTTGCACACACGATGGTGGAAGCCATGAACTGCTAGTCTTGTCACTAGATGGTGAAGGTCATATTCTGCTCTCATCCATTCCTCGTTTATCATGGCATATGTGGCATAAAAATCTTCCCATATGTCCTTTCTTTTGCCTTCCAGCTCTTTTAGTAAATCTGAGTATGCTGATGTACAGGTAAAAGCATGTCGAGTCGAAGTTTTTCAATTAGAAAAGGTTCACTTGTCGGAATATAGACCAGTCGATTTGGAGTATATTTCGACAAGCATAATACTTTTTTAAGAAAATTTCCTTTGACGTTCTCTAGGTCTTTCAGATTCGATTTGCCAAGGTAATCCCATATAATCTTTAAACCATACGTCAGTATGGGCAAAATTTTTAAGCGGAAGAGAGTCAAAGCTGTGGTCAATGATAATCGTCTTCAATTTCTTATGCAGTTAATTGCCTTCGTTGCTGCTGCTGTTCGCTCTTTGATGTGCATAGTGTATACAAATCCTTAGTTTTGAAAGGTAATTCCTAGGTATTTAAAAATTGTTTTAGTTAAATATATATTTTCGATTGCAAAATGCACAATATAACGCTCAATTGTATAACGCCTCAGTACTCAAAAAACAATAAATATAAAAAATCAAGCAAAAAAATACAACTCTGTTAGGATAAGAACCCCAGCCGACCGGTTGAGAGACCAACGCTGTAACCACAGACCTAATTATGTCCTCCCAAACTGAATGTTATCAATCGATTAAGATACAACGTCTTAGCCCATAATGACTTTGACTAAATGATTTCTTCACTGGAGTATATTTCAAACAAAGTTCATTTCATACAAAGCTCCTATTATTTATATCTGTAAAATATATCGCATGCAACATACTCAATAATAATATCGTATGGCCTCGGGTGCCTGGTGCAAGCTTTGCTATTTGACACCCAGAGGGTAGCTTGCATGTCGAATTTCGTAGTTCCTTGACTATGAAAGTCAAGGAGGTTAGATGTTAGATATCTAACCTCCTTGAACACAATAGCGCTTTCTAGTAGAGAAATGAGGAACTTTGTGCTGGCGGAAACTCCCGAGATTAATTTTGCCATTATGAACTCGGCCTACTGAATTCAAATGGGTTCTTTGACATGCCAACATCGTATGACATGCGTATCGTATTTTTGCCGCCTTTAAAAAATCACTTACCACGGTCAGGGGCGAACCTGCAATCTTGGGGTTAGTAGAACGACACGCTATCCACTCACCCACCGTGGCAAGCTAACATACTCAAATTAGTGAAATATAGGTCAGAACGAGAGATCAGCTGTCATCTTGTCTGTAAACGAGACGGCTCAGCTTTTTAAAGCCACTTCTGCATTATAATGTTACGTGCCACCCCCTAGTGGCACTTTTGTTAACTGGATTACGGTAGGGGTACAAAGCACAACACCAATTACTGCTTAAAGAAATAATTAACTTTATTGTGGCCAGAAAATTACACTAATCAGCAAATACAAGCAATTAGGAGCCTTCTCCAGTTTCCTCAAGTCTCTTCCTTATGCGCTCTTGGCCCCTTTCACTTGCAACAGACCACAGAAGTTAATCCGTCCTAATGAGTCCGGTGGCCTTGGCAGAAGCTACCTGCCCCTCTTCCAGGTACAAAAAAAAATACAGTTACTTACGAGCACTTGATGTACGCTGTTCACAAGCTGGGAGAAACAATGTCACAGGATTTCGTAACTCGCACAGCACTTCGTCACCACACTTCTGTCGCACAAGATAATCGCTCGCACTAGCTCGTAAAACACAACAACAACAACTGCTTCACGGGTCACTCTTATATAGCCGGCCGGTGACTCAATAAATGCTTCTAGATCCATCCAGAGTCCACGGCTTCTCGAGGTTTCCAGCGCTGGTCCAGTCACGAATGTTCTGGACTATCCCTTTGTCTGTAGTAGCCCTGTTGCATAAGGCGCGCGCAATACGGGAGGCGGCCACAGCCCAACCCAGCCCTGGGGCAGTTGTGACTCATGCGGCGAGTGATGACACAAACTCACAGCCGTAACACCACCCCCTTCCTAAAAAGGCTGATCGTCCCGATCAATCATTGGTCCGTCTGTGTCCCGCCGTAGGCTGCCAGGCGATCTCGATGCACGATCTTCATCTTCGCCCTCGGGTTCCGCTGGATCCTGTAGACGACATCGTTGATCCGTTTCACGACTCGGTACGGGCCCTCCCAGGACTTCTGAAGTTTGGGTGACAGGCCTTTCTTCCGTAATGGGTTGAAGAGCCAGACCAGGTCGTCCTCGTGGAATCCGCCGGCATCCGTCTGCTGGTCGTATCGGGTCTTCATTCGGTCGGTCTCGATCCGCAGTTTCCTCCTCGCGAACGCGTGCACGTCCTCCAGTTGGTCGACCAGTTCTTGACAATACTGGCTTACCGGGATCGGATCATTCCCAGGTCGGCCGAAGGCAAGATCGACAGGTAGACGGAGCTCCCTCCCAAACATGGCCCGGGCTGGTGTGCACCCGGTGGCTTCATGCACGGCGGCGCGGTAGGCCAGGAGAAATAGTGGGAGATGTTTGTCCCAATCCCTCTGGTGCTCGCTGACGACTATTCGGAGATGGTTCTCGATGGTGCGATTGAATCGCTCTACCATCCCGTCGGACTGAGGGTGTAGCGGCGTCGTCCTTGTCTTCCGGATTCCCAGCAGCTGGCATAGGTTCTGGAACACCTGCGACTCGAAGTTCCTCCCTTGGTCGGAGTGCAGCTCCAGGGGTACTCCGTACCGGCTGACGAATTCTTTCACCAGGGTCTCTGCAATCGTCGCGGCTTCTTGGTTAGGGAGCGCATACGCCTCCGGCCATATGGTAAAGTAGTCGCTGACGACTAATATGTAGCGGTTCCCTGCCTCGCTTAACGGGAATGGCCCAGCAACATCGATGGCCACTCTCTCCATGGGGCCGCCCACGTTGTAGGTCTTCAGTGGACCCCGTCGTCTTCGTCCTGGGCCCTTGCTGGCTGCGCAATCGTGGCACCTCGCACAGTGGTTCTCCACGTCTGTTCGGCATCCGATCCAGTAGAACCGCTCTCTCAGCTTCTCCAGGGTCTTCTTTATCCCTAGGTGTCCACCAGATGATCCTCCATGAACTTCCTTCAGGACTTCCTCCGTCATAACCTTTGGAACGACGACTTGTTCCCGAGATGTCTTCCCATCGGTGCTCTCCCAGGTACGGCAGATGAGGCCATCCCTTACAATCAGCGAGTCCCACTGCGCCCAGTAGGACTTAAACTTTGGGCTGCAGTCACTCACAATGTTCCACCCGGGTCTGGGGACACAGGCCCTCTTCCATTCGGCTATCAGTCCCAGGTCATCATCTTCTGCTTGTGCCCGCGTGAAAGATTCGCGGCTCCAGCTCCCTTGAATTTCCACGGTAGTCCTTCGGCACTGTATCCCGGTGTTCTCCTCCCTCCTAGTACAGAAGGTGCAGTCTTCGGGGCACGGTCTTCGTGACAGGGCGTCGGCGTTAGAATGCAGTTGGCCTTTCCTGTGCTGAATCTCAAAGTTGTACTGTTGAAGCCTCTCTAACCACCGCGCGAGTTGACCCTCGGGCTGCTTGAAGTTCAGGAGCCACCGCAGGGATGCATGGTCGGTCCTGATGAGAAATTCTTGCCCGTACAGGTACTTGTGGAAGTGTTCAATGGTCTTCACGATGGCGAGCAGCTCCTTCCTGGTGACGCAGTAGTTCCTTTCTGGCTTTGACAAGGCCTTGCTGAAGTAGGCCACTACTCTCTCCTCGCCGTCCACTACCTGCGACAGGATTCCCCCTATGCCAAAGTCGCTGGCATCGGTATCGACGATGAACCTTGTTCCAGGTCTGGGGTAGGCCAGAATAGGCGCGGTGCACAGAGCCTGCTTGAGTTGTTCGAAGGCACTGTGGCATTCTGCTGTCCACGTGAAGAGTTGGTCCTTCTCAGTCAGGCGATGTAAAGGTTTGGCGATGTCGGCGAATCCCCTCACGAAGCGACGGTAATAAGTGCAGAGTCCCAGGAAGCTTCGTAGTTGGGACTTGTCCTTCGGAACTGGCCACCCCCTCACAGCTGCGGTCTTCTCTGGGTCGGTGCGCACCCCTTCCTCGGAGACGATATGCCCAAGGTACTGGACCCGCTTCTGGAAGAGCTGACACTTCTTGGGGCTCAACTTCAGCTGGGCAGCCCGTAGCTTCAACAAGATCTCCTTCAGGTTGCTGTAGTGCTCCTCGAAGCTTCTCCCCAGAACGATGACGTCGTCTAGGTAGACCAGGCAGGTCTTCCAGTGTAGTCCCCTCAGAATGGACTCCATTAGCCTTTCGAAGGTCGCAGGGGCGTTGCACAGACCGAATGGCATGACGGTGAACTGCCAGAGCCCGCTGCCCACAGAGAACGCCGTTTTCTCGCGGTCCTTAGGGTGGACCTCCACCTGCCAGTAGCCACTCTTCAAATCCAAGGTGGAGAACCATCTTGACCCTGATATGGTGTCCAGCGTGTCGTCGATCCGGGGTAGAGGGTAGCTGTCCTTCTTCGTGACGTCGTTCACCCGCCTGTAGTCCACGCAGAACCTGGTGGAACCGTCCTTCTTCTTCACAAGCACGACCGGAGAACTCCAAGGACTATGTGATGGCTCGATCACCCCTTGCTCCTTCATCTCTTCTACCATCCGGTCGACTTCGGCTTGCTTGGCGAGCGGGACACGTCGGAATGGGGCCCTAATCGGTGCGCTGTCCCCAACGTCGATTCTGTGCTGGACCAAGCTTGTCCTGCCGAAGTCTTTGCTCCCCACGGAGAAGACATCCTGGAATTCGCGTAGCAGGTCCTGAAGTTGGCGTGATTGTTCCTCGTCTAAATGGTCCTGGGATCCTTGGTACAGCTTCTGTAGTTCTTCTGGCAGTGTGCGTCTTCTTCGGTTGTCCGTCTGCAGGTGTCCGTCCGTCGTGTCGGTGATGCGGGCAATCCAGGTAACGGGCTCGCAGACTCCTAGGTTGGTGTCCCGGTGAACCGTAATGTCGTAGTCGTTCAGGTTGGACAGGCGGACGTACGGCCGAGACGTCGTGTTGATGAGGGTCTTGGCAACTAGCAACCCTTTTGTCTGGATGTCCTCATATTTTGGCTCGATGACAGCCGCCACTCCCTCAGCAGTTCCGTCGACAATTACGGCAGCGCTGACTTCCGTCCTGGCAGGAACGATGACGTCTTCTCTCAGCCTTACTCGTCGTGCGGTGATGGACTCGTGCGCAGGTTGCAAAGCAAGTTCCTCCCCTCCGAAGTGCAGAGTGTTGGTACTCAGGTCCAAGATGATGTTGTTCTGGTCCAGGAAGTCCAGTCCGATGATCACTTCGTTTGATACGTCAGCCACAAGCACTGGATGCTTTATCACCCGTCGACCTATGACGAACTCCAGTGATGCTTCGCCATGTACCGGTGCGGTCTCTCCGGTCGCGGTTATTAGCTGGAGGTTCCTTTGTGTGGGTTGCACTCTCCACTTCGGGATCACAGTGGGATTGACGATGGTCCTCGATGCTCCCGTGTCGATCAGCATGGGCCAGCTCACTCCGTTGATGACTCCGTCGACCATCAGGCTGCTATTGTCCCTCCGTAACTTCGTCACACGAACTTGGACTGCCGGGGCTTGACGACTGCCACAAGCCAACCTTTGCCCCCCTAGGCTGGCTGATACTTGCTTTCCTGGGCCGCGCGGTTTCCCTACGACTGACTGTCCAGACGGAAACCCTTGGCGGCGGTGATCACTACAGTCCTTGCTCATGTGGCCTCTCTTACGGCAGGTCCAGCAGGTCGGTAGTCCTCTTCCGGGCCGCCTCTCCGGATGTCCTTCGGCTACGTTTTTGTTGGTGGTACTGCGATTCTTGAAGAAACGGCTTAGCGCCTCCATCAATTCGTCGGCCAGGGGCTTGGTCTCGTTGGTTTTTGCTGGTTCATCGACGTCCACTTGACGCACCCGCGCGTGCATTCTGGATGCCTGTTTTGCCGTCTCGAATTCGAGTGCGTGGCTCAGCGCATCTGCCAGGGTTTTATTGCGCGCGAGTCGCAGCGCCTGTTGAGTGTCCGAGTCCCGTAGCCCGTCGGTGAAGGTCTGCGTCGCTATCTGCTCCAGAAAGTCGGCCGGCGCTGTTGGGTAGGCAAGCCTTACGAGGCGTGCGATGTCCATCTCGAACTCCTGCAGGGTTTCCGCGTTCTCCTGTACCCGGGTTCGGAGCTGCATCTGGTAGACCTGCTGAAGATGGCTATCTCCATATCGGGACTCCATATGGGCGATCAGTGAAGCGTAGTCCTGGGATCCAGTCGGGATGGCCTGAAGGACGTTAAGGGCGTCGCCTCTCAGCGCTACAATGAGAGCTGTAGCCTTTTCTGTGTTGTTCCAGTTATTTATGGAACAGGCTGCCTCGAACTGACGTAAGTAGGTGCTCCACGGGACCTTTCCGTCGAAGGTTGGGGGCGTCACTCTGCTATGTCCCGTTCCTGATATTCCCGGTGTAACGGTGGGCGGGCGTTGGCGCAGCTCGGCAACTTCCTCTCGTAGAGCGTTGAATTCCTCTTTCACCCCCGTCAGTGGGCGTTGGCGCAGCTCGGCAACTTCCTTTTGTAAGGCGTTGAATTTCTCTTCCACTGCCGTGACTTCCTCACGCAGACCCAGTTCTAATTTCTTCAGGTCCTGTGTCAACTTATTCTGACCGTCTTCCATCTTCTTTTGGCCGTCCTCTATCCTCTTCAGGTCCTCCGCTAGCTTCTTCTGGCCGTCTTCTAGTTTGGCAGTTAGGTCCTCGGCTAATTTCTTCTGGCCGTCCTCCATCTTCTTCTGGCCGTCCTCCATCTTCTTCAGGTCCTCCGCTAACTTATTTTGGCTGTCCTTCAGGTCCTCTGCTAACTTCTTCTGGCCATCCTCCATCTTCTTCTGGCCGTCTTCCATTTTGGCAGTTAGGTCCTTGGTTAAATTCTTCTGGCCGTCCTCCATCTTGGTTTCCATGCCATTTAACTTTTCTAGCAGTGCTGCCAATTTCTCCTCCATTTTAGTTGTTTGTCTTGTAAAGGGCATGCACTCACAGGAAAATTAGAGAAAATGACCTGCTCGGGTTTTGAAACCGGGACCGTCAGGTGTTGTGCTTGAGTTCGTAATCCCACTTCTGACACCAGTTGTTACGTGCCACCCCCTAGTGGCACTTTTGTTAACTGGATTACGGTAGGGGTACAAAGCACAACACCAATTACTGCTTAAAGAAATAATTAACTTTATTGTGGCCAGAAAATTACACTAATCAGCAAATACAAGCAATTAGGAGCCTTCTCCAGTTTCCTCAAGTCTCTTCCTTATGCGCTCTTGGCCCCTTTCACTTGCAACAGACCACAGAAGTTAATCCGTCCTAATGAGTCCGGTGGCCTTGGCAGAAGCTACCTGCCCCTCTTCCAGGTACAAAAAAAAATACAGTTACTTACGAGCACTTGATGTACGCTGTTCACAAGCTGGGAGAAACAATGTCACAGGATTTCGTAACTCGCACAGCACTTCGTCACCACACTTCTGTCGCACAAGATAATCGCTCGCACTAGCTCGTAAAACACAACAACAACAACTGCTTCACGGGTCACTCTTATATAGCCGGCCGGTGACTCAATAAATGCTTCTAGATCCATCCAGAGTCCACGGCTTCTCGAGGTTTCCAGCGCTGGTCCAGTCACGAATGTTCTGGACTATCCCTTTGTCTGTAGTAGCCCTGTTGCATAAGGCGCGCGCAATACGGGAGGCGGCCACAGCCCAACCCAGCCCTGGGGCAGTTGTGACTCATGCGGCGAGTGATGACACAAACTCACAGCCGTAACAATAATATTACAATATACACTTTTAATTTTTAATCGCAAAATGCACGATATATTATCAATCGATTAAGATACAACGTCTTAGCAAATAACAACTATGATTTATTACGGTCAGGATTTGGCACTGGAGTTTCACAAGTAGTTATTTCAATGACCAACAGAGTTCACTGTTAACAAGGGATTTTCGCTCCCGGCACACACATAGTAGGATAACATGTCACATGTTACACATCATATGCGACTACTGTAAGGCTCGTATAATGTTTTATTTTTTTATTTATTGATTGATTGATTGATTGATGCCGGCCCCATGGTGTTGGGGTAGCGCGCCTGCCTCTCACCTGGAGGCCCCGGGTTCGATTCCCGGCTCCGTCAGGGATTTTAAAACTGATGTGAGGGTTGGAACGGGGTGCACTCGGCCTCGTGAGGACAATTGAGTAGCTGTCTGATAGTGAGGCAGTGCCCCGATCACGAAAACCAAGATTAACGGCCGAGGAGACCCGATGCGCTGATAACGCGTAACCCCAATATCTGCAGGCCAAATGGCTGGGCAGCGGTCGCTTGGTCGGCCTAGACCCTTCAAGGGCTGTATAGTGCCAGGGGTTGACCTTTTTTTGATCGATTGATTGATTGATTGATTGATTGATTGATTGAAATCCCCAGGAAACGAATGTGAACTTACTGGTTTATTTTTTGCTTTTGTCTTTTCAGATTTTGTGGTAGATGGAGCCTTTATTGTATTGCTAGAATAAGAATAGCTATCCGTAGTGCATTTCCTCTCTCTTAACATAGGTCAGCGAGAACAATGCAGATGATCCTAGTAGTGGTTTTTCGTGATATCTCACTTCGTAAAAAATAAACTGGACAGACTTTTCTTTGTTGCTTTCCTAAAATGACATATGTCCATAATGCCAACGATTTGACGCTCAAAGCTAGGCCGATGGTTAAAATATTTCCAACCGTGGTCGAGTTTTTGTTGGTTGGTTCCTCAGTTTAGGGGCTGCGACAACGCGGTCATGTAGCCCCGTGTACTTTGGGTGTGTGCAGAATCTGTCTGATAACCGGCGTTAATTCTGATGGCTCCATTAGTGTGTGTTAGCTGTTTTTAATTCAAGTAAGGACTACAGACATTCAATTTTCAAGTAGTTCCTACTTTTGCTACCAAACGCCACCATCAATGACGATTAGTCTTGAACTTGGATACTAGATGCCACCGCAGTCGGCTCTTGGCGACGAACGTTTGAACCTAAGAGCGTTGATCAAGTCATCATATATATTATTTCAGTAGTTTAGATCCCTCCTGCGGCGCTCACAAGCGTACGATCGTGACAAATGAGCATTCAAATGAAAGAGAATATACATTAGCAGAGACGAATTGCACTCTAATTTCATAAATATCTATAATTTCTTTAAAACATGCCTTTTAAAAAATGCACGGGGTGTGCGATTTGTAGATACTGTTGCTGTAGGAAAATACGCTCTATAATTCCTGTCAATGACAATTAGTTCTGAACTTGGTTACTAGATGACACCGCAGTCTGCTCCTGACGACGAGCGTTTGAACCTAAGAGCATTGGACAAATCATCATACACTGTATATTATTTCAGTAGTATAGATTCCTCAAGCGACCGATCGTGACAAATGAACATTCATGTCATTTTAACATTCTGAGGCCTTTCCTTTATCATTTTGCATGGATTTCAGAAAAAGTAAGTCAAAGGAATGAGTAGGGCTACTCAAATCGTATAATTTCATAAATATCGGATAACCGGAGAGTGTTATGACGATCCAATTTTCAGTGATTGCCTTCTTAAGTTAGGGCACGTAGAACTTGGAATTCTAACTAAAATTTAAATAGTGTTCTATAATCATTTGGTTGAAATGAAAACATAACAACCTTTCTCCTTAAGTCTCTCATTATAAACCTATTGGGGAAAGTGTGGTTTATGAACAAGCGAGATTTCTCGCACGGGTCCGCTAGTCTAACCTATAAGCTTCACACAAGTGTTATTAGTGGATGCTCTTTTACATGCCATAAATCTATGACATGGGACCGCCGGCTTTACTTCCCCTCCGAAGGAAGGCATACTGTGGTCGAGTTTACTGCCGACAATAGAGCCCAGGTAGTCGGCGATAGATGGCCTGAACGCAGATATCAGATGCAGTAGCAGCTTTCTGCAAGGTCGCTCATTAAGTGCGGAACAAGCATAACTTACTTCAGCTAACTCTGCTCGTGTCGACACCGTGCATCAGTTGAGCTAATTACGGAAGTATCAAACACTCAGTTGGTTAAATTATAATTACATGCACTTTATTCAAGGACAGTATCGTGGTCGGAATTCAACGCACTAAGATAAGTAGGCTACTCAAGCTAGTTATTGCGGTGAAGCATGTTGCTGAAGAAACCATTGTTATTCTTGGCTGGCAATGAGTTAGCGAGGTCAGTTTCTTCTGCATCTCGCTAACGGTGGAGCTAGACTAGTACTGACACTGACGAGCAAGGTTTATGGGAAATGAATGCAAGAGAACGAAAGAAGAACGACAAAATAATCATCAAATGAATCACAAGAATACAAATTTCCAATCTTATCCCGGAATAATGTATATTTTATTCTTTTATACCAATTAATACAATTTGTGCGTACGGCACTGATGAACATGGCCGGTTTAGCCTATCGGCATCACCAAGGGGAAAATATAATATAACAAGGTTAAACGAATACAGAACATAGTACGTCTTTAGAGGGCTACGCTTAGGGACAGATAACCTCGCTGTTCCGCCCCTTAAAACAACAGTAACTACCGTAACTAATTAACTTATTAAAAAGGCTATCTGTTTTCCGCGTGTGTTTTGATTCGGTGATCTACTACACCCCACTGCCTAGATACTCAATCACGCACAGCTTGTCTAAGCCCTCTATAATCACTAATCTACTGTCCCACGCATCATCTTCCTCTAACATTTTCTCCCTTAGGTCTTCTCGGATATTGTCGGTCCATCTTCTACTGGGTCTGCCCCTATTCTCGTTCCATCTACAACCAAATCAATTACTCTCCTCCCTACATAGCTTTCGTCCCTTTGCATAATATGCCCATACCGCAACAGTCTTTTCTCCTGGATTTTCTTTGATGCTTCTGCCACTTTAACAGTTCCTCTGATTTTCTCATCTTTGAGGGCAGCACCAATATTATTTATTCCAGGGCAGCGTCAGTATTATTTACTCCATGTTGCTGATGGCAGCTCATATTATTATTTACTCCTTGTTGGTGAGGACAGCTCCTATATTCTTAACTCCATGTTGGTGAGGACAGCTCCTATATTCTAAACTCCATGTTGGTGAGGACAGCTCATATATTCTTAACTCTATGATGGTGAGGACAGCTCCTATATTCATAACTCCATGTTGGTGAGGACAGCTCCTATATTCTTAACTCCATGTTGGTGAGGACAGCTCCTATATTCTTAACTCCATGTTGTTGAGGACAGCTCCTATATTCATAACTCCATGTTGGTGAGGACAGCTCCTATATTCCTAACTCCATGATGGTGAGGACATCTCCTGTATTCTTAACTCCATGTTGGTGAGGACAGCTCCAATAATCTTTACTCCATGTTGATGAGGACAGCTCCAATAATCTTAACTCCATGATGGTGTGGATAGCTCCAATAATCTTTACTCCATGTTGGTTAGGACAGCTCCAATAATCTTTACCCATGTTGGTGAGGACAGCTCCTATATTCATAACACCATGTTGGTGAGGACAGCTCATATATTCTTAACTCTATGATGGTGAGGACAGCTCCTATATTCATAACTCCATGTTGGTGAGGACAGCTCCTATATTCTTAACTCCATGTTGGTGAGGACAGCTCCTATATTCTTAACTCCATGTTGTTGAGGACAGCTCCTATATTCATAACTCCATGTTGGTGAGGACAGCTCCTATATTCTTAACTCCATGATGGTGAGGACATCTCCTGTATTCTTAACTCCATGTTGGTGAGGACAGCTCCAATAATCTTTACTCCATGTTGATGAGGACAGCTCCAATAATCTTAACTCCATGATGGTGTGGATAGCTCCACTAATCTTTACTCCATGTTGGTTAGGACAGCTCCAATAATCTTTACCCATGTTGGTGAGGAGAGCTCCTATATTCATAACTCCATGTTGGTGAGGACAGCTCCTATATTCTTAACTCCATGTTGGTGAGGACAGCTCCTATATTCTAAACTCCATGTTGGTGAGGACAGCTCCTATATTCTTAACTCCATGTTGGTGAGGACAGCTCCTATATTCTTAACTCAATGTTGGTGAGGACAGCTCCTATATTCTTAACTCCATGATGGTGAGGACATCTCCTGTATTCTTAACTCCATGTTGGTGAGGACAGCTCCAATAATCTTTACTCCATGTTGATGAGGACAGCTCCAATAATCTTAACTCCATGATGGTGTGGACAGCTCCAATAATCTCTACTCCATGTTGGTGAGGAAAGCTCCAATAATCTTTACCCATGTTGGTGAGGACAGCTCCTATATTCATAACTCTATGTTGGTGAGGACAGCTCCTATATTCTTAACTCCATGTTGGTGAGGACAGCTCCTATATTCTAAACTCCATGTTGGTGAGGACAGCTCCTATATTCATAACTCCATGTTGGTGAGGACAGCTCCTATATTCTTAACTCCATGTTGGTGAGGACAGCTCCTATATTCTTAACTCCATGTTGGTGAGGACAGCTCCTATATTCTTAACTCCATGATGGTGAGGACATCTCCTGTATTCTTAACTCCATGTTGGTGAGGACAGCTCCAATAATCTTTACTCCATGTTGATGAGGACAGCTCCAATAATCTTAACTGCATGATGGTGTGGACAGCTCCAATAATCTTTACTCCATGTTGGTGAGGACAGCTCCAATAATCTTTACCCATGTTGGTGAGGACAGCTCCTATATTCATAACTCCATGTTGGTGAGGACAGCTCCTATATTCTTAACTCCATGTTGTTGAGGACAGCTCCTATATTCTTAACTCCATGATGGTGAGGACATCTCCTGTATTCTTAACTCCATGTTGGTGAGGATAGCTCCAATAATCTTAACTCCATGTTGATGAGGACAGCTCCAATAATCTTATCTCCATGATGGTGTGGGCAGCTCCAATAATCTTTACTCCATGTTGGTGAGGACAGCTCCAATAATCTTTACCCTTGTTGGTGAGGACAGCTCCTATATTCATAACTCCATGTTGGTGAGGACAGCTCCTATATTCTTAACTCCATGTTGTTGAGGACAGCTCCTATATTCTAAACTCCATGTTGGTGAGGACAGTTCCTATATTCTTAACTCCATGTGGGTGAGGACAGCTCCTATATTCATAACTCCATGTTGGTGAGGACAGCTCCTATATTCTTAACTCCATGTTGGTGAGGATAGCTCCTATATTCTTAACTCCATGTTGGTGAGGACAGCTCCTATATTCTTAACTGCATGATGGTGAGGACATCTCCTGTATTCTTAACTCCATGTTGGTGAGAACAGCTCCAATAATATTTACTCCATGTTGATGAGGACAGCTCCTATATTCTTAACACCATGATGGTGAGGACAGCTCCTATATTCATAACTCCATGTTGGTGAGGACAGCTCCTATATTCTTAACTCCATGTTGGTGAGGTCAGCTCCTATATTCTTAACTCCATGTTGGTGAGGACAGCTCCTATATTCTTAACTCCATGATGGTGAGGACATCTCCTGTATTCTTAACTCCATGTTGGTGAGGACAGCTCCAATAATCTTTACTCCATGTTGATGAGGACTGCTCCAATAATCTTAACTCCATGATGTTGTGGACAGCTCCAATAATCTTGACTCCATGTTGGTGAGGACGGCTCCAATAATCTTTACTCCATGTTGGTGAGGACAGCTCCAATCGTCTTTACTGCATGTTGGTGAAGACAGCTCCAATAATCTTTACTCCATGTTGGTGAGGACAGCTCCAATAATCTTTACTGCGTGATGGTTAGGACAGCTCCAATAATCTTTTCTCCATGTTGGTGGGGACAGCTCCAATAATCTTTACTCCATGTTGGTGAGGACAGCTCCAATCGTCTTTACTGCATGTTGGTGAAGACAGCTCCAATAATCTTTACTCCATGTTGGTGAGGACAGCTCCAATCGTCTTTACTGCATGTTGGTGAAGACAGCTCCATTAATCTTTACTCCATGTTGGTGAGGACAGCTCCAATAATCTTTACTGCGTGATGGTTAGGACAGCTCCAATAATCTTTTCTCCATGTTGGTGGGGACAGCTCCAATAATCTTTACTCCATGTTGGTGAGGACAGCTCCAATCGTCTTTACTGCATGTTGGTGAAGACAGCTCCAATAATCTTTACTCCATGTTGGTGAGGACAGCTCCAATAATCTTTACTGCGTGATGGTTAGGACAGCTCCAATAATCTTTACTCCATGTTGGTGGGGACAGCTCCAATAATCTTTACTCCATGATGGTGAGGACAGCTCCAATAATCTTTACTCCATGTTGGTGAGGGCAGCTCCAGTACGTTATACACCATGGGTCTCGACTTTGCTGTCCATCTTGCAGGTAACTGCTCCATCCCGTCCTGCACATCCCATCCTTGAGTTGTATCATTATTACGTTAGAAGGATGTGCAGGTTCTTCAAGTCGTGCGTTACGGGGTATCACCAAGGGCACATATCGTTTCTTCCTCGATTTGCAGGTCTATAATTATTGCTAGATCGTGTTTCACTGTTCATACAAGACAATATTGCCCTTATTTGGAGAAGATTTATGGATGACTAGTGGCGTAATTAAGATGAACTGAGAGAGTCCTCGTCAAGTTACGCTTGAGGTAAAGTAAAAGGTCTTCTCGGATAGGATATTGTAATGCTTATTGCTCACAATTACCGTCAATGCGTTGTATAACTACCCCTTTCCATATGGCCGGAGTTGAAAATACTTTGTGGCTAATGGTTTATACGACCGGATGCCCTTCCTGAAGCCAATCTCTTCAGTGCATTTAATTAGAGATAAAATTAATGGACAGAATGATGTAAGAATGGTGTAAGAATGTGAGGTCTTCCTTCTCAATTAAATTTACCACAGGGCCACTTGCAACAAATTTACAATCATGTAAGACTCCCGGGGCCCAACGTTATTTAGCATATGAATATATGAAAGCTACAGCCACTTGTCGTTTCTACCACTGTCTGGATTGGATTCATTTATATAGGCCTACGGTATTAGCTGTTATTGCAAGGCTATAAAAAGTAGGTTGTCTCAGGCAAGAAATCATTTCTACAGAATATAAATTTCTTGACATAAAATATAGATGTAGGTGTAGCCTCCGTGACTCAGGTGGCAGCACACCGGCCTCTCGCCGCTGAGTCCGTGGGTCAAATCCCGGACATTCCATGTGAGATTTCTTGTGGACAAAGCGGAGGCAGACACGTTTTTCTCCGGGTACTCCAGTTTTCCCTCTCACAAATTTCATTCCAGCAACAATCTCCACTGTCATTTCATTTCATCTGTCATTCATTTAATCATTACCCCAGGGGAGTGCGACAGGCTTCGGCAGCCGTCACAGTTCATATCTTCGCCGCTAGATGGGGGCTTCATTCATTCAATTCCCTCACCCGGTCGGTCGACTGGAAGCAGGCTGTGGATTTTCAAACTATAGATTTAGGTATAGGATGTATTTTTTTATATTTTGTCATGGAAATGAAACTTGGACTGCTGGTGAGGCAGAAAAGAGGAGAAAAGTAACTTAGGGTTTGAAATGTGGTGTTACAGGATAATGATGGAGATCAAATGGGTATATAGAGTAACAAATGAAGAGGTATTAAGATACGTGGGAGAGGACAGATGTTTCTGGCGACACATACTAAGACAACCAGGAATAGCAAAATTAATTATGGAAGGAAGGGTCGAGGATAAGAACTGTAGGGGTAGACCAAGGTTATAATAAGTTAAACAGACTGACTCGGATGTAAGGAGTGGTAGCTAAGTAGATATGAAGTGATTAACTCACGACATGGAGGAATGGAGGGCTGCATCAAACCAGTCAAATCACTGAAGACTCAGACACTACACAGCTTCTGATAATAAAGCTTGTAGTTTTACGTGATCGTTAATCATGAGCCCCAGGACGTTACATTTCACTTCGAATATCTCGCAAAAATATATAGTACTATAGCTCTACACTCACAATTTCATACTGCATTAGTACACTATGCAACGATCCTATAATGGCAATAATTAAGACAGGAGTATGTTTATAATTTTCATACGAGTGCCTTAATTGCTATTATAGACGAGTTGCATTCGACTGTTTATGTTCGACGATAATTATAACTTTAGTATATGTTTTAACATAAATATTCATAAATATCTGTGGGATTCAGTTACTTAAGTTAGTGAACAGGGTGCGCTGGCTTTGCTGACTGAACAGAGCGCATGCGTGGGTCAAAGCAATTCGAAAGCAGAGACCATTTACTTTGCTTGGCAATGCTATTGTTTACAGCCTGCATGATGACGATTGCCGTCCGGCTCTAGCTTTCACTAATATTGTCACCGAAGTCGTTTGAAAGCAATACACTGAGTAGAAATTGGGGTTGGGGATATTAAGGTACAGTGCTATTTCTTGTCTCATATTCGCCTGTTTATTTACGCGAACATATGGGACGGTGCTTTTTCCATGTCGGTAATTTATATAGAAGGATGCTATGTTGCTAACTTCTGGACGTAGATTCATAAATTTCTGGCATTTGTCATAGTATTTTCTTGTTACCGTAAAGGTTCGTGCTGATTTTGTCTTTGCGTTTGGGATTGTAACTACAATGGTTGATCCGATATCCAATTTGAACTTTCAAATCATGTAATTCATTTCCGACATGTTGGATTTTGAGCGCATGCGCGAAGTTATCCTTACCTAATTGGTCAATGAATGAGCTCATATTGGCTGGAGAAACTGTCTCATAATGAAAAACAGTACTATAATGACCATCATTATGATATAATTTTCTGACGTATAATATTTACATTTCGACATCGTCGAACATAAATGTATCTAGGCTAATTGTAGAAAAAAACAATCCACCTTTTCTAATGTGCTGACTAGACTTTTCTGGGTCATGGATATTGTTTCTTCTTCCTCCTGTTTTCGTTCTAGCCCTAATACTCTTACACTTGGGTCAGACCTCTTCCAAGCAATCACACCTCAAGTTTCTATATTGTCCTTACCTTCTGAGATCACCACGTGGTGTAATGGCCAGGATTCTTGGCTGTCAACCCGGAGATCCGGGTTCAATTCCCGGCTCTGCTAAGACATTTAATTCTGGTCTGATGGCTGGAACGGTGTTCACTTAGCCTGGTGAGGCAAAACTGAGAATAGTAGGGGTTTGATTCCCACCTCAGCCATCCTGGGAGTAGTTTCCCACTTCTGCTTCAGGGTCATGTTAGGATTGTTCCTAACTTAAGGCCACAACCGATTCCTTCCCAATCCTTAACTGAATTACAAATACATACACTAATATTGCCATCACAATAACACAGGTTATCAGACAAACTTACTCACACACACCAATGTACATGGGGCTATACAAACTAACAAACGTTAGGGGCTGTTATTTCTCTAAGTATTTTAATGACTTGTATATTTATAGGTAACTAGCAGTAGTACCCGGCTTCGCCCGGTGGAATGATGATAATGTTTTAAGGTCTCCTTAGAAATATAATGGACTTAAAATCTAAGTCATTTGCCCCCAAAGACAATGAGGGAGTAATATCTAGGTCATTTGCCCTTTTGATAAAGATGATAATAAAAACTACTGTTGAATTGACACGTCAGACTTACAAACTACCGTAATAGAAATTCACAGGCGAGGAAGACTTATTGTGTGTGGTGATTAATGGTGTAATGGGCGTAACATCTACTGTAGGTCATTTGCTCTTATGATCAGGATGATAAGGGAAACTACTACCGGTATTGAATTGACACTTCAACGTATAATGTACACAATGTACTGTAATAAAAATAACTATATGGCGGCTTCGGTGGCGTATTTGGTAGCATGCTGAGCTTCTATGCCCAAGATAGCGGGTTCAAACCCGGCCGAAGCCGTCGGATATTTTAAGAGCGTTAAAAATCCGTCAGTATGCCTTCCTTCGGAGGGGAAGTAAAGCCGGCGGTCCCATGTCAGATTTATGGCATGTTAAAGAACCTTCCACTAATTACACCTGTGTGAAGCTAAATTGGATAGGTAAACAACGCTCATAGATGTCTACGTCCGTTGCCAAGAGCCGACTGCAGTGGCGTCTAGTAGCTAAGTTCCGAACTTGGCCTAGTAGTCGTTGACGGTGGCGCTTGGCGGCAAAAGTACGAACCATTTGAAGAATTCTAAGTTGCAGTTTGTACTTAAATTAAAAAACAGATAACACACACTAATACAGTCATCACAATTTACACCGGTTATCAGACAGATTCTACACACACCCAAAGTACACGGGGCTACATGACCGCGTTGTCGCGGCCCCTAAACTTAAGAACCAACCAACCAAAAATAAATATTTTAAAAATCACAGTCGAGAAAGACTTTATGCGGCGGTGATTATTGGTATGATGCGCGTAACATCTAGGTCATTTGCACTTATGATGATAATAATAAGGTAGTGAAAAAATGACTACTAAACGAACATGGTGTTATTTTAAAACTGATATAGGTAATTCAGGTGTCCAGCTTCGATGTCTTCCAAAGTCTCTACCTTATTTTCTGGCTTAGGCCTGTACTGGATGCGTCTAGTGAAAGAGCGTACTGCTCGGCAAAGACAAAGAATATAGGTCCAAGCTGCACGAACCTGAGATGATCGCAGATGATGACGAAATATGATGACACACGTTCGGGGTTCCCCGTCCTATACAGATTGACCGGGAATCACTCACTGTTTCGCAACGGCCCTGTGCTGGCATCAGCATAGACAGCAGGAGATAACACGGCGGGCTCTGGAAAGTACTCTCAAGTCACCTCGCGATGAATCAGCAAGCTATTCTCACAACTGACCCCCCCCCCCCCCCCAGGGTCTCACAACTTGTGGGACGTCGGTTGGCGACCACGGAACCCCAGCTGAGTCTGACATCGCTTCTACTTCCTGGTGCCGGGCTCATTTCAGTTCTCTTTCCTGTCGGCCTCCCTTGGTCAACTCTTGTTCTCTTCCGACCCAGACTGTATTAGGGTATCCGAGGGCTAGGGAGTCTTTCAATTTCCCGCCTTAATTGGCTTTGTCTCATCTTTCCTGATACCCTCATTCTTCGAGGGGTCTGCCTTCTTTTCCTTTCCATAATATCTCCTGTCTTCTGCTCAAGGCCCTCAAAGAGGCAGGGTGTATGTAGACCCACCACTTCTGGTACACCCTCAAGGGCTCATGACTGGTGAGTTAGGAAGCTGGCAACCCCGAGGAATTCCTGAGCTACATGCAGGGAATGGAGTGGTATGTCAGAAATTTCAAGTGGACAGTGTTACGCATCGGGTTCCAAAGGGTAAGTATACACACTTTGTTTTCGATCGGTGAACGATGTAGATTTGTACCAAAGGGCCTTAATGCGGGAAATGGAGTGGTCTGTCCGAAATTTCGAGTGGACAGTGTTACTCGTCGAGTTCCAAACGGTAATTATGTAAAATCTGGTTGAGATCGGTGAAACGGTGTAGTTTTGTGCCAAGGGCCAAAATGCAGGGAATGGAGTGGCCTGTCCAAATTATAAAGTGGACAGTGTTACTCATCGGGTTCCAAAGGGTAAGTATACACATTTTGTTTCCGATCGGTGAACGATGTAGATTTGTGCCAAAGGGCCTAAATGCGTGGAATGGAGTGGTCTGTCCGAAATTTCGAGTGGACAGTGTTACTCGTCGAGTTCCAAGGGGTAATTATGTAAAATCTGGCTGAGATCGGTGAAACGGTGTAGTTTTCTGCCAAAGGGTCAAAAAGCAGGGAATAGTGTGGTCTGTCCGAAATTTAAAGTGAACAGTGTTACTTGTCGGGTTCTACGGGTAAGTATATAAAATTGGGGTCAGATCGGTGAAACGGTGTAGATTTGTGCCAAACAGCCTAAATGCAAGGGATGGAGTGGCCTCGCCGCAATTTCAAGCAGACAGTGTTAGTCGCAGTTTTCCAAAGGGTAAATATACAAATTTTGGTTGAGATCGGTGAAACGGTGTAGATTTGGGACAAAGGGCCTAAATGCAGGGAATGGAGTGGTCTGTCCGCTATTTCATGCAGACAGTGTTACTCGCTGGGTACCAAAGGGTAAGTTTCCGAATATTGGTTCTGATCGGTGAAACGGTGTAGATTTATGCCAAAGTGCCTAAATGCAGGGAATGGGGTGGTCTGTGCGAAATTTTAAGTGGACAGTGTTACTCGCAGGGTTCCAAAGGGTAAGTATACAAAGTTTGGTTCAGATCGGTGAAACGGTGTGGATTTGTGCCAAAGGGCCTAAATGCAGGGGATGGAGTAGCCTCTCCGCAATTTCAAGCAGACAGTGTTAGTCACAGTGTTCCAAAGGGGAAATATACAAATTTTGGTTGAGATCGGTGGAACGGTGTAGATTTGGACCAAACAGCCTAAATGCAAGGGATGGAGTGGCCTCGCCGCAATTTCAAGCAGACAGTGTTAGTCGCAGTTTTCCAAAGGGTAAATATACAAATTTTGGTTGAGATCGGTGAAACGGTGTAGATTTGGGACAAAGGGCCAAAATGCAGGGAATGGAGTGGTCTGTCCGCAATTTCAAGCAGACAGTGTTACTCGCAGGGTTCCAAAGGGTAAGTATACACATTTTGGTTCAGATCGGTGAAACTGTGTAGATTTGTGCAAAAAGGACCTAAATGCAGGGAATGGCGTGGTCTGTCCGAAATTTCAAGCAGACAGTGTTAGTCGCAGTGTTCCATAGGGTAAATATACAAATTTTGGTTGAGATCGGTGAAACGGTGTAGATTTGGGACAAAGGGCCTAAATGCAGGGAATTGAGTGGTCTGTCCGCAATTTCAAGCAGACAGTGTTACTCGCAGGACACCAAAGGGTAAGAATACGAATTTTGGTTCTGATCGGTGAAACGGTGTAGATTTGGACCAAAGGGCCTAAATGCAGGGAATGGGGTGGTCTGTCCGAAATTTTAAGTGGTCAGTGTTACTCGCAGGGTTCCAAAGGGTAAATATACAAATTTTGGTTGAGATCGGTGAAACGGTGTGGATTTGGACCAAAGGGCCTAAATGCAGGGAATGGGGTGGTCTGTCCGAAATTTTAAGTGGTCAGTGTTACTCGCAGGGTTCCAAAGGGTAAATATACAAATTTTGGTTGAGATCGGTGAAACGGTGTGGATTTGGACCAAAGGGCCTAAATGCAGGGAATGGGGTGGTCTGTCCGAAATTTTAAGTTGTCAGTGTTACTCGCAGGGTTCCAAAGGGTAAATATACAAATTTTGGTTGAGATCGGTGAAACGGTGTGGATTTGGACCAAAGGGCCTAAATGCAGGGAATGGGGTGGTCTGTCCGAAATTTCAAGTGGACAGTGTTACTCGCAGGGTTCCAAAGGTTAAATATACAACTTTTGGTTCAGATCGGTGAAACGGTGTAGATTTGTGCAAAAGGGCCTAAATGCTGGGCATGGGGTGGTCTGTCCGAAATTTAATGTTGACAGTGTTACCCGCAGGGTTCCAAAGGGTAAGTATACAAATTTTGGTTCAGATCGGTGAAACGGTGTAGATTTGTATACATAACAGACAGACAGACAGACAGACAGACAGACAGACAGACAAACTTTGTGCTTTATATATATAGATGGCTTGTGTAGGATGTTTTCATTTTCAGGAAGGTTTTTTAACCTAGGAATTTTATGAAGTTTCTTAGTCCTATATGAAAGTAGGTTAGGGAATTTTTTAGTTAGGATCATGAATTCAATCCCTGTATCTGATTATTAGTTAGTTTCGTTGTTCAATTATTGATTTGTTATATTTATGACAGATAGGAAAATAATTCCTGATTCAGCTTTTACATTTTACATTTACACAGTAGACCACTTTTCTTAATTCAACTTAATGGTGTTGCTATCCCGTTCTCTAAATCGGTAAAATGTCTTGGAGTCACACTAAATGAAACATTGAATTGGGATGAGCACGTTACTGGTTTGCTCGTCACTTCATCCACTAAAGATTCACTAGTCCGTTCTACCCTGTAACTTGAAAATAAGATTCGTCAAAACCTTGATACTTCTTATATTTAACTACTGTGATGTTGTAATAGTAGATGCTACCGGAGAACAAAACAAGAAGCTTCAGAGAGCTTTAACTTCCTTAGGTTTATTTTCTCCTTACAATTTTCCTCACACGTGTCTCCTTTTTATGATCTACTTTCCTGGTTAAAAGTAGAACAACAAAGAAACCTGCACCTATGTACACTCATCTTTCGGCTTCTCAATGAAAGCACACCTAACTATCTCTCTTGTAATTGTCGTTTTCTTTCTTTCTTTCTTTCTTTCTTTCTTTCTTTCTTTCTTTCTTTCATGATCGCCACACGCGATCTGGATCTATAATTGCAATTCCTCTACATCATACATCTGCCTTCAGTAACTCTTTCCTCGTGTCGGGAACTAGAATTTGGAATAATTGTCTTCGTGACGTTAGAAATTGTAAATCCCTAACAACTTTCAAACGTGCATGTACAGATTTCCTCTTAAATTCGTAGGCAACTAGAACAATTTGTGTAAGAATGTGTGAGTGAATGTCCATAGTAAAACTTTGTTAACACTTGTTATTACTGTATGTCATTTGTATAACTTAGTTAATATCACGCAGTCACCAATTTAATTCTATTATTTAAGTTTCCCTAGTATTTAAGTTTGGTAGGTTAAGAATAACATATATGAGTATTCATGTGAGTTGCACTGTGTGTGGTCAAGTGTAAGAGAAGGCCTTAAACCCTAACTTCGCCACAATAAAGGCACCAATAAAATAATAAACTGGAGTTCTGACTTAATTTTTTTGTGTTTGAGTACCTCTGACGTGAAACATACTCGCTGCCACAAAACATGACTAACGACTCACTGTAACTTATGGCCCATGTCCCCCACCTTTATTCCAGGCTGGAAATTTGAATTGTAAATACAAAATAATGATCGGCTGCTTTAACAATTAAATTATTGTGCCATTAAGATTTGTATATACCCACCTTCCCGGCATTTGCCTGGAGTAGAACTGGGAAACAACGGAAAACAACTTCCAATCTAATCCTCAGCAATTTTTCTAGGTTTATGCCGTGTCTTGTGTGGGGTTTCGCCTAGGAACACCAAGTTGACTCATCAGCGGGCTCTTGGTGTCCATCCCCGGACCCCTACAGGAGTAGCGAACTGCACCCTACCTCCCTTTTTATGAAGCGCACCTGCGTCTCTTTACTGCGAGAGCTAAAAGCTCAAGCAGCCTTAACCTCCCTATGTAGGCTTCCAAGACGATGGTATATTGGCTTTCAAAAGACACGGCATAAACCTAAAAAAATGCTGAGTTTTAATTCACTGGCCGTGAAAGGCAATATTCCATCTTCCAATCTATTTCACAGAATAGAACAACCTTCCTCTTGGGGTGGGATATTCCCACAATCATAAGAGCTCTGTTAACTTCGTACGTGCCCGTACCATCTCAGTCTTCTCTCCTTCAGCTTCTTAATCGGTGGTTCGAATCCTGGCACTGACAGCGGCTATCATCTGTGTGAGCTTTTCCTGTTTTCCACACTCCCTCCAGACAAATGAAAGGATAGTACGTTATACCAAGTCGGGGCCACCTAGCCCCTCCTTGACCATAATACAATAAAACCTACCTTTAACGGAATCGGAAGCGACTTGCAAAATTTTCCCGCTAACGATAACCTAGGTTTTTGGTTAATGGATTACTCGGGACTGATGACCAAGATGCTCCAAGTCCTTAAAACGAATTAGCAACAAATAACAACTTAAGTTGGCAACAGTGTGCAATAACATCCAACGCAGATGTGGAATCAACTATTTATTGAGCGTTTTGGCGTCATAATTTGGCAATTTAAATGCTGTCTTATTTTACCTTGAACCTTGAGATTGTTCACGCAGATTCTTTCCAGTTCCGATACCGGGGAGAGTATTGTTTCGAGTGGCCTAAGTGGAGAGTAAATGTCTGGACCTTTGGCTTCTCACGTGGGCATAAATCAGGTTAGCACCAATCAAGGTCTTCTGATATCATCTCTGATCAACTTGCCTCTCATATTAGCAGTCGGTGTCGAGCGAGGCAATTACTTCCACCAGCTCTCTCTCGAGACAGAGGATTTATTGAGCCCAGTGCGTTTGTCAAAGATGAAATCATCCTCAATCAAAGGAGATCACATCACATTGAAAGGAAACCGGTACAAACCCCTGCACTAATTAGCTAGGTATCTTTCAACACTTCTAATGTTGTAAGGAAAGTTGTATCAACTATGCATCTCCTGCGAAGAACTGTTTCTTACACGCCTCCTAACATACGTAAGCTCTTCGTCCAAACTCTCATTTTTCCAATCATTGATTATGGCTCTGCTGTGTAAAATGATTTACCAGAAACACAGAACATCAAATTACAAAGAGTCCAGAATGCATGTGTTCGGTACATTCTGGATGTAAGGCGAGATGAACATATCACACCTTACTACGTGCAGTTGAAATGCCTGAAACTCCACGAGCGCAGGCAGCTATCAGTTGCCATTCTGACACATACAATAATATCACATACCAAGACCTCGTTATATCTCTACAATGCCTTTACACTAATGTATTCTGTTGATAATCGAGAAAATAGGTACGGTACACAAAATTAACACTCCAGATTCATATATACCGAACCATGGAGTTCAATAAATCTTTTGTTTGCACCGCCTCACGCCTCTTCAACACCTTCGACTTATATAAGTTCGTCAACATTGCAAGCACTGCAGCTCTCGAAAGACATCTTTCTTGGAGCAGTATACCTCTCACATATGATTACTGCATTATGTTAAAAATACTTTTTTTTTTCTTTTTTAGTTCAATTATAACATCAGGACAATAGCTGACAACCTGTCTATACTCTGTGAGCTGCCTGAATAGGATTGACATTTCGCCGGAAAATCCACGTCAGTCATCACCCCTCAGCGCCTTGACCAATCCATGTTCGCATAGTTGATGTCATAATACTCTGCGTTGCAATATTACAGCCCACGTGCTTCAGTGCCTGGTCAGAGGAATCTCTCGCTTGTGCAGTTTGGCAATCTCGTTCTCAGACCACATGGCGAGACGAGAACTGTCAATCCTATTCTGGCAGCTCACAGAGTATACTGTAATAGCTTTTCTTGTATATGTTGTTTGTTTTTCGGGCTGATAGTCTGTATGCACTCTTTTGTATATAATTTCTCCATTATCATTAGTATAATTATTGTATTAATACTGTCTTTTTGTTACTATAATTCTTAGACTTTTATATTGTGAATATAAGTGAAATGTTTTTTTTAGAAGCCATAATCTTATTTTATGTAGGGCGCTACTGTAAAGGAGATCTTAAGCTCTAAGTGTAGCCGTAAAAAAAAACAATCAATCAACACTTGAGTGAAGAATGAACAGGGGATCACAACCGCTGAGATCATCCTTCTCCCTGCAAAGTGCAGACGGCGCTCCTCGTGTGAGGTTGTGAGCTCTTGCAGGGAGAGTTGTAGTAGTTCATCATCATCATCATCATCATCATCTTGCACAGTTTCCAGCCACTGGTCGGGTCTGTTTGGAACACAAGCCTCTCCAACGTCTTCTGTCTTCCCACCATCTCTCAGCCTCCACCCTTGTCCAGTCTTCTTCTCTCTTCTTCACGCTTTCTTCCACCCCCTTCAGCCACCTGTCTCTCGGCCCTCCTCTCGGTCTCTTTCCTTCCCACTTCGTCTCGTGTATCCTCCTGGGTATCCTCTTCTCCACCATTCGTTTTACATGTCCATACCATCTAAGTCTAGATTTCTCTATACCATCCTGTAATAGTTCCTCCTTCATTAATTCTCTGGTCCTCTCATTTCTTAATCTGTCCATCTTTGTAGCTCCAATACTGCTTCTCAAGAACCTCATCTCACTGGCCTGTATTTTGTTCTTCTCCCTTCCTTTCATAACCCAGGTCTCCGAGGCATAAATCAGGATAGGGACATAGTACCCGATATATGACCTTTTTGCGGTTCTGAAGGACTGCTTCATGCTTCTCACACTCCTCCGGAATGCTTCTGCTTGTCTCCCCCGCTCAATTATTTCTCTATCGTTTCCTCCATTATCTTGTATCAGGCTTCCCAGATACTTGAAACTCTCCACTTTCTTCGGCTGTTCCCCACCAATTGTTATTCCCGTTGTGGTTCTTTCCTTCTTCCTTGTTGTGATCACCATCTCACTCTTATTTATGCTAAATTTCATCCCAGATCCTTGTATTATTCTTTCCCACACGTCCAAGTGCTCCTGTACTTTCTCCTGTTGTCAAACTGCCGATTGTACGGTCCAGTCAACCATGACTTTGGTAACGCAGAGGATGTATGTGGCATGCTTATTTCGTTTAACCATACCTAGAATGGGGGTGGTTCACTAACGATAACTAGAAATCCCATTATTCCATGTATGGTGCGCTTCTATCTCCAGAATGTATCATTTTATTATTTTCTTACAATATAATTATATCTGTTAGGTTGTCAGCCCGAAGGCTGGTTGGATCCCCAAAAAGTACCACCGTTAGGTTATGTGGGTAGATACCCATAAAACCCCAAAGCAGCGCTATATTGAGGCGTACTAGGCAAGATGAGGAGTGATGTAGTTTGCCATTGCTTTCCTCACTGATTCAGTACAGCAGTACTAACCCTATGAGTAGAACCTTGCACAGCATCCACAGGTACTGACTGTGCCCTGAATGTCATTACTCAGCTCCACCCATACCTCAGTAGCTTCTATATAATCACAGCCATGAGTGAGACTGATACATCGGTGAAAAGCCACATTTTACTCTAGCCTGTGCCAACAGACAAATGCAAATGTACTGCATTCATCAAGAGATGGCAAACAGGATATTATTTCATGACTAAGGACCACCTCGTGACGTAGTGACTACTGTAGTGTTCTTGGCTGTCACCACATAGGTCCAAGAAATGTATTTCTGTTCTGAGGGTTGGAACGGGGTACACTCAGCCTCGTGAGGCAAAATTGAGGAGGGTTCGATTGCCACATCAGCCATCCTGGAAGTGTTTCCGTGGTTTCCCACTTCTACTCCAAGCAATGGTTTCTAACTTAAAGTCACAGCCACCTCCTTCCCAATTGTATCCCCAATTTACAAAATACACACACTAGTGCAGCCATTGCAATAACACAGGTTATCACACAAATTCCACACACACACACACACACACAAATACACGGGGCTATAGGACCTCGATGTCACAGCTAAGTTCAGTGGTAGTCGTGTCCTGAAAGGCTAATACGTCACTGGTTGGTTGATTCCTCAGTTTAGGGGCTGCGACAACGCGGTAATGTAGCCCCGTGTACTTTGGGTGTGTGTAGAATCAGTCTAATAACCAGTGTTAATTGTAATGACACTATTAGTGTGTGTTATCTCCTTTTAATTCACGTAAGGACTGCAGACATTCAATTTTCAAGTAGTTCCTACATTTGTTATCAAACGCCACCGTCAACGACTACTAGTTCTGAACTAGGTTACTATATGCCACCGCAGTCAGCTCTTGGCGACGAACGTTGTAACCTAAGAGCGTTAGTCCAATCTAACCTATAATTTAGCTTCACGCAAGTGTCATTAATGGAAGGTTCTTTTACATGGCATAAATCTATGACATGGGACCGCCGGCTTTACTTCCCCTCCGAAGGAAGGCATACTGAGGGATTTTTATAATACGTCACTGTATCACAGTTGTTTGCATTGCCAAAGGAACGATATTCATACTAGGTCTCATCGACATCAGATTCACGCTTATGAATTCTTGATACTGAAGGATCAACGATCAGTGGGCTGTTGGAAGTTTTCCTAGAGGGGCAGATGACCTCGTTGTTCCTCCCCTTAAAACAACAAGAAGTAACGAAACATTTTGGGCATTCACATTGTACAATATGTAATCTCTTAATTGCCATACGGGGAAGGGGTGAGGGGCATTCCCTCTCCTCAGGTCGTCCCTTGAAAGAGACACTCCTGAAAAGTTTTCAGAATCCGCGTCTGATTTGCCTAAATAAAACTGCCCTTCCATATTTGGCGGCATCTTCCCCCCACCCCCCGCCCACGGACTTGTGAATGACAGCTACCCACCTGCGGTTGTCCCTTGTCGGCGCCGACAGTGACATGAGTTGTAAATAATCTCATTGTAGACCATGTTGCAAAAATTGTGTAAAAAAAATAAAACTGCCTGTGTCTGATCATATAAGTTCCTTGCTTTCACCTTGAGCATGAAGAATCATAAAATCTAAATCCAAGGACCTTGTAGGAGGTTTACCTGGAAATCGGACGGCTTTTGATTTCGCAAAAATAAGGTAATAAACTGACCGGGGCGTTTTAGGGGGTAGGGTTCTTATGTGCAGTATGGAGTCTTACAAAAGGTAATCTGTTTTACGGAATGGAACAACCTCGCTCTTGGGATCTTTGAAAGACGACCTTGAATGTTATTACTATGGCTAGGATTTCCATGATGGAGCATAATTATATATTTTGGTAAGACTGATATGTATCGTAATAGTGCATTATGCAACAAGCCTATATTAGCAATAATTAAGACACGAGTATATTTATAAATCGAGCGAAGTGAGTTTTATAATTTCCATAAGAGTGTCTTAATTACCATTATAGGCGAGTTGCATACGACTGTTTATGTTCGACGATAATTGTAACTATTTTATGTTCGAACATAAATATTCATAAATATCTGACGAGATTTCGCCAGTTTTATGTAGTGAACAGAGCGCATGGGATGTAGAGAATACTTTGTATTCGACCATGGCCTCCTCGAATACCCCACTATGACACTAGCCACCCAGTGCAATTTAAAATACGAGGCCGTGGAAGTCAGCGCAGGTGCGATGCTATCCTGACCTAATTGGTCGCACAACTGTTTCTTGAGCTCTGATTGGTGCTAGAAACTGTATCATAATGAAAACTTGCATTATAGTACCGTATTCTGACATATAATATGTACATTTCGCCATGGTCGAACTTAAATATATATAAATGATTATTATGAAAAGATTAATCGAATTAGACTACCGTACTTTGTTAAGTCATATTTATGCATAAATAGCCATTTCTCTGTGTTAGAGAATTTTTAGGCCAGTATTGCACTATCAAAGACATTTTATGAATTATTTTATAAAAGACAAGCTGTACCCGGCATGCGTTGCAATGCCAATCAAAGAGAGTGTTGGCGTTGAAATTCAGTTTCTTGAAGTGCTCTTGGATACACAACATGTTTTTCAATTTGCGTTAACTGCCTCTAAGCTATCGTAAAATAGATTTTCTAATTTAGAATCATTCGTGGGAGCGTGCACAACAACTTTCAAAAGATTCATCGCAATCGGATGAATGGCATATGTACGTATACGGGATTTTGTTTGAACGATTCATGCGCTGTCACTCATTTGTTGATTCTACTCGTACGCTACCTATTGAGAAATGGATTTACTAAGTCGAAATCCTACCCTGGCGTGTACACAATAAATCATCAAGGTTTCATCACAATCGAAGAAGGTTATATGAACGCATAGGGGATTTTGTTGAAACGCTTCGCGCGTCGTCATCCATTTGTTGCATATACTCGTGCGCTACCTATTGTGAAATGGATTTGCTAAGTCGAAACCCTTCCCTGGCGTGTACACAATAACTCATCAATGTTTCATCGCAATCGGATGAATGGTAGTCTATATGCACGTAGTCCTATACGGGGTTTTGTTTAAACGATTCGCGCCCCGTCACTCATTTGTTGAATCTACTCGTGCGCTACCTACTGTAAAATGTATTTACTAAGTTAGAAACCGTCACGTAAGTGTCCACACCTTCTCACCCAAGTTTCATCCCTATCGGACTAATGGGATATGAATACATAGGGGACTGTATTGAAACGCTCCGCGTGTCGTCGTTCATTTGTCGAATCTACTCGTGTGCTACCTACTGTGAAATGTATTTACTAAGCCAGAAACCTTCCTTGGAGTGTCCACCATATTTCACCCAAGTTTAACCGCTAACGGCAGAATGGTATATGACCTTATACGGGACTTGGTTGAAACGCTAATGGGTTATGAAGACATAGGGGACTGTATTGAAACGCTCCGCGTGTCGTCGTTCATTTGTCGAATCTACTCGTGTGCTACCTACTGTGAAATGTATTTACTAAGCCAGAAACCTTCCTTGGAGTGTCCACCATATTTCACCCAAGTTTCACCGCTAACGGCAGAATGGTATATGACCTTATACGGGACTTTGTTGAAACACTTCGCGCGTCGTCCCTCATTTGTTGAATCTACTTGTGCGCTGCCTATTGTATAGTGGATTTACTAAGCCAGAAACCTTCCATGAAGTGTACACAACATCTCACCCAAGTTTCATAGCTACCGGACGAATGGTAGACTATATGAATGCATACGGGATTTGTTTGAAACGCTTCGCGTGTCGTCGCTCATTTGTTGATTCTACTCTTGCGCTACGTATTGTAATATGGATGTACTCAGCCAGAAACCTTCCCTGGAGTGTACACAACATCTCACCCAAGTTTCATCGCAATCGGATGAATGGTATGTGAACGTATACGGGACGTTTTCGAAACGCTTCGCGCGTAGTCATTCATTTGTTGAATCTAAACGTGCGCTTCGTATTGTAAAATGGATTTACTAAGCCAGAAACCTTTCCTGGAGTGTACACAACAATTCACCAAACATTTATCACTATCAGATGAATGGTATATGACCTTATACGGGACTTTGTTGAAACGCTTCGCGTGTCATCGCTTATTTGTTGAATCTACTGGTGCGCTACCTATGGTAAAATGGATGTACTAAGCCAGAAACCTTCCCTGGAGTGTACACAACATCTCATTCAAGTTTCATCGCTATCGGATGAATGGTATATGAACTTATATGGGATTTTGTTGAAACGCTTCGCGCGTCGTCGCTCATTTGTTTACTCTACTCGTGCTCTACCTATTTTTAAAGGGATTTACTAAGACAGAAACATTCCCTGGATTGCACATAACATCTCAGCCTAGTTTCATCGCTATTGGACGAATGGTATATGAACGCATACGTGACTTTGTTGAAATGCTTCGCGCGTCGTAGCTCATTTGTTGAATCTACTCGTGCGCTGCCTATTGTAAAGTGGATTTACTAAGCCAGAAATTTTCCCTGAAGTGTACACAACATTTTACGCAAGTTTCATAGCTATCGGACGAATGGTATATGAATGCATACGGGACTTTGTTGAAACGCTTTGCGTGTCGTCGCTCATTTTTGAATCTACTCGTGCGCTATCTACTGTGAAATGTATTCACTAATTTTGAAACCTTCACGTAAGTGTACACAACATCTCACCCAAGTTTCATCGCTATCGGACGAATGGTATAAGAACACATGCGGGACTTTGTTCAAACGCTTCGCGCATCGTCGCTCATTTGTTGAATCTACGCGTGCGCTACCTATTGTAAAATGGATTTACTAAGTCAGAAACCTTCCTTGGAGTGTACTGAACATCTCACCCAAGTTTGATCGCAATCGAATGAATGGTATATGAACGCATAGGAGACATACACACCAACAGACAGACAGACAAACTATCACGTAAGATTGGTTTTTATAGATATGCACAGCAATCCTCACACCATTACACTACATAAAATATTTTTTCACAGTTCAGCAAAATGGATGAAGGAGAGTTCCTTGTTCATTTAACTGTATTACGAAAGTTGAAATCCTGTACCGTATTGGCAATACCGGAATATGAAATAAACGGAAAGATCAAGTATACGTCCATACAAGAAAGACATTTATACAAGTAAAACAAGCTGCAGTAGGACTTGAAAATATATATTAATATTTAGTTAGTCTACTAATAAAGGAATGATGATGAAATTAATGATGATGACACTCTAAAGAACCACTTCCCGAGCGAATAAAATTGAAACATACGAAGTATAAAAGTTCGTATTAGGTGGGATTGGATCTCTAGTCCTCTCGTACTAGAGCCGAACGCTCTACTCATACCGCCAACTAGACACTTTGCTAATGTGTTTGGTTACTTGTAGTGCCTAACGGTAAATATAAAGTGCTTATTTGCACTCGCTTGTATTACCATAAGTGAAATTGATGAATTATAATACAATGTTACAACATAATATACACCACCATTCACGTACAGTATTTTATCTGACTATTTTTTTTTTTTTTTTTGTCGTTTACCCTCCAGGTTGGTGGAACCCACGGACTCAGCGAGGGAACTCACCACTACCGCCTCTACGGGCAGTGTCCTAGAGCTGGGAACACCGAATCGGCAGGGATTCAACTGGTGAGGTGGGATTGGCAACTCGCCCAGGCGGCCTCATGAGGGAAGGTAAGGGATGGGTTGGATGGATAGGCAAGGAAGAGGGAAGGAGGCGGCCGTGGCCTTGAAGAAGGTACCATCCCGGCATTTGCCCGAAGACGAAGTGGGAAACCACGGAAAACCACTTCGAGGATGGCTGAGGGGGAATCAAACCCCCTCTACTCATTTGGGCCACCCGAGGCTGAGTAGACCCCGTGCCAGTCCTCGTACCACTTTTCAAATTTCGTGGCAGTGCCGGGAATCGAACCCAGGACCTCCGGGGTGGCAGCTAACCATGCTGACCGCTACGCTACGGAGGCGACCTATTTAACTATTTAATTCTTCTTTATATCCTGAGATGTGCGTCTTTGATGTACAACCATTATAGCCTCGACTAATTTTACCTACACGATTCTATCTTTTATTTATGTTGATATATATTGCATGCCATTTATTATGTAACATTTCATGCATTTCACACTTTGATATGAGCATCTTTGTTGTGGTAATATTTCAGTCCACCATTTTGGTTTGAATATTTTATCAAAGATACCACGATGCTCATACCCTTTATAAAAGAAATTTTATAAAACCACCTTTTATAAAAGATTTCCCCCATTACACTGTCATATCCTTTATCAAAGATCTTTGACAAATTTCTTTGTTAGTGTAGTTCTAATGCCGGCCTTAATAAGTAAATGATCACAATTGTCATATTTTCACTCCTTCAGGTAATAAAGATCACTTCAGCGGTTATGGTGGCGCAGTTTGTAGCATGCTGAGCTTCTATGCCCAAGGTCGCGGGTTCAAACCCGGCCGAAGTCGTCGGATTTTTAAGAGCGTTAAAATCCTACAGTATGCCTTCCTTCGGAGGGGAAGTAAAGCCGGCGGTTCCATGTCATAGATTTATGGCATGAAAAAGAACCTTCCACTAATTACACTTGTGAGAAGTCAAAATTTCTAGGTTAGAATTGATAACGCTCTATTAGTTCCAACGTTCACCGGCAGGTGCTGACTGCGTTGCCATCTAGTAGCCAAGTCCGCAAGCTAGGAGTCGTGGTCGGTAGCTTTTGGTAGCAAATGTAGTAACTACTTGAAATTATTGTCTGCGGTCTTTACTTTTTTTTTTTTTTAGCGTATGGTTTTTAGTGCCGGGAGTGTCCGAGGACATGTTCGGCTCGCCAGTTTTGTAGCTGCTTCGAGACGGACACCCAATGGGTGAGCTACAAGTACCGTTGGGAAGGAAAGTTGGAAGGTAAGGACGAGGAGTTGGAAGGTAGCGGCTGTGGCCTATAGTTAGGGACCAAACCCGGCATTTGCCTGGAAGGAAGATGGGAAACCACAGAAGAACATCTTCAAGGTTGCCGGCGGGGGGATTCGAACCTCCTCGCCTCCCGGATGTGAGCGACTGCCATCAGTCATGCCGTAAAGACCACGGCTAACTCACCCGGTCTTACTTCAATTAAAAACAGATAGCACACACTTATACAGCCATCACAATTAACACCGATTATCAGACAGATTCTACACACACCCAGGATACACGGGGCTACATGACCGCGTTGTCGCAGCCCCTAAACTGAGAAACCAACCAAAGATCTTTTCTCATGCAGATTCATTCTCCCGTGCTCAATATTGAGTTGTCGCAATTCTCAAAATTACACATCGCATATTGTTTCGTGGAAAATGGTAAGAATCTATGTTCCTCCCTTGCTTCTTATTCAGAATATACAAATTAATACACTACAATATCAAATTCCACAGTTTCTCATCCGTTTTTTATTCGTGCATAAATTGTTCGTTGACATAAACTGACTGACTGATTTTACAACTAAAAGTTTACCTGAAATATAGTAATAGTGTTAGGTTAATTTTTCATTAAAATCATTGCGCATATTTTGGTAAATTTTAGATCATAATAGCATTTTGGCTCAGCATATTATGCTTCTTCCTTTAGGTCATAAAAATCCTAGCCCCAGTAATTACTATCAAACAGGCGAGACATACAGCCCTTAGTGACATTTATAAGGATTATTTTAAGAACAACATGAAATAATCTATATCTATACTAATATACAACAAAAAGTTCCGTGACGAACTAAAGAGCCTACTTTTCTTAAAATTTAAGATTCATGCCAATTATTAATCTATATGGATCTATCTAGAATAATGACGAAATTAAGTTGGTAATATCGATATTTCTAATTAGTTCGAAATACTGTATACCTGGCATAATGTAACTTATAGAGAACTACAGTTGCCAGCCCTGGTGACTGAATATATTCTTAGTTCCAGCTCTTAAGGTACAGAATACAAAATGTGGTTGAAGCCCAATGGATAGCCTGGACGTCACATGCAGTTAAACATTGGATCTAACAGCGCGCGTAAAATCATGTTAGCAACAATGACATACATGTATTGGTCAGAATTAATCTCAAATAATATGATCTATTGTTGTGTCAATTTTGAATGAAATCCATTAGTTAGTACAGAAGTTACATGCATTTTAAAATTGGACCTATCAGCAGGCTTAGAATCATGTTAGCAGCACTGGCGTAGGCCTATATTAGTTACTCTAAATTAATCTAGAATGCCAGGTAGTCTACTAAACGTGTGCAAAGTTTAGAGCTATTGGCTTGCATACTTTCTCATATATTGATATTAGGGTAACAAATATAGAGACGCATTTATTAACAGTTGGCAGCCCTGGTTACTCTTAAGAATCGGCATAGTCATATATATTATGGTACACATAGCACACACGAAATTTGGTTGAAATCCAAGTGACAGTATAGAAGTTACATGTATTTAAAGTTGGACCTCTCAGCACACTTAGAATCATGTTGGTAGCACTGACGTATATAAGTTACTCCAAATTAATATAGAATGTCAGGTACTATACGTGTGCATAGTTTAAAGCTGTCGGCTTGCATACTTTCGAATATATGGGTATTTGGATTTAAAAATTGAGAGCATTTATTAACAGTTGGCAGCCCTGGTGACTCCTAAGAATACGCTCAGTCATATCTGTTTATGTACACATAGCACATATGAAATTTGGTTGAAATCCTATTGATAGTGTAGAAGTTATATGGATTTAAAATTTGGACCTATCAGCAGGCTTATAATCATTTTGGCAACACTGCCATGTATGGCCTCCTGGAATTTAAACTGCAATATTTTTATCTATACGTGTGTCAATTTTGAAATAGCTCTCATTCATACATTCCAAGATATCCAACATGGATCTCAAATTTCAATTGCGATTTTTCAGCAGTTGGTAGCACTGACATCATTTTCAAATATGGCCGTAAGATATTCAGGTATAGATCTTTACTCCTACCGAATTTTGTATCGATTGCTGCAGCCGTTTAGGAGTTGATAGGGGGGGACACACACAGCCAGACAGACAGACAGACAGAAGGAATGACAGACAGAAGGACAGACAGTCAGACAGACAGACACACATTTGCCCGATCTCATAAGTCTACTTTTTCCTCATTTTTGCAAAATGTGTAAAGTAGGCTAAAAACGAGATGGTGTTTGTCCGTGTGTCTGTGTATTACTCAATCACGCAAGAACCACTGGTCCTATTTACATAAAATTTTACATGGAAGTAGCTGATTTACCTGGTTAACATATAGGCTACTTTGGAGTTCGATACTTTGCACTATTTAAAGATAGCGACCATTTTAGTGACGTCACTACACCCTTTGGCTTCAAACTTTCATATTTCCATTGGAAATTAAAAGACAACGCTAAGAAATAGAAAAATATTGATGGCATATACGTGGTTTAAAATTTAATTTTCTATCCGAAGGGTCCTTATACCTTTTCGTGTATCTCCACTGGTTAGCGAGTAAAGTCTAAATTTGTGCTATAAAACACGGTCAACGCCGAGCGGTGTAGTTGGACAATATGTTCCATCCTTACACTCCCTCCACGCACAGGCGCGGATTACAGGGGGGGTCACGGGGTCATGACCCCCTCCAAACGGACACCAAATTTGTTTGCAAACTCAAAAAACGAAAACGCAATAACCAGACAAATAAAACTTAACGAATTTTAACTGAAAAACTGTTTTTTTTTTTTTTTTTTTTTTTTTTTTTTTTTTTTTTTCAATACTGAAAATATCTGTATTACAATTATTATGTTCTGTTACAACTTCATACCTGTTATATAAAAACGATTATTTATATAACAAAATCAACTCATCTATTTTGTTTAGCAATCCTTGTGATTACCGAATCGATGTTTATAGTGATGTCACGATGAATGTGCAGCAATGCACGGATAGGAATTTGGGGATTTTTTCGCACCAAAACATTTTGCCGACGTCCAAACTGCAAGCTTGGTTGGCAATTTAAGCTGTGACTTTCTCCCTTTGTCGGTACCAACTCGACTTGCCGAAACTGTAACGTACCTTGATACTTTTCTCGAAGCTCGATGTAAAAGTCGCAAAACACGCCGTTGCAATTTGTATGAATATTTTTGGTGCGCTAAACCCATCAAATTTCTATCCGTGTAGCTTGCAAAAAAATTGGTCTGGTTTTGTACGTTTGGTTATTTTGTGATTGCGTTTTTAGTGATACCATTTTTCTTAACAATTTCGATTCTCTGACCCCACCAAAGCCAAACTCTAGATCCGCGCCTGTCCACGCAGCACCACGCCTATCCCCTGTTTTAACTGTCACCTTCACATCTTATTTTATTTATGACCCGCAGAGAAGCACGGGTACTTCAGTTAGTTATTAATAATTCTGTCGTAAAAAGCAATGCCTCTGTAAACAAAGCGTGTTGCTTGTAAACGCGGGACTATCAGATTTCTCGTACCCCACACCCGAGACTTCGCATGCCTACTATCACTGTTACCATCTCTTGGTAAATGGAGTATATTAGTATTTATCTGTTGGCACAGGCTAGATCAAAATGTGTTAATCCACCGATGTCTCAGTCTCATTGATGGCTGTGATTAGCAGGTGCCTGAGGATGTTCCACTTATAGGGTGAGTGTTACTGAACTGACTCAGTGAGGAAAGTAATGGCTAACTACCCACACCACATTCCTCACCTTGCCTAGTACGCCGAGGGAATCGTATGTTCAAATTGACGAAAATATCGATTTCCAGTTTTTTGGATAATATTATTCGTTATTTAATTCTGAAACAGATTGATATTGCCGTATAAGTTTTCGTCAGATAGTGAAATCCGTCATTTCATGAAAATCCTAGGCACTTCACGAAAAGTCGGCTTAGGATGTAAAAAGGGATAGTTGCAATTTTGATGCGTTTCTTCATCAAGTGACGGATCGATTTAGTTAGGCAGATGGTGTAAGAAATTATTTTACACTATCAGCCGAGGCACTTGATGAAGATCCGGTGTTTGTTGATTCGACTCTTCATGAAATGACTGACGCAATGCAGTCGTACATTAACTTTTCACCGCCATGCACGAACTATTCCAAGAAATAAATTAATGCTTCTTTATTGTGTTTGAAATGAATTTGCAACAATAAAACAGCAATAATAGAACAACAGAACTATATTAAAATGTGCCGGCTGAACAAAAAGATACATAAATAGTTAATTGGCAAGAATGATCCTCAAGAAACAACAGTCTTATAACGTCCAGGGTCACTTCCATACCGGGTAGAGCCACTATTAATTCTTGGAAAGCAACCACTTCCACTACTTCATGAACTGGCGTGCTGGACTTCCCGTCAGATAAACTGTTATCCCCTTTTACATCATATGCCGGCTTTTCATGAAATGACGGGTTTCACTATCTGACCAACACCACCTAGATAACAGGCCTTTGCATTCAAACAAGATGGCGGGCACTGTAGGCAGAGCTGCTGGAGCTCGCCGCAGGCCATGACCCATATGATCGGTTCCTTCCAACCGATACATCGTAGTCGGCAGCATTTTTAGGCTATTATGATGACTTCATCCTTCTTACCTTTACTTACGTAACAAATATACTAGGCCTACTGAATAAGCTTCTTCTCATCCTTCACCTGAAAATGAAACCTCACGGGAAACTAGGTACCGTACCGTAGGAAAAAATGAAACATACACTATTTTAATGTTTCTGGATCAATTTTATGTCAACAGTTCACTGGCCACAAAACATAGCGCTAAATTAACAGCAGTAAAATATACGCATTTGATACAGTTATGTTCAATATTTACATAAGATCAGGTTTTTAGCTAGATATCTGGACTTGACATATAAACCACTGTGTCTTCTTCACGAAAACTTCCGGGTACACATTTCATCATTTAAATTATAGATTTACTATTATGATGATGCCATCAGCCAGTGTCAGGGGCGTATATACAATTTTATTTCGGGGGGGGGGGGGGACTGGCTATCCTGGAAAATTGTGAGTATTTTCAGGGGATTGTCACCGCAAAATCCCAGAAATATCAACCAATAACTTAGAGCATATAACGTTGTGTAATTATTTTAGATAAGATTCAAGGTTTATATAGCCTACAATTACTAGCAATACAAAAAAAAAGTAAAATACAACACAACCCACAAATAAAATTTTATACTTAATGAATTTTCCATTATGATCTATGGAGTATGAATGGCAAATGTCTAAATATTTGTCAATTTACTAAGCAGAAAGGTAAACAGTGTTTTTTTTTACAAGTTGATAATTTATTTCTCAAATGTACCGTACTGTGGAATTCACAGTTTTGCCTCACAAGTCTGAGAGTACCCCGTTCCAGCCCTCGGACTAGAATTAAAATTTCTTGGGGGAGCCGGGAATCGAATTTGGACATCCGGGGCGGCAGCCAAGAATGCTAGCTACTACACCACGAGTTAATCTAATTTCAATCTTAATATTGTTTATAACAGCCAATAAGTTAAGATTAGAGTACAACCGAAATTACAATTACTTTATGCTCTTACCAAAGCAACAGTTTCGTAATTTGATTGGCTTTTTTCTAGTAATTTATTGCACATCATACCTGTCACCTACAAATATGAGGTGTATATTTTATTATTATCATTTATATCCAGAGCATCCTAAATATTTACATACACTGTGAGTGGAAGCAAAGTTGAGCATAAAATACCCTTAACACAGCAATGTCTCTGCTAGTTTAAAATATATAGTAGGCTATTCACATAAACACACAATGTCACATCAGATCCTTTTCACTCAGGCTATTAATCTATGTCAAAACTAGTCATCTAAGTGTATTTATTACTCTCATGTAAATTTCTTTCAAGAGTAGAGAAACACCCATTACAATTGGATACAATCATGTTGACCGACTGAAAAGCATTAAATTTTGATCCAATAGCTGTTGAAGCACAATGACTACACTACTAAACGAAATATTTTTATATGTGAGGTATGACTTTCTAAACCATAACAAAAGGCACTCATTTGAGCTTGAAGATATTTGAAATGTCATTGGACACATGGGGGGAGAGGCCGACAATCCTGTATAAGTTTTAGAGACAATGAAACTTTAACACAGTGGATGGCTTTCTAATATATTGAGGCTGTAAGGCTACAAAGGGCGGAGAAATGCAACAGACAGGGTGAGAGGAGGAGAGACTGTTCATAATAGGCTATTTCAAGACTTTCAGGATAACATTCTAATATTTGGTGCCACAAAAATGGTGTCCATACAACTTGAACTTTTCGAAGTCATTTTTCAATGTTGCGCTCATAATCTAATGAATTAATTGCATTTTAGTTGCTCCACATGTTAATTGGCCCAATTAAATTGGTCGGGGAGTAAAACGTAGGACTATCGACTCACAACTTTCTGTCAATGTGGAAAAATTATTTGGATTAATTATACACTTAAGTGCTTAATTAATCCAACTATTTTTAGAGGTCCTGTACGCAAGTGTGAATTGAAAAGTTTTACTCCTCGCCCAATTTAATTGGGTACAGAGGGACACTGGGACTGAGTTTTTGTCAGAAATTGCAAAAATATTGATTTTTTTATTCTTTGATATAATTATGCCCCTGACTCCAGCGGACAATTTAGTGAAAGTCTTTTCCAAATTCCGCCATATTTAAAGGCCCAGCGAATTCTTGAAATGTCTAGTGCATGGTATCTAAACGCCTCCTATTCATGGACTTTCATTGAGGCGAGTATTTCTGTACTTAATTTCCTAATAAGGAGCTCAGAAAAGCAAGAAAGAGGGTGTTGACATATGGGGCTGGGCAGTTTTAGCTGACAAGGTAAGCTGATAACTAAAAAAATATGCATGGGTTTATAAAAGTGCATTTTTCTGAGCTTCCCATTTTTTGGAACAAAATTCGCCCCATATGCATCAGACTTGTGGCTATAATGTAGCAAATTTTTATATATAGTCTATATTAATGCATCCATAAGCACAGTGATTAGTTTTACTGTAGTATTCATAGTTTTGCCATTAAAAATATTTTAATTTTCAATTAATGGGAAAAATAAATTGTGAAATACTGTATGTTAATTTATATCTCAACAAATATTCATATGAACTTAAAACCAATCACTAGGATTGCTTCCATACTAAATATCTATATGGGAAAGTCATGATAAATGACCTACCTCTATCTGTTTAACGCAAGGACTATTTTCAAAATTTGCATATTTTTCATATTAAAATAATCATATCTCCTAAACGGTTAGAGATAGAAAAGTGTAAATCAGTAGTCTAGTGTATATTACTATTAGAGTGCTGTATGGAACATTAAAACAATATCCATTGATAATTACCTAAAATTGAAAGCCTATCACCAAAGAATATGCATGTTTTTACAAAAGTCCATTTATCGCGGCTTCCCATTTTTTGATACAACATTTGGTCCTTGCGCATTAGATTTGCTGCTATAATAATGCAAATTTGTATTCATATTCTATATTAATGCATCCATAAGTTCAGTGATTAGTTTTACTGTAGTATTCATAGTTTTGCCATTAAACATATTTTAATTTTCAAATAATAGGCAATTAATGGGATAAATAAATTGAGAAATTTGTTAATTTATATCTCAACAAATATTAATATGAACTTAAAACCAATCACTAGGATTGCTTCCATACTAAATATCTATATGGGAAAGTCATGATAAATGACCTACCTCTATCCGTTTAACGCAAGGACCATTTTAAAAATTTGCATATTTTTCATATTAAAATAATCATATCTCCTAAACGGTTAGAGATAGAAAAGTGTAAATCAGAAGTCTAGTGTATATTACTATTAGAGTGCTGTGTGTAACATTATAACAATATCCATTGATAATTACCTAAAATTGAAAGCTGATAACCAAAAAATATGCATGTTTTTTATAAAAGTCCATTTATCGTGGCTTCCCATTTTTTGATACAACATTTGGTCCTTGTGCATTAGATTTGCTGCTATAATATTGCAAATTTGTATTCATATTCTATATTAATGCATCCATAAGTTCAGTGATTAGTTTTACTGTAGTATTCTTAGGTTTGCCATTAAAAATATTTTAATTTTAAATAATAGGCAATTAATGGAATTAAAAAAATTGTGAAATGAGTTAATTTATATCTCAACACATATTCATATGAACTCAAAACCAATAACTAGGATTGCTTTCATACTAAATATCTATATGGGAAAGTCATGATAAATGAGCTACCTCTATCTGTTTAACGCAAGGACCATTTTCAAAACTTGCATAATTTCTATATAAAAATAATCATATCTCCTAAACGGTTATAGATCGAAAAGTGTAAATTGGTAGCATAGTGTATATTAGTATTTGAGTGATATGTGTAAAATTAGAATAATATCCATTGACAATTACAGAAATATGAAAACTCAGTCCCAGTGTCCCTTAACATGAAGACCGACTGAAACTAAATTCACTTATTAGACTAAAAAACAATAAAATTGATTTCAAATTTCATAAGCTGTCAAGATTGTCTGTTGACATACTTGCTGAATGGATATATTTATGGTGTGAATAGAGGAGTAGCTGAATCTAATAAGAGTATATAATTAAACAGTTGCATCTTTTCATCGGAAATAAGTATGACAACCTGAAATTCGACAAACATGATCCAAATATTTACTTGTGCCATCTCTTGATGATTGTAGTGTTTTTGTGTCTGTCGCACAGGCTAGAGCAAAATGTGGCTTTTCACTAATGTCTCATCTCATTCATGATTGCGATTATGTGGAAGCTACCAAGGTATGGCTGGTGCCATGTACTGACACAGTACATCAGTACTGACACTAACTGTACTCAAGTTGTACAGAGGAACCTTGCCTAGTATGTCTCATCGTGGTGCTGCTTTGTGGGTTTCTATTAGCATAACTTACAGTGGTGCTTGTTGAGGATCCAACCAGCCTTTGGGCTGACTATTAACAGAGAGATCAAAATATACATCTGCCATAAAATCAGATTTGACACATAAATGGCTGGTATTCAAAAGCCATTTTCAAGTTGGGTTTTGTATTACTACCAGAAACAATGTGGCATATAGAAATATTCTAAAAGCCTAGCGGGTGGATCACAGTTATGTAGCTGGAGGGTCTATCTATTTTTGGTACGGTGATTTTGGAAAAACAGGCGCTCCAGTTTTATTGGGCGATTGTTAATTTCAGGCACAGTAGCAAAAAGTGAAAAACAAAGTACCTTGGAAGACAGATACGGTAGCTGGGGAACCACAATGTGCTATATTGGATTCATTTAAAGGCCAACTGCAATGATCACATTTAAAATACTGGAGTAGAGGAATATTGAAAATGATTTTGAACACAACAGAGGGACTGAAGTGGGGTACTGATTCTTGTTGACAATGCATATTATAAAATTAGGCTAACTTTTGTAAAAAATGTGATTTGTAATTATAACAGTGACAGGATGCACCTTTTGTCATTAAATATAATATAACATATTTTATAATTAGGCTACTAGGCAGGCATGAATTCACTCCTCAGATCAAACATGACAACTGAAAAACTCTGGATGAAATAGGTATTATACTAGAAAATATTTACAAATATCACAGGAGAAGATTGAATTTTAGGTACGGTAGTTATTGTTGTTTTAAGGGGCAGAATTACGAGGTCGTTGCATTTTATTTGAATGTCTTTTCGATCATACATCCAATAGATGGCTGATGACATCACATTGTTGACAGCAACATCTCGATCAGCTGACTGCAGGGAACTGCGGTGGTTTGGAACACTGAAATACTACACGTGATGATAGAATTGGGCTATTTAAAGTGAGTTCTATTCATTACTAACAAAGGGAGGATACGATGCATGGGTCACTGATTCAATTTGGTAGACGAGATGGAACAGCACCAGGTTTAAGTCTTGGCACTTTTGATGGGAGTGTAATCTCTTGGCCATCTTCACAATTGAATACAGTATTCTGTCGAATGTCTTGAGCATTAAAATGCAGTTCACAAACCTGCAATTTGCAAAAGAATCATACTGAGTAACATTCATTGAAGTAAAGTGTATAGGCCTACCGATAATTAATCTTACATTCTGAGCTACATCGCCACATTGGGCTCTTTGGGTCCTAGTGAGATAACTGCTGCACTTTCCAAGTGATCTAGGAATGTATTTATTATTACTCAATGAATTGTGAAATATCTTAGTGATATGGTTCATGATAACTGACCAAATTTCTTAAAATTCAGCAGATAATTCCATAAAAAGTTGTATATTGGACAAGAAAATGTTATGAATATGCAAAGAATACAGCTTATCATCGAAGTAACCTACACACCTGGGTATATTTAGGGAAATAGTAGTGATTTCTGGCATGTATAGAGTAGCCTATATTTAAAAATATCAATTACCAACCAAGGTATAAATACGGTACTGTAAATCATTGAGTACCATAGGCTAAATTTTTTTCTAGGCCTACTATTTCGTCTCGAGTACCGTACTATAAGGTACCGGTATCAGAAGATTAGTTTTAGAACAAACTATTGAGCTACAGGTCTACTTATATTTTATATCTTGCTTTTAAACAATTACCTTCACTGGGGAATTTCCTATTAAAACATCTCCGCTGGGAGCAATAAAGGGGTTAGGTACCTACTTAATCAGGAATCTGAGCAATTTGTGGTGCATATTAAATGACTTTCCAGTGAGGCCAGACTCAATTATATAAATCATTAGCTTTGAACACCGATTCTCAATATGCATGCATTAAAAATGAATCTATAATTATCACACTAAAACATTTTCAGTATTTGATCACAACATGTTTAATTCACCCATGCACAACAAACTTGCCTCGCATGTTGGGAGATTCGTTTATTAATTATTTAATGAGGAAACACCGTTCATTATTATTATTTGAAACATAGCCTAAATGCAAAGTATTGCTCCAACTCTAACCTTAAAATGATGATGATGATGATGATAATTGTTGTTTTAAGGGGCCTAACATCTAGGTTATCGGCCCCTATCCCTTAAAATGACTAGGCTTGGTCACTTACGTGTTGCTTGCAAGGCAATGAAATAGTTCTTAGAACTATTTATAGCAGCCTAGGTAATTCTTTACATTATTAAGATTACCGGTATATCGGCTATTTATGTGGTACGGTAGGCTAACACTGCTTAGATAATTAAAATACGTGTACCGTATTGGTAGCCTACTTACCACACAATGTTTCGTTAATAGCTGATATCCAAAGTTTCTTCAAATTCTCTTCTTCGGGGAACTTAAACACTCGAACTTTATTCTCATGATCATAATTCCCCCTGCACTTCAGAACACAACACTTGTAAACCATATTTTACAGCAAAAAAACTGAAAAAATCGCACAAAAACAACAACAAATGTATGATCACAAACTTCTGCCTTCGGTATCCGCCATCTTGCTTATTTTCAATTCAGTGCAAAGGCCTGTATATAGGTGGTGTTGATCTGACTACGACATATGCTGTACATTACTAGCAACCCACCCCGGCTTCGCCCGGGAACGTTATGAATGCATTACGTGATAAGCGCTCCTTTTCTTCGATGTCAATGAACTACGACCTATATCCGTTTTACGTCTCGGCATGATGGGTTAACATTACTGACTGGACTATTAATCATATTATCATGGAGATGCATGTCCAACGAATTCTTGTCAGACGTAATTTAAGAATGGCGAGGTGCATGAAACAAAATCCCCATTCCGTCCAATCTTAAATTGACTGTGTATTTTTCGGAATGAAATGTTCACAGGTAAAATGAAGAAAAGCCGAGTTGCACTTCCAGGGAAACTCCAAACATAACCACTCTTCTCTGAAGTCTTCTCAACACTACTCGACAGTTTGCTGCTGGCTGTATCTGGGGTAATGGGCTCGCCTGCTACCTGGGCTGTAACTGGAGTGATATGCTCGCCCCTAGCTAACTCGTAAACTGACTCCTCAGTAATTGAATGGAGATGGTTGGAAGAAATGAAAAAGTATTGAAGATAGAGATATGTTCAAGCTGACTATTTTGTAGTATGTAGATATTTTTAACGGTTTGCCCAGCGTAAGCTTAACAAGCGCACGGACGCCAGTTTTTCTTCCGACTTTTTCACTGAAATTGTTACTGCTTGGCTTCCTTTGATCATAAATAAATTATTTTCTACAGAAACCTTCCTCGAGATATCCTTTACAGAATGGTGAAAACCGCATCAAAATCCATCCTGTGGTTCTCGAGATTACCCGTGACATCCAAGAATCGGGGACTTCGTTTTATAGTAAGTAGAGATATACTGTAAGTTCCGACAATTTTCATGACCTTATCGGACTTAAAATGTCCGCAGATACATGGGCATTTAAGGATCGGTCAAACGGGAGCGCGGACTGCCCGCGCGAACGGATCGACCGCAGTCCGCCGCGGACTAGGGTGGTCAATTAGAATGCGGACAAGTCAAGACGAACCAGTGTGAAAGCACTCGCGATCAATTGTGCATTACATTGTTTTCTGCTCGTGGTATTTTAATTAACATTTTAATTCAGCATGTCCAGCAGTTCCTCTGACGAAGAAGAATTGCTGCTTCTGTTGGCATTGAGACGAAAGAGAGTAGGCCTATAGGATCACGAAATTAAAGAGAAAAGAGAGGAATATGGGGAGTTTCACAGATTGTGCCGGGAACTGTTCTCGTTTGAAGACAGGTTCTCCATGTTGGTTGGTTGGTTGGTTGGTTCTTAAGTTTAGGGGCTGCGACAACGCGGTCATGTAGTCCCGTGTACTTTGGGTGTGTGTAGAATCTGTCTGATAAGCGGTGTTAATTGTAATGACTGTATTAGTGTGTGTTATCTGTTTTTTAATTTAAGTACTGCTGCCTGTTTGCCATCTCTTGATGAATACAGTACATTTGCATTTGTCAGTTGGCACAGGCTAGAGTAAAAGGTGGCTTTTCACCGATGTCTCAGTCTCACTCATGGCTGTGATTAATGGAAGCTACTGAGGTATGGGTGGTGCTTAGTAATGGCATTCAGGGCACAGTCAGTGCCTGTGAATGCTGTGAAAGATTCTACTCATAGGGTTAGGACTACTGTTCTGACTCAGTGAGGAAAGCAATGGCAAACTACCTCACTCCTCTTCTTGCCTAGAACGCCTCAATATAGCACTGCCTTGGGTTTTTGTGGGTATCTACTCGCATAACGTAACGGCGGTGCTTTTTGAGGATCCAACCAGCCTTCGGGCTGACTACCTAACAGACAGACAGACTTAGAATTTTTCAAATAGTTCCTACTTTTGCCGCCAAGCGCCACCGTCAACGACTACTATGCCAAGTTCAGAACTTAGCTACTAGACGCCACGGCAGTCGGCTCTTGGCAACGAACGTAGAAACCTAAGAGCGTTATTTATATTCTTAACCTATCCAATTTAGCTTCACACAGGTGCAATTAGTGGAAGGTTCTATAACATGCCATAAATCTATGACATGGGACCGCCGGCTTTACTTTCCCTCCGAAGGAAGGCATACTGAGGGATTTTTAACGCCTCCATGTATTTTCGAATGTCTCGAGAACAATTTGAGATATTACGTATGCTCCTAGAACCAACCATTTACAAGCAAATCACTAACTGGAGGAAACCCATTTGTGCGAAGGAAAGGCTAGCCATCTGTTTGAAAAATAAATGAAAAATAAAGCATAATAATTTTTTTTCGCACATATTTATTTTTCAAGAAAAAAAATATACTTGTTATTTTTCGGTTTCTTCTGCCATATTTTCTGTTTTGTCCTCTACAGGCCGCCGCGACAAGATAGAGCCGTGTCGGCAGGCCGCGTTCGGTTTGGCCAGGGTGATGCAATATCTAACAATACAGTGTTCGCGGCGGCATCCGCCCCGCGTGCGCGGACAGTCCGCGCTCCTGTGTGACCCAACCTTTAGCTGCTAACTTCTGCAGTTCTATAAATTTTATTCTTCTTAATCTGTTCTCCTTGTTTTCTTATCTTGATGTTTCAAGAATACAATTATGTTTCAAATTTCAGATTGTTATCTTCAAAAATACATTGGATATTGAATAATAAGTAAATGCTTGAAAAGGTGATAATTTAACACACGAGTTCCCGTAGTGGCTAGTATTCTTCGCTGTCACGCCGAAGGCCCAGGTTCGATTCCCGGCTCTGCCAAGGTAATTAGTTCTGATCTGAGGGCTTGAATTGGGTACACTCAGGCTCTTGAGGGAAAACTGAGAAGAGGTGGGTTCGATTCCTACCTCAGCCGTCCTGGAAGTGGTTGGTGGTTGGTTCCGCGGTTTAGGGGCTACGACAACGCGGTGATGTAGCCCCGTGTACATTGGGTGTGTGTAGAATCTGTGTGATAACCAGTATTATTTGTGATGGCTGTACTGGTGTGTGGTATCAGTAATTCAGGTAATGACTGCAGACGATCAATTTCAAGTAGTTCCTACTTTTTCTACCAAATTATACCGTCAACGACATCTAGCTGCGGATTTGGTTACTAGATGCAACTGGCACCTGGCGACGAACGTTGGAACTTCTAGAGCGTTATCAAATCTAACCTACAAATTTGACTTCACACAAGTGTAGTTAGTGGAAGGTTCTTTTACAAGCCATAAATCTATGACATGGGCCCGTCGGCTTTACTTCTCCCTCCGAAGGAAGTCATACTAAGGGATTTTTGCGCTCTTAATATAACCGACGACTTCGGCCGGGTTTGAACCCGGGATCTTGGGCATAGAAGGTCAGCATGCTAACAACTACGCCACCGGAGCCACCATCCTGGAAGTGGTTTTCCGTGGTTTCCTATTTCTACTCCAGGAAATGCTGGGATGGTACATAACTTAAGACCACGTCCCAAATCCTACCTCAATTACAAATACGCATAGGTCTACTAGTACAGACAACACAGTAATGCAGGTTATCAGACAAATTCAGCACACACTCAAATACACGTGGCTACATGACCACGATGTCACAAAGCACCTTAAAGAATCAACAACAGCAAAACTTGCAGTAAATACCAGAAGGAACAAAGGAACAGTGAACAATATCAATAACGGTTTATTCTGGTCTTTAATTGATCATTTATATTTAATCTCTGATTCACGAATACCATCTTGACAACAACATAGTAATTTCATTTTATGTCGTCGGAACCTGGAAATGAAATATTTGTGGTAGATTAACTAAAGCGGATGTGGAAAACAGTAGCTAAGAATTTCCACACATTGACAGCGTCCATGTTGAAGTAGTCGTGGGCATCATTTAGACAGCCAGGGTACAGGGCCTCACAGGCGGAGCGGTCTCGCACACCCTGGGAGGCCGCCAGCAGGTACTGGGCGTACTCTCCCTCGGCGACGGACACTGTAGAAGCTGCAGCTCTGAAAACAAAGTGGGTGTTTTAGAATAGTTAATTATGCAACGAGCCTATAATGGCAATAATTAAGACACGAGTATAATTTTTATACGAGTGTCTTAGTTACCATTATAGGCGAGTTGCATATGACTGTTTATGTTCGACGATAATTATAACTGTTCTAGCAGTAGTGCCCGGCTTCGCCCGGTGGATTTATTTGTTTTATGGATGATAATGAATACCACTACAGAACTGGCACATGATACATAAACTAACAGAAAACAATATTATAAAATATATAACTTGTTGTTGTTGTGGTGGTGGTGGTGGTGGTGGTGGTGGTGGTGATGGTGGTGGTGTAGTGGGGGTGATAAGTAGTACAGTATAATGGACGTAACATTCAGGTCAATTTCCCGTAATGATAATTATGAATAGGGAAACAGCTATTTACTAACTACAGCACTGACACATGTAATTTACAAACAAATTTACAAAAAAAAAAAATAGAAAGAGGAGTAAGTGAAATAAAAGACACTGACTAGGGCCTATATCTCATTGGCTGTTAGAAATGTACACACAAATAGTGTCGTATTTTGTCGCATAGTGCCATAGGAATATAATCAGAACTCTTAGGAAAACTTCGGCTGTCCCGTGCTACTGAGGTAGCAATGGTATTATTTATCGCCACAAAGCGCTTAACGATAAGTTTCGGAATAAATGAAGGTAAATTTGAAAGCACCAACGCTTATTGCAGCTGATAACCTCAATGTACAGCACCAACACCATTGCACTTATACAGAGTGACTGCAATTTATAAACAGTGCAAGATGCAACTATTTTCGCAATTCTGCACCGGAACACTGGTAGGGGTGACGTGATGCAGCCCGAACTGCCCGTCAACAACAGACTTATTAAAATACTCTTACAGTTACACTACTTTGGACATGAATGGTTCTAGGGGCTTAATACGTGGTTTTCAAGTTCATTTTGTCTGTTATTCTAAATGTAGGGAATGGGGAGCGTTGTCCAAAATATCAAGTGAACAGTGTTACCAGGAGGGATTCAAAGTGTATGTCAAATTTGGTGCAATTAGGAGAAACGGTGTAGATTTGTGATGAAGGGCCTAAATACAGGGAATGGAGTGGTCTGTCCAAAATTTATAGGGGACAGTTCATTTTGTCTGTTATTCTAAATGTAGGGAATGGGGAGCGTTGTCCAAAATATCAAGTGAACAGTGTTACCAGGAGGGATTCAAAGTGTATGTAAAATTTGGTGCAATTAGGAGAAACGGTGTGGATTTGCGATGAAGGGCCTAAACACAGGGAATGGAGTGGTCTGTCCAAAATTTATAGGGGACAGTGTCACCCGCAGGGTTCGAAAGGGTAAGTATACAAAATGTGGTTCACATCGGTGAAACGGTGTAGATTTGTGCCAAAGGACCTAAATGCAGGGATTGGAGTGGTCTGTTCGAAATTTCAAGCAGACAGTGTTACTCGTCGGGTTCCAAAGGGTATGTATGTAAAATTTGGTTCAGATCTGTGAAACGGTGTATATTTGTGCCGAAGGGCCTAAATACAGGGAATGGAGGGGTCTGTCCAAAATTTCATGCAGACAATGTTACTCGCAGGGTTCCAAAGGGTAAGTATACAAATTGCCGTTCAGATCTGTGAAACGGTGTAGATTTGTGCCAAAGGGCCTAAATGCAGGGACATTTCATGTAAACAGTGTTATTCGCAGGGTTCCAAAGGGTAAGTATACAACTTTTGGTCAAGATTGGCGAAAGGGTGTAGATCTGTGCCAAAGGGCCTAAATGCAGGGAATGGACTGGTCTGTCATTAATTTCATGTAGACAGTGTTACTCGCAGTGTTCCAAAGGGTATGTATACACATTTTGGTTCAGATCGGTGAAATGGTGTAGATTTGTGCCAAAGGGCCTAAATGCAGGGAGGGAATGGAGTGAGTGGTCTTTCCGAAATTTCATGCAGACTGTGTTACTCGCAGGGTTCCAAAGGGTATGTATACACATTTTGGTTCTGATCGGTGAAACGGTGTAGATTTGTGTCAAAGGGTCTAAATGCAAGGAATGGAGTGGTATGTCCGAAATTTCATGTAAACAGTGTTACTCGCAGGGTTCCTAAGGGTAAGTATACAAATTTTGGTTCAGATCGGGGTAAAGGTGTGGATTTGAACCAAAGGGCCTAAATGCAGGGAATGGACTGGTATGTTATAAATTTTACGTAGACAGTGTTACCATCAGGGTTCCAGAGGGTAAGTATACAAATTTTGGTTCAGATAGGTGAAACGGTGTACGTATCACTAACTATAACGCCAGCGCATGCGGATAGAGCTGTTCGGGAGCGCTTGTTCTACCGACTTACTGAACAAAAATCAATCTATAAGGTTACCTGAGAGGTGTAGCCTAATGCAATATAGCCTAAACTATTCCTCTTGAATCAGGCTATCATACAAAAAAAGAATTTTTTGAATCGGACTGGTAGTTCCAGAGATTAGCGCGTTTAAACACACAAACACACAAACTCTTCAGCTTTATTATATTAGTATAGATTATTAACATAAATATGCATATATATCTGTGGGACTCAGTAACTTCAGTTAGTGAACAGAGCGCGCTGGGTAGTTTGCTGACTGAACAGAGCGCGTGCGTGGGTCAAAGAATTTCGAAAGCAGAGACCATTTACTTTGCTTGGCAATGCTATTGTTCACAGCCTGCATGAAGTCAAGTGCCGATCAGAACTAGCATTCACTAATATTGTCACCGAAGTCGTTTGAAGCAATGCGCTGTGTAGAAATTGGGGTTGGGGATATTAAGGTACAGTGCTATTTCTTGTCTCATATTCGCCAGTTTATTTACGTGAACATATGGGACGGTGCACTTTCCATATCGGTAATGTATGTAGAATGATGCTGTGTTGCTAACTTCTGGACGTAGATTCATAAATTTCTTGCATATGTCATAGTATTTCCTTGTTACCGTAAAGGTACGTGCTGATTTTGTCTTTGTGTTTGGGATTGTAACTACAATGATTGATCCGATATCCAATTGGAACTTTCAAATCATATAATTCATGTCCGACATGTTGGATTTTGAGCGCATGCGCGAAGGTATCCTTACCTAATTGGTCAATGAATGAGCTCTGAATGGCTGGAGAAACTGTTTCATAATGAAGAATAGTACTATAATGACCCTCATTATGATACAGTTTTCTGACATATAATATTTTATTTCTCCATCGTCGAACATAAATCAATTTAAAGACTGTCTCCAATGATGTTGGGGAAGGTGCTGAATAAGATGATTCTGTCGGGAAAAGGTTCTAAGACGCAAGTAGGGTAATAAGTTAGACTTGTAACCAGTTGGCCAGTAAAATTATTTTGAACAAATATTGTAACTGATTTAAGTTCTTTAACCCTTAAGTACTGACGTAAAACTTTACTGCATAGTTACTGATATGAGGTCCCATGGACCACTTCCCTATTAATGGATTTAAAAATGATACAGCCATAATGGTTTTCTCTTTAATCAATTATTGTAATTAATCACCCCACATTGAATTGAAACACACAAAACATAAGCAAATAAAATCAAAATCTATGCCCAAAAATAATATTATTCTTAATATGGCACTTTGAATTGAACAAAAATAGAGGTATCGAAAATGTTGACAGTCTTTGTAGTCTATGATACATACACATGAAATTGAATGATGGACGTATAGTTTACATAATGGACAACATAAAATAACACTTAAAATGTTAACCAGTACAAATAAAAAAAACTGCAGCACTCTATATCAAGCTATCCCTCTGCGATGCAGTTCAGACATACTGTACTCTTTTGGTGCATTCTAAGCAGACCGGATGTTTGCACACATGACACAGGTAACATGTTTCTCTTTTTTTCTTTGCTGGACAGAAGAAACAGGTCTTCCGGGATTCCCTTGGCTACTTCTCATCAGTGGTTTATCCATGTGCCTATGATTGGAACAAAGTGATGATATTTTTACTTCGTTATGAGCTGAAACTCTTAACATTTCTTGTTGGCTCGATTGAAGACCATTTGAAACGATCTCTTCCGTAATAATAGCTTGAAGAATTATTTTCGTCCTCGGGAAAGGTCTTCCTCCATTTCAGCACCACTAGTCTGATATATTTGTAGCAGTGTCATGATCACTGTGGATGTAGTCAGAGTTTTCATATTCCGAAGATGATAATTCCAACTCACCTTCCGAGATATTTCGTAACACACGAAACACTTTGTCCTCAAAACACGGGTCAGATAGTCTAATCTTTGATGGTCTTGGTTCTTCACCCATATTTCAATTCAATAAGAACGTATGTTCTTCATAAACGAATATTAGCACAACACACTTATAGTCACACAATTACGGACGTGAGGTCCCGGGAACCGTGCAACAACAATAACTAACTCCAGACAACACTGTCAGTTCCTAACACCTTGGCAACACTCAGCGGACTGAAAGTTAGGAAGCGAGACAAAGGAACAGGTTTCCAAGGCCTCTGACCCATGCAAGGGGTGGTATGGTAGGAGGGGAGCGGTCCCGTGGACCGCACGTCAGTAATTGAGGGTTAATGGAGTCAAATTATTTTAATAATAATAATAATGTTATTGGTTTACGTCCCTTTTAACTACACTGGCTTTTAGAGACGCCGGGGTGCCAGAATTTTGCCCCGAAGGGGATCTTTAACGTGCCAGTAAATCTACGGACACGGCTCCCTCGCATTTGCGCACCCTCAAATACCAGCTGACTGCGCCAGGATACGAACCTGCAACCTCGGCCCCAGCAAACTCAAATTATTTTCAGACGTCTGAAACTTTATGGAGAAGAGAAAACTGCACCAGAAAATGAATTACACTTACCGGCAAAGAAAACAAATTACTTGAAAAATGCAACATTACTTTCATTTAAACATAAATATGAACGCTCTAGGCCTAGTACATAACTTACTGTTTTTAGCATGGAAGTAAGGTTAATTGATTTCCTGGATGTATTATCATTCTTCATGTCATTGTTTCACTCAACAATAGTGATTCATTGTCATGATGCTGTTTCCCGAGGAAAGTTGTGCGCGCCACCATTTCCGATCAGAGCCACTGCCCTGGCAACATCTTCAGGCCTCAAGCGCATATTGACTTCTGAATTGCACAAGAACAACTGAGGATATGGCTGTATTGATCTTTTCCTAGGCCAACAAGTGAAAAAAGAAAAAGGAATACAACATTGCATTGTTGACGATAGCGATGGCACGCACATCTATCCTCGGGAAACAGCATCACGTCAAAGAATCGCTATTGTTAAGTGAAACAATGGCATAAAGAATGGTAATGCATCCAGGAAACCAATTAACCTTTACTGTACTAGGCGTATATAACGGTGCAAGTTAGATCTGAACCTTCCGATGCGCATGTGAGTCCAGGTGCATTACGTCATCCCCCCGCCTGGATTCTTTGTCAACCAGTGAGCACATACTTCAACACGCGCTGGTTAGATGTTGCCAAGTAGTCATTATTCCCAGAACCTTGGAAGGGTACAGATGCTGTCAAGGCATGCGAAGCAAGACTGAGTGGCTCTGTACTTTGACAAGCACGGCAACAAGCTTGCTGTCAGGAGTGTGAGAAGTGGGCGCGCTCTCAGTTCATTACCACCAATACCAATGCTATGTCACTGAGAATGCTCCTATTGGATACTTTATGCTTGCATAATATAACCACGACGAGCAGCGAGCAGCTCCAAACAGCTGTTCCACCAAAGAGGGGAAATCGAATTTGCGCCTAGTGATTCCACCACTTCCCCTCCTAGACGAGACTCCGCCATGACAGGCCAGGTCTAACTTGCCACGCTATACCATTCATATTTATTATTTGAATGAAAGTAGGTTGGTTGGTTCCTCAGTTTAGGGACTGCGACAACGCGGCCATGTAGCCCCGTGTACTTTGGGTGTGTGTAGAATCTGTCTGATAACCGGTGTTAATTGTGATGGCTGTATTAGTGTGTGTTAACTGTTTTTAAATCAAGTAAGGACGGCAGACATTCGATTTTTCAAGTAGTTCCAATTTTTGCTACCAAACGACACCATCAACGACAACTAGTTCTGAACTTGGTTACTAGATGCCACCGCAGTCAGCTCCTGGCGACGAACTTTGGAACCTAGGAGCGTTAGTCAAATCTAACGTTTAATTTAGCTTCGTACAAGTGTAATTAGTGGAAGGTCCTTTTACATGCCATAAATCTATGACATGGGACCGCCGGCTTTTCTTCCCCTCCAAAGGAAGGCATACTGAGGGATTTTTAACGCTCTTAAAAATCCGATGACTTCGGCCGGGTTTGAACCCGCGACCTTGGGCATAGAAGCTCAGCATACTACCAACTACGCCACCGACGCCGTTACTTTCCTTGTGTGCTGCACCCCTTAGTCCCTCTTGAATACCTCACTATTTCCAGACCAAAGAAGTCGCGCCGATAGATAATTCAGTGTTAACAACCTCGTAGTGTCACTTCCGACCACGCTGTCTGCAGTTGTAACGTATGATTCAGTGCAGTGGGGCAAACCTTGAACTCGTGCAGACTAGGACCTCACGCTGAGTCACTCTGATTTACCTGCATCCTCGCAGTCCCACCCTTTACCTCGTAAACACCTCACTTCTCGTTGGAAAAATACAATAGAATATTTCCAAGAATTGGATTTTGACGACCACAGGAGGTGTTGAGTTATGAGGTCAGTCGTATGCATTGTATAGTTGTCTCGTTAACAATCGGCGCCTCAAACGTTAGCAACAATAACCATGGTTCCCTGTTGACCAATAACTGATGGTTTTCCACCAATAGAATGCATGGCCACTCCACGCGGAGTCCAGAGTCAAACGACGCTTTGCTAGCCCTCGCATCCTTATTATAATGCGACAGGACAAATGACAGTGCGATAGATTTTTGATCTTTCATTCTACGGTCGTAAGTGACACCAGTTATTGTTCGCCAGGCAGCAGTGATTCTTGTCAAGACGTCCATCGTTCGTGATAGTGATGTCAAGGTATTTGATTTTTTTCATTCGTGGCAGATCTCTCCCCATTTACTTGGTAGTTCCTGTGATTGGGAAGTTTGCGGCCGTGGCCTAAATTACATAACACCACAGAGGGAGAAAAGGGATAAGGAAAATAAAGTACACGGAAAATAAAAACCATCAGCCCTTGAATAATTCGAATTGAAGTACCTGGATGGAGATTGAGTCATGAAAGGCGACTTGAGAGTTGTAATATTTTTTATTTTAATGGTTGCCCAATCAAGTTGGTTTATAGAGGAAAATCCTGTTGGGCGCCAACTCAAATACAAGTAAATATATGAGTAGTTAATCTCTTGTTCCAAGCAAATTAAACACGAGTCCTCCATAATCTCAGAGTGTAGGGTATTATTAAATACCAACCCGGATACCATCAGTTTGTATAGCAGTTCTGACATTCACTGAAATATACTATCAATTACTGGGAATGTTACTTACGGTTCTGAGAAAATATAAATATATATAGTATATGTTGTACTGCAGTATGAGGATATGATTTTTAAGATCTTTATTATAAGGATTCTTCTTTGTTAGAAGCAGTACGGGATTATCAATATCATGCAGACCAGACACCTTCATACAATGTAATAAACTCTTCCAGTTTTCAATACAAGACATACATTTCTTTTTTAAGATCCAATCCTACCATAGGTAGGCCTAAACTTCTTATAATCAACTATTCTCTATTGTTCCACATTCCTTTTTCTTTGCCTTATTTAAGATATGCCACATCTTCTAATTCTGGATCCTCCTCTATGAATCCAACAGATTTGCACTCAAATACACCTAGTTCATAATATCACCACCTGAGCGCTACTTAATACTTTCCACATACAAATGGCAAACATCTCATATAGCTTCATAAAAAGTAACAGAGTGAACGAATAGAATTGACACCAAGCCACGTGACCTTGGTATTATAAAGGTACAACAAACAAAAGAACCCTCGGTTAGTTCGGTTCGCGCAGCTCACTTCGGCTCGTCCCTATCTTCCTCGACAATTAGGGACCAAGGAGTGCGCGGCTGGCTGTCAAGCTGCCGTCACATACCGTACTGTAAGTACCTGCAGTCAGCTCTTCAATTGAGGTTATTCCTTCATTAATGCTGCAAACACAATGCAATTAAAAGAACGAAAGTAAATGTAAAGTGACCGAAAGTATTAAGCACGGAGTTAAATGAAAATACAGTATATACGATTCCCTACTTGTTAACTATGGTTTAAAGAAATATACTGTTCCAATAAGCGTACACACACAGAGGCTATAATATCAACAACACGAAATAATGCATCAGGTGTAGAAAATTGCAGACGACAAATTGCCATAGACGTCTTCCCTTCCGCTATTATACGCTTCACGAGTGACTTTGAAACACCCGTTGCTTCACTTGTTGAAGCCACAACATTATAATTCAGTTTATGAACGGTTTTCTGTTCTCGTAGGTGAGCAGTCACCGGTACAATATAGAATATTTATCTAGCTTTTCCCCTTAATGCTCGTCCAGATTTGCTACCAGACTTCGAAGTAGAAGCCATAACGAAACTCAAATGATACTATTACTAGAATAGCATGGTACACAACACTATATACACTGGTCAAAACAATTAGGAGATCAGGTGAGATATCATACACAAGATACATATGGTATCGTCTTTTATTCAGAGTTCGGTTACAATTGTAATTTGTGTGTTTGTGTGTGCTACAGTACGATATTGTGCTGTCTCAACTCTTTACTGGAGGTTTACATAGCGTTTACTTAGAGCGAGGCACTATGGGGCTACCATAATACTGAAAAAGTCATTCTCGTTGCCCTCTAATATTGTGTGTGATCACCTCGGACGGCCAGGACAGTTGCACACCTGCGTGGCATGGACAGTATGAGGTTATCAATCAGCTCTTGAGGGATATTTGGCCATTCTTCCATGAATGCAATATCCAGCTCGGCAACCGTTGTGGGAGGTGCTGGTCTGGCTGCTATGCGTCTGCCAAGTGTATCCCAGACATGCTCAATCGGGTTTAAGTCCGGCGAACAAGCTGGCCACTCCATTCGTTCAATGCCCTCGTCGTCAAGCATGTTGTCCTCCAGTGCAGCTCTGTGGGGACGTTCGTTATCGTCCACCAAAATGAACCTATCACCTATGGCACCAGCGTAGGGCACAACAAACGGTTGAAGGATCTCGTCTCGATACCTCTGAGCAGTCAAAGCGCCATTCTGAACGACATAGAGAACCGTACGTCCGCCAATACTGACTCCTGCCCACACCATTCGTCCATCACCATAACATGGTACTTTTTCCTGCACATACGTGGGATTGTTCCGAGTTCCACGTTCTCTCCCGACGAGGGAACGACGATTGTCCGGCTGAACACAAAATCTTGACTCTTCTGTGATCCGAACCCGTTGCCATTCGTTACGACGCCAATCCTGATGTTTCTCTGCCCAGTTTCTGCGGGCTAAACGGTGGCGTGGTTTTAATGGGACACACACCATAGGCCTCCGTGCGTAGAGGCCACTTTCCCGAAGGCGATTTCGGACTGTTTGTGTTGATATTGCGTGTCCTGTTGCCGCCTGGAGGGTGCGTTGCAGCTGAGTTGCATTCAGCCTCCTGTCTCGGCGGGCTGTTAACCGGAGATAACGGTCATCTGCTGATGTTACCCGTGGACGACCTTGGCCTGGCCTTCTTTTAACAGTTCCTGTTGTCTGAAATCGCGTCCAGGTCCTGGAAATTACACTTTGGGACACTCCAATAGCTGCAGCCACCTCCCTCTGTGTCTGTCCTGCTTCCAACCTTCCTATGACTCTCCATGCAATTCCTTCGGGTAAGTCACGTTGTTGTTGCATTGCACTACCTGCTCACTACACCATCTGAACCCAACTGCTTGTGTCATTCGTTTGGCAGAGTAAACACACGTCCCCACGAACCCCCTCTGTAGCAACTTTCTGTTATTACCACTATCTCGGTTGCCGTAATGTGGTGGTATCCACTCCGTAGAACAAACAGAAAGACATCGAACCATTTTAGGCCATTCTGCCGATGACAATACGTCAGAACCTAGATATCTCGAATGATCCCCTAATTGTTTTGACCAGTGTACATAAACACATATACCATTAAAGTACACGCTACACGACAAGGGATTATAGGACTACAATAAAGAAAACGTATATAAAACTGACAAAACAATGAGAGCACGAAAATGGATTGGCTTCGAAGCACTTGTCAGCGCGTCTCCACAGTGTACTCGGTACGCCGGCCAGACTGCATGTGACCCCAGCGGCGGCTCGTGGGGTAGAAGTTCGGTGCAGCCCAACACACGCTCGTGTGCTGTAAACACATACATTTTGAATAGGTGTGTTGGGTCATCTAGCTAGGAGGAAATCTGGTATCGGGGTGATGCATTGGGAAGACAATGGCATACAAATCAACCGCTGTATTATTGTCATGCACTTACTTTAAATAGCACAACATAAGTATAAAATTAACTAAAAGAGCAAATATTACTCACATTCGGTCACGTCTATTGCTTGTATGTTAAATCTATTCTTCGGTCCTTTGAAGCAGCGAACTTGTCTATGATGTCATCGTAAAAGGGCATTGTATTCATCAAGTCGTTGAGCAGTGACTTCTCTAGGGATATGGTTGCCAGCGCAGTCAGCCTCTCCTGGGATGTTGAATTCCTTAAGTATGTTTTAATCCGCTTAATGCATGAAAAGATTCTTTCTACTGAGGAACTGGTAGACGGTATAGTAAGTATTAAACAAAATAATTTATACGCTTCTTTGAACACATCGTTAAGTTCATTCTTATTGAGCGACAAAATTATTTCCTCCAAACTGGTATTTTTGTAGGTAGAATCAGAATAGATGTACTGAAGTTCTTTTTTTAAGCTGTGTGTGTCAAATATCGTGGGATAAGAGATTAAGTTCTCTAGAGCATCAAAAGGGAGGATTTTAGAATATTCTTCAAACTTAGAGCTATCTCCTAAGCAAAGAAACTGGAGCTTCTGCATATCTTGAAATCTTGTATCAATTTCTACGGATACTATATCCAATATCTCAAAATACATCACTCGATACTTAAGGAAAACCTCGTTTTCTGTTTTTAAACCAGAATGACTTTTAAGTTCAATTTTAGTTTTCTTCTCAGCCATTTGAAAATAGGGTTTAAACGTTTCGTCATTCCTTTTACCTAGTATCAGTTGCCGCGTAGTGTTTATTTTTGAGGTGCAGAAGTAAATGTCCGGAGACTTCTTTTGGAGCACGTTAAATAATATATTAGCAAGCTCAAAAATGGCATTGAATACTATTGATAAAAATGTGAATTGGAAGCTATTAAAGTTATTAAACAACCCCTCTGATTGACGAATGGTCTTTTCGTCTGACTGAGGGTCGTGCATAAGTCTTTCAAAAATATCTTTCAATCCCTCCCACTCCTCGACAACCACGTTTAAAAGTTTTCCTTGTGACGACCAACGTGTATCCACACCAGATGGTATTCGTTTCGCAATTACTGAATCAGCGACGAAAGTTCTTTTGGCTGATGAATGAAAAAATGAGGGTATACCACCCAGACTCGCAAAAAAAATACGGCACTCTGATATGTTGCTAATACTTTGCTTTACCACTAGATTTAATCGGTGTGCCAAACAATGTACAAATAATGCTTGAGGGGCATCTTCCTTGACCTCAGTTTGAAGACCGTTTAGATGGCCTGCCATGACACTAGCTCCGTCATAACACTGGGCAATCAATTTAGTTTTGTAAGAAAATTCACTCAAAACAGTCTGAAGCAAGTGGAACAAAGTAATCGCTGTACGGTCCGAACTAACCTCATAAAAGCCAAGAAACCGTTCAACTAGCGCACCTTTGTAAGTAATATACCGAAGTATCACCGAACACTGCGATTTCTTTGTGATGTCAGTTGTATCGTCAACCTGAACTGAAAAGAAAGGGATTTCTAAAATGTCTTCTTTCACAGCATCCCTAATGGAGGTATAGATGCAGTCTATTAGCTCACACTGTATGGTTTTCGATTCTCCGCTAAAAACTTTCTTTATCGAAGCATAATGCTGTTGCATTTCTAATGAGCTGCTGCAGACTAGAAGTTTCAACAGTTCTTTGAAATTCCCTCTATTTAAGGAGGAGTCGCTCTCATCATGGCCTCTAAATGCCATTTCCTGTTTAGACAGAAATAAAACTGCATCGATTGGTAATCGCATGAAAAGTCTGTTAAGCCTCACATTCTAATTAAACTTTGTGATGTAAAGACGAGCATTTTCTCTTAAAGCATCAGCAATTTGATTCTGATTCTTTTTAAGTTCTTTAAATCCCACGGCACTTTTTATAGGCTCCGAGGAACCTTCGTTCTTTTGGAAAGACCTAGTAGCACAGGACATATTTTCAAATCCTGTGTGATTCCAGACTCCCTGTTTCACTCCTACAATAAGGCAAGGCCAACAAAAGGGTTTCTGCAAATACTGACTACCGCATAACCACGGATAACTACTATACCAAGATACCTGGAAATTTCGCGTGTGCACCTTTCCGGAGGCTGAACCAGTTTTTTTTGTGATATGTCAAAAGTGGTTGGGGTTGATTCTTTGATAACATTTCTTTTTATCCTCCTCCTTCCATTTAGAAAACGGAGTTTCTCTTAAAATACAAACTAAATCTACGGACGGTTCCATGTTAAAACTCGCCTTGGAGGGAACACTATTATTTCACATTATAAGAAAAGATTAAAATACGACCTCTCACTCTACATAGGTACTCGTACTTATATTTATAACATAACTGAATTTCAAACGCACTTCCTCTCCAAACATACACCAATAATTATTATGTTAAGCTTAGCACAGTACGGTAACTATAAAAACGCCACTGCTACTGTATGCTCTTCAAAAGCGCTCGTTCTATTTACACTTCACTCACAATTAATGCGCCATACGGCCACGAATCACAATTTAACAGCACAATTTTTACTGTAAAATAATACTTCGTACACCACACGTTGCTTCTTGTTACAACTGTTCCCGAACAGTCTACCAGCGAGGAGCCAGAGTTATATTCGGGTGCGTTCGGATAATATCGTTACAGCTCGTGTGAAGCAGCCCAATATCCCGCTTACTCGAACGGCTGCACCAAGCCACACCAAGCGGAATAGTTCCGCATGCATAATGCAGACGGTTTGGCGCGTTGTCATGGCAACCGTTCAGTTATACGTCACAAGTCAGCCAATACTGCTGTGAGCATTATTAGGGCTGCACTCAACCCGCAAGGCGCAATCGTAAGGAAACCGACTGCGGGGCTTGCTTAATTTACTAGTAAGTAAGAGCGCTACGCCGGTTGTGTAATCACAACATATAAAGCGCACTCTTCGTTCTTATTAACGAATACGGTAGGTTTTAAAGAGAAACTATAGGGATTCAGAAAATGATAAGACAATTGGTTTGAGAAATGTTCGTACAGCCGGGCTGTACCTGATGCACCCGAAAAGCCGCTACTGTGTGACCCCCTCCACCGCTCCTCTGTTACGTCCCACATCCACTCGGAGTGAATTTGCGGGGAAGTGAGCTTTGCGCAGGTTCTTTTGATCGTTGCAGGTTTATACCCGTTCCACAAGTCTTTGCCGGTTTGAAGTGAGTGTGCCGCCAACTGTTTACATCTGTCAACCGGCGCACCAGAGTGAGTGTGAGGTATAGATGGGCCGGTCATTCGTGAGAATTATTCTTAAAGCCCGAGTAGAACACTGAGACCACAGAATATAACCGCTACATTTCTTCCATAACAGGAAATCTCAAGAATAACCCGAAGAAGTTCTGGACACGTATATCATCCCGTAGAAAGACTCCCAGAATTCCACTTAACCTAAACCTCCATAATGAAGAAATTCCATTTGAATTGAGGTCCACACATTTCAATGAATATTTTCACTCAACCTTATCAGTTCCCGTACCAATCCCCAGTCCCCCCTCAACTTACTAGCGTCTGTTCTGATTCACTGTCTCAAATTTCAACGACCCCGATGAAATCCAAAATATTTAAAAAATTCTGCCCGCAAACCGATCTACCGGACCATCAGACATAAGCCCTATATTCCTGAAAAACACCTCAGCATCTCTCAGCATCCCCTTATCCATGATACTCAACTGGTGCATGACTTTCGGCACTTTTCCTGACTCATGGAAAAGAGCTGATGTCACACCTGTCTTTAAATCAGGCAGCAAGCATGAAATTTCCTCATACAGACCTATATCTATCGTCCCTATACTCTCTTCAGTCTTCGGAAGAATAATACATTGCCGTCTCCTCACTTTCACCAAACCACACCTCTCAGAAGAACAACATGGCTTCGTCCCTGGAAAATCATGTTTAACAAATCTGACTGCTCTGAACCATCACATAATTTCTGCAATAGATCAAAAATCTCAGCTAGATGTAATCTACGTTGACGTGGCCAAAGCATTTGATTCCGTGAACCATTTCCTTCTCCTCCACAAGCTAGCTTCACGATACAACGTACATGGATCCTCCCTATCCCAAATACAAAGCTTCCTGTCCAATAGGCAACAACGGGTAGTGCTTCCAGGGTCTGTATCGTCCTGGCTCCCAGTCTTATCAGGAGTAACTCAGGGCAGTATCCTGGGACCCCTTCTCTTCGTGCTGTACATGGACTATATAAACACTTGTGTGCAAAATTCTCCGTGTTCCCTTCTTCTGTACGCTGATGACCTCAATATATTCAGAAAAAAATCCAGTTCTGACGACCACGCTGACCTCCAGGAAGCAGTGAATACATGTACTGATTGGTTCAACATATGGAAGTTATCTCCAAATCCGAAAAAGTGCTTCAATGTGTCTTTATCACTACTGAAATCTGGAAATCAGGCGGACTATAAAATATGTGGAAATAAATTGGATACGGTTTCTCAGGTAAGAGATTTAGGTATTATTCACGATGATAAACTGACATTCTCTCCCCACATTGACCATATCAAATCTCGCGCAATGCGCAGTCTCGGCATTCTATACAGATTCACAGAAATTAAAGACCTCACTGCACTTAAATTATACTTTTCCACATATGTTCTTCCTATCCTAGATTTCTCTTCTCCAATTTGGTCTACTTCGGTTATAACCAATATTTCTAAATTGAACAGTGTCTTTAATTTCTTCATATCAATTGTCAAAGCTCACAATCCTTCACTAAGGCACTTTGCCAAATCCGACATTCTAAATCAGCTCAATTTACTCGACCTGAGAAGCCATCTACAATTTACTGACCTCTGTTTCCTAGATAAAATTATGAATGGTTACACAAAATGTAACATGCTCTTAAGCTACTTCCCACTCCATGTTCCTTCCCATTCAACACGTCAGAACCATTTACACCACATACCTCGCCCACGTCTTGAAGTACAGAAGCGCTCTATCTTCCACCGTCCACCTACCCTTAGCAACTCCCTTCCTAATATTGACATATTCTCTCCCTATCGAACATTCAAACATAACATTAGAAGATCCCTTTCATCCTCAATTCCTAACCCCTCACCCTCCTAATCACTCACTACCCCAATCACTCCCTGCGTCCTTCCCGAGATTTATCCCTTGCTGCCATCACTGCCAATTGTTACCTGTTATTGTTGTTGTTGTTTTTGTTAATATTATTTGAAATTTTTAAAATATTAGTGTAAAATGACCTTTTCATGGTTGTATCTAATAATTATTAAATAAATAAATATACACATGCGTTACCAAGGACACATTGCGCACTTTGTTAGCTTTGATCAAAAAGGTATGAAGGCTCACTGTGCTTGGAGACACCACTGCGCATGTAGTATGTACCGGTCAAGAAGGAACGGCCCACTTATACTAGGAGATAGTGTGTTGTTCTGCTGCTGGACCTTATAACCCTAGAACACCACACTCATAAAGTACATAGTGTACGTAACAATAACAGGGTGCATAAAGCCTATTCCTCTTTACTGGCTACCCCCTCTAAGTCACATAGCGCCACCAAATCTGCGGAGACAGAACGCCCTCCTAAATGAATATAAAATAATAATTTTCAACGGGGTCTAGTCAGCCTCGGGTGGCCCAAATGAGTAGAGGGGGTTAGATTCCCCCTCAGCCATCCTTGAAGTGGTTTTCTGTGGTTTCCCACTTCGTCTTCGGGCAAATGCCGGGATGGTACTGCCCCCATAAAATGAATTATTTGGGATGAAAATGGGAATATTTTTTCGAAGGCCATGATAAAATTTAACCAAGCAATATTGAGGTTGGAAGTTGGTAGAAAACAGTCTCGAGGCGACGTTGAGCAGGAGGGAAATTCCATCACGTGATTGTATTGCGCAATGGAAGTTTCCAGAAGCTTAGAATCGACCTAGCAACAGCGAATAATTCCAAGAATTGTTTAAACATTGTTATAAATTATCCGATTGGATATGAGCATACAGCCAATAAGAAGACGTTTTGAGAAGACGGGAGTTCCAGCAACTAAATTTTTATGGATATTTAACACATTTAAGCCCCTTGAGAGTGAATTTATATAATGGTAAAGAGAAGAATATGATAATAAAATATTGGAAATATTTTATAAGTCGATAGCAGGTCGCTATTGGAAGGAATAAGCGATTTGCTAGAGCCCGCGCGAATTTGAGAGGGAACGCAAAAAGGCGGCCAGAATCGATGGACTTGGAGGGGAGACGCCAAGCATCGAGGCTCTTTATTATCTGAATGTTAGAGAGGTCTGACGTGTTATGCCGGAAGAGAGAGGAGTTCCGAGTGTTTCACCGAGCTTGTAGAAGGTTGACTCGTGGAGACAAGGCATAAGCGAGGCGAGAGTTAGGAGATTACCGCGCCTTGAAACTAAGTGAAGTTGCGATGAACTTATATGCCGCAATTACTTCGGTCTGATCCACTTCAGAGACATTATTTCGACTACAGATTGTAGCTTACTATCGTTTTTAGTATATTACGAACTTTGAGAAAATTGAGAAGAATATTTCAGAAGATATAAACGTTTTGGCGAAGCGTGAGAAAAGTGTTTGTTTCCAGCGCGATAAGACACTTTTGTTCGAGCGACTACATTGCATGCACCAGACACAAGTGAGTAAGAGTGAATGTTAGCATTGCTTTTGTGGAACTGTATAACAACACCAATAAGATGAAGATGTATTCTATGTTGAAGAACATTATTAAGTCTGCTAATATGAGTTTAATTATGGACTAAATTAGTATGTGCGCCAGGGATATAAGCAGATAGAAGCGATATAGTCAGCGATGGAGCTTCGTTAAAGGAGTCTGTTCATGAATGTCTACTTGATGAGCGAACATGAGACTTGATGTACAACTGTATTCTAGTGCTTTATTGTCAGACATGAGCTCGACATTAACACCAGCGACTACAGAACGATGTTCATATTCCATCTACTTGAATGTTCGTGATGAGAGTGAGGTCCACGACTTTCTTTTCGAATGTCTTTCGAAATGGGAAGCTGAACTATTGACGCTGCTCGTTGTTTTGATGAAACTGTACTGTGACGGAGTAAGAAGAGACACGAAGATTATCAAGAGGTCCAGGGTAAACCCGGTCACAATGAAGATGATGATTGGAGGCCCGCAGTTCGATCCCGGTCGGAGCTTGCTGTTTTCCAGTAGGGGAATTCGTTCCTTTCCTGAGGTCACGAGTTCTTGGAGACGAGCTAGGATCCAACCCGAATCTTTGGAAGATGTAACAACTGAGTATTTTAATACTCTATCTTGAGCTTCTAGACTTCCAGACAAGGTAGCAGTGTTCACTAACTTAGTAGTTAGAGCTTTGTAGTGACATTTTTGAGCAGATCCTTTATCCATATTTCGACACAATATTTATGTACTCAATGCATAGTCATTTTATTCTTCGAGATTATTTGTAGTGATCGTCTTTCGACGCTTTTAGCTTTGTCTGTTTGAAATCCAGTTTCTGAACTGAGATTTTTTTTCTTGTTCGAGGAACAAGCATTTTGTCATTTCCTTTAAGGAATAGTAATTCATTTTCGACGTTTATGAATTCATTTTGAATTCAGGTGATAGACATTTTCGTCTATGTTACCGATTAAATTATGTTTTATTAGTTTAATTTGGGCATTTTATCCGTCTAGAAGAGACATCAAGAGAGAAGATATTGGTAGTGATGTATTGTGAAATATCATGGCATCATTTGGCAGAGAAACATTTAACGTGGGAACGATTATTATCGTCAGAACTCATAGACATTCGTTCAGAATGGAGATAATACGAATATGACTAATTGTATGTTTTATTGAAGAAAGCCATGAACTTTCAGTTATTTAAAATAATTTGAAGTTAGAATCTTCTTGGAAGATTTATTATTATCCGATGTTAGGGAAGTTCTTGTTTGACATCCTCGTCATGATCGATTCTTGTTGGACACACATATATAATTTTGTGATTAAGTATTTACGAGGAGTAATATAATGTCACGCTGTAGACATCATATTCCTTCATCGGTAAAAGTTGAACCCAGAAGTGTGAAGTTAAGATTCAGTATTTTTATTAAATGTATACACAACAGTTTAAATTTATCTGAGTAACGTTTTAAAAGTAATAGTGAGGAGGTCTGTATCGATTAGTCCAAAGGTCGTTAACATGTATAGATTAATGGTTTAACATTGATGTTATTGTTCAGTAGACCAGCGATTGGAGTGACAACGCTGAGGAATTATGCCCTTTTTAAGGAATGCCAGTTGAAAGAAGTGAAGGTGATAACACTTTGATAGTGGTTATATATATATATATATATATATATATATATATATATATATGTACGTAATTCCGTATGTAGTTGGCATACGAGGGTGTTGCGAAGGTGTTTCCGCATTTTATATTACAGTCATTGCGTGGGCATGACTAGGTTTGGCAAGGCATAAGGTGTGAGTTGACAGTACTCCTTATTTTATACACGACTTTGGATTAGAGAAGACAGGAGGGTCGCGATTGAAATTGAAACGGGAAATGGATATTGACATCTGTTATGTTGTACTCTTATTAAGATTATTAAACCCAAGTATGTAAAGACATATGTTTCACCTTGAGTGGTCGAACGTATTTAATCTATTATGACACCAGATCAGAAAGGAGAGAATGGTGGTAGTATTTCTGAAGCTGTAGAAGCTTATGAGGATCCCGGTTAATTGTATTTGACATAACTGTGAGATCGGAGCTCAGGCTCATGTATATTTTGAACCCTTGCAAAGAAGCATATGAGACACAGTTTCGGGGGGTGTAACAGTCCATTTCGTAAAGTTGTTGCTAAGCGCTTCTTATAACATGCGGGGTACCATATAACAAAATAACATGCAGGAAAAAGTGAATACCAGGATTAAAACATATGAATTTAATAACAGATCAACAAATTTACACTATTTACAATAAAACAAAACAAAACAAGGTCTCCCTAATGACTCCCACTTGAATTAATAAAATGCCAAACTAGGCCTGATCTCAGGAGAGATCGTAAACATCTGGACCAAATGTCCCAATTTACTACAATGACGTGCGTGTGCGGCTGTTCTACATGCGTTACGATGTGTACAAATTAATGCGAGATTCGTTACCATCCAGTAAACCTTCAGGGGACGAATCTGCATTGTCTTAGAGCTAGAGAGACACGAGGAACCAACTAATCACTAATTAAACAAATCCGACACTTCCTACACTAAATAAAATAAAATAATTTCCGCATGAAATTGGAATCAAAGAACTGCAGTAGCAAACAACATTAACGCCTAAAACTAGGACTTTTCAAATCAACACAAGTAAATTAACACGTGACCAATCAAGAAAAAGATACACATATGGCCGCTTGCCATTTTTACAAGAAAATGCAAAATACACCCAACGGTGTCACAACAGACAAATCTAACAATGAAATGAGTCATAAAAATCACTAGGCTCAAAGCCAACATTTACATCATAAAACAAATATTTCATTTCATACGATATGCGGTAATTCGTAACGGACAGGGCGAACTCCCAATTTAATTATGATCCAATGACAATTAAAAGAACAGGTTTGCAACAGATAGCTTACAGGGGTCAGTCGGTCAGCTGGACTGCCTAAAAGATGAATCACCAGACATAGACGGGCGCAAAGTGGAATCTGCACATCTGTCAACCCACGTGTCAATAACCTCGACCTGCCGTGGCACTGGTTCGAGTCTCGAAGAAGCGTGCTCCCAAAAGCACATAATATACGTGTGTGTGTCAAAATAAAATATCTTAGCATTTCCCACGGAAATCCAAGAATCAGCACTGGACAAGGTACAGTAGTCTCTAAGAGCGCTCTGCCTTTCCATAAAATAAAACCACAATATTATGAGGGCGGTAGGCACATCCTACCCCTCATCACGAAGAATCAATACACACACTTTGACACCATACACACACCAGAATCACACGTATGGGTTTGACAGAAACCTAAAATAAAGGACATAAAATATTTTCCACCGATTTGCGCTCCCAATCTAGTCCGTGACGAAAGAACCTGAAAAGGACTCAAAAAACTCAAAAAAATATAGAACTAAGGTGTTCAACAGTGACATCTTAATGTGTTGCGCTCGGCAACCCTAGTTTGAATAAAAACCTGTTCGTAAAACATCTAACAACTCTTACCCCCCTTTTCCTACTAAAAATGTATTTGAATAAAGCACCACTTGTCGACCGTGACGAGTTTCGCATTCGCATGAATAAAAATCAAATACACACGCCGTGCATACTAACAATGACTCATAAGAAAAATATATGATCAAGCAAACACTTTGGCCACGTGCCAACGTACATATAAATATAACAGTGTCGGCGCACAAAAAAATCCAAAATACAAGAAAAACAATGAATAAAATATTTACAACGTTCCCGCGTCTAATCTAACTACATATTGAATAAATCAATGATTTGTACGTCACCGTGCAGCTTGTAGAACTCAACCTCCATCCCAAGGCATTTCCCTACGGGAAATCTACTCGTCCATCGTCGACGTATTGGTAGAGGCGTAGCACTTCATTCCACCAATCGACCTTCCAGCAGACATCTTGGCGTTGCTTCTTGGAAAGAAATGTTCAAAGTTATTAATTTGCCTAGCTAGCTAGAATCGCTATGAGCTACTGACTTTCACTCACAATAAAGTCCTAGGCGATTACTCAACGTAGAACTGGCCCTATCTCAGCATTTGATTAATCACACGCACAATACATCACATGAAATATAACACAAAAATTTACAGAAAATTACACTCTTCATTCGCCACGCAACTGGCTTTTAACGAGTCTCTCAAATATGTCTACCACGTAGCGCTTATCTCGACTAGAGATCTCCCCTCCGCTAAGCGTGAACTCGGCTCCCTTGATGACAAAATGAAATGTTTGTCCAAACAGACGTGAAGTATGCTCACTAGAGCTTGATAAATCGTGACTCAAACTGGAGTGAACGTTGCTCACCAGAGCTCGATAAAGTTGTGTCCCAAACAGCTCATCACCGATCAATTTGTTTGAAACTGACAGAACGGGGTGGAGTGGGGGCAATCTGTGAAAATAATCCGTAGTTTTCACCTCACAGACTTGGGACTAGTATCAATCTTCTTCTTTTCATCCAAACGTCACATTGGACTTATGCGGAATTATATCGCATCGGCGGTTCTTCAGACACGTGTTTTAGCGCGCATTTTTTAGGTATGCCACTCTCCGCGTGGCTTAGGCGTCCTCTCTCCTGATTTGCTGATTCTATCGTGTATCGGTTGGAACTTCACTTCTGGGACGCCCATAATGACGCCGACTCGGATGCGCATTCATACTGAATTTGTCCTTGAACTCGGCTTAACCGGTCATCGTCAGGAATAACTACCACGCTACTCCTGTTGCAATAATTGCGACACACTACCTGTCTCCCCTTTGTCAATTTCAACATGTACTGCCTGGGCATCAGTAATAATAATAATAATAAAATCATGAAGACTTATTGATCGGCAAATCAATAAGGGTTCAATATAGACACTACTTATTTTAAAAGATTATAGCCTATGCTATTAGTGTCATTGTAAATTCATTCAGTATTAACTTTCTTTATTTGTCAATCGAGTGTATGATATGTTAGGTATAGGAAGTTTATTGATTATTTAGCATAGTGGTTAGCGTATGCATGTTGATGTGACTGGATGTGGTTTGTTTCTTGTTCAGTGTGAATGAAATAAACTCCATTGGGACGTCACAATGCGATGGTATGAAAGGAATAGTGTATAGAAATTTTGTTTCATTAGCATGTAGGATGTGTGTATGTTTCGCGTATTTGTCTGACGTGAATCTGTTCCATTTTAACATAGCTTGTGATTCGATGGAGTGGTGTATTTATGGGCAGGGTTGGAATAGCGAGAGTTTGTTAAAACTCGTTTCCATCCAAGGCCACTGCTCGGCCGCACACAAATATGGAGAGTTGTTGCGGACCGACAGGCAAGCCGCTTTTAAACCAGCCAGCTCTGGGAATGTAACGGAGTTTGTTATGTCATCAGACACGTGGCGAAGGTCGCGTGCTCTTAGCGCCCATATGTTCATTGTGAAGCGTGCCAGAGGAATGTAAAATGCACAGGGGTTTCTAATTGATGTATAGCTTGTTGTAATGACACAAGCTGCCCCAAAATTTGTCACAGCGTTCATGGAATGCAGTATTATCAGTGGCGTAAATGTGAAGAAGAAAGAAAGGGAGTGTGTTTTTATTTACTGTATGAATGTTTATATTTAGTTTACACCTTTGTTATTAAATTGTTTAGTTTATTAGAAGCCGCGTCGTTATGATTTATTTTAGATATAAGGAGATGCAACTGTGATACTCATTATAGTTCCAGATGCTGACCACGAGATCCCCGAGAATGAAAGGTAGGTGTTCTACTTCGAGCTAAGTGCATTTTATGTAATTCACAGTTGTGTCGTAATTTCCGCCACGTATATTCATGAGGGTCTTGTTGGAGTGGATCCTTGACTAGTATTTGCGCCGGAGCTGTCAGGGTCTACGAATCCAGCCTTGCTTCGGATATCCAACAGACCGCCTCTAGAATATACGGGGACAGTACCTTCTTCGAGGCCACGGCCGCCTTCTTCCCTCTTCCTTGCCTATCTATCCTAACCATCCCTTACCTTCCCTCATGAGGCCCCTGTTCGCTTTGCAGGTGAGGCCGCCTGGGCGAGGTGCCAATCCCACCTCACCAGTTGTATCCCTTCCGATTCGATGTTCCCAGCTCTAGGACACTGCCCGTAGAGGCGGTAGTGGTGAGTTCCCTCACTGAGTCCGTGGGTTACACCAACCTGGAGGGTAAACGACTAAAAAAAAAAACCATTATCAATCCTCAGCTTCCAATCCACTCTGATGTATCTGTACTTAGAAAAAGCCCATTAAAAGCCATATGGCCACCCATCATACAGGCAGAATCGTTGCAAGCAATGAATTTCAACATGAACAGGAAATGGTCAGGAATGTGGACCAGTGCTGCACATGATGACTACCAGGCTCTCGTTAGACCAGGTACACAGCCAGTTGGCATGGAACTACCGCGACGTGTTTGGAAGACACTTAACAGGCTCCGTACAGGCCATGGCATCTGTGCAGAGAACCTCCACAGATGGGGATTGGCGGCATCTTTCCAACGTGACTGTGGCAGTGAACATCAGACCATCAAACACATTGTAACATGCTGCAGCAGACGAGCTTATTCTGGAAGTCCAGAAGATTTATTTGAAGTGACGGCTACAGCTCTTAAATGGATTAAAGACTTAGACATTAACTTGTAGATTTTTACTATTTGTAAACTATGTATATCAGTTGCTCTTCAGTTGCCATACGCTACTAAATAAATAAATAAATAAATAATGTACGTAAATATCACAGTGGGGTCTGACCGACCCAGTCTAGTTGTAGTCATTTATATCGTATCTGACGAATTTCATCACTTGTTATTATTCTAGCTTTCTACTTTATAGTTAAAGGATACCGGAAAATGATTAGTTTGATGCTTGTTGCTTACATATTTTAATTAATAAAATTATGAATACAATGAAAGCAATTACAGCCTGGAAATTGCAGAGGTACATTATTTATTTTTTTGTTACCACTGAAGACAATATCTCTCAAGTTTTGAGGTAAATTTAGTTGGTTGGTTCCTCAGTTTAGGGGCTGCGTCAACGCGGTCATGTAGTCCCGTGTACTTTGGGTGTGTGTAGAATCTGTCTGATAACCGGTGTTAATAGTGATGACTGTATTAGTGTGTGTTAACTGTTTTCAATTCAAGTAAGGACTGCAGACATTGAATTTTTTCAAGTAGTTCCTACTTTTGCCACCAAACGCCACCGTCAACGACTACTAGTGCAGAACGTTGTTACCAGATGCCACAGCAGTCGGCTACTGGCGACGAACGTCGGAACCTAAGAGCGTTTGTCAAATGTTTAACCAATAACTTAAAGCTTCACAAGGTGTAATTAGTGGAAAGTTCTTTAACATTTCATAAATCTCTGACATGGGACCGCAGGCTTTACTTCCCCTCCAATGGTAGGCATACTGGGGGATTTTTAACGCTCTTAAAAAATCCAACGACTTCGGCCGGGTATGAACTCGCGATCTTGGGCATAGAAACTCAGCATGCTACCAACTACGCCACTGAATCCACTGCTGGGGGTAAATTTACAGTTAACATATAGATAGCTATAAAACAGTCACTTGGAACAAATAGCACTGACAGTTTCCTTTAGTGAGGGGTTGCAATATCCTTCACATGAGACACAATCGCACGCCATGGCTCGGTGACTCTGACAGAATTGCGACTTGAACCCGGGACTTCGATTTCAACTTCATACTAGGCAATGAATTCACTTTCGTTCACTCTCCTCAAAAACATTGCCAGAATCAAAATCTGAGTCACCACCGATAAGCCTATCCTGCTCACTGTCACTATTTTCTGACAATAATTCCCTTTTATTGCAATCTGACTGTCCGTTCTTGGAATTATCCATTTCATACACTGTTTCTAACACTAAGGAAGTTCATCTCACCTCGTCAATTACCTATCAAGAACTGAAGTAGTAGCAGTGTGTTATGACACACTAGGAAAAGACAAGCGTAAATACCACACTGAGGTCTCTATGACCCTAACCTATATTTACTGTATTTCCGTCTCGAGACTGTTCTTGTACGCTGACAGATCTGAATGTCGCTAGAGGAGGGTAGTGACCTATTATCCTAATTTGCGAACATGATTGTCTTAGTATCGTAGGGCCTCCGTGGCTTAGGCGGCAGCACGCCGGTCTCTCACCGCTGGGTCCGTGTTTCAAATCCCGGTCACTGCACGTGAGATTTGTGCTGGACGATACGGAGGCAGACAGGTTTTTCTCCGGGTACTCCGGTTTTCCCTGCCGCAATTTCATTCCAGCAACACTCTCCACTATCATTTCATTTCTTGTGTGATTCATTTAATCATTGCCACAGGGGAATGCGACAGGCTTCGTTAGCCGACACAGTTCATATCCTCGCCGTTAGATGGAGGCTTCATTCATTCCATTCCCTGATCCGGTCAGTCACTGGAAGCAGGCTGTGGATTTTTTTCTCAGTAGCGTACTGTTTCACATAAGAAAATATTCAATAGCCTAGTTTGTTTTTCGCAGGGTCCCTCAGACCCCAGTCTGGTGTTCCGCCAGGAATAATACCCATTCTACTGTAATAATACACAATTTTCGCGAAGGGGGCACATACAGCTCAAGGAGCCACATACAGCTCAAGGAGCCACAACAATAACGATTTTCATATTATAACTGTGCCGGCCACAAATCTTGTACAACAATGATATACATATCCAAGGAAACACACCTTGCTATTAGAAGCAAAGTTAAAAATTTTCAAAATTCAAATGATAATTATTTTTATCATTTTTTTAAAAATTGGTTCTTGTTTTGTGCTGACCTTCACCGTTTCCATGATATCTCCCGTGTTTATAGGGATTTTTGGAGTTTTCTTTTTTAATGTGGGTGTTAAACCTTCTGCCACAAAATGAATCTCGCATATTTTCACATTATTAATTAATAAATTAATTAAGCGTCATTATTTCCATTTTTATTCTGAGCAAACTAAAAAAATGTTAAAGTTTCATAGAAAGGCTAATTAAAGTTACAACGGTTTTCAGTGAGATTCATTTTGTAGCAGAAGGTTTAACACCCACATTAAAATAAGAAAACTCCAAAAATCCCTATAAACACGGGAGATATCAGGGAAATGGTGAAGGTCAGCACAAAACAAGAATCAATTTTGAAAAAATTGATAAAAATAATTGGCATCTGAATTTTGAAAATTTTTAATTTTGCTTCTAATAGCAAGGTGTGTGTGTTTCCTTGGATATGTATATCATTGTTGTACAAGATTTATGACAGGCACAGTTATAATATTATAATTGTTATTGTTGTGGCTCCTTGAGCTGTATGTGCCCCCTTGAATATGTATCCCTTGGAACTAGGCTATTCCCATATTACAGTACAAATTTGAAATACCCAACGGACCAATCGCTAAACTCGTGCCACAATGATCCATCGACATACACTGCACACTGTACCAGTATCCCTGGGAAAACAGATTGCGTCACACAACTGACGGCTTGTAGTTCATACATCTACCGCCGGCAAGGATTCGTCTGACGGTTAATAGTAAAGTACTGTATATTAGGCTATAAGATGCACTGTAGTGCAATTACTAATGACTCTAATGAGTCGACTTGACCTTGGAGACACACGTTTACGGCATCCTTAATTAACTCGTGTATGCGTTCTGACAGCAAACAACAGCCTTGGCTGCATCTCTACCTCTACTGACATCTATAGTGTGACAGCTGGAACTAATTGCAACAAAAGTGATTCTTGTTATTGTTGTTGTGGCATATATTGGTGGCTGGAACATCGCGGTCATATATACCCGTGTATTTGGGTGTGTAAGTGGAATTTGTGTGGTAACGTCAGTCACTGTGATATCTGTACTAGTGTGTGTGTGTTTTAGCCTACTTTTCACATTTTGCAAAAATGAGGAAAAAGTAGACTTATGAGATCGATCCGGGAAAATGTGTGTCTGTCTGTCTGTGTGTGTGTCCCCCCCGTATCAACTCCTAAACGGCTGCAGCAATCGGAACCAAATTAAGTATGAGTAAAGATGTATACCGGAATATATCAAGCCCATATTTGAAAATGATGTCAGTGCTACCAACTACTGAAAAAGTGCACTAGAAATTTGAGCTCCATGTTGTATATCTCGGAAGGTATGCATGGGAGCTATTCCAAAATTGGCACACATGTAGATAATACTATTTCAGTTTAATTACCAGGAGGCCATACATGACAATGCTGTCAAAATAATTGTAAGCCTTCTGATAGGCCCAGTTTTAAAATGCATATAACTTCTACACTATCAATTGGATTTCAACCAAATTTTGTACGTAATATGTGTACATAAACAGATAGCCTATGACTGAGCTTATTCTTAAGAGCCACCAGGGCTACCAACTGTTAATAATTGCTCTCTCTATTTTTTTAATACAAATACCAGAAAGTATGCAAGCCGACAGCTTTAAACATTGCACACGTATAGTACCTGACATTTTTGATTAATTTGGAGTAACTCATATACGTCAGTCCTACCAAGATGATTCTAAGCCTGCTGATAGGCCCAATTTTTAAATACATGCAACTTCTATACTAACAAATGGATTGCAACCAAAAATGGCACAACAATATATCATAATATTTAAAATTATTTCTGACCAGCATACGCATTACATTGTTGCCAACATGTTTTTACGCGTGCTGATAGATCCAACGTCTAACTGCATTTAACGTCCATTGGACTTCAACCAAATGTTGTATTCTGTACCCTCTGGAACTAAGAATATATTCAGTCACCAAGGCTGCCAACTGTAGTGCTCTATTATGCTACATTATACCAGGTATATTTCGATCTAATTAGACATTTCGATATTACCAACTTAATTTCGTCATTATTCTACATAGGTTCATATACTGTAGATTAATCATTGGCATGAATCTTAATTTTAAGAAAAGTCGGCTCTTTAGTTCGTCACGGGACTTCTTGTTAAATTGGGGATATGGTTGGGAAGGAGGCGACCGTGGCCATACGTTAGGCATCATCCCAGTATTTGCCTGGGGTAGAAGTGGGGGGAAACTCGGAAAAAACAGAAAATCTCCTATGCCGATTTTCGACATTATCGTGGAGCAAAAGTGCCATTTCTTGGAATCTTCTCATCCTAGTCAATTCTATAAACTTCTGCATAAAAATTGTTTCAGCACCCATGACTGTTTCATCTATACTGATGGCTCCCGTACTCCAAGCTCTGATGGAAATGGCAGTGTTGTCTGTGCCTTTGTCGTTTATGAGAATGATACTGAAATATTTGCAGCTCAGTATAAGCTCTCTCCCAGTTGCTCAATTTTCCAGGCGAAACTTTGGGATTTGTCTGTCTGTCTGTTAGGTAGTCAGCCCGAAGGCTGGTTGGATCCTCAAAAAGTACCGCCGTTACGTTATGTGAGTAGATACCCACAAAAACCCAAGGCAGCACTATTTTGAGGCGTTCTAGGCAAGAAGAGGAGTGAGGTAGTTTGCCATTGCTTTCCTCACTGAGTCAGAACAGTAGTCCTAACCCTATGAGTTGAACCTTTCACAGCATTCACAGGCACTGACTGTGCCTCGAATGCCATTACTAAGCCCCACCCATACCTCAGTAGCTTCCATATAATCACAGCCATGAGTGAGACTGAGACATCGGTGAAAAGCCACCTTTTACTCTAGCCTGTGCCAACTGACAAATGCAAAAGTACTGTATTCATCAAGAGATGGCGAATGTGCGCAATATAATGGGTTAAAGCTAACAATAAAAGAGTGAGGATTTTCATTGATTCACAATCCGCATTGAATTCTATATATGACAAATTTAATTCTAACCCAATAGCTGTCTTCATCACGGCAACAGCTCAGGAGTGCTCACATATATGCACATCACGGATAAGGAGACACACTAGATTGGCTGGTAATGAAAGAGCAGACCAATTAGCAAAATCAGCGGCTACGACACATCTTGAAATAACATATAGTAAGTCTCCAATATGTTACGTTAAAAGGCAGATAAGGAAATACATATTACACGAATGGAATATCGCATGGACATGTAGTCTGAAAGGATCTGTAACAAGAGAAATATTCTTCCCGGAAGTACAAAATCGACTGTTATCAAAATTATTAGTGGGAAACGTCGTCCTCATACAATTTTTAACTGGTCATGGGAAATTCAAGTCTTATTTTGATGACTATTCATGTTTTTGTGGATTGCCTCAATCGGTGTATCACCTTGTCAAGTTTTTGAAAAGGAAATGTACTATTTACAATGCCACATTAATAGCTGTAACCTGGAACTTTCAAAACCGCTGTATAATATTTTCAAGGGGACAATTTCTCACTTTCATTAACAAAATGTTTTGTAAACTATGTTAGTAATATTCGTATTTGCTTTGCTTTTAATCTACAACCCTAATGTACCTCTGTAAAATAGGGTTCCTATATGGTTTTTTGTATATTCAATAATAATACCAGCATATACCCTAGTAGTTTCTCTGAAGGATTTTGTTGTCGTCAACCTGAACTGCCCAGGAAGTTATGACAACAGAAATAACAAAACCTCTTACGGTATTTAGTTATGAAGACGACAGCCGGATGTGTGCAGCTATCAGCTTGTGTGATTATTCCGATGCATACAATGAGCGTAAATAACACAGTAACCTTCAACTACGCATAATTAAATGTATTTCTAACATCTTCGTTACGTCATCACCTGGGCAGATGACAGGTCAGCTTTTTGTCCTGCGCGGAACAGTAGTCGTGAATAATATGTCTGGCCACTGCTTGAGGATTACAAGTGCTACTACAATCATCAAACAGTTGACCTTGAGCATTCACAGACTCTCTCGGACTCCTTCATTAGAAGAAACAAATTCCCTCTCGGCATGCCGGAGACTGGAGCTAGATTTCGCCGGGCAAAGTAGAAATATGTTTCGAATTCATTAAATTTGCCAATTGTTGTGTACCTAAAATAAGTTACACGTGTTTAGCAAACGAAAAGCCTCATCTTCATCATCCCTCCCTATATTATTCCTCTAAGATCCCATTCCAGTTTTGTACCGAAAATAAGGTCCCATTAACACCAACCTACACTTATGGGGTACCTACAGGTTCAGCATAACCCAACGAGTAAGCGAAACGCACTCACTTACTCTTTAAATGCCTCACAATTAAATAAATACCTTAAAACATGTATATTTATAATGAAATAATGAAAGAATGCAACACGGTAACCATGGTAACAGAATCTCACAGGTCCATCTATTTCTGTAAGACGCAATGCAATTCCAATTCGTATTACATTACTGTGAAAGTTTCCAGACGGGTATAAGGTTATCACTGAACCAAATTAAGCTGTAAAATTACATACAGTATAATGCGCTTAAGGGGGTCGAGGGGCACTCTAGATTTTTTTCGCGCACTTTTCACGTGTGAGTGTGGTACGAAAGGTCTTTTTCACCCGACTATAAAGGGTCTCGAAAACCACATTTAAAGGCCCTTAAATTAACAGTGTCTGTGATATTCCCAGAAAACTAACTTCGCTCTGATATACCTAAGAAGGAATGACAAAACCCTAACCACTGCACCAGTAGCTGAATTGATAAAGTCTGATTATTCATACCAAGGATAAATCAGTCATAGCATTCATGATTGAGATTTTGCTAAGTGTACTCTTTACAACTAAAATATTCGCGTTCGAAGCCGCGACGGGTAATGCTAGTCATCTATATATTTAAAACAGTAAGGTGATTTTTGTTATCACGAGATTGAGAGAACGACAGAACCGATTTACTTCGTAGAGCATTCTAACGAAAGCTCTTGGCCTCTAGATTTGCAGAGTGTCTATAAAATAAACAAATATATTACGGTATATTTTTGAATTAATATAGAAAATAGCAGAATCCTTGACCCTCACGCATGCGCACAATCCGCCTGGGGTCATGACAAAATGGCGGTGAGAAGTCCATTAAAATGTAAGTTATTTAATAAGCTTCCATGTAATTGAAAACATACATTAACCAAGTTCTGACAATAAAGTATAATAACAGTATGAACGTATACGAATGTGCAACATTGACTTATTTGTATAATGAAATGGATTATTTCCTTCAGACAGCGGCTTTTGAAGATAATGAATGGCTGCGTCTGCTGCCAAACGAGAGTGCGCGAGTAGCATAGTTGGTCACTGGTCGTGGCCGAGTGCGGTACGTGTGTGCGCGCTGTGTGACCGCATTGGAAGAGGTTACGGTTCCTAATACCGGTGCTTCCTTAGTTCCACGTGTGTACTGACCTTCCGTGTGTCATTCGGACAATATTTTTTTAAGTAGTGTTCCAGATAGGACAACAAAACCAGAAACCCAGAAAACCCCGCTGAAAATCATGTCCGGATACCAGAGAAAAAACACCGTACGCTGCCAATGGGACAGGCAGAGTTCTCGCCCCTCACCAGGAGAAATTCACCGCTGGATTGGCGATACCCTCCGGTTGACTGTCGACCAAGTAGAAGCCATCCAGTTAAATGCGCACGAAAAAACCATGTACATCAAGGTAATCACCATATCTATTTATCAGAAATTGTTAAATACTTTTGCAGATCCTATTAAATTTCAGTATGATTCCGGCGAAATGACCAATGTTAAGCTCTCCACAGCGGATTCCAATTTTACCACAGTGCGTATATTTAATGTCCCACTCGAAGTACCCCCTGAAATTTTCAAATCCGTCCTGTCGAAATATGGCACTGTGAGTGACGTCAGGAAAGAACAATGGTCTTCTGCTTATCAGTTCCCGGTGTATAATGGAATACGTGCCGTAACTATGGAAATCAAGCAAGATATCCCCTCCACTGAGGCTTTTGGTGGCCATTCTGGCTATATAACGTATAATGGACAGAAACAGACCTGTTTAATTTGCAATGCTACCACACATCTCCGTATTAACTGCCCAAAGAAAATGATTCCCCTCGGTATAACTCCTACACAACAACGACGTGTACAATACTCGGAAGTTGTGACGCAGCAAACGTCATATGAAAACATGATCATTGATCAGTCAGCTGGGACAACACCAGGAGTGACCTCGGATACATCTGACGCAGAACTGATACCTTGCCCTGACCAGAGCTGCGAGACACAGAGTGCCCCTGTGCTCTCGGCAACCTGTATCGCAGCCTCAGAACCAACTCTGCCGTTACTACAGGCTGCCACAGAAATTTTGTCTTCACTGCCCCAGACTTCGCTGGTCCCTACCGACTCACTTAAGACTGTTGATCGGGGATCCGAGAACTTCTCTAAGAAGATTAAAACAAATGCCTCGATTGCCGTACCAGCCCCGAAGAATAAAACTGGCTCCACAAACGTTTCCGCAGCTGTGAAAAAGAAACAAAATCTTCTTTCTACGTCATCTAGGGACCCACGAACGCTCTCAACCGCTGACAGCCGGCCTATGAATGGCAGTCAAAAGGAACTATCTCAACCTAATTTGACATAGTGCACCAGGATAATTCTCACCTGTGTCTTCTTTCGAGTCCACCTTCCAGTATGTCTAGCACAGCTTTTATACTTCTCGTAATGGCGCAATTTCTCACTGTGGCCACTGTGAATATCAATGTAATAGAATGCCCTCTGAAATTTCAACTGTTGGAGAGATTCCTTCGAGATGCTGACATTGACATTGCTTTCCTTCAAGAAGTTGCTATACCGTGTTTACCCATATCTGCCTTCTACAAACAATACATCAATACCGGTAATACGAATAGAGGGACCGGATTCCTCATAAGACATGATATCCCACTCGCAGGTGTGCTATGCCATCCATCAGGACGCATAATATCTGGACACATAAACAATACCACCCTGATAAATGTATATGCCCCATCCGGGTCTAATAAACGTGTGGAACGGAAAATGTTCTTTCAACAGAGTATACTGCCTCATCTGCACGACGTTAAGGAAAAACTTATTCTTGCAGGGGATTTCAATTGTATTCAACGCCCAGAGGATTCCACTAGTCCATACAGAGGTGTCAACCCGGCTCTCAGGACCCTTCTTACCTCCCTACACCTCATTGATGCTGTGGATAGTTTAAGGGTGCCCCTGCCCCATTACACCTGTATAAGTCACAACTCCTCATCACGACTTGACCGCATCTACTTTTCACAGGAACTCATCCAGCCTAGACGATATGAAGTGATTCCTGCCAGTTTCACTAACCATCATGCTGTCGTATGTACAATCTCTTACCCCCATCCCATATTTCACATAGGAAGAGGTTATTGGAAGCTGAATTGCTCGCTGTTACTGGAGGAGGAATGCCAAGATATTTTCAGACAACACTGGATTCGATGGGTCCAACAAAAAGGCAAATTTCGCGACTGCACAGACTGGTGGGATATTTTATTTAAACCAGGGATCCGCCGCGTCTTTAAGAACATATCTTACCAACGAGGTCGGGAAAGACGGGATACAGTTGAATTTTACTATCGAGTTCTTCGCCAGCTCCAGCAAAGATCTGATGCTGGGGAGCGTATATATGACCAGATCCGGGAAGTTAAAACCAAGCTCCTGTCTCTACAGCAACGAACGCTCGCTCATATCAACGTGGCTTTAAAAGATCGTACAGTGCTCCCGGACGAAAGTGCAAGTGTATACCATATCGCCAAAGGACAACGTGAGCGGCAACGTAAATATATCCACCGCCTCCGCACCAGTACTGGAAGTGTCGTCACCTCCCCTGACGCTATACGTAGTGAAATATCATTATTTTATCAACGGTTCTACGCTAAGGCTCCCATTGATCCACAGCAGGTGACCCTATTGCTGTCATCTTGCAGTACCAAACTATCTCCGGACAACAAAACTCTGCTCAGCGCGGATATTACAGATGAAGAGATTCACTCTGTGGTTAAACGACTCCCAAACAACCGCTCACCTGGCATTGATGGACTGCCATATGAAATGTATAAACACTTCTGGCCTCTCATTGGCAAAGAATTTTGTCATGTCCTGCGTACCATTCTCCAACGTCGTGCTCTTTGTCAATCACATCACGAGGGTACCATAGTCCTCATACCAAAAACATCCTCTCCCATGGCAGTTGGTGACTTCCGACCAGTTACTCTGCTCTGCAGTGACTATAAAGTCCTTACCAAAGTACTTGCATGCCGATTGAAGACTGTTCTACCTGATATCATTGGTGATGAACAATGTTACAGTATTCCTGGAAGAACTCTGTTAACAAACTTAGCGATACTACGGGACCTACACCTAAAAGCCGAAATGCTCCCCACTGAGCCAATGAGTTTTCTCACCTTAGATCTTGATAAAGCTTTCGACCGCATCAGTCATGAATACTTGTACATGGTCTTGCAACACTTCGAATTTCCTGAAATCCTTATTGACTACATTCGTATGATAAATTGTAATGCTACGTCTAGAGTGCTCGTCAACGGTTTTCTTTCCCCTCTGATTCCAATACAACGATCAGTTAGGCAAGGATGTCCCCTTTCTATGCTACTTTTTGTCATTGTCCTTGAACCGTTCATTCGGACTACCCAGGTGAAGCTACAGGGTTACAAACTGTCCACACATGTTTTTGGAATGTGCGCCTATGCTGATGACGTATCAATATTGATCCGCACTGAAGAAGACATCTCCCACATCGATAGCGTCCTTCAGCTCTACCATATCGCCTCTGGAGCACAATCGAACCCCCAGAAAACTGCTTTGCTTCCGCTCAATACTAACTCAGTGATTACCCCACAGCCTTGGTTCCGGATAGTAAATGAGGTGAAAATTCTTGGCATTACCTGGAAGCAATCGCTTCTGGACACAGTGCAAGTTAACTGGACTAAGGTCATTGCCAAACTTAGGGGAGTCCTGATCCAATTTGGTCAAAGAAACCTCAATATAGTGCAACGAGTCATGGTCCTCAACGTGTTTGCGCTCTCTAAAATATGGTATGTCGCACAACTTTTCCCACTTCCCAAAATGTTTGAGAGCCAATTGGCAAAATATACAGGTTGGTTTATATGGCAAGGATTTTTGTTCCGAGTACAACGGGAACAGTTGTATCTCCCATCCCGGCAAGGCGGGCTAGGGCTAACAGCTCATGGCATGAAATGCCGTGCACTCCTCTGCAAGAACGATATCACCATTCTTTCCCAACATGACACTTTTACGAAAGCGCTATACAAAGATATTCGAAACACAGCCCGTGGTTGTGATAGAGCTTTGCCGAAGATATTTAGGGACCATCAACAGCACCTTCTGGAAACTGTTCGCCAAATGCCATCAGGGATTGTTCCAACGACGAAAAGTATCTATAACATGTTGCGGCAAGTGGTACACTCCAAACCGCGAATAGAGGCCACCACCCTCTATGTCCATTGGCCCACTGTTTGGAAAAATTTTGGGGCTATGTCCATTTCTTCTGCTGTACACTCCCAAGTTTTTATCTTCCTCAACGATCTCATCCCAACCGCTCTACGGCGATATACCATCCATCTTGAAGCTTACCCATGGTGTACTATATGTGGTCAAACTGATACGGCGATACACCGCTTCACATCATGCACGCGAGTTGCCTCCACGTGGCTGTGGTGTAAGGGAAAAGTATGTCAACTATTAAATGTGCCCTCGAATGACCTTGATGACAGGAAGTTGGTTCGTTTGTCGGTGACCGCCTTCCCCCAAATTAAACAGACTGCCATTGTGTGGATAATGGGCCAATATGTACACTTCGTGATGGACAATGATCAACATTTCTCTTTCCTGGATCTCAGGTATCACCTGGAAAAAGAGCGTTGGAAGCTTAGTGAAAGTGGACAATTATACGATAAATATTGACACTATCTGGATTTCTTGTGATGTATTAGTCTGGTATTTATCATATCTGAAAATTCTGTAATTCTGTAAAGAGCTAAAAAAAAAAAAAAAAAAAAAAAAAAAAAGTAACTTTCTGGTTAAGGCGACTGACTGTGGTTCGAAGGTCACCAGTTCGATCCTGGCCCTCGCCAATATATATTTTTTTACCACTGAAATATTGTTTAATCAAGGAGTATTAGTAAGGTTTTATGTCTGTTAAAGATACATATTTCTACATTCCCACTCAATACGTTTTATTTCCGTTTTACCATTGCATTACAGCGTGTGATCAAAAGAACAAACTGTTGTCCTCAGTACGCGTAGGTAATCTGTGAGTACGCCGTTTAAATATCTGCAATCAGTTCCTATAACTGACAACAGATGGCAGTACATCGCCCATATAGTACCAGTAACAGACAGCAGATGGCAGCACCATTGCATCGATATATTTAAAACACAAGACATGACACGTTTACACGTGATGGAGAATTATAAAGGAGGGGAATATTTAAGAAGGGAAATTTTGAGGAACATTAACCGACAGTTGAATGTGTAGGCTATGTTGTTTATGTACCTTAATATTGCAATTTCTTCCCAATGCTTCGGTGGTCAAGTTATTAGTGTCCTAGACTAAAAGTTATAATTATGCATCGTCGATATTCTCTTAAATTATTAAAGAAAAAAGTAGTTTTCCAGGCACTCGCGCGTGTCCACAATTGCTTTCGCCATGAGAGACACTTGGCAAACATAATTCGTTTGAAGGGCTCCGACATCGTAGTCACTCAGCCCCGTGTACTTGGGTGTGTATGTGTGAAATTTTCTCTCATAACCTGTGTTATTGTGATGGCTGCATTACTGTGTGTATTTGTAATTAAGGTGGTAAATGGCAAGGAGACGGCCAAGGCCTTAAGTTAGGAACCATCCCGGTATTTGCCTTAAGTGGAAGTGGGAAACCACGGAAATCCACATCCAAGATTGTCGAGGTGGGAATTAAATCTTCCTCTTCTTAGTTATACCTCAAGAGACTGAATGTGCCCCGTTTTTGCCATCCGACCAGAATTAAATTTCTTGGCAGAGCAGGAAATGTAACCCTGGTCTCCGGGGCGATAGACAAGAATAGGTGGACCTCCATGTGTTAGTACGATTTTTGACATGCACGGGACATAGAATTCAAAAACTGCCTCCATTAGGGTGACTGCCGAAGTGAGTATTGAGTATAGGCCTACGGTCGTTCCAGTAGTTGGCGAAGTGATTATGTTCCCTTGCAAAATGTACTGCCATAACCTGTAACAGGTGATGGAAATTGCTTATTTAGAGCTGTTTTGTACTGTTTATAACAACATGAAGAACGTCATTCTGAGCTGCGTTTTCAAGCTATTACAAAAAATTTCGCTGGCAGGAACAATTATAAGGAATTTATTTTAAGCGATCAGTCTCATCGCATTCTCCTCACCAACCAACTTGAGTATGAAAGTCTCTGGACGGTCATGTTGAACTTCATTGTATAAGACAATTGTTTAATGATTATTTGTTCAGAGTATTGAGTCTAACTACGCAGTTGATTTCGGCAATGGAAGTATTATTTGCCATTTAATATTTAGCGGCTCCGTTATTGCCGGACACTATAGTGTTATCGAATAATACGAAGCCACATTTAAAATCCAATATAAATAGGCCATTTCAGAAACAATTCCAGATATTATGCAGTACAGTGTACTGTAAGGTCTTTGACGATCAAATGTAAACATTGTTCTACATTGTATTTCTCTTGCGTAAAATCTATGCGTGGTTACTTTGATCTTTGCTGTTGTGAGGGTAAAATTGATCTGCTGGAATATAACATATTTGCCAAGCTGCAACAATGTAATGATATTAATTTAAAAGTCATTGAACTTATATCCAGTAGTTCAAACACATACATCAGCGTTAACAGATTGGATACTGAAGATGAAAGCCAGCTACTTCATTTCCCTATTATTGAATTTTTCAATTCCTTGGAATTAAGTGATTCGCCTCCACATACTCCGAACGTTTGAGCCATAGTTATGCTCCTTAGAAATCTGAACGTTTCCCAAGGACTCATATATGGTAATATATTAATTGTAAGAAATATGTAAGAAATTGCTTGGATTCGGATATAATAGGTGCAGTAATATTAGGCAGAGAGCTCAAATCCTACGACTTGATTTAACGCCTTCCGATAAAACACTTGCAGGTACAGTACATTTTCTTTTAATAGGCAACAATGTCCTATTCGCTCGGCCTACTTTATCACAATCAATCAAGCTTAAGGAGAAACTCTTGAACGTATTGGGCTATTTACCTCATCACGTTTTAAGTCATGACCAGCAGGATAATGAAGGTACAAAAAAGGTCCTGTATGGGATGGTAAAGAATAAGAGGCGGAAGGATCCTACGAATTATGTTAGAATGGTGAACAAAAGGGGACAAGAGATAGAAAATAGGGAAGAACTGAAGAAAATGTGGAAATAATACTTTGAAGAACTCCTAAACCCAAATGGAAACCACGGCGAGGAGGAAGAAATCGGGGAAGAGGTACAGTAGATGAACTGCAAACAGAAAAGGACTTAACATGGAAAGAAGTGGAAGATGCAGTGAGGAAGATGAAAGGAGGGAAGGCACCGGGTGTGGATGAGTTGAGTGTGGAGATGGTGAGAGCAGCAGGAGAGGTGGGGATACAATGGTTGTACCGAGTGACGAGGACAGCATGGAAGGAAAGGAAGAAATAATAATAATGTTATTGGTTTTACGTCCCTTTTAACTACACTGGCTTTTAGAGACGCCGGGGTGCCGGAATTTTGCCCCAGTAAATGATCTGCAAGGTAGTAGAACAGAATGCAGAAACTATCGGGGAATAACACTGATGAGTCATTGTGCAAAGATGTTTGAGAAAGTTTTGGAAAGGAGAATTAGGACAAGGATAGAAGGAGGGATGAGGGAAGAACAACATGGCTTCAGAGCAGGAAGGTCACCAGTGGATTTGATTTTTGCTGTAAGGCAGTTACAAGAACAGCACGATGAGTATGGGACAGATCTACTGATGGCCTTCCTGGACATTGAGAAAGCATATGACAGTGTATGCAGAAACAAAGTATGGAAGTCCCTGGAGGATATAGGAATGGAAAATGGACTATAAGGAGGATAAAGGAGATGTACAAGGGAAGCGTGAGCTGTGTGAAAGTGGGAGGAGAGAGATCGGACTGATTGGAACAGAGAAACGGCCTGAAACAAGGAAGTGCACTGTCACCGTTACTTTTCATTTTGGTGATGGATGACATAATGACCCGAGTGGCACAAGTAATTGGGGAAGGAAAGATGAAAGCAATGGTGCTTGCAGATGATTTGATGATTTGGGGAAACAAGGAGGAGGAGGTACAGGAACAGTTGGACGTGTGGGAAGGAATAATACAAGGTTATGGGATGAAATTTAGCATAAATAAAAGTGAGATGGTGATCACAACAAGGAAGAAGGAACGAACCACAACAGGAATAACAATTTGTGGGGAACAGCTGAAGAAAGTGGAGAGTTTCAAGTATCTGGGAAGCCTGATACAAGAGAATGGAAGAAACGATAGAGAAATAAATGAGCGGGGGAGACAGGCAGAAGCATTCCGGAGGAGTGTGAGAAGCATGTTATGGAGCAAGAATGTCCCTCAGAACAGCAAAAAGATCATATATCGGACGTACTATGTCCCTATCCTGGCGTATGCCTCGGAGACCTGGGTTATGAAAGGAAGGGAGAAGAGCAAAATACAGGCCAGTGAGATGAGGTTCTTGAGAAGCAGTATTGGAGCTACAAAGAGGGAAAGAATAAGAAATGAGAGGACCAGAGAATTAATGAAGGAGGAACCATTACTGGATGGTATAGAGAAATCTAGACTTAGATGGTATGGACATGTAAAACGAATGGAGGAGAAGAGGATACCCAGGAGGATACACGAGACGAAGTGGGAAGGAAAGAGACCCAGAGGGAGACCGAGAGACAGGTGGCTGAAGGGGGTGGAAGAAAGCGTGAAGAAGAGAGGAGAAGACTGGACAAGGGTGGAGGCTGAGAGATGGTGGGAAGACAGAAGACGTTGGAGAGGCTTTTGTTCCAAACAGACCCGGCCAGTGGCTGGAAACTGTGCATGATGATGATGACCTCATCACGTTTTCAGTCATGACCAGCAATATGTTGCAATGCTGAGAGTGCTATCTTTTGACGCCCTTAAAGTTGCAATAGTGCTAAAAAGTAATCGTACTAAGAATGTAACTTATATAAGAAACTTCTTCAGTAAATTTGTTTCCCTTTGTCCGTCATGTTTTGACGGGTTTCATCTAGTTTCTATTATTTCAGTAGTATAGATCCCTCCTGTGGCGCTCACAGGCGACCGATCTTGACAATGAGCATTCAAATGAAAGAAAATAGACATTAGCAGTGACGAATTGCACTATAATTTCATAAATACCTATAATTTCCTTAAAAAAATGACTTTAAAAATGTACGAAGTGTGCGATTTGCAAACACCGTTGATGTAGGTAAATACGCTCCATAATTGCTGTCCACGGGCCGCTGTGACGCCTGTTTCATGTCATATTGACATTCTGAGGTCTTTCCTTTATCCTGAAATGTAAATAGTGTTCTATAATCATTTGGTTGAAATAAAAACATAACAACCTTTCTCCTTAAGTCTCTCATTATAAACCTTTTGGGGAAAGTGTGGTTTATGAACAAGCGAGATTTCTCGCACGGGTCCGCTAGTCTCCTTATAATTCCGAAAACATTTTGCTCATCCCATGGATTAAGGGTGGCTCATTTCAAAAATTATTTCAGACAAAAGTTTTAGCTAATTTTTAGATCAGTATTCGCCACTTCACACGGTTTTGATATTGTGGCCATTAACCCTAGAAAATAACATTATTCAATAGATGCTTAGTACTACTAATACGTTAAATTTACGTACATTACGAACGAACTGTGTGCTAAGGAACCAATTAGTTAAATGGTTGAAATTAATATATGTATCGTATGTAACACTATTTATATACACTGAATCCTCTGTAGTCTTCGAAGTTTAATACGCTAAGTTCCTTCACAAATACAACAAATACAGAAGTCGTTTACTTTGACGTAAATAGCAGTACGTAGTCTCTCCGGCCTCCTATACTGTCTCTGGTTTCTATGAGGTTGTTTTTATAATCCATCTGAAGTGATGTGACAAATCTAAATCACTTTCCCCACCTCTTTGTTATTGCCATGGAGAAACCAATAAGTTAAATTCAAGGATTGTTTCCAGGCAATTCTTTGCCCCATGAGTATGCCTCTAGAGCTGATTGGCTTTAATATCAAAAGCATTGACATCACCACCATAGACCAGTAGAAGTAGTGAGGTGGTAACAGATGTAGAGGGAGTTCTAAGCAATTAAATTATTTATGCAAGTAAATTGTACGTACTGTATGTTAGTATTGTAGAGTTAAGGGAAGAATACCTTTTTTTTTTCTCAATCTCCATTTTTCCACACCTGCTATCAGAAAACTTTTCTCCGTTACGTTTCTGGTCCTTATCCGAAGAATAATACGAACTTTGAATGGATTCCCTTTTTAGCCTATTTTCATTTATGAAAAATAGGCTTATGAGTTCACCTTTTGTCCGTGTGCCTGTCTGTGTGTGTGTGATTCGTGTGTGTTCCCCCCCTAATAATTTATAAATGGCTGGAGCGATACCAATGAAACTTGGTACGTTCATTGCACTATTCCAGGCGACCCCGACCGTGCCCTTCAAATTTTGTTACGTCTCACCAATCCAACATGCTGCTGTGCGAAATATTTCACCAGCATTCAATATCTCCGAAACTATTACCGATATCACCCTGGAATTGTGTACGGTGATAAAGAGAACTACTAGAAGTTCACCTATGTGACTTTTGAAAACCTGGTAACTACAAAACTAACATGGCGGCCAAGCGAATTTGCGACTTTTAAATTGACTTTTCTTACGATTTATTGATCCAAACGCAATGGAACTGGGTACAGCAAATGTGTATACACATTGTAATGCACTGGTATCTAATTTAGTTCAATTGTTTACATAACCTCAAGATGGCGGCTGTGCGAGTTTTAAAATTAAGTTTTAATTTCTTGTGTCGTAGTCATGCGATCGAAGTGAAGGTTTGAATAATGAACCTACGCAATAATTTTCCATTTAATGGTACATGACTCTATGGCCTTTACATATAACAATCCAACATGGCGACCATCCGAAATATTTAGACGGTTCTCAATATCTACGAATCTATTACAACAATCAAACTGACATTTTGTATGTTGATAAAGGCAATTAACATAAGTAGGTTATATGAAAATAGACTTTAGTTCTCCACAGAACTACTTGTTTCACATGCGGTACTAAGCAAGTTATAGCGATATTTCGGTTTTTCGATAAAGCCCCCGATTTCCACTCTCTTGGTCCGATTTTTCCCATTAATGTACTCGACTGGGATTTCCAAATTTTATGTATACATTTGTAAATGCTTGGTGTAAAATGACGGTAGTTATCGTGTCAACAAGGAAGTGATACAGAGAGATAGAAATCATATCTATTATTTCCGTAGTAGGTGTAGATCCCTCCTGTGGCGCTCAGAAGCGACCGATCGTGACGAATGATAATTCAAATGAAAAAGAATAGACATTAGCAGTGATGAATTGCACTCTAATTTCATGAAAATGAAAATCCACAGCCTGCTTCCAGTCTCCGACCGGGTCAGGAATGGAATGAATGAAGCTCCCATCTAGCGGCGAGGATATGGACTGTGCCGGCTGCTGAGGCCTGACGCACTCCTCTGGGGCAATGATTAAATGAATGACAGATGAAATGAAATGATAGTGGAGAGTGTTGCTGGAATTAAATTTTGACAGGGAAAACCGGAGTACCCGGAGAATAACCTGTATGCCTCCGTTTTGTCTAGCACAGATCTCACATGAAGTGACCGGAGTTTGAACCACGGGCCCAGCGGTGAGAGGCCGGCGTGCTGCCGCATAAGCCACGGAGGCTTGAATATCTATAATTGCTTTAAAAAATTACTTAAAAATGTACGAAGTGTGCGATTTGCAGATACTGTTGCTGTTGGGAAATATGCTGCTTATTTGCTGTCTACTTCACATTTTAACCGCTGTGACGCCTGTTTCATGTCATTTTAACATTTTGAGGTCATTCGTTTATTATTTTTTAGAAACAGTAGGCTAAATCAAAGGAACGAGTAGCCTACTGAAATCGTATAATTTCATAAATATCGAATAACCGGTTGTGTTACAGCTCAGCTGACATTAGAAGTGACGAAGTGCATTCTAATTTCATAAATATCAATTTTTTTAAGAAGTGTGCGATTTTCGAATACTGTTGCTGTAGGAAAATACGCGACATCTTTGCTGTTCAGTTCGTACTTTGGTCGTAGGGATGCCTGTTTCATGTCTAAACTATAAAACGTTAATTCACGTATAGGATCGCAGTCAATCAATGAACTCAGCACACAAATGACATTTGGTTGAAATTAATAAAACCATAACAACCTTTCTCCTTAACTCTCTCATTACAAACCTATAGGGGAAAGTGTGGTCTATGAACATGCGAGATTTAAACTTTTAAACTGACGGTGGTTTTCGAGTCTGGGGGATGTGAAAGGCCAAGATATGGCGAAATTTTCCGGAAATCGTAACATAGTAGCCCTTGCAATTGGTAGCTTTCTCATGAAATCTACATAAAAGCAAGCTTTGAGTATTATTACGTGGCTCTTAGAACTTCGCGTGATCTCAAACAGCTGACGTCACTTTTCACTTGAAAAATCTGACATGCATTATCAAGTAATCGACGGCGATTTCGGTGGCGTAGTTGGTAGCATGCTGAGCTTGTATGCCCAAGGTCGCGAGTTCCAACCCGGCCGATGACGTCGGATTTTTAATTGCGTTAAAATCCCACAGTATGGCTTCCTTCGGAGGGGAAGTAAAGCCGGCGGGCCCATGTCATAGATTTATGGCATGAAAAAGAACCTTCCACTAACTACACCTGTGAAGAGACAAACTTTGTAGATAGAATTCATAACGCTCTTTTAGTTCCAACGTTTGCCGCCAGGTGCTGACTGCTATGCCATCTAGTAGCCAAGTCTGCAAGCTAGGTGTCGTGGACGGTAGTATTTGGTATCAAAAGTAGGAACTACTTGAAATACTGTCCTTACTTGAATTAAAACAGATAACACACACTAATACAGCCATCACAATTAACACTGGTTATCAGACAGATTCTACACACACCCAAAGTACACGGGCCTACATGACTGCGTTGTCGCAGCCCCTAAACTAAGGGACCAATCAACCAACCAACCAACCAACCAACCAACCAACTAATCGAATCTGGTCCACCTATTTCAGAGCTACAATCATAAATGTTCATGGAAACACAGCTTATTAATAATTCAGTGTCGATTGGTACTGTGCATTTAATTCAGGCACCCCAGGAAGCTCTCAACTAATGAGACGTGGGTTGGTGACAACGGGTTCCCAGCTGAATCCTTCATTGCTTCTATTTTTCTCTTCCTGTTGCTGTAGGAGCTTAGCGAATCGTGGTAACGTTTGATGGCTGTAATTGGAACCGAAGCAGCCGTGGCTTTAAGTTAGGAACCATCCTGACAGTTTGTTCAGAGGAGAAGTGGAAGACCATTCTCAGGCTGGCTGAGATGGAAGTGTTCTTCCTCACGAGGCTCAGTGTTCCCCGTTCCAGGTCTCAGATCAGAATGAAATTTATTTGCAGGGCCGGGAATCGATCTCAGACATCAAGGGCCACAGACAAGGATACTAGTCACTATACCACTGACCACTTTGGAACGGGAATGGTAAGAGGTAGACACACATAAACATGCTCAAGGAATGTGTTGATTACTTCAACTTGCCTCTTGTGAATTTGTAGAAGTAGGTTTTAACGCGCCTTATCATATATATTATTTCACTAATATAGATCCCTCCTGCGGCGCTCACTTGTGACCGATCGTGAAGAACATTCAAATGAAAGAGAATAGATATTAGCAGTGAGGAATTGCACTCTAATTTCATAAATATCTATAATTTCTTTAGAAAATGGCTTTTAAAAAGATGTACGAAGTGGGCGAGTTGCAGGTACTGTTGCTGTAGGAAAATACACTCCATATTATTGCTGTGCACTTCACATTTTGGCTGCTGTGACACCTGTTACGTGTCATTTTAACATTCTGAGGTCTTTCCCTTATCATTTTGCATGGATTTCAGAAACAGTAAATCAAAGGAATGAGTAGGCCTACTCAAATCGTACAGTTTCATAAATATCGAATAACCGGTGAGTGTTATGATGATCCAATTTTCAGTGATTGTCTTCTTAAGTTAGGGAACGTAGAACTTGGAATTCTAACTGAAATGTAAATAGTGTTCTACAATCATTTGATTGAAATAAAAACATAACAATCTTTCTCCTAAGTCACTCATTATAAACTTATTGGGGAAAGTGTGGTTTATGAACATGCGAGATTTTTCACACTGGTTATTCATTTTGTAATTAAATAGTTCCTAGGTTGATTTGTTAACTGATTAACTGGTTGGTTTATTAATTGGTTGGATAGTGTTTATCTGGTTGGTTTGTTAACTTGTTAGGTTGTTAACTAATCAATTACATTCTGAACTGATTCGTTGATTTGTTAACTGATTTGTTGGTGTGTTAACGGATTAGTTTGTTAACTTATTGATTGAATTATTAACTAATTGATTAGTTTTGTTGGCTGATTCTTGGTTTTGATAGCTGGTTCTTGGTTTTGTTGGCTGATTCTTGTTTTTGCTAGCTGGTTCTTGGTTTTGTTAGCTGGTTCTTGGTTTTGATAGCTGGTTCTTGGTTTTGCTAGCTGGTTCTTGGTTTTGCTAGCTGGTTCTTGTTTTTGTTAGCTGGTTCTTGGTTTTGTTAGCTGGTTCTTGTTTTTGTTAGCTGGTTCTTGGTTTTGTTGGCTGGCTCTTGGTTTTGTTAGCTGGTTCTTGTTTTTGTTAGCTGGTTCTTGGTTTTGTTGGCTAGTTCCTGGTTTTGCTAGCTGGTTCATGTTTCTGTTAGCTGGTTCTTGGTTTTGTTAGCTGGTTCTTGTTTGTGTTAGCTGGTTCTTGGTTTTGTTGGCTGGCTCTTGGTTTTGCTAGCTGGTTCTTGTTTTTGTTAGCTGGTTCTTGGTTTTGTTGGCTAGTTCTTGGTTTTGATAGCTGGTTCATGTTTTTGTTAGCTGGTTCTTGGTTTTGTTAGCTGGTTCTTAGTTTTGTTAGCTGGTTCTTGTTTTTTTTGTCTGGTTCATGGTTTTGCTAGCTGCTTCTTGGTTTTGTTAGCTGGTTCTTGGTTTTGTTGGCTGGCTCTTGGTTTTGTTAGGTGGTTCCTGGTTTTGTTGGCTGGTTCTTGGTTTTGTTAGCTGGTTCTTGTTTTTTTTGTCTGGTTCATGGTTTTGCTAGCTGCTTCTTGTTTTTTTTAGCTGGTTCTTGGTTTTGTTGGCTGGCTCTTGGTTTTGTTAGCTGGTTCTTGGATTTGTTAGCTGGTTCCTGGTTTTGTTAGCTGATTCTTGGTTTTGTTGACTGGTTCTTGGTTTTGTTGGCTGGTTCCTGGTTTTGTAAGCTGGTTCTTGTTTTTTTATCCGGTTCTTGATTTTGCTAGCTGGTTCTTAGTTTTGTTAGCTGGTTCTTGGTTTTGTTAGCTAGTTCTTGGTTTTGATAGTTGGTTCTTGGTTTTGTTAGGCGGTTCTTGTTTTTTGTTTGGTTCTTGGTTTTTCTAGCTGGTTCTTGTTTTTGTTTGGTTCTTGGTTTTGCTAGCTGGCTCTTGGTTTTGTTAGCTGGCTCTTGGTTTTGTTAGCTGGTTCTTGGTTTTGCTAGTTGGTCCTTTTTTTAGCCGGTTATTAGTTTTATTAGCTGGTTCTTAGTTTTGTTAGCTGGTTCTTGTTTTTCTGTTTGGTTCTTGGTTTTGCTAGCTGGCTCTTGGTTTTGTTAGCTGGTTCTTGTTTTTTTAGCCGGTTCTTAGTTTTATTAGATGGTTCTTAGTTTTGTTAGCTGGTTCTTGCTTTTTTGTTTGGTTCTTGGTTTTTCTAGTTGGTCCTTGGTTTTGTTAGCTGGTTTTTGGTTTTGCTAGCAGGTTCTTGGATTTGTTAGCTGGTTCTTGTTTTGTTAGCTGGTTCTTGGTTTTGTTAGTTGGTTCCTATTTTTGTTGGCTGGTTCTTGGTTATGTTAGCAGGTTCTTGTTTTTGTTAGTTGGTTCTTGGTTTTGTTAGTTGGTTCTTGGTTTTGTTAGCTGGTTCTAGGTTTTGTTGGTTGGTTCTTGGTTTTGTTAGCTGGTTCTTGTTTTTTTTAGTTGGTTCTTGGTTATGTTAGCAGGTTCTTGGTTTTGTTAGTTGGTTCTTGGTTTTGTTAGCAGGTTCTTGTTTTTTTTTTGTTTGGTTCTTGGATTTTCTAGTTGGTCCTTGGTTTTGTTGGCTGGTTCTTGATTTTGTTAGTTGGTTCTTGGTTTTGTTAGCCGGTTCTTAGTTTTGTTAGCTGGTTCTTGTTTTTTTGTTTGGTTCTTGATTTTTCTAGTTGGTCCTTGGTTTTGTTAGCTGGTTCTTGGTTTGGTTAGTTGGTTCCTGGTTTTGTTAGTTGGTTCTTGGTTTTGTTAGTTGGTTCCTGGTTTTGTTGGCTGGTTCTTGGTTATGTTAGCTGGTTCTTGGTTTTGTTAGTTGGTTCTTGGTTTTGTTAGTTGGTTCTTGGTTTTGTAAGCTGGTTCTTGGTTTTGTTAGTTGGTTCTTGGTTTTGTTAGTTGGTTCTTGGTTTTGTTAGCTGGTTCTTGGTTTTGTTAGCTGGTTCTTGGTTTTGTTAGTTGGTTCTTGGTTTTGTTAGTTGGTTCTTGGTTTTGTAAGCTGGTTCTTGGTTTTGTTAGTAGGTTCCTGGTTTTGTTGGCTGGTTCTTGGTTATGTTAGCAGGTTCTTGGTTTTGTTAGTTGGTTCTTGGTTTTGTTAGTTGATTCTTGGTTTTGTTAGTAGGTTCTTGGTTTAGTAAGCTGGTTCTTGGTTTTGTTAGTAGGTTCCTGGTTTTGTTGGCTGGTTCTTGGTTATGTTAGCTGGTTCTTGGTTTTGTTAGTTGGTTCTTGGTTTTGTTAGTTGGTTCTTGGTTTTGTTAGCTGGTTCTTGGTTTTGTTGGCTGGTTCTTGGTTTTGTTAGCTGGTTCCTGGTTTTGTTGGCTGTTTCTTGGTTATGTTAGCAGGTTCTTGGTTTTGTTAGTTGGTTCTTGGTTTTGTTAGCTGGTTCTTGTTTTTTTTGTTTGGTTCTTGGTTTTTCTAGTTGGTCCTTGGTTTTGTTAGTTGGTTCTTGGTTTTGTTAGCCGGTTCTTGGTTTTGTTAGCTGGTTCTTGTTTTTTTGTTTGGTTCTTGGTTTTGTTAGCTGGTTCTTGTTTTTTTGTTTGGTTCTTGGTTTTGTTAGCTGGTTCTTGTTTTTTGTCTGGTTCTTGGTTTTGTTAGCTGGTTCTTGGTTTTGTTGGCTGGTTCTTGTTTTTTGTCTAGTTCTTGGTTTTGCTATCTGGTTCTTGTTTTTTTTAGCTGGTTCTTGGATTTGTTGGCTGGTTCTTCGCTTCATTTAATGACTAAGGACCTCTTATTAATAAGTAAATTTCCAACGATCTGCAAATAACCTTGATCAGTGCATATTCCTGTTTCTGCTATATAAATGGTCAGAATAGCCAATGTCTATGTCGGGATTCAGACCATGGATCCCGAACACGCAGCTACAGTACCAAGCTGTCTCGAGAGGAGGCCCACTTAAGCTGGCAGACTAAAAGTAAAATTGTTGTTTTCATTGCAGAACATAAGGTCAGGCGTCAGCTCTTTAGGAAGCATTAGGACAGGTCACTGTTGGAGTGCGTATACATAACAACTTGAAACATCTGGAGAATCACGTTTTCAAGGTCGAAGGCTAGCCTACCACTTGCCACGTGACTTCAGAACGTCCTCATAGCAGAAACACGGGACAAGATCGTTTGGCAATTTAATTGTTAGTTAGCTAACAACACTAACAACAACCAGTTAACAAGTAGTTAGCAAACTAACCAACCAGTTAACAACCCAAATAATTAGTTAACAAGACAACCAATTACTTAAGAAACTAACCAATCAATTAACAACCCAACCAATTAGTTAGCAAGACAACCAATTAGTTAACAAACTAACCAATTCGTTAGCAACCCAACCGAGTAGATAACCAACCAATCAGTTAAAACATCAACCAATTAGTTAACAAACTAACCAATCCGTTAACAACCCAATCAAGTAGTTAACAAGCTAAGCAGTTAACAAATCTGCCAACCAATCAGTTGAAACATCAACCAATTATTTAACAAATCAACCAACCAGTTAACTACCCAACCAAGTATTTAAAAAGCTAATTAATTAACATAACCAAGAAGTTAACAAAACAAACAATCAGTTAAAACATCAACCAATTAGTTAACATATCAACCAAACTATCAGTGAAAAAATATACCAAACAATCAGTTAACAAATCAACCTTTAGTTAACAAATCAACCACCAACCAATCACTTAAAAATCAATCAATTAGTTAACAAGTGAACCAATTAGTTAACAAATCAATCAATTAGATAACAAACAAACCAATTAGAAACGAACCCACCAATCAACCTATTAACAATTAAACCAACCAAAGTAACTATTTAATTAAAATAAGAATAATAATAATATGTGTTTAATTCCACTACAAACTAACAAGAGAAAAGTTGAATTTACCGACACTTGTCAACGAGTTTTCGTAATTAGTGTAAGTCACCACCAAGGCAGGAGTGTTATTTGGATGTTCCCTTGAATCCAGCGAGATGGTGAGGTCTTGTCGGTCATTCCCGAGGTAAGGTATAGCCTTCCGCATCAACAAGAATTCCTTTCATGATGTATGGGTCAAGGAAATACAAGATACTTCCGTTCTGAGGATCATAGAAGACATAGCTTGCTGTTTTAAGGGATGGAACAAGGTGTGTCATCTGCCCTCAATATAGCCTAGCTACTAACTAGAAGATCATGATGATGATAATATTGTTGTTTTAAGGGGCCTAACATCTAAGTTATCGACCCCTAATGGTTTGGGTGATAGTGAAAGATGAGATGAGAATGAGAACTACAACTAATACTAACTACAGACTTACATACTAGAAGAAGAAATGGTAAACAAATAAAGGATAAGGCAAATAAAGGACAGGAAGAAAAGAAATGCCCTCAACCCTCGAAGAATGAGGATTGAGGGACATGGAAGGAAGGAGAGCCATGAAAGGCAGATAGGAAAGGGAAAGAGAAGAGGGCCCGCTCCTAGGTCAGAGGGCAAAGGGGACAAAACGGACCCAGCTCAGGAATCCCTCGGGGTTGCCAACTCTCAAACTCACCGGCCGTGAGCCCTTGAGGGTGTAGCACTATCCAGGGTGCACCAGAATTGGCGGGGCTACATACACCCGGCCTCCTTCAGGGCCTTGTGGAGAAGGCAGGATATATTATGAAAACAAAAAGAAGGCTGACCCCTCAAAGAATGAGGGATCAAGAAAGATGAGAGAAGGGCCAATTAAGACGGGAAAGGATGAGACTCCCTAGGCCTCGGATACCCTAATACCGTCGGGGTCGGAAAAGAACAAGAATTGACCAAGGAAGAAGTCGTAGAGGAACCCGGCACAAGTAAATGGAATCAATGCCGGACTCAGCTGGGGTCCCATGGTCGTCAACCCACGTCCCACTAGGTGTGAGCCCCTGGGGGGTCCCCTAAAGGAACAGTGTTCATGGACGGTCTAGTCTATGACATCAATCCTTTATGGGATAGTGGTCTCTATATTAACCACCTGTCATAAGAACAGTTTATGCTTTCAAAGATGCTGATAGTTGAATCTTTCAGCCAAATTTCGGAGAATGTTCTTGACGAAGAGCTAGTATTTCTAAAATCAAATAATATATACGTATCTACTTGACGTAATGTGTTGGGTAAAATTTAAAAAAAAAAACTAAAAACTTTAACAATTAAAGTGTAAAAATAAAATATAAATATAGAAATAAAAATCCTAAAAATAAAATTACAATAATGAAAGAAATATAAAAATTAAAATAATAAACATTACGATAAAAGAATTCTGAAAATAATTGTAAAAATCATATCGAAATTAGTTGATTAATTCAATAAAATATCAAAATTAAATCTATAAGAACATAAATTGAAAATTAACAAGTAGTTCCGTGAAGAACTAAAGCCTATTTTCATATATCCTACTTATGTAAATTGCCAGTATCAACATGCAAAATTTCAGTTTGATTGCTGTAATAGATTCGAAGATATTGAGAACCGACTAAATATTGCAGATGGACGACATGTTGGATTTATATATGTAGGTCCTAGAGTTGTGTACTTTTAAGTTACATGAAGATTATTGTGTACGTGTAGCATTCAAACTTCAATCGCATGATTAGGATACAAGAAGTAAAAACGAGATTTTAAATTTCACACAGCTGCCATCTTATGGTTATGGAAACAGTTGAAATAAATTAGATGTTAGTGGATTAACATTAAGGATTTACTGTACCAAGTTTCACTGCACTCGGATGCTTGAATTGCGAGAAACGTTCATGTGAATATTTCTAATTCGCGTCGCCGTCATGTTGGATTTGTGATCACCAGGTTATTGAAAGTCCTAGAGGTGAACTTATGTTCATAGCCCCTATTAACATAAAAATATTTAGTTTGATTGCTGTAATAGATTCGTAGATATTGAGATCTGTCTAAATATTTCGGATGATCGCCACCTTGGATTGTTATATGTATAGGCCAAAGAGGCATGTATCATTAAGGGAAAATTATTGTTAAGGTTCTTTATTCATACTTTCACTTCGATCGCATGATTACGACACAAGAAATAGAAACTTAATTTTAAAATTCGCACAACCGCCATCTTGAGGTTATGTAAAGAATTGAACTAAAATAAATACCAGTGCTTTACAATGAGTAAAACCTTTGCTGTACCAAGTTTCATTGCGTTTGGATCATTAAATCGCGAGAAAAGTCTATTTAAAACTTTCAACTTCGCTTGGCCGACTTGTTCGTTTTGTAGTTAACCGGTTTTTGAAAGTCTCATAGATAAACTTCCCGTAGTACCTTTTATCTTCGTACAAATTTCAGGGTGATACGGCTAATAGTTTCAGAGATATAGAATGCCGGTAAAATATTTCGCTGAGCCGCCATCTTGAGGTTATCTAAACAATTGAACGAAGTCAGATGTCGGTGCATTGCAATGAGTATAAACATATACTCTTCCAAGTTTCATTGCGTTTGGTTGGTTAAATTGCGAGAAACGTCTATTTAAAAGTCGCAACTTCGCTTGGCCGCCATGTAGGTTTTGTAGTTACCAGATTTTTAAACGTCACAATGGTGAACTTCTAGTAGTTCCGTTGTATCACCGTACAAAATTCCAGGGTGATATCGGTAATAGTTTTGGAGATATTGAATGCAGGTGAAATATTTCGCACAGCCGCTATGTTGGATTGGTGAGACGTAACAAAATTTGAAGGGCACGGTCGGGGTCGGCCGGAATAGTGCTATGAACTTACCGACTTTCATTGAAATCGCTCCAGCCATTTAGAAGTTATTAGGGACACACACACACATGAATCACACACGCACACACAGGCGGCTTCGGTGGCGTAGTCGGTAGCATGCTGAGCCTCTATGCCCAAGATAGCGGGTTCAAACCCGGTCGAAGCCGTCGGGTTTTTTAAGAGCGTTAAAAATCCCTCAGTATGCCTTCCTTCGGAGGGGAAGAAAAGCCGGCGGTCCCATGTCATAGATTTATGGCATGTTAAAGAACCTTCCACTAATTACATCTGTGTAAAGCTAAATTGGATAGGTTAAGAATGTAAACAACGCTCTTAGGTTTCTACGTTCGTTGCCAAGAGCGGACTGATGTGGCGTCTAGTAGCTAAGTTCTGAACTTGGCCTACTAGTCGTCGACATTGGCGCTTGGCGGCAAAAGTAGGAACTATTTGAAAAATTCTAAGTTGCAGTCTGTACTTAAATTAAAAAACAGATATCACATACTAATACAGTCATCACAATTAACACAGGTTATCAGATAGATTCTACACCCACCCAAAGTACACGGGGCTACATGACCGCGTTGTCACAGCCCCTAAACTTAAGAACCAACCAACACACAGACACACGGACAAAAGGTGATGTCATACGCCTATTTTTTCATAAATGAAGATAGGCTAAAAATAAATACAGTATATAAACATTAAAATTAGAGAAACAAAAAATAACATGATTTATAATTATAATAATTGATATAAATTAAAATGTAGAAACACATGAAAGTAAACATAGTTTGGTTGAAGGATGTTTTCAACATTGAGTCGCTTGCTACAACTGTGGATGTTGATATGATAACGAATCTGCCTTGATAATAGTACATTATGCAACGAGCCTATAATGGCAATAAAACACGACTGTTTATGTTCGAAGTAATTATAACATAAATATTCATAAATATCTGTCGATATTCGGTCGGTTGACTTCTTCTGCTTGGGAATTGCTTGGGCTCAGCATTTGATATCTACCCATTAACGAATCCCAAAGCTTTGAAACATTGTTCATCCTGAAGTTGTACCAACAGATAGCGCACAGGTAGTACTATGTATGATAATTTTGTTATTTTGGTCAAACAAAAACAATCTGTTACAAACGCTTTAAAATTAAAATGTATCGTATTATCAACTAGTTATTACGGCATGACTGCAGGCAGTCGCTCACATCCGGGAGGCGAGGAGGTTCGAATCCCCCCGCCGGCAACCTTGAAGATGGTCTTCTGTGGTTTCCCATCTTCCTTCCAGGCAAATGCCGGGGTTGGTCCCTCACTATAGGCCACAGCCGCTACCTTCCAACTCCTCGCCCTTCCCTTCCAACTTTCCTCCCCAACGGTACTTGTAGCTCACCCATTGGGTGTCCCTCTCGAAGCAGCTACAAAAACTGGCGAGCCGAACATGTCCTCGGACACTCCCGGCACTAAAAGACATACGCTAAAAAAAACAAAAAAACAAAAAAAACTAGTTATTCTTCAAATTCGATGCGTATAGAATGTCAACGGAAGGCAAATCAATGTATTCCCAAATAGAACCGAAACGGTATCTGGCGGAAACGTTTCGCTTAAGAAATCCATTTACTGAACAGGGAGCTGGATTATAATTTCCGTGGAACTAATGTCATAGGCCTGCTTGCTCCATGACGTTATGGTGTGTTTATGTCAAAAACTGCATTCACTAAAATTGTCGTCGAAATCTTACGAATGTGTTGAAATTGGAGTTGTGGATATTAAGGTACAGTACTATTTCTTTTGCAAATTGCCCAGTTTATTTATGCATTCTATCTACAATGGTTGATCCAATATAGGCTACATTGTCAACTTTCAAATCATGAAATGTATGTCCGACATGTTGAATTTTCAGTGCATGTCAGACGCTATCCTTACCTAATTGGTCAATGAATGAAAATATTGAGCTCTGATTGGTTGGAAAAACTGTGTTATAATGAATAGTAGTACTTTAATGACACCCATTATGGCACAGTTTTCTGACATATAATATTTACATATCGACATCGTCGAACATAGACATCTATTAAACGTGTTGCTGACCTAATGGATACATCCATCGCCTCAAAATTCATATGATAATGCTACTTTTAAATATCAGAAATGAATCTCCTTTTTGTTCGATACCACGCGTCCGATCTAAATTTGTCACATCCAGTGGCGGCTGGAGGATAATTGTTCTGGGTGATGTACTACTTTCATTAAGGGGGTGGTAACCGGGTGAGTTAGCCGTAGTGGTTACGGCATGCCTGATGGCAGTCGCTCACATCCGGGAGGCGAGGAGGTTCGAATCCCCCGCCGGCAACCTTGAAGATGGTCTTCTGTGGTTTCCCATCTTCCTTCCAAGCAAATGCCGGGGTTGGTCCCTAACTATAGGCCACAGCCGCTACCTTCCAACTCCTCGTCCTTGCATTCCAACTTCCCTCCTTCCCTCCCCAACGGTACTTGTAGCTCACCCATTGGGTGTCCGTCTCGAAGCAGCTACAAAACTGGCGAGCCAAACATGTCCTCGGACACTCCCGGCACTAAAAGCCATACGCTTAAAAAAAAAAAGGGGGTGGTGGGGTGGTGTTAGGGTAAAAGACTGCTAGATATCAAAGAAAACAGTATTCAATATTTCAATTGTGCGGTAAAACGAATGAACCTCATTCATCACGAATGTCGCAGTTCATAGAACATCACATGGTCATGGGATTAAAGTTAGTCTACACTAAAACCTCCACGAAAACAAGGCAACGTATGTTATGTACGAGGGCGAGAAAGAACCGCGAGTGTCACAAGTACGTGCAAAGCTGTTGACGGAGCACGGATGTCTCCCTCCGCACCTCGGCTCCCTTGTTGCAATCAGCGGGCAACGACCAGCCGAGTTAACTGTTGGGATAGGACTTACTCGATCTAGCATCTGTGCCATACCCTCCACTATTGAGATCTGATCAGTGCTTGGGGCTGGCAACGACCAAACGGACAAGCGCTCCTAGAGAGTTGGCGAGCTTTCCTTTCTCAGACTGTTCACGGTAACTTCCTACATTAAGATTTCCTGACTTATTAGAGAAGAAAATCTCTACTTAGTATAAAGCAAAGTCCCCGATTCTTGGATGTCACGGGTAATCTCGAGAACCACTGGTGGATTTTGATGCGGTTTTCACCATTCTGTAAAGGATATCTCGAGGAAGGTTTCTGTAGAAAATTATTTATGTATGATCAAATATGCCGAGCAGTAACGATTTCAGTGAAAAAGTCGAAAGAAAAACCTGGCGTCCGTGCACTTCTTAAGCTTACACTGGACAAACCGTTCCAAATATCTATATAGTATGAGTGTAAGAATTGTTCAGCATGAAACGTTCTACAAAAAAAGTACCCGAGAGCATATCTCCATCTTCAATACATCGCCCACTATAGGCCTAAGTGCCTTTAAGTTTTCATTTCTTCCAACAATCTCCATTCAATTACTGAGGCGACAGTTTACGAGCTACCACTTAATGTATTCATAACTGTTCCCGGGCGAAGCCTGGACGGATTGCCAGCAGTGAATAACACGAAACGTAGGCTACAGCTTTTATTTCTAAAAATATTATCACGGTATTATTTATGTTTCTTAAAGAAATCTGTGTCTTTGTGCAACACTGCAACCTTATTACTGGCCGCCAATGGACTCACACCTGGAGCGCAACCATTCCAAGCGCCAAGCAATTAAGTAGCATTGTTATTACTCTGCGTATGAGTCAGCCCGAGGCAAGTTCTTCGTGCCACTGGACATAAACATCCAGCACGGCACAGGAAATTCTTGAGAAGTCTGACAAAGTGAGGTAGCAGAAACAAAGAGGAGTTTCTCCTCCTCGGGCGTTGAACAGGAGTCGTGAGAAGCGCCCCCAGAAAAAGGGCAACATATGGTTTGCATGGCTGCCAGCTAGCGTGCAAACAGAAGCGATGATGGATGTTTTTACAAATATGTCGCTCTCAAATGGCCGACAGGAGAGTAAAAACACGCCATCGTGGACAAAAAATGAATTAGATATGTATTGAGGCAAATTAGAGTCAATGGTTTAGCCTTGCCGATAGCTGTCAGCCCAGGACTAACAATGGTGGTTATGTATGATTGACACCATGAGTGGACTCTTCTTCTCAACGACCTTCCAACTGTGCCGCCAAACATTCATGCAACTCAACTTGCAGCACTGCCAGGGGCTAATTCTTCCAGAAATCAACATCAGCTCCCACATTCATTCGCATATTAACGCTTAATATATTCAACAAACTTGCCCGAGGCCAATAATACCAACATTTTACAAACAAACATCGGCTTTCATGTTTCTCTGGGCCTTTTATCCATCTCGGAGACTATTCACACTTTCCTTACTTTGAATGAAAGATTTCCTTCATTAATAATGATCGTATGGCCTCCGGAGAGGCCGAGTGCAGGTCTTTCTAGTTGACGCCAATGGGCGACCTACGCGTCGTAATGAGGATGAAGTGATGATGCAGACGACACTTACACCCAGTCCCCGAGCCACGGGAATTAAACCCAGGAGATTAAAATCCCTGATGGCTCGGTCGGGAATCGAACCCGGGGCACTTCGGGCCAAAGCCTAGTGCGCTAACCATTTAGCCACGGAGCCGGACATTTCCTTCATTGAAACAAATAAACTTGACATCCCAGGATAAAGAAAGAATGGGCATTAATGTTTACTGTACTCACTAAGTGATTTTGTTATTTTGCGGCATGTCGTTATATGTAGAGACCTGCGCGGATAAACAAAATGTTATCCGCATCCGCCCCGCAACCGCCCCGCATCCGCCCCGCATCCGCCCCGCAACCACCCCGCATCCGCCCCGCATCCGCAAATTTGTTATCTGAATCTACTGGCATTACAATAAGATTTTTACAATACATTATACGAACCGACCAAAACTAAGGACCACGCAAATATCATTTCATTTCCTTCTCATAGTTCTTTCTTCCTTTCTCTTCCTCCTCACTTTCTTCATTCTTTCAGAGAGTTGCGCCTTTCCCTCTGCTGTCCATCTTCCTCCGCTGCGTTCTCTCTTTTCTCCCACAAGAACCTTTATGTTAGAAAGAATTTCCCTGAATTGTGTTCTGTCTCGACAGTCGTCATCTGTAACTCCTAGCCTTCGGAGTTCTTCCTTCATCTGCTTGGTGTAACCACATTGGCTCTTCAGATTATATATTTTATCAAAAATGTGTTTACTGGTATTTATTTAATTGTTTATTTATAAGATTTTAATATTAGAAAAAGCTTAAAGCAACACATTTAGACATTTGAGGAGATGGTCGTTCCCCTAGGCTTTGTATGTCAAGTGCTATGTTTTAAATGCATGTTATTACAGCAGAATTACAACCCTTTCCAGTTCGGAAATGACATAATTTGAATGACTAGTGGGCCCGTGCGAGCTACCGCAACGTGAATGTAGGTTTATGGGGTAGTAGGGAAGAATGTGGGAGAACGAAGTTCTAAATATTGAAGAAATGTATTTATTGTTGTTAAATGGCATTCGTACATGAGAAAAACACAATGAATTATGTAGAACAGTGTTTTGCACTTGCACAGCACTTCTTTGTAGACAATATTCGATGTTACAACGAATTCATCGGTTATTGTTTGCTCGGGAGTATCTTCTACAGCAATGTTTACATTTGCAAAGGATTGAACCCTAGAGAAAGTCTTGGCGAGACCACACTGGAGCCATCTGCTGAGAGACTCCTCAGCTAGCAGTATTGCGTGCTCCCGCCAGATGGCAGCAGCCGCCACGCTGCCCTGTGCTCTAGTGGCAGGCTCGCCAGGTTACGGTGCTCCCATTGTAAATGTACATTTTTTAAGGTATTTATTTAATTGTGAGGCATTTAAAGAGGATGTGAGTGCGTTTCGGGCACACATGGGGTTATGCTGAACCTGTAGGTACCCCATATGTGTAGGTTGGTGTTAACAGGTCCGTATTTTCGGTACAAAACCAGTATGGGACCTTAGCAGAATAATATAGGGAGGATATAAGATTAAATCATCACCTTACATCTGTCATGAAATAAACATAACGGAAAAATATTGAACCCTTTAGTATTGCAGTGTTTATAAGCCAGAATCTTGATCAAGGGGTCGCACTCAGTTCATAGTGTGATGTTTACGTTCGCCAAACAACATGCTCTACTGAGGTAAGGGTCATAGGATTAAAACTATAATTAAGAAAGGAAGTGACAAGACGTAAAAAATAACATAATTTAATGACTATTAGTGCAAATAAAATAAATATAGACAACAACAATAATAAAATTCCTCCCTGAATCTTCCCATGACAGAAATATTTATCAAAAGTTGAGGAGTCAGACGGATCTCCCCCTTATATAAAAAAAATGTGGATCCAATCTCCACTAACTTGCATTGGATTTTATGTACGCGTAATGACTAACTACGAGGAATGAGTACTTGTATGACTGTTCGTTTACATCGGGTAACAGCCACGACGCTTACGAACAATCATCTCGTAAATCAACGTTTACGGATATGGGACACAACACTAATAAAACCCTTAAAAATTAATGCTGACACACAATATAAAAACTAATATTTGCAGGAATCTCCCTCGAGACCCTCCTTCAATGCAATGACGCATCTGACAAATGAGCTGCCAACCCGGCCAATTGCTCAATACACAAACAAGGAAAAAACAGCATCGCACTTGACTGCACGGGTCACTAATACGGAACATAAATATGGAATGAAACCTACAACAACAACGCCTCACCGGCTGAGATTACTTTATATGAACAAAAATGCACGTTAAGCTAACGCTTCGGAGATTATAGTGATTCGTAGGCAACTCCCATTTATTTAAACAATTTTAACCATTGATCAGTTCTTATTCTGTATTTCAAGTAAATATACGGAGCCAACAAGCACTCCCCTAATGACCTTGATGCAATCTTTTCAGCCCGCCTTGTGAAACAACTTCCCCCTTCCTCAACTCTGGTCATCGTCCAGCCCCAGTGTGTAAAAATAACTTGACCAACAGACCGTTATCTCGTAGAATCAACAGCAACAAATCTCAACCACATAAACATATGGTAAGACCTTAATCGATATAGCCACATATGTCCTCGCAAGGTAACCATATGGACTTGGCACCAAGCTGACAGAAATCAGTCTACGCTGAAATTCCCGCTTGTAATGACCAATAAAATACACACACACACACACACACTGCTGGGAATGACACAACACATTTCACACAGGTCGGCTGAATCAGATCCTCACAAACTATTTTAAAAAAATATTAAAACCTACGAGAGAGCTGACTGCTCCTCGCTACAATTTACATTGCTCCAACGGCAATAAACTCACTGAATCTGATCAATAATAAACATTACAAGATTAATTTACCCTCCAATCTATTGAATGATTATACTAATTCAGTCCTACTTCTGAAACACAATATATCTCCGAGAGACGCTTCTTAATCGCACTACGTAAACATATGCGAACACGGTCGTCCACATAGCTACGTTAATTAAAACAAACAAACAAACAAACAAACAAACAAACAAACAAACAAACAAACAAACAAGAACTTACGACTGATAAAATATGTGCGAGCTGTTTCCATGCAAAAGGTGTGTCAGACCAAAACTAAATACACTACGTTAATCAACACAAGCAAGATATTTACAAACAAAATATGTCCCATATACCATAAGTTAATTTGTCAGGTAATAAGAATATTATTCATGTACTCATCCTCTGCCAGTCACCGTCAACGAACATCTGCAGCCATTTCCCTACTTAATGCTGCTTAGCTCGTCTCAAACATCTCGATGGAGTGTTGACAGTTCCAAACTTCTTCCAGGATAAGCGATGTCATCTCTCGTGCTGATGCAAAAAGTTATAGATTAATTCACACTCGATATCTGTTTACTAAATTCGCCGTTTTAGGTACTTAATTCCCCAGAACAGTCTGTTGGCGAATTGTCGATGATACTGTCCCTACCAAAATAGTACTGTGACTATCTATCACACTGAATTTAACACATTTGTATTAATAAAAATCTGTGTCCTCATGACACGCAAAGTACAAGTGCCTACGTCCTCAGACGCACAAATGTAATGATAACCACCGTCCTCAGACGCACAAAAGTAATAATAACCTGTGTCTTCCGACACACAAAATGTAATAGTAACCTACGTCCTCAGACGCACAAAAGTAATAAGTAACCTGTGTCTTCCAACACACACAATATAATAATAATGTCTTGGCTCTTCACGCCACTTATAAATGAACTGGCCCTAGGTATCGATAGAGGGGGAAATTATATAAACATTTCTCAAAATAATAGTGGTACAGGAATGAAACAAATATCACTGAACTCGTAAAATTGCGCAGGTCAAGAATATGCCCATTAATCCTAGAATCGATCGTAGAGATGTTGTCTAGCCGATCTCCCGCGTTAATGCTAGCTGTCGCGTGCCCAAGCTAGACTTGGCGCGTTCGTAAGCATTCATCTCTCATTGGTTCCACTTTTTCAATAAATTCGCGGTTTTTATCAGACCTCGGCCTCGTAGGAGTGTCCAGTATTATCATCAGCCACTCACGTTACTGCATTATATTTTTTCTAGGCGCGAATAGTACAATGCACATGCCATAAGCGTGTCTCACCACGCGTCCCTTCTATTTTGAGGTAGCCACCACCTGTCCTTCTGAAACATAGCTAGGGTCTTTCTTTTCACAATGCTAAAGTATTTAGCCTTTTGTCAAACTGCTGCAGGTATGTTCCCACTGTCTCCAACAAATGCTTGAAGTTTCCTCATCTTCGTCTGGCTATTTCATGACGCTGGTGGAAATATTAATTAATTGAAGAAATAAAACATCGAATCATTTATCCATCAGAGGATAAAGGGTTCAATATGTGTCATAACATTCGGATCCTAGTAATGATATCCAACTCGTTCGGATTGTAATTCAAAAACAATTCTCAAATTCACTTCAAACATTATCCGCAGCTTATCCGCTATCCGCACAGCCATGCAAAGTATATCCACATGGCGAAAAAAATGCGGATATCCGTGGGTTTATCCGCGAATATCCGCATACGCACAGGGCTTTAGATATATGGGACTTTGTTCACCATTCGTTGCACAGTTGCCAGGACTCGGCGAATAGACTCTAGGTGTGGCTGGAAAGAGGCCCAGAGAGCGACCAAAGTAACGGTGCACAACGACCTAAAGGCTGTCGATCTTCATCCAGACCAAAGGAAATGGAGACTACGATCACACATAGTGGACCATGCCACTAGGCGGGACAAACGCTAAAGAGAAAGAAGAAGAACTTCACATATCCTCAAGATGGTGGCTGTGAAAAAAAAAAAAAAAGATTCTATTTCTTGTGTTCTAATCATGCGATCGAAGTGAACGTTTGAAGAATGAACCTACGCAATAATCTTCATCTAATGGTACATAACTATATGGTCTACACATATAACAATCCAACATGGCGACCATCTGAAATATTTAGATGGTTCCCCATATCTACGAATCTATTTTACCAATCAAACTGAAATTTCATATGTTGAATGAGGCTGTTAACTTTAGTTCATCTATGGGATTTTTAATAACTCGGTTTTCACAAAAAAAAACATGGCGGCCAAGCGAAGTTTAAACATTTAAATGAAATTTACTCGAAATTATTTCATCAGAGCTCAGTGAAACTAGGTACGGTAAATGTTCATATACAATTTAATCTATTGATATCCAATTAAACTCAATTGTTTTGATAACCCAAGATGGCGGCTGTGCGAAATTGTAAAATTAAGTTTTTATTTCTTGTGTCCTAATCATGCGATCGAAGTGAATGTTTGAATAATGAACCCACGCAATAATCTTCATCTAATGGTACATAACTCTATGACCTACACATATATCAATCCAATATGGTGATCAACCGATATATTTAGACGGTTCTCAATATCTACGAATCTATTACAGCAATTAAACTGAAATTGCATATGTTGATTGAGGCTATTAACAATATGGAATCCTCCATACAGTCCGGACCTGTCTCCCTGCGATTAAGCTATTTTTGGTGAGCAGAAGATGGCTCTTGTGAGACAAACGATTAACCTCGCATGACGACGCCAATCAGTTTATTCGGAACTGGTTCACAACGCAGCCTCAGGAATTTAACGAGATGGCCATTCATCACATTACGTCGCAGTGGGCGATACTTTTGAAAGAACGGCACTTGTTTCTTGTTATTGCCGCCTACTGACGAATTGCACTCTAATTTCATAAATATCTATAATTTCTTTAAAAAATTACTTTCAAAAAAGGACGTAGTGTGTGATTTGCGGATACTGTTCCTATAGGAAAATATGCTCCATAATTGCTGTCCACTTCACATTTTGGCCGCTGTGATGCCTGTTTCATGTCATTTTAACATTCTGAGGTCTTTCCTTTATCATTTTGCATGGATTTCAGAAACAGTAAATCAAAGAAACGAGTACTCAAATCGTATAATTTCATAAATATCGAATAACCGGTGAGTGTTATGATGATCCAATTTTCAGTGATTGCGTTCTTAAGTTAGGGAACGTAGAACTTGGACTTCTAAAAAGTAAATAGTGTTCGATAATCATTTGGTTGAAAATACAAACATAACCTTTCTCCTTAAGTCTGTCATTATAAACCTATTGTAGAAAGTGTGGTTTATGAAGATGTGAGATTTCTCGCCCGGGTACGCTATATACGTTACTAGCAACCAGCCACGGCTTCGCCCTGGAACAGTTATGAATCCATTACGTGATAAGCTCTTTTTTTTTTCGATGTCAATGAACTACGAACTATATCCGTTTTACGTCTCGGCATGATGGGTTAAAATTACTGACTGGACTATTAATTATATTATCATGGAGATGCATGTGCAACGAATTCTTGTCAGACGTAATTTAAGAATTGCGAGGTGCATGAAACACAAATCCCCCTTCCGTTCAATCTTAACCTGACTGTGTATTTTGCGGAACGAAAATATCACTGACGAAATGAGAAAAGCCGAGTTGCACTTCCAGGGAAACTCCAGAGATATGCTCTCCCGGACTTTTTTGTACAACATTTCATGCTGAACAATTCTTACACTCATAGTATATTGATACTTTCAATGGTTTGCCCAGCGTAAGCTTAAAAGCGCGCGGCCCTCAGATTCTTTTTTCGACTTTTTCACTGAAATAGATACTGTTTGGCATACTTTGTACATAAATAAATTATTTTTTACAGAAACCTGCCTCGAGATATCCTGAACGGTGAAAACTGCTTCAAAATCCATCCAGTGGTTTACGAGATTACCCGTGACATCCGAGAATCGGGGTCTTTGTTTTATACTAAGTTGAGATTTAGTGTATATTTCACAAAATGATAAATTTTCTGACTGTTAAAACTTGTAATGTAAACGCTATTGTTCCGGTTCGTACAAGAGAATTTGAATTGAATATTGGATCTCAGAGGAGCACTTTTTAGCGCTAATGACGACAGCACCAACTTTCATTTTAATGAACACCAGTTTGAGAACGCGGGCAGTGCATTAATCATTTATAGGTTAGTGGTCTCTATATTGACCACCTATTAAATGGACAAATGGTATTCTCAAAGATGCAGATGGTTGAATCTTTTAGCCATTTATCAACGAATTTTGTTTTTCAAGTGTTAATATTTCTGAAAACCAAATATGTTTTTATCTCCTTGGACTAAAGTGGTTGATAATTGTTTTTTTACAATAAAAATTGAAAAAAATGAAGAACAAAATATGATAATAAAAATTTAAAGTAGAAACTAATATGCTTGTAAAATTAAAAATAAATCTTATCTCTATATATGTATAAAAATGAAAGTTTGCCTGTTTTTTCTGAATTTCCACGGAAATTTGCGTTATTTGCGCGTTTTATGACCGATGCGCGCAAAAATATTTTTTTGTCTATCTGTCTGTTTGTTTGTTTGTCTGTCTCTCTGCCTGTCTGTGGACGACTATGTGTCCTTATAACTTGAGAACGGCTGGGTGGATCAACGTAAAATTTGATACAGATATCCATCAGAGGCACGACACTAATCATTGATGTAACTCTTCTCCGTACCTCTCATAAAAGGGGCCCAACCCCCTTAAAATACATGCTGAAATAGGCGTAGAAGGATGAGACAAAGGTCATTTTCAGCCCCTCAATGTGAGAAACGAAAGGCCCTAAAACCAACAGTTTTTGAGATATTCCAAGAAAACTAATTACACTTAATAAATTAATGAAAGAATACATGCCGGTAACCATGGCAACTGAATCTCAGAGGTCCATCTATTTCTGTAAGACGCAAGGCAATTCCATTTATTACATTACTGTGAAGGTTTGTAAACGGCTATAAGGTTATAACGGATCCAAATTAAGCTGAAATATTCATCAATACATACAATGCGCTTAAGGGGTCAAGGGGTACTTGAGAATTTTTTCATGCGTTTTACACGTGCGGGTGTGGTACGGAAGGTCTATTACATCCCTTCTCTTCTTCTTCTGCTTCTTCTTTTCGTTTGGGCCTACTAAGGACCACGGGGCTCGTTTTGACTTCTTGTAAGGAATTTATGTTTCTTCTTAGCCCAGGCAGCTTTCATCTTCTGGCTGTGTGTCTGCTTTCTTTCCTGTGTCCACTTCGATCTGGTAGTCCCTGTACTCTTCCTGCTGGTGAGAGACACTGGAAAGACACCATGTTGAATCATCTGTCGGAATTGTGATCGATCCTGTATGTTTTTTGATGAAATTCCAAGTTCATGTAGGTCTGACTTCACTGTGGTGATCTATTTGTTTTTGAACGCTTTCCCTCTTCCTGTCGTGGTGAAGATCTGGCAGGTAAGTCTATCTGGACCCATGCGTGTCAGATGTCCGTAGAAAGCTAATCGTCTCTTCCTCATGGATGTGACGATATCTTCTTGATGATCATAGAGCTCATTGTTGCGCCTGATCCTGTAAGTACCACCCTCTTCCCTTATTGGTCCTAAAATCCTTCTAAGTATTTTCCGTTCCTTGAGTTCTAGTTTCCTCAGTGGGCCTTTCCGGTTCATCAGGAGACACTCAGAGGCATATAGAACGGAAGGTCTTACTATTGAGTTGTAATGTAGAAGTTTAAGGTTCTTAGAGAGGCATTTGGATGTGTAGATGCTCTTACAGGAGTGGTAGACCCTTTCCAGTTTCGTGCATCTAGTGTCTATTGCTAAGGTCTCACTCTCGTTTGCTGGAATCCACTCCCCTAGGTACTTCACTGCAGGAACTTTTTGAATTGCGGTGTCTTTCACGAGAATAGTAGATGGGGCTCCCTTTATATTTGTCATGAACACTGTTTTTTGTATATTGACCTTCAAGCCAGTTTTAGCTGCTATGTTATAGAGGCTCTGTAGTTGGTGAGTAGCTTCTTCTATGTTGTTCGCTAACAAGGTAAGGTCGTCGGCAAAGGCCAGGCAAGGTACATTGAGATTGTCTTTCTTGTACCCAATTTGCAGTCCTCTTCCTGATGGTAACGTGGTAGCCCATTCCCTGATAATCTCCTCAAGTACACAATTGAAGAGAATACAAGAAATGCCATCACCTTGTCTAACTCCTGCTTGGATAGAGAAGCTATCTGAGAGTTCACCTCTGAACTTGACTTTGGAGGTCGTAGTCTTCAGTGTAGCCTGGATTAGTCTGGTGGTCTTCGCATCCAGTCCTAATTCCCATAGAGTGGAGAAGAGGGTCTGTCTGTCTAATGAATCATACGCCTTCTGGAAATCCACTAGTATGACTACCCATCGATGTCCGCCGCAATTCTTGTACCTTAAGATTGTCTTGAGGTTCTGTATTTGCTCTATGCATGATCTATTTGCACGAAAACCGGCCTGATATTCACCTAGTTGGGAATCTAGTTGACTAGTAACTCTGGTTAGCAAGGCTTTAGATATTATCTTGTATGTGACAGATATTAGAGACATGCCTCTGTAGTTATCAAGGTCAATCCTACTACCTTTCTTGTGTAGAGGATGGATCACAGCTGAGGTCCATCCCTCAGGTAAGGTCTCCGTTGCCCATATGTCCTGTATAATTTGATGGGGGTTTTGTATTGATAGTTCATCAGCATGTTTCCACATTTCTGCAACTATACCGTCTTCACCTGAGGCCTTGTTGTTCTTTAGGCTCTTGATAATCTCCCTTATTTCTTCTATGGTTGGCGGTAAGGAGTCTGGATTTCTGGAAGGAGGGTCAAGGAAGGTGAGTCTCTCTTCAGGTTCCTCTGCATTGAGGAGCTTCTTGAAATACCCTGCAAGGGTACTGGTGCAATCCTTGTTGTTGTATTGAAGTTTTCCATCAGGTCCACGAAGATGAAGGGTAGGAGCTTTGTATTGTGTCGACTGTTTTCTGAGTTCTCTGTAGAAATCCCTCGAGTTATGTCTTTTGAAGTCCTCTTCTGCCTGTTTTATTAGAGCCTTATTATGGTTCCTCTTGGTTTGTCGCACTATATTGGAAGTTATTTTTCTTTGTGTAAGAAAGGCCTGGTAGTTTGCTTCATTCTTGCACTGGTTCCAAGTGACCCAGGCTCTACGCCTTTCTTCTATAGCCTGGTCACATGTAGTCGTCCACCAGGGATGCTTGGCTTTGTTGGATGAGGCAGGCATGGTTTTTTGAGCGGCATCCAATAGAGCCTTTTGTAGGTTGGACCAACCTTGCTTCTCTGTGTTTTCCTTCAGGCTGGCTTGGAAACCACAGTCTTCATCACTCAGTTTGAGGACGTTGAACTTTGGTATTTTACCAACTTTGGGGGTATTTGGTGGTCTCCTAATTGGCTGCAGGTTGGTTTTCACCAGAGATAAGTAATGGTCTGAGTCTAAGTTAGCTGCCCTTAGCACTTTGACATTTTGTATCTCTTTGTGATACGTTCTGTCCATAGCCACATGATCCAACTGGAACTCTCCTAGCATTGGATTTGGGCTCTTCCAAGTCTTGGCCTTCCGAGGCAGGCGTTTGAAGGCAGTTGATTTTAGGACCAGGTCATACTTATCGCAAAGATCTATGAGGCGTTCTCCATTCTTATTGGTCCTCTTATGGGCTGGATAGAGGCCCACTATCCGACGATATTTTTTCTCCTTGCCAATTTGTGCGTTAAAATCACCCATGAGTAAGGTGGTATGATGTTGTGGAATCTTGTCAAGGGTTTCTTCTAGAACACTCCAATATTGCTCAACTGACTCTAGGTCTTTTCTGTTTGTGTCGTTTGTGGGTGCATGAAAGTTCATTATGGTATATGCCCTATTGCGGAACATTAAAGATATTGAAGAAGTCCTACCATTAGGCGAAATGAACCCTATTATGTTATCAACGATACTATGATGTACAGCAAAGCCAGTGCCAAGGTGAGGGACGTTCTTCATCACTCTGATGCCTGGTTTCCCTTTGTAAATCCTGTATCCTTGAGATTCTATTGCATCTTCGTCCGTGAATCTAGTCTCTTGCAGTGCTGCTATCTTGATGTTATGCTTGTCCAGCACATCCAGGATATGTTTCATTTTACCTACGGTACCTTTAAAATGGAGTTGATGTTAATTGTAGCTAGGTAGGTGATATTTCTCTTATTTCTTGGCTGTTGCGTATACGGCGGAGCACATGAAAGTGCAGGCTCCCCAGAGTCCGATGGCCTGCATGCCCCATGAGTGAGGGTGGATTGGTTACCGCCTGGGGTATTCTCTATGTTAATGTTTCCCTTCATGTTGAGTTCAACGAGTAAGTAAGTAGGCCACCCTAAAGGGCGACGGGTTGTTTACCATCAAGGTTGTTAGCCCTGAGGTTTATAATATCAGCCGCTCCTAACATGGAGAACAGACGCTGTTTGCAGCCGCTCGATTTGAGTCAGACGCTGCTCCCTCCTCCTTTCTCAACCGGGCTTGGGACCGGCTATTATATAAAAATGAATGTTTGTCTATTTTTTTCTGAATTTCCACGGAAATTTGCGATATTTGTCCGTTTCAGACTGTTTTGTCACGGATGCACGCAATTTATTTTTTGTCTGTTTGTATGTGGACAATTTTTTGTGTCCTTATAACTCGAGAACGGCTGGGTGGATTAACGTAAAATTGCATACAGATATCCATCAGAGGCACGACAGTAAACATTGATGTAACTCTTCTCCGTGCCTCTCATAACAGGGGGCCTACCCCCTTAAAATACATGCTGAAATAAGCATAGAAGGGTGAGACAAAGCTCATTTTCAGTCCCTCAATGTGAGAAACGAAACTCGGGGGCCCTAAAAGGACCCCAAAAACCACTTTTTAAGGCCCTAAAACAAACAGTTTTTGAGATATTCCCAGAAAAATAATTTCACCTAATAAATTAATGCAAGAATGCTTGCCGGTAACAATGGCAACATAATCTCAGAGGTCCATCTATTTCTGTAAGACGCAATGCAATTCCATTTATTACATTACTGTGAAGGTTTGCAAACGGCTATAAGGTTATAACGGATCCAAATTAAGCTGAAATATTCATCAGTATCAATACATATAATGCGCTTAAGGGGTCAAGGGGTTCTCTAGATTTTTTTAACGCGATTTACACGTGCGGGTATGGTACGGAAGGTCTATTATATTCCTATCCCTATATTGTTATATTATTATTAATTTAATTATTATCATTATTATGGCGTACAACGACGGGATAAAGCTAATTTTCAGCCCCTTGGTGTCAGAAACAAAACTCGGGGCCCCTAAAGGGCCGTAAATGGTCCCCGAAATCTATATTTTAAGGCTCTAAAACCATCAGTTTCTTAGATATTCCCAGAAAACTAATTTCATTTATTAAACTAATGAAGGAATGCCAGCCTGTAACCATGACAGCAGTATCTCAAGAGGTGACATCCAACATTCCATCTATTTCTGGAAGAAGTAATGCCACTCCATTTATTACATTTCTGTGAAAGTTTGCAAATGGCTCTAAGGTTATCACGGAACCAACTAAAACTGTAAAATTCATCAATGCGCTTAAGGGGTTCAAGGAGTACCCTAGATTTTTTTCACACGACTTACGCGTGTGATATGTCGTACAGAAGGTCTATTATATCTCCAAACAGTAACATTATTTTCAAAAAATCCTGATTGGAAATAGTAGACTATTTTTCGCTGATTTTAGGAAATTGGGCCATTGGAGGCTAAAAAACCTACATTTTCATGCACCACATGCCTTTATAATTTATAAAAGGGGGCTTCCAGTGGTTGGGCACTTGACACAACGGTTAGGGTCAGTTTATATGTGACGTGTATTGCGATTCGTCTACGAAGTTTTCAATTTTATTTTCACGCCAGGAAGAACACGTTAGGTAAATTTAGTTTGAGAGAACATTTTAACTAATCATTTTTCTTTGTCAACAAACAGGTTCCAAGCCCCTGACCATTGCAACAGTAGCTCAATTGATAACGTCTGGCTATTAATACGGAAGACCGTTCGAAGAATGGGTACTTCTGCTAGTATATATATAAAAAAAGGAATGTCTGTGTGTTCGTCTTTTATGCGTTCATAAACCATTCATCCGATTGCGATCAAATTTTGGTGAGTTGTTGTAAATACTTCCGGGATGATCATAGGTATAGTTAATCCATTTCACAATAGATAGCGCGCGAGTAGTTTAAACAAATGCGTAATGGCGTTGCGTTCATATACAATTCGACCGATTGAGATCAAATTTTGGTGAGTTGTTGTGCACAGTCCCGGAAAAGTAATAGGCGTAGTAAATCCAATTTACAATAGATGGCGCGCGAGTAGCTTCAACAAAATGGCGTGCGTTTGTTTCAAGAAAGTCCCACATGCATTCATATACCATTCATCCCATTGCGATGAAACTTGGGCGAGATATTCTGTACACTTCAGGTAAGGTTTCTGGCTTAGTAAATCCACTTAACAATAGGTAGCGCACGAGTAGATTCAACAAATGAGCGACGACGCGCGAAGCATTTCAACAAAGACCAGTAAGCGTTCACATACCATTCGTCCGATAGCGATGAAACTTGGGTGAGAGGTTGTGTACACTACAGGCAAGGTTTCTGACTTAGTAAATCCATGTTATAATAGGTAGCGCACGAGTAGATTCAACAAATGAGCTACGACGTGCGAAGCGTTTCAACAAAGTCCCGTATGCGTTCATATACTTTTCGTCTGATAGTGATGAAACTTGGCTGAGATGTTGTGTACACTTCAGGGAAGGTTTCTGGGTTAGTAAATCAAATTAACAATAGGTATCGCACAAATAGATTAAACAAATGAGCGACGACGCGCGAAGTATTTCAACATAGTCCCGTATGCGTTCATATGCCATTCGTCCAATAGCGTCTAAACTTGGGTGAGTTGTTGTGTACACTCCAGGGATAGTTTTAGGCTTAGTAAATCCATTTTTCAATAGGTAGCACACAAGTAGATTCAACAAATGAGCGAAGTCGCGCGAAGCGTTTCAAGACAGTCCCGTATGCGTTCATATATCATTCACCCCAACGCGATGAAACTTGGGTGAGATGTTGTATACACTCAGGGAAGGTTTCTGGCTTAGTAAATCCACTTAACAATAGGTAGCGCACGAGTAGATTCAATAAATGATCGACGACGCGCGAACTGTTTCAACAAAGTCCCGTATGCGTTCATAAACCATTTATCCGATAGCGATGCAACGTGGGTGAGATGTTGTGTACACTTCAGGGAAGATTTCTAGGTTAGTAAATCCATGTTACAATAGGTAGCGCACGAATGGATTCAACAAATGAGCGACGACTCGCGAAGTGTTTCGACAAAGACCCGTATGCGTTCATATACAATCGTCCGATAGAGATGAAACATTGATGAGTTGTTGTGTACACTGCATGGAAGGTTTCTGATTTAGTAAATCCATTTTACAATTGGTAGCAAACGGGTAGATTTAACTAATAAGCGACAGCGCGTGAATCGTTTCAATAAAGTCCCGTATGCGATCATATACCATTCATCCGAGTGTGATAAAACTTTGGAGAGCTGAGTACAGTCCTGCGAAGGTTCATGACTTAGTAAGTCCGTTTTTCAATGGGTGGCACACAAGAAGATTCAACAAATGAGTGACGGCGCGAATCGTTTAAACAAAATCCCGTATGCGTTCATATGCCATTCATCCGATTGCGATGAAACTTTGATGAGTTGTTGTGTACACGCCAGGAAAGGTTTTCGAGTTAGTAAATCCATTTTACAATAGGTAGCGTACAAGTATATTCAGCAAATGGGTGAAGGCGCTCTAATCGTTTCAGCAGTCCCGTATGCGTTCATATACCATTCATTTCGTTGCGATGTAACTTTCGTGAGTTGTTGATCACGCTCCCGTGAATGTTTCTGAGATAGTAAATTATTTTTTATAATAGCTTAGAGGTGGTTAACGGAAAAAGAAGAAAATATTGGAAATTAAAAAGCACTGCAACTAACAAAGTCAAAACCCCAACACTTTCTTTGATTGGCATTGCAACACATGGCGGGTACGGCTAGTCTTCTATCTTCTAGTCTATATATATAAAAATCAATGTAACGTGATAGTTTGTCTGTGGGTGGGTATGTATGTCTCCTATGCGTTCATATACCATTCGTCCGATTGCGATGAAACTTGGGTGAGATGTTGAGTACACTCCAAGGAAGGTTTCTGACTTAGTAAATCCATTTTACAGTAGGTAGCGCACGCGTAGATTCAACAAATTAGCGACGATGCGCGAAGCATTTCAACAAAGTCCTGTATGTGTTCATATACCATTCGTCCGATAGCGATGAAACTTGGGTGAGATGTTGAGTACACTCCAAGGAAGGTTTCTGACTTAGTAAATCCATTTTACAATAGGTAGCGCACGCGTAGATTCAACAAATGAGCGACGATGCGCGAAGCATTTCAACAAAGTCCCGTATGTGTTCATATACCATTCGTCCGATTGCGATGAAACTTGGGTGAGATGTTGAGTACACTCCAAGGAAGGTTTCTGACTTAATAAATCCATTTTACAATAGGTAGCGCACGCGTAGATTCAACAAATGAGCGACGATGCGCGAAGCATTTCAACAAAGTCCCGTATGCATTCATATACCATTCGTCCGATAGCTATGAAACTTGCGTAAAATGTTGTGTACACTGCAGGGAAATTTTCTGGCTTAGTACATCCACTTTACAATAGGCAGCGCACGATTAGATTCAACAAATGAGCTACGACGCGCGAAGCATTTCAACAAAGTCACGTTTGCGTTCATATACCATTCGTCCGATAGCGATGAAACTAGGCTGAGATTTTGTGTGCACTCCAGGGAAGGTTTCTAGCTTAGTAAATCCCTTTAAAAATAGGTAGAGCACGAGTAGAATCAACAAATGAGCAACGGCGCGCGAAGCGTTTCAACAAAGTCCCATTTAATTTCATATACCATTCATCCGATAGCGATGAAACTTGGGTGAGTTGCTGTGTACACTCCAGGGAAGGTTTCTGGCTTAGTACATACATTTTACAATAGGTAGCGCACCAGTAGATTCAACAAATGAGCGATGACACGCGAAGCGTTTCAACAAAGTCCCGTATAAAGTCATATACCATTCGTCTGATAGTGATAAATGCTTGGTGAATTGTTGTGTACACTCCAGGAAAGGTTTCTGGCTAAGTAAATCCATTTTACAATACGAAGCGCACGTTTATGTTCAACAAATGAGTGACTACGCGCGAAGCGTTTCGACAACGTCCCGTATACGTTCACATACCATTCATCCGATTGCGATGAAACTTGGGTGAGATGTTGTGTACACTCCAGGGAAGGTTTCTGGCTGAGTACATCCATATTACAATATGTAGCGCAAGAGTAGAATCAACAAATGAGCGACGACACGCGAAGCGTTTCAACCAAGTCCCGTATGCATACATGTACCATTCGTACGTACTTATGAAACTTGGGTGAGATGTTGTGTACACGTCATGGAAAATTTCTGCCTTAGTAAATCCCCTATACAATATGCAGCACACAAGTTGATTCAACAAATGAGGGACGACGCGCGAAGCGTTTCAACAATGTCCCGTATAAGGTCATATACCATTCTGCCGTTAGCGATGAAACTTGGGTGAAATATGGTTGACACTCCAAGGAAGGTTTCTGGCTTAGTAAATACATTTCACAGTAGGTAGCACACGAGTAGTTTCGACAAATGAACGACGATAGCGATGAAACTTGGGTGAGATGTTGTGGACACTTACGTGACGGTTTCTAACTTAGTAAATACATTTTACAGTAGGTAGCGCACGAGTAGATTCAACAAATGAGTGACGGAGTGCGAATCGTTTAAACAAAATCAGGTATGCGTTCATATACTATTCATCCGATTGAGATGAAACATTGATCAGTTATTTTGTACCCGCCAGGGAAGGGGACTTAGTAAATCCATTGCACAATAAGTAGCGCAAGAGTAGATGCAACAAATGGGTAACGACGCGCGAAGCGTTTCAACAAAATTCCCTATTGCGTTCATATAACATTCTTCGATTGCGATGAAACCTTGATGAGTTATTGTGTACACGCCAGGGAAGGGCTTCGACTTAGTAATACATTTCTCAATAGGTAGCGCACGAGTAGATTCAACAAATGAGTGACAGCGCACGAATCGTTTAAACAAAAACCCCCATACGTGCATATACCATTCATCCGATTGCGATGAATCATTGATGAGTCATTGTGTACACGCCAGGGAAGGGTTTCGACTTAGTAAATACATTTCAACAGCTTGTCTATCTATATATATAAAAATCAATGTAACGTGATAGTTTGTCTGTGGGTGTGTATGTCTCCTATGCGTTCATATACCATTCGTCCGATTGCGATGAAACTTGGGTGAGATGTTGAGTACACTCCAAGGAAGGTTTCTGACTTAGTAAATCCATTTTACAATAGGTAGCGCACGCGTAGATTCAACAAATGAGCGACGATGCGCGAAGCATTTCAACAAAGTCCCGTATGTGTCCATATACCATTCGTCCGATTGCAATGAAACTTGGGTGAGATGTTAAGTACACTCCAAGGATGGTTTCTGACTTAGTAAATCCATTTTACAATAGGTAGCGCACGCGTAGATTCAACAAATGAGCGACGGTGCGCGAAGCATTTCAACAAAATCCCGTATGTGTTCATATACCATTCGTCCGATAGCGATGAATCTTGGGTGAGATGTTGAGTACACTCCAAGGAAGGTTTCTGACTTAGTAAATCCATTTTACAATAGGCAGCGCGCGCGTAGATTCAACAAATGAGCGACGATGCGCGATGCATTTCAACAAAGTCCCGTATGTGTTCATATACCATTCGTCCGATTGCGATGAAACTTGGGTGAGATGTTGAGTACACTCCAAGGATGGTTTCTGACTTAGTAAATCCATTTTACAATAGGTAGCGCACGCGTAGATTCAACAAATGAGCGACGATGCGCGAAGCATTTCAACAAAGTCCCGTATGTGTTCATATACCATTCGTCCGATAGCGATGAAACTTGGGTGAGATGTTGAGTACACTCCAAGGAAGGTTTCTGACATAGTAAATCCATTTTACAATAGGTAGCGCACGCGTAGATTCAACAAATGAGCGACGATGCGCGAAGCATTTCAACAAAGTCCCGTATGTGTTCATATACCATTCGTCCGATTGCGATGAAACTTGGGTGAGATGTTGAGTACACTCCAAGGAAGGTTTCTGAGTTAGTAAATCCATTTTACAATAGGTAGCGCACGCGTAGATTCAACAAATGAGCGACGATGCGCGGGGCATTTCAACAAAGTCCCGTATGCATTCATATACCATTCGTTCGATAGCGATGAAACATGGGTGAGATGTTGAGTACACTCCAAGGAAGGTTTCTGACTTAGTAAATCCATTTTACAATAGGTAGCGCACGCGTAGATTCAACAAATGAGCGACGATGCGCGAAGCATTTCAACAAAGTCCCGAATGCATTCATATACCATTCGTCCGATAGCTATGAAACTTGCGTAAAATGTTGTGTACACTGCAGGGAAATTTTCTGGCTTAGTACATCCACTTTACAATAGGCAGCGCACGATTAGATTCAACAAATGAGCTACGACGCGCGAAGCATTTCAACAAAGTCACGTTTGCGTTCATATACCATTCGTCCGATAGCGATGAAACTAGGCTGAGATTTTGTGTGCACTCCAGGGAAGGTTTCTAGCTTAGTAAATCCCTTTAAAAATAGGTAGAGCACGAGTAGAATCAACAAATGAGCAACGGCGCGCGAAACGTTTCAACAAAGTCCCATTTAATTTCATATACCATTCATCCGATAGCGATGAAACTTGAGTGAGATGCTGTGTACACTCCAGGGAAGGTTTCTGGCTTAGTACATACATTTTACAATAGGTAGCGCACCAGTAGATTCAACAAATGAGCGATGACACGCGAAGCGTTTCAACAAAGTCCCGTATAAAGTCATATACCATTCGTCTGATAGTGATAAATGTTTGGTGAATTGTTGTGTACACTCCAGGAAAGGTTTCTGGCTAAGTAAATCCATTTTACAATACGAAGCGCACGTTTATGTTCAACAAATGAGTGACTACGCGCGAAGCGTTTCGACAACGTCCCGTATACGTTCACATAACATTCATCCGATTGCGATGAAACTTGGGTGAGATGTTGTGTACACTCCAGGGAAGGTTTCTGGCTGAGTATATCCATATTACAATATGTAGCGCAAGAGTAGAATCAACAAATGGGCGACGATGCGCGAAGCATTTCAACAAAGTCCCGTATGTGTTCATATACCATTCGTCCGATAGCGATGAATCTTGGGTGAGATGTTGAGTACACTCCAAGGAAGGTTTCTGACTTAGTAAATCCATTTTACAATAGGTAGCGCACGCGTAGATTCAACAAATGAGCGACGATGCGCGATGCATTTCAACAAAGTCCCGTATGTGTTCATATACCATTCGTCCGATTGCGATGAAACTTGGGTGAGATGTTGAGTACACTCCAAGGATGGTTTCTGACTTAGTAAATCCATTTTACAATAGGTAGCGCACGCGTAGATTCAACAAATGAGCGACGATGCGCGAAGCATTTCAACAAAGTCCCGTATGTGTTCATATACCATTCGTCCGATAGCGATGAAACTTGGGTGAGATGTTGAGTACACTCCAAGGAAGGTTTCTGACTTAGTAAATCCATTTTACAATAGGTAGCGCACGCGTAGATTCAACAAATGAGCGACGATGCGCGAAGCATTTCAACAAAGTCCCGTATGTGTTCATATACCATTCGTCCGATTGCGATGAAACTTGGGTGAGATGTTGAGTACACTTCAAGGAAGGTTTCTGACTTAGTAAATCCATTTTACAATAGGTAGCGCACGCGTAGATTCAACAAATGGGCGACGATGCGCGAAGCATTTCAACAAAGTCCTGTATGCATTCATATACCATTCGTTCGATAGCGATGAAACATGGGTGAGATGTTGAGTACACTCCAAGGAAGGTTTCTGACTTAGTAAATCCATTTTACAATAGGTAGCGCACGCGTAGATTCAACAAATGAGCGACGATGCGCGAAGCATTTCAACAAAGTCCCGAATGCATTCATATACCATTCGTCCGATAGCTATGAAACTTGCGTAAAATGTTGTGTACACTGCAGGGAAATTTTCTGGCTTAGTATATCCACTTTACAATAGGCAGCGCACGATTAGATTCAACAAATGAGCTACGACGCGCGAAGCATTTCAACAAAGTCACGTTTGCGTTCATATACCATTCGTCCGATAGCGATGAAACTAGGCTGAGATTTTGTGTGCACTCCAGGGAAGGTTTCTAGCTTAGTAAATCCCTTTAAAAATAGGTAGAGCACGAGTAGAATCAACAAATGAGCAACGGCGCGCGAAGCGTTTCAACAAAGTCCCATTTAATTTCATATACCATTCATCCGATAGCGATGAAACTTGGGTGAGATGCTGTGTACACTCCAGGGAAGGTTTCTGGCTTAGTACATACATTTTACAATAGGTAGCGCACCAGTAGATTCAACAAATGAGCGATGACACGCGAAGCGTTTCAACAAAGTCCCGTATAAAGTCATATACCATTCGTCTGATAGTGATAAATGTTTGGTGAATTGTTGTGTACACTCCAGGAAAGGTTTCTGGCTAAGTAAATCCATTTTACAATACGAAGCGCACGTTTATGTTCAACAAATGAGTGACTACGCGCGAAGCGTTTCGACAACGTCCCGTATACGTTCACATACCATTCATCCGATTGCGATGAAACTTGGGTGAGATGTTGTGTACACTCCAGGGAAGGTTTCTGGCTGAGTATATCCATATTACAATATGTAGTGCAAGAGTAGAATCAACAAATGAGCGACGATGCGCGAAGCATTTCAACAAAGTCCCGTATGTGTTCATATACCATTCGTCCGATAGCGATGAATCTTGGGTGAGATGTTGAGTACACTCCAAGGAAAGTTTCTGACTTAGTAAATCCATTTTACAATAGGTAGCGCACGCGTAGATTCAACAAATGAGCGACGATGCGCGATGCATTTCAACAAAGTCCCGTATGTGTTCATATACCATTCGTCCGATTGCGATGAAACTTGGGTGAGATGTTGAGTACACTCCAAGGATGGTTTCTGACTTAGTAAATCCATTTTACAATAGGTAGCGCACGCGTAGATTCAACAAATGAGCGACGATGCGCGAAGCATTTCAACAAAGTCCCGTATGTGTTCATATACCATTCGTCCGATAGCGATGAAACTCGGGTGAGATGTTGAGTACACTCCAAGGAAGGTTTCTGACTTAGTAAATCCATTTTACAATAGGTAGCGCACGCGTAGATTCAACAAATGTGCGACGATGCGCGAAGCATTTCAACAAAGTCCCGTATGTGTTCATATACCATTCGTCCGATTGCGATGAAACTTGGGTGAGATGTTGAGTACACTCCAAGGAAGGTTTCTGAATTAGTAAATCCATTTTACAATAGGTAGCGCACGCGTAGATTCAACAAATGAGCGACGATGCGCGAAGCATTTCAACAAAGTCCCGTATGCATTCATATACCATTCGTTCGATAGCGATGAAACATGGGTGAGATGTTGAGTACACTCCAAGGAAGGTTTCTGACTTAGTAAATCCATTTTACAATAGGTAGCGCACGCGTAGATTCAACAAATGAGCGACGATGCGCGAAGCATTTCAACAAAGTCCCGAATGCATTCATATACCATTCGTCCGATAGCTATGAAACTTGCGTAAAATGTTGTGTACACTGCAGGGAAATTTTCTGGCTTAGTACATCCACTTTACAATAGGCAGCGCACGATTAGATTCAACAAATGAGCTACGACGCGCGAAGCATTTCAACAAAGTCACGTTTGCGTTCATATACCATTCGTCCGATAGCGATGAAACTAGGCTGAGATTTTGTGTGCACTCCAGGGAAGGTTTCTAGCTTAGTAAATCCCTTTAAAAATAGGTAAAGCACGAGTAGAATCAACAAATGAGCAACGGCGCGCGAAGCGTTTCAACAAAGTCCCATTTAATTTCATATACCATTCATCCGATAGCGATGAAACTTGGGTGAGATGCTGTGTACACTCCAGGGAAGGTTTCTGGCTTAGTACATACATTTTACAATAGGTAGCGCACCAGTAGATTCAACAAATGAGCGATGACACGCGAAGCGTTTCAACAAAGTCCCGTATAAAGTCATATACCATTCGTCTGATAGTGATAAATGTTTGGTGAATTGTTGTGTACACTCCAGGAAAGGTTTCTGGCTAAGTAAATCCATTTTACAATACGAAGCGCACGTTTATGTTCAACAAATGAGTGACTACGCGCGAAGCGTTTCGACAACGTCCCGTATACGTTCACATACCATTCATCCGATTGCGATGAAACTTGGGTGAGATGTTGTGTACACTCCAGGGAAGGTTTCTGGCTGAGTACATCCATATTACAATATGTAGCGCAAGAGTAGAATCAACAAATGAGCGACGACACGCGAAGCGTTTCAACCAAGTCCCGTATGCATACATGTACCATTCGTCCGTACCTATGAAACTTGGGTGAGATGTTGTGTACACGTCATGGAAAATTTCTGGCTTAGTAAATCCCCTATACAATATGCAGCGCACAATTTGATTCAACAAATGAGGGACGACGCGCGAAGCGTTTCAACAAAGTCCCGTATAAGGTCATATACCATTCTGCCGTTAGCGGTGAAACTTGGGTGAAATATGGTTGACACTCCAAGGAAGGATTCTGGGTTAGTAAATACATTTCACAGTAGGTAGCACACGAGTAGATTCGACAAATGAACGACGATAGCGATGAAAATTGGGTGAGATGTTGTGGACACTTACGTGACGGTTTCTAACTTAGTAAATACATTTTACAGTAGGTAGCGCACGAGTAGATTCAACAAATGAGTGACGGAGTGCGAATCGTTTAAACAAAATCAGGTATGCGTTCATATACTATTCATCCGATTGCGATGAAACATTGATCAGTTATTTTGTACCCGCCAGGGAAGGGGACTTAGTAAATCCATTTCACAATAAGTAGCGCAAGAGTAGATGCAACAAATGGGTGACGACGCGCGAAGCGTTTCAACAAAATTCCCTATTGCGTTCATATAACATTCTTCGATTGCGATGAAACCTTGATGAGTTATTGTGTACACGCCAGGGAAGGGCTTCGACTTAGTAATACATTCCTCAATAGGTAGCGCACGAGTAGATTCAACAAATGAGTGACAGCGCACGAATCGTTTAAACAAAAACCCCTATACGTGCATATACCATTCATCCGATTGCGATGAATCATTGATGAGTCATTGTGTACACGCCAGGGAAGGGTTTCGACTTAGTAAATACATTTCAACAGCTTGTCTATCTATATATATAAAAATCAATGTAACGTGATAGTTTGTCTGTGGGTGTGTATGTCTCCTATGCGTTCATATACCATTCGTCCGATTGCGATGAAACTTGGGTGAGATGTTGAGTACACTCCAAGGAAGGTTTATGATTTAGTAAATCCATTTTACAATAGGTAGCGCACGCGTAGATTCAACAAATGACCGACGATGCGCGAAGCATTTCAACAAAGTCCCGTATGTGTCCATATACCATTCGTCCGATTGCGATGAAACTTGGGTGAGATGTTGAGTACACTCCAAGGATGGTTTCTGACTTAGTAAATCCATTTTACAATAGGTAGCGCACGCGTAGATTCAACAAATGAGCGACGATGCGCGAAGCATTTCAACAAAGTCCCGTATGTGTTCATATACCATTCGTCCGATAGCGATGAAACTTGGGTGAGATGTTGAGTACACTCCAAGGAAGGTTTCTGACATAGTAAATCCATTTTACAATAGGTAGCGCACGCGTAGATTCAACAAATGAGCGACGATGCGCGAAGCATTTCAACAAAGTCCCGTATGTGTTCATATACCATTCGTCCGATAGCGATGAAACTTGGGTGAGATGTTGAGTACACTCCAAGGAAGGTTTCTGACATAGTAAATCCATTTTACAATAGGTAGCGCACGCGTAGATTCAACAAATGAGCGACGATGCGCGAAGCATTTCAACAAAGTCCCGTATGTGTTCATATACCATTCGTCCGATTGCGATGAAACTTGGGTGAGATGTTGAGTACACTCCAAGGAAGGTTTCTGAGTTAGTAAATCCATTTTACAATAGGTAGCGCACGCGTAGATTCAACAAATGAGCGACGATGCGCGAAGCATTTCAACAAAGTCCCGTATGCATTCATATACCATTCGTTCGATAGCGATGAAACATGGGTGAGATGTTGAGTACACTCCAAGGAAGGTTTCTGACTTAGTAAATCCATTTTACAATAGGTAGCGCACGCGTAGATTCAACAAATGAGCGACGATGCGCGAAGCATTTCAACAAAGTCCCGAATGCATTCATATACCATTCGTCCGATAGCTATGAAACTTGCGTAAAATGTTGTGTACACTGCAGGGAAATTTTCAGGCTTAGTACATCCACTTTACAATAGGCAGCGCACGATTAGATTCAACAAATGAGCTACGACGCGCGAAGCATTTCAACAAAGTCACGTTTGCGTTCATATACCATTCGTCCGATAGCGATGAAACTAGGCTGAGATTTTGTGTGCACTCCAGGGAAGGTTTCTAGCTTAGTAAATCCCTTTAAAAATAGGTAGAGCACGAGTAGAATCAACAAATTAGCAACGGCGCGCGAAACGTTTCAACAAAGTCCCATTTAATTTCATATACCATTCATCCGATAGCGATGAAACTTGAGTGAGATGCTGTGTACAATCCAGGGAAGGTTTCTGGCTTAGTACATACATTTTACAATAGGTAGCGCACCAGTAGATTCAACAAATGAGCGATGACACGCGAAGCGTTTCAACAAAGTCCCGTATAAAGTCATATACCATTCGTCTGATAGTGATAAATGTTTGGTGAATTGTTGTGTACACTCCAGGAAAGGTTTCTGGCTAAGTAAATCCATTTTACAATACGAAGCGCACGTTTATGTTCAACAAATGAGTGACTACGCGCGAAGCGTTTCGACAACGTCCCGTATACGTTCACATACCATTCATCCGATTGCGATGAAACTTGGGTGAGATGTTGTGTACACTCCAGGGAAGGTTTCTGGCTGAGTATATCCATATTACAATATGTAGCGCAAGAGTAGAATCAACAAATGAGCGACGATGCGCGAAGCATTTCAACAAAGTCCCGTATGTGTTCATATACCATTCGTCCGATAGCGATGAATCTTGGGTGAGATGTTGAGTACACTCCAAGGAAGGTTTCTGACTTAGTAAATCCATTTTACAATAGGTAGCGCACGCGTAGATTCAACAAATGAGCGACGATGCGCGATGCATTTCAACAAAGTCCCGTATGTGTTCATATACCATTCGTCCGATTGCGATGAAACTTGGGTGAGATGTTGAGTACACTCCAAGGATGGTTTCTGACTTAGTAAATCCATTTTACAATAGGTAGCGCACGCGTAGATTCAACAAATGAGCGACGATGCGCGAAGCATTTCAACAAAGTCCCGTATGTGTTCATATACCATTCGTCCGATAGCGATGAAACTTGGGTGAGATGTTGAGTACACTCCAAGGAAGGTTTCTGACTTAGTAAATCCATTTTAGAATAGGTAGCGCACGCGTAGATTCAACAAATGAGCGACGATGCGCGAAGCATTTCAACAAAGTCCCGTATGTGTTCATATACCATTCGTCCGATTGCGATGAAACTTGGGTGAGATGTTGAGTACACTCCAAGGAAGGTTTCTGTCTTAGTAAATCCATTTTACAATAGGTAGCGCACGCGTAGATTCAACAAATGAGCGACGATGCGCGAAGCATTTCAACAAAGTCCCGTATGCATTCATATACCATTCGTTCGATAGCGATGAAACATGGGTGAGATGTTGAGTACACTCCAAGGAAGGTTTCTGACTTAGTAAATCCATTTTACAATAGGTAGCGCACGCGTAGATTCAACAAATGAGCGACGATGCGCGAAGCATTTCAACAAAGTCCCGAATGCATTCATATACCATTCGTCCGATAGCTATGAAACTTGCGTAAAATGTTGTGTACACTGCAGGGAAATTTTCTGGCTTAGTACATCCACTTTACAATAGGCAGCGCACGATTAGATTCAACAAATGAGCTACGACGCGCGAAGCATTTCAACAAAGTCACGTTTGCGTTCATATACCATTCGTCCGATAGCGATGAAACTAGGCTGAGATTTTGTGTGCACTCCAGGGAAGGTTTCTAGCTTAGTAAATCCCTTTAAAAATAGGTAGAGCACGAGTAGAATCAACAAATGAGCAACGGCGCGCGAAGCGTTTCAACAAAGTCCCATTTAATTTCATATACCATTCATCCGATAGCGATGAAACTTGGGTGAGATGCTGTGTACACTCCAGGGAAGGTTTCTGGCTTAGTACATACATTTTACAATAGGTAGTGCACCAGTAGATTCAACAAATGAGCGACGATGCGCGAAGCATTTCAACAAAGTCCCGTATGTGTTCATATACCATTCGTCCGATTGCGATGAAACTTGGGTGAGATGTTGAGTACACTCCAAGGAAGGTTTCTGAGTTAGTAAATCCATTTTACAATAGGTAGCGCACGCGTAGATTCAACAAATGAGCGACGATGCGCGAAGCATTTCAACAAAGTCCCGTATGCATTCATATACCATTCGTTCGATAGCGATGAAACATGGGTGAGATGTTGAGTACACTCCAAGGAAGGTTTCTGACTTAGTAAATCCATTTTACAATAGGTAGCGCACGCGTAGATTCAACAAATGAGCGACGATGCGCGAAGCATTTCAACAAAGTCCCGAATGCATTCATATACCATTCGTCCGATAGCTATGAAACTTGCGTAAAATGTTGTGTACACTGCAGGGAAATTTTCAGGCTTAGTACATCCACTTTACAATAGGCAGCGCACGATTAGATTCAACAAATGAGCTACGACGCGCGAAGCATTTCAACAAAGTCACGTTTGCGTTCATATACCATTCGTCCGATAGCGATGAAACTAGGCTGAGATTTTGTGTGCACTCCAGGGAAGGTTTCTAGCTTAGTAAATCCCTTTAAAAATAGGTAGAGCACGAGTAGAATCAACAAATTAGCAACGGCGCGCGAAACGTTTCAACAAAGTCCCATTTAATTTCATATACCATTCATCCGATAGCGATGAAACTTGAGTGAGATGCTGTGTACAATCCAGGGAAGGTTTCTGGCTTAGTACATACATTTTACAATAGGTAGCGCACCAGTAGATTCAACAAATGAGCGATGACACGCGAAGCGTTTCAACAAAGTCCCGTATAAAGTCATATACCATTCGTCTGATAGTGATAAATGTTTGGTGAATTGTTGTGTACACTCCAGGAAAGGTTTCTGGCTAAGTAAATCCATTTTACAATACGAAGCGCACGTTTATGTTCAACAAATGAGTGACTACGCGCGAAGCGTTTCGACAACGTCCCGTATACGTTCACATACCATTCATCCGATTGCGATGAAACTTGGGTGAGATGTTGTGTACACTCCAGGGAAGGTTTCTGGCTGAGTATATCCATATTACAATATGTAGCGCAAGAGTAGAATCAACAAATGAGCGACGATGCGCGAAGCATTTCAACAAAGTCCCGTATGTGTTCATATACCATTCGTCCGATAGCGATGAATCTTGGGTGAGATGTTGAGTACACTCCAAGGAAGGTTTCTGACTTAGTAAATCCATTTTACAATAGGTAGCGCACGCGTAGATTCAACAAATGAGCGACGATGCGCGATGCATTTCAACAAAGTCCCGTATGTGTTCATATACCATTCGTCCGATTGCGATGAAACTTGGGTGAGATGTTGAGTACACTCCAAGGATGGTTTCTGACTTAGTAAATCCATTTTACAATAGGTAGCGCACGCGTAGATTCAACAAATGAGCGACGATGCGCGAAGCATTTCAACAAAGTCCCGTATGTGTTCATATACCATTCGTCCGATAGCGATGAAACTTGGGTGAGATGTTGAGTACACTCCAAGGAAGGTTTCTGACTTAGTAAATCCATTTTACAATAGGTAGCGCACGCGTAGATTCAACAAATGAGCGACGATGCGCGAAGCATTTCAACAAAGTCCCGTATGTGTTCATATACCATTCGTCCGATTGCGATGAAACTTGGGTGAGATGTTGAGTACACTCCAAGGAAGGTTTGTGACTTAGTAAATCCATTTTACAATAGGTAGCGCACGCGTAGATTCAACAAATGAGCGACGATGCGCGAAGCATTTCAACAAAGTCCCGTATGCATTCATATACCATTCGTTCGATAGCGATGAAACATGGGTGAGATGTTGAGTACACTCCAAGGAAGGTTTCTGACTTAGTAAATCCATTTTACAATAGGTACCGCACGCGTAGATTCAACAAATGAGCGACGATGCGCGAAGCATTTCAACAAAGTCCCGAATGCATTCATATACCATTCGTCCGATAGCTATGAAACTTGCGTAAAATGTTGTGTACACTGCAGGGAAATTTTCTGGCTTAGTACATCCACTTTACAATAGGCAGCGCACGATTAGATTCAACAAATGAGCTACGACGCGCGAAGCATTTCAACAAAGTCACGTTTGCGTTCATATACCATTCGTCCGATAGCGATGAAACTAGGCTGAGATTTTGTGTGCACTCCAGGGAAGGTTTCTAGCTTAGTAAATCCCTTTAAAAATAGGTAGAGCACGAGTAGAATCAACAAATGAGCAACGGCGCGCGAAGCGTTTCAACAAAGTCCCATTTAATTTCATATACCATTCATCCGATAGCGATGAAACTTGGGTGAGATGCTGTGTACACTCCAGGGAAGGTTTCTGGCTTAGTACATACATTTTACAATAGGTAGCGCACCAGTAGATTCAACAAATGAGCGATGACACGCGAAGCGTTTCAACAAAGTCCCGTATAAAGTCATATACCATTCGTCTGATAGTGATAAATGTTTGGTGAATTGTTGTGTACACTCCAGGAAAGGTTTCTGGCTAAGTAAATCCATTTTACAATACGAAGCGCACGTTTATGTTCAACAAATGAGTGACTACGCGCGAAGCGTTTCGACAACGTCCCGTATACGTTCAAATACCATTCATCCGATTGCGATGAAACTTGGGTGAGATGTTGTGTACACTCCAGGGAAGGTTTCTGGCTGAGTACATCCATATTACAATATGTAGCGCAAGAGTAGAATCAACAAATGAGCGACGACACGCGAAGCGTTTCAACCAAGTCCCGTATGCATACATGTACCATTCGTCCGTACCTATGAAACTTGGGTGAGATGTTGTGTACACGTCATGGAAAATTTCTGGCTTAGTAAATCCCGTATACAATATGCAGCGCACAATTTGATTCAACAAATGAGGGACGACGCGCGAAGCGTTTCAACAAAGTCCCGTATAAGGTCATATACCATTCTGCCGTTAGCGGTGAAACTTGGGTGAAATATGGTTGACACTCCAAGGAAGGATTCTGGGTTAGTAAATACATTTCACAGTAGGTAGCACACGAGTAGATTCGACAAATGAACGACGATAGCGATGAAAATTGGGTGAGATGTTGTGGACACTTACGTGACGGTTTCTAACTTAGTAAATACATTTTACAGTAGGTAGCGCACGAGTAGATTCAACAAATGAGTGACGGAGTGCGAATCGTTTAAACAAAATCAGGTATGCGTTCATATACTATTCATCCGATTGCGATGAAACATTGATCAGTTATTTTGTACCCGCCAGGGAAGGGGACTTAGTAAATCCATTTCACAATAAGTAGCGCAAGAGTAGATGCAACAAATGGGTGACGACGCGCGAAGCGTTTCAACAAAATTCCCTATTGCGTTCATATAACATTCTTCGATTGCGATGAAACCTTGATGAGTTATTGTGTACACGCCAGGGAAGGGCTTCGACTTAGTAATACATTCCTCAATAGGTAGCGCACGAGTAGATTCAACAAATGAGTGACAGCGCACGAATCGTTTAAACAAAAACCCCTATACGTGCATATACCATTCATCCGATTGCGATGAATCATTGATGAGTCATTGTGTACACGCCAGGGAAGGGTTTCGACTTAGTAAATCCATTTCACAATAGGTAGCGTACGATTAGATTCAACAAATGAGTGACAGCGACGAAACTTTTTGAATGTTGTTGTGCACGCTCCCTCGAATGGTTCTAAATTAGAAAATCCATTTTATGATAGCTTAGAGGCAGTTAACATGTTGTGTATCCAAAATCACTTCAAGAAACAGAATTTCAACGCCAACACTTTCTTTGATTGGCATTGCAACGCATGCCGGGTAGAGCTTGTCTATATATATATATAAATCAATGTAACGTGATAGTTTGTCTGTGGGTATGTATGTCTCCTATGCGTTCATATACCATTCGTCCGATAGCGATGAAACTTGGGTGAGATGTTGAGTACACTCCAAGGAAGGTTTCTGACTTAGTAAATCCATTTACAATAGGTAGCGCACGCGTAGATTCAACAAATGAGCGACGATGCGCGAAGCATTTCAACAAAGTCCCGTATGTGTTCATATACCATTCGTCCGATAGCGATGAAACTTGGGTGAGATGTTGTGTACTCTTACGTGAAGGTTTCAAAATTAGTGAATACATTTCACAGTAGATAGCGCACGAGTAGATTCAAAAAATGAGCGACGACACGCAAAGCGTTTCAACAAAGTCCCGTATGCATTCATATACCATTGGTCCGATAGCTATGAAACTTGCGTAAAATGTTGTGTACACTGCAGGGAAATTTTCTGGCTTAGTACATCCATTTTACAATGGGCAGCGCACGAGTAGATTAAACAAATGAGCTACGACGCGCGAAGCATTTCAACAAAGTCACGTTTGCGTTCATATATCATTCGTCCGATAGCGATGAAACTAGGCTGAGATTTTGTGTGCACTCCAGGGAAGGTTTCTAGCTTAGTAAATCCCTTTAAAAATAGGTAGAGCACGAGTAGAATCAACAAATGAGCGACGACGCGCGAAGCCTTTCAACAAAGTCCCATATAATTTCATATACCATTCATCCGATAGCGATGAAACTTGGGTGAGATGTTGTGTACACTCCAGGGAAGGTTTCTGGCTTAGTACATACATTTTACAATAGGTAGCGCACCAGTAGATTCAACAAATGAGCGATGACATGCGAAGCGTTTCAACAAAGTCCCGAATGAAGTCATATACCATTCGTCTGATAGTGATAAATGTTTGGTGAATTGTTGTGTACACTCCAGGAAAGGTTTCTGGCTAAGTAAATCCATTTTACAATACGAAGCGCACGTTTATGTTCAACAAATGAGTGACTATGCGCGAAGCGTCTCGACAACGTCCCGTATACGTTCACATACCATTCATCCGATTGCGATGAAACTTGGGTGAGATGTTGTGTACACTCCAGGGAAGGTTTCTGGCTGAGTACATCCATATTGCAATATGTAGCGCAAGAGTAGAATCAACAAATGAGCGACGACACGCGAAGCGTTTCAACTAAGTCCCGTATGCATACATGTACCATTCGTCCGTAGCTATGAAACTTGGGTGTATACGTCATGGAAAATTTCTGGCTTAGTAAATCCCCTATACAATATGCAGCGCACAAGTTGATTCAACAAATGAGGGACGACGCGCGAAGCGTTTCAACAAAGTCCCGTATAAGGTCATATACCATTCTGCCGTTAGCGGTGAAACTTGGGTGAAATATGGTGGACACTCAAGGAAGGTTTCTGGCTTAGTAAATACATTTCACAGTAGGTAGCACACGAGTAGATTCGACAAATGAACGACGACACGCGGAGCGTTTCAATACAGTCCCCTATGTCTTCATATCCCATTAGTCCGATAGCGATGAAACTTGAGTGAGATGTTGTGGACACTTACGTGACGGTTTCTAACTTAGTAAATACATTTTACAGTAGGTAGCGCACGAGTAGATTCAACAAATGAGTGACGGAGCGCGAATCGTTTAAACAAAATCAGGTATGCGTTCATATACTATTCATCCGATTGCGATGAAACATTGATCAGTTATTGTGTAGCCGGCAGGGAAGGGGACTTAGTAAATCCATTTCACAATAAGTAGCGCAAGAGTAGATGCAACAAATGGGTGACGACGCGCGAAGCGTTTCAACAAAATCCCCTATTGCGTTCATATAACATTCTTCGATTGCGATGAAACCTTGATGAGTTATTGTGTACACGCCAGGGAAGGGCTTCGACTTAGTAATACATTTCTCAATAGGTAGCGCACGAGTAGATTCAACAAATGAGTGACAGCGCACGAATCGTTTAAACAAAAACCCCTATACGTGCATATACCATTCATCCGATTGCGATGAATCATTTATGAGTTATTGTGTACACGCCAGGGAAGGGTTTAGACTTAGTAAATCCATTTCACAATAGGTAGCGTACGAGTAGATTCAACCAATGGGTGACAGCGATGAATCTTTTGAAAGTTGTTGTGCACGCTCCCACGAATGGTTCTAAATTAGAAAATCCATTTTACGATAGCTTAGAGGCAGTTAACATGTTGTGTATCCAAAAGCACTTCAAGAAACAGAATTTCAACGCCAACACTTTCTTTGATTGGCATTGCAACGCATGCCGGGTACAGCTTGTGAGCTTATAAAAATCAAAGTGGCCTCCGTAGCGTAGCGGTCAGCGTGGTTAGCTGCCGCCCCGGAGGTCCAGGGTTCGATTCCCGGCTCTGCCACGGAATTTGAAAAGTGGTATGAGGACTGGAACGGGGTCTACTCAGCCTCGTGTGGTCCAAATGAGTAGAGGGGGTTCGATTCCCACCTCAGCCATCCTCGAAGTGGTTTCCCGTGGTTTGCGACTTCGTCTTCAGGCAAATGCTGGGATGATGCCTACTGTAAGGCCACGGCCACCTCCTTGCCTATCCATCCCAATCTTCCCTTCCCTTCCCATCCCTCATGAGGCCCCGGTTCGCTTTGCAGGTGAGGCCGTCTGGGCGGAGTACTGCTCACTCCTTCCCAGTTGTATCCAATCCGACCAGGTTTTCTCAGCTCTAGGACACTGCCCATAGAGGCGGTAGTGGTGAGTTCCCTCGCTGAGTCCGTGAGAACCACCAACCTGGAGGGTAAAATTGACTAAAAAAATATAACTAAAATAATCATTCCATCAGTGCACAATAAAAATAAATAAGCCTATAAAATTAAAATTATAATAATTGTATCATCTTTATTTTACGATAATAAATACAAATAACAATTATAATATAACAAGAAGTTCCGAGACGAACTAATGAGCCTACTTTTCTCGAAACATAAGATTCATGCCAATGATTAATCTATCAATATATACGTAATTAGAATAATGACGTAATTGAATTGGTAATATCGAAATTTCTAATTAGTTTGAAATATAACTGGCATAAAGTAGCCTAATAGAGCACTACAGTTGGCAGCCCTGGTGACTGAATATATTCTTAGTTCCATCTCTTACGGTACAGAATACAAAATTTGGTTGAAGTCCAATGGATAGCATGGACGTTGCATGTAGTTAGACATTGGACCTATCAGCACGCGTAATATCATGTTGGCAACAATGTCATGCATGTGTTGGTCAGAAATAATCTGAACTATTATGATCTATTGCTGTGCCAATTTTGGATGAAATCCATTTATTTGTATAGAAGTTACATGTATTTTAAAATTGGACCAATCAGCAGGCTTAGAATCATGTTGGAAGCACTGATGTAAAATAGTTACTCCAAATTAATCTAGAATGTCAGGGACTATACGTGTGCATAGTTTAAAGTTGTCGGCTTGCATACTTTCTGATATATTTGTATTTGGATGAAAACAATAGAGAGTGCATTTATATACAGTTGGCAGCCCTGGTGGCTCTTAAGATTACGTTCAGTCATATATGTCTATCTACACATAGTGCATACGAAATTTGGTTGAAATCCAATTGATAGTGTAGAAGTTATATGCACTTAAAATTGGACTTATCAGCAGGCTTATAATCATTTTGGCAACACTGTCATGTATGGCCTCCTGGAAATTGAACTGAAATATTATTATCTATATGTGTGCCAATTTTGGTATAGCTCCCATGCATACCATCCAAGATATACAACATGGAGCTGAAATTTCAATTGCGATTTTTCAGCATTTTCAAATACGGCATTCAGATATTCAGATAGAGATCTTTACTCATACAAAATTTGGGTTCGATTGCTACAGCCGTTTAGGAGTTGATAGGGACACACACACACACACACACACACAGCCAGACAGACAGAAGGACAGACAGACAGCCATATATTTTCCCGTATCGATCTCATAAGTGTACGTTTTCCTCATTTTTACAAAATGCGAAAAATAGGCTAAAAATGCATATGAACATTAAAATGGAAAAGAAAACAATATTAAAATTATACTCAAATATTTGAAATTAGTTTAAATAAATACAAATAATATACATGTAAGAATATTCTGTCCTAAAAAGGATTAAACTTCATTTGTCTTTCCTTTAAATTATATTTTTCTTTCAACAATTTGGCTTTTAATTGCAGGTTATCTTACAAGCTTGTTGGGTAGTAAAGCAACTCCCCCCTCCAGTTAATTTGCACCTTGAGCCTGAACATAAAGCCTCCAATTACTGAACAATAGTATGTAAGAGAGTTAACAAATTGAGCTGTGGCGTGCTAATCTGCGCATGTCATTGTACTGTAATACACACGTTATGATGAGTGGCTCTTTGTCTGTCAATCATTGCGAGTGCGAAGGCCGTAAAGCGTTCTGCGTTCCTCTGTGCAGAACCGCAAAGCGAAGAAATGACATGTTAAGAAATGCTAACAATACCTCCCATTGTTTCAGCTCAAAGAAAACGTCAGATGTCTCAATAGCACTGTATTTATCTCTTAAACAGCTGGAAAACAAATCTATATATAGTCATTTCCAGCACATACTTCTTAGAAATATTGTTGTTGTCTTTGATTTCGTCAGAGCGTGGGCAAGCAATGTGCTCCCTTTACAATAATAAATGCCAACCATTTTAATGTTGGAAACATATCTGAGGAGACAAAGTAGGGCTCCCCTTCTTAGCAGACAAAGTACAGGACCCCACCTTGGCAGACAAGGTAGGGCCCCCATCTCAGCAGACAAAGTAGGGCTACCCATCTTAGCAGAAGTGTGCTTGGGTGCGTGTGAAATTTGTCTGATAGCCTTTGTTACTGTGGGTTCAAACCCGGCCGAAGTCGTCGGATTGTTTAAGAGCGTTAAAATCCTCCAGTATGCCTTCCTTCGGAGGGGAAGTAAAGCCAGCGGTCCCATGTCATATATTTATGGCATGTAAAAGAACCTTCCACTAATTAAACTTGTGTGAAGCTAAGTTTGCAGGTTATATTTCGTTGAAACGCTCTATCAAAGTTCCAACGTTCACCACTAGGTGTCAGTAACATCTGGTAGTGAATGTTGGCATTACTTGAAATTGAACGGAACTTGTAGCTCACCCCATGGGTGTCCGCATTGAAGCAGATACAGCCTCTGGCGAGCCGAGCATGTCCTCGGACACTCCCGGCACTAAAATCCATACGCGAAATAAATAAATAAATAAATAAATAAATAAATAACTGTGATGGCTGTATTTGGCCTCGTGTGTGTATTTGTATGTAAATCAGGCCAGGATTGGGAAGGAGGCTGCCGTGGCTATAAGTCAGGAACCAGTCCGGCATTTGCCAGGTGTAGAAGTGGGAAACCATAGAAAACCACTTTGAAGATTACAGAACCGGGAATCGAACCTGGACTTCCGGGCCGACAGCTAAGTATGTAATTCCCTACTCCAATGTTATTGGTTTTACGTCCCTTTTAACTACAGTGGCTTTTAGAGACGACGGGATGCCGGAATTTTGTCTCGAAGGGGATTTTCAACGTGCCAGTAAATCTACTGACATGGCAGCTCCCTTGCATTTGCGCCCCCTTAAATGTCAGCTGACTGCGCCAGGATTCGATCCCGCAACCTTGGGAACAGCAGGCCAGTCAATTTCTGCTATACCATAATTATAGTGTGTCCCATAATGTTGGCTGTGTGCTCAGTGAATATTTCTATCTTTTTAAATGTTGAGGTTTAATAATAATCATTTTCATAAAACACACGTTCATTTGGAAGTATTGCAATGTTTCAATTGTGCCAGTTGACTGTTATTAAAAGTCTCTATCGCTGTTGTCAGGTCTAATGCAGTCCTCTGGAATAACGGCAGTCTGTTACGACCTACACCCTGAAGCGTGTGAATAAGGGAAGAAATACTCGTTAGCACGTGTTTTGCTGTGTTCGCCTGCGGCAAGGTTTCGCTCAACTGATAGGCGCACGTTCTCCTCGACAAGCTAGACTAGTAGATACTGTAATATGCATATGATTGATGACTTCTATGCTCATCAGTAATACGAGCCTATAGGAGCACTATACGCTGAGGGTGTCCAAACTGCGGGACGTGTACCGCTTGGGGCGTCTAGTAGAAGTATCCGTTCTTGGTATTTACCAGCCCCTCCCAACAGCGGGGATTAGTTATTTTGGAAATAACAGCGGAAAACTTGGTTCTAAGGCCTTTACATGTGTTTTTGGGGTCCCATTGTGGACGTTCCGAGTTATATTTCTCTCATTTTGAGACTCAAGATGAGTTTTGTCTGGTCATTCTACGACAACTTTGATATTTGGCCATTATTAGTATGTAGTTTTCTTTCTTTCATAGCTGCCCTTTTATGAGATATCCGGTGAGAAGTTATATAAATGATTGGTACCTTTCCTAAGATGGTTGAAAATCCACAGCCTGCTTCCTGTCGACCGACCGGGTCAGGGATGGAATGAATGAAGGCCTCATCTAGCGGCGAGGATATGAACTGTGCCGGCTGCCGAAGCCAGTCGCACTCCTCTGAAGCAATGATTAAACGAATAACAGATGTAATGAAATGTTAGTGGAGAGTGTTGCTGGAATTAAATTTTGACATGGAAAACCGGAGTGCCCGGTGAAAAACCTGTCTGCCTCCGTTTTGTCCAGCACAGATCTCACATGGAGTGACCGGATTTGAACCACGGACCCAGCGGTGGGAGGCCGGCGTGCTGCTGCCTAAGCCACGGAGGCTTCTCCTAAGATGGATATCCATACCAAATTTTACGTTGTTCCATCCAGCCGTTTACGAGATATAACCGTGCATACAGACAAACACAATCAACTTTAAACAGTGTCAATAACGCTTCATTAGGGGAAATCCCGAAAAACAGGCAACTATTTCACAGTAATGACCAAATTAGGGGTTGGCCAGAGGAGACGCCTCGCACATTATATCTTTTATAATTTTCTTTTTTATTTTACTGAAAAGAAGTATAGGTAACTTCGAAGCCATTTTCCAGTGTTGCCAATTGATATTGTTGGTCAATACGTTAATGTGCCCCTTAAATTTGACTTGTTTTTCTAATTACTTGGAGTAATTATACACTTCTCGTATTTACAGTAGATTCAGATTTCCTTAAAATAACCCTCTCTCTTTTGACAAGTTAGTGTATAAAGAGTGTGCTAGCAACCTGCTCATACCTTATTATTAATCCTTCGTTTCACTCTCTTTGGGGCACGTTGAATCAATCATTTCACCGTGTGTCGTTCTTTCCTTAGTGCCCAGGATCTCTTCATTCTTTCTGATCTTCTTTTCCTCTCTTCTTCCAAGATGATAGGTTTGGATTTTAGTGTAGATTTGTCTTGGAACCTTATATTTTCGTCTTTTAGTTTAGCTTTGTGATTGAGTAGTGAATTTTCTGTAAATTTTAATTCTACTCAGGTCTTTTTCCGTTTCCTTAAACCGTGTGTTCTTTTTCGGTTACGGAAGAAATCAAAGATTGGTTTGGTTAATTTATTAGAGTTCGTTCTGAGAATAAGACCGTAAAAATGTATCCTTTCGCATTGTTTCTGAGAGTTTTACAATTTTTTGTAAAGAGTTTCATTCTTGATGTGTATCATTTATTCTCCTGAAAATTTGGTCCTATGATATTTCTTAAAATGTTATTTTCCATATATTAGAAAGAAGTAAAGGGATTCTGCCTTTTCAATACATATATTAAACCTACTCACAGGTATATGTTTCGAAGGTTTTTTACTCCCTCTTCCTCAGCCTGTACAATAAATATCAAAGATTAATTACCTTTATAAGTACATAAGTGACATGAATACAGTTTATAAAATAAATAATGCGAAGTTCATCAATCCATTGTTTCCGACTCTCCATAGAAGATCTTCTAATTGGATTTCCAGGCCTGGGTGCACTAATAAGCCGCTGAATCAGGCCGGTGTTGTGAGCCGCTATTTGGTTGTGTCATCGTAGGTTCGAACTAGTCTCTATGCTGCCCTTGGAGAACATCATGGCAAAGAAACCAAAGAATCCCTGCAGCCGTGCCATGCCCCGCCGTATGTAGTGCGTTTGGGCGCGAACAACAGCAGATCAAAAACGTGTCTCGCAAATATCACTCCTATGATTGTCCAAAGATATGCTAGGGAGAAGGGGAAGGGAAATAGAGGACGGGAATAAAAACTAAGGAAAAATAAATGTGGATGTTCATGATGTGCCGTTGGCTGTTGTTTTGGGGTGGATGAATGCGAAAGATGAGAGGTATAATCATTATTGAATTTGGAAAATAAATGGTATGAATGGTGGAATACAACTGATCAATTTATCTATTACTATATAATGCGTCTATTAGTGTTCTGTATTGAACCCATGTACCATGGCCTCAAAGAGAGTCGAATCCATGTACTTTGAGAAAAGAATGAAAGAATCATACAGTTTCTAAGGGAACGGAGAGAGATTTCAAGCCAGGATTATAGCCTAACATTGTGCAAGCGCTAGGGCCAGGTGTTCCTTAGATGAGCTCATGCCTCTTGATATTTATAAGGAGCCAGTCATGGATATTATTAGAACAAGTGGAAAGTTTTGACTGTAAGACGAAGAAGCTGGACTCGGAAATTGCTCTTACGTTGCAGGAATATGGCAACCTCGCTGCTGAGTCAGAACAGGAATAATTAAATTTAACCCGTTTACGAGTATAAAAATAAGTAAACAGATACAGTACGGTGAATCATTTTGGATTAGAGATTTTTGTGTAAAGATAAACCTTGTAAAAATTGCACAGAAAAAAACTGCAAACGCAAGTAGACGTCATTGGGGGTTCACCGAGACCCAAGGAGTGGGAGAATAAAAAAAGAACAGCACCACCCACACAGTTGAGGACGAGAAATTAATTAATATCTCGGAAATGCACGATCGATTTCCATGCACAGGAAGATTATTTTACGTTTGGAAGACGAGCTGTCTGGAGATACGATTTTTATAATTGTGCGACAATAAGTTCAGAAGTTGGTCACGAAAAGGACTAGGATTTTATCTTTTTGTGACTGAAAGGTATAAAACTCCTGGCCTCACCAAGCCAATCATGCAGTTATCCTGACAGCCCGTGAGGAGGTGTTACTCTGCATCAGTGCATGCAATCTACGAGAGCCCGTGAGGGGAACGTTAAGCTGTATCAGACATCGATCCAGAGCCTGTGGGAGGCTATGCTACAAGTTCACCGAGTGTAGACCAGTTACGATATAAGTACGCTACGCTGAGGGTTAGCAGTTCGAGACTTTGAAGAGTCCTAAATTATAAAGAACATTAAATATACGGACTTTAAAGCAATATCGCCAAAGTAAGACACAGCGATCAGTAGGGAACTTCGAGTTCCAGAAGAATACTAGTTCAATACAGTTACGAAGTTATAAGAACTCCAACAAATAAACGGCGTTACGTCTAGTAAAGGCATTGTTAAAGACATTAAGTCCTGTAACGGAACTAAACAGTAATTACGATCGCGAAAGATAGAAGTTCAAGCGAAAGGAACTTAGGAACTTAGGTTCGAAACCAGAGGGAAAACGTACTCTAGTGAGAAAACATCAAAAATATACGATAGACAGTATACGGTCCTCGAAGGGAGGCCAAGATATAGAAACTATAGGGTGCGATAGACCACCATATATAAATAGAGGTGACGGCAAAGAAAAGACATTTATCGCCTAGTAAAAGCAGATAAAGTAAAGCCGAGTAATAGACAATAGAAGCGGTTTTGAGAGACTGAAACCAGTAGTTTCCATTGTAGGAGAGAGAAACTTTGAACGAGTAAAATCACACGTCCAATGCAGGTCGATAGGATTCACATCAGGGATCATCAACAGCCGACAGAAATCGTAAAAATCGTTGAGATACGCCCGTGTGATAGGAGTGAAGTGTAAATATTGTAAGAAAAGAAATAAGAGTGTCATTTTAAGTGTTTTAGGTAAAGTGAAAGCGTTTATGCACAGTGATATGTGTTATAATATGTACCAGAGTAATATTTTTTAGTGTTTTAATGTGTGTTCCAAACGGATACACCAGTGTATAAAAAAATGTTGTCAGTGTTAAATATAGTGAATATGTGTCAAGAAATTTCTGTACATAAGATGGGATTGTACAATATGGAGTAGGTCAAGAAGGTGGGCCAAAATGTCACATCAAACGAGAATAAAGGTCAGAAAGCGACCTTAAACATGTAAGTAAAGATTTTCATTATGTTTTGGTGTCGGGAAAAATTTTGTGTACAATTCCACCGGAGTTTTGAGTAGAAGGGATGTTTTTAAATGAATAATAACTAAATAAGAACGCGATCTGAACGAAAATAAAGTTTTAAGAAATAATAAATAATTATGTGAAATAATAAATCCTGTAGAGGAAAGGCATGGAATAAAATGTCAGTATTTAATGAATGTTATAAAAGCAAGCGTGATAATAATAATTATAACAAAGATATTTACATAAAGGTAAATTTGAATTATATGAAAGAAATAGCTTTTGAGCTTTTGTAAGGAATGAAAACATGATGTGAATAACAAGGTAAAGAAATCTAAATAAAGATTAAATTGAATGATATAAAAATATAGAGCGTTGAAGCCTTAACAAATGTATAAGACATGATGTAAATGCATGTTCTTAAAAAGGGAGCGATTTATTGTCAACGGAAAAGATTAATATAAGAATTAAGATATGTATCAATTGTTACTATGAAATTTATCAGTTCTTTGGAAGACATTCGGCCGTAAGTGAATGTGTAGCGTAATGGAACGCAATTAAATAAAAAGTCACGCTAGGAACGCGTAAAAGTTAAAGTACTTTGTAAATTACTTATGGAGGGTAGTTGATTGCAGTGAATTGAGATATGTTGTAAGTCCTCTAATTGTGACGTAGATCACGAGGCCATGTGTGTATTATTTAAAAGGGAGCTAATGTATGGTATTATTGAGCGTATGTCATGTAGGCCACGGCCGACTTTAAATCGCGTCTTGTATAAGTCCTCCAAATGTGGAAATGTTCCCGAGGCATGTTAAGAGATTCGAACCTAGAATCCTTTTGTTGTTAAAGCCCCTAATTATTCATCGTAGAATGTGTATTAATCTTCCCAATCAATGAGGAACCTCTCATAATTAGTAAATGCCAAGGGTACGAAAGTGGTTTATGAGCCAAAGAATATTGTTGAATGAAAATAAGCAAGTAAAAGCCAGGTCTCTCCACAGAACTGACAATAATGTGAAGGTTTGTTTTAAAGCATTGAAGAGAGCTGCCACCGTAGGTTAGGCAGAGAGTCGCTTTCCTTGTCATAAATCACGCCCGAGTATAATGGCCTGACCCTCATAGAGCGAGGGTGGGTAAAAACCGTCTTGTAAGATGTGTTAAATACACCGTGAGTGTTTAAAGTTGTTAATGACCCGGGCGTTGAACCGAGGTCCTTGTAGATTGATATTATCGCTTGCCAATTCAGATCGTGGTTTTCTTATGTGATAATGGTCTTATAAGACAAATGAATTAAATAAAATCCCTATTGTAATATTGTATGGAAAAGAAGGAATCCACGAGTTTTGTGAAGATAACTAGGTTTCGGGAGTGATCATAGTTTTTGACTTTGTCAAGTAATCTTTATAACTCTGGAGTACACAAATAGTTTTCCCGATCACCGTAGTGAATTTGCAAAACTTGAGAGAGATAGTAAATATGGAGAACATGTGATATGCCCAAATATTGAAGTGAATAATTAACATGTAATTTTAAATGTAATTATATATTTGTTTTGATGATAAGAAAAGATAAAAATAATTCTTGAGGTGTACAAAAATATGACACCATTATTATGGGAAAGTATCGAGCCAAAGAAGCTCGTAGTTATTTGGAACTTTAAGATAAGTACTTTATGGAAGTGAAAATAATCGTGAATTGTTGGTTAAAGAAAACCATGTGTTTTAATCTAATATTTGTTTTATTTTTATGCTATTCCTTGTTCACTTTGGACAAGTAGAATGATATTGGTCAGTAGTTTAATTGTTTTATTGTTTGTAGCGCCATAATTTTTGATTAATTAAATGTGTTAAAATAGGAGTTGATTTTGTTGTTATTTTTGCAAGTGTATCCTCTATTTAATCCAAAATATGTAGGTCACAGAGTGGGAGAACTTACCGCAGCCCCGAAAAATCCCGAATTGAGCAATGCTGGCATACTGTGATTTGCATATTTCTTGCTGCAAGGGCACAGTATAAAATACTGATTTCAAAAATTATTTCATTGAGATTGTGGGAAGGGTTAAATCTCTGTGCTTTGTCAATCTCTATTTGTTCCAGAATATTCGTGAGCGTGCCTTTGCTTTCTTGATGTAAAATAACTAGATCGTTCTCTATGGTTGTGAATTTGTGTCCAGTTTCTACCATATGATTGACCCAATTACTGATATTATGAATGTTCTTTTGCTTTAATTCGAGTTTCCCCATCTGGCCTTTGAAATTCATGTTTTGGGTTTCTGTTACGTACAGTGCTTCTGGTTTAATCACTGTCTTATAATGTTCAATTTTGGACCCCATGAAAGTAATTTCTTGTTGTATGAATCTTTTGTTAGTTGGAAGGCCATTTCAAGTTTATTTTTCCTGGATTCCATTGCTTTGCATTCCCCAGCATTCCAACTAATCCATTCTCCGAGATATTTGAATTGTTTAACTATTTCAATCTTCTTATCATTCTTCTTCTTGTTTCGTATAGGCCATCTAAGGACCACGACATTCAACTATTACATTTGGAGTGGACTTTGATATTTGCCCAGTAGTTACACATCCTCTGGCTGTGTTGTTCCCTCCTCTCCTGTGTCCATAGGGCACCTGTCTTCCTTCTTGGCAGTTTGTCCTGAAACCTCATTTGCTGAAGCATCTTCCTAAGAGATGTCCGGTCTTTTAAGTCTGTTCCCGTCCCTCCAAGTTCTTGCAGATCCTTGCTCACTTCCCACAATCATGGTGACTTGGTCTTCCGCTTTTGCCAGTAACCAAGGAGCTGGTTGGTCAACCTGGTAGGGTGCATCCTGTAGACGATCCATAAAATGTTAGACGTCGTTTCCTAGCAACATCCCAAGCCCGGGTAAAGAAGGAGGGTTAAACAAAACTGCCAGAAATTATTATTATTATTATTATTATTATTATTATTATTATTATTATTATTATTATTATTATTATTATTATTATTATTATTATTATGTCGCCTCCGTAGCGTAGCGGTCAGCATGGTTAGCTGCCGCCCCGGAGGTCCTGGGTTCGATTCCCGGCTCTGCCACGAAATTTGAAAAGTGGTATGAGGACTGGAACGGGGTCTACTCAGCCTCGGGTGGTCCAAATGAGTAGAGGGGTTTCGATTCCCACCTCAGCCATCCTCGAAGTGGTTTTCCGAGGTTTCCCACTTCGTCTTCGGGAAAATGCCGGGATGGTACTGCCCCCGTAATTTGAATTATATTGAGACCACGATGGCTGTATTGGCAAATATGAGTAAAGTTATGAATGTCATAGTTATGACGTGGATACTCATGACGTAGGCACGGATGACGCAGATTTCATGCCAGTAGGCTGGTTGAGCTGAGATTCTTGGTGACGTCATGATTTTGTTCGAGAAAGATCTTAGATTTACGACGCAGTCGCAGGAAACAAGGTATTGTGCTAAGGAAGAAGCTACGCTATTGGAGGAGAGACTCGAACCAATGAACGATAGTTTGGAAGGAAGACGGAGATTGCTGAAACTACGATATTTGATTACTTTTGGCATGCAGATTTGTGGAAATCTATTTTCAGTTATGGCATTGATTTGGAATTTTGAAGAAATTAATTTTGAGTTTTTGAAATTTGAAAATCCGTCAAGTATAGCCAAAGTTAAAACTTCTAGCGATGACGCAGCAACAGGCTATGGAAGGGATGGATACGCCCCTTAAGAAGTTGATAAAAGGTCGTGCACAGGAGAGAGGAGCTCTCAGATCTCATATGTCAGATCGCATATATATTTCTGGTGATATATAGTTATTTTCAAGTGATTCAGTGAAGAAAGTTGTCCTTAGCGTGGTTAAAGCACGGCGCATCGAACGAACACGGAGCAGTTCCATTTTACGCTGCTCGAAACTAGGTGAAGTTGAAACGCTCACATTAACGTTTCCACCAGTCAAGATATCAAGCGCTAACTTCAGCCTTTATTATAGTTCTATTGGGCAGTATAACATTGAGGTGTGTAGAAGATTTGAACAATTTCACAGTTATACTTCGAAAGATATTGGAACTTTTAGGCTGCCAACAAAAGTGATTTTCTCGCCACAGGAGAAACACTTTTAAAATTCCACATTATACACTACGGCTGACACGTGGAGTGCAACAGTGATATTGGAGAATACGTTTGGTATTACAACGATACATTCGACTATGGAACATTATAATCTTGCAGTGCTTTCAATGATTATAACAGTAGTTGAGATGGAAGGCTAAGGCTTTAATGCAATTGGGACATATATCGTTGGAGTAAAGTAACAGCATGGAACTTCGTTAATCGTCTTTCTACAAAAGCGAGCATGTAGTGAACATCCAACTACACTCATGCATCGTGAATCCATCGCTGAATTATACCAGATGACAGTGGAAATATTTTCATACTCCACAACTATGAATATTTCTGCGGAAATAACTACATTAAACTTCATGGCGAATTCCTGCAAGAACTTCAGGGAACTTTCAAGAGAGGCCAGGGTTGTCCCGGCGCACAAAGAAGAGTTTTTCCAGAAGGATGTTTTTCGTATCCACGGAGCAGTGCAATTTCGGAGGAGGAAGCAGTTCGATTCTCCGAGGACGCTGATTCCAGGTTCGAGGACGGAGCACATCTTTACGCTGGTGAATTGGAACCAACAGCAGTTTTCTTTGAAAACTTTCCTCTAGAACTTCAATCAACAGATAAGGTAGTCGTGAACGTTTCTTGTATTATTTGAGTCTTGTAGCGATATCTGAGCAACCATTCTTCCCATATTTTCTGTCCTATCTTTTGCCCCATTTTCTTGATTGATATTTCTGTACTCAGTACACTTCGATGATTTATGCCTTTTTCTTCGATTTTTGAGACATTGCTATGTCATTGGCATACTTAATAATTTTGGATCAGTTGAGACTGATGATTTAGATTCTTTCAGTAATTTGCATATTTTTGTAGTCACGATTTGACTGTAAAGTTAACGATTTGCTATGGCAGATTTGAATTCAGACAGCGTGTCATTTTATTAGAGTAATTCTATTCAGTAAATTACTTTGACCAATTTTCTGTCATCCTCAAGAAAGAAGAATGTTTAAAAGATTTTAGAGCGTTAAAATCTATTACGATATCGACGATCTTTGAAATACTAGTCGTCTTATGAACATGATTGCAACATAGACATTTATCATTGCATTATAGACAATTTTATGAAATATGAAATTTGATTACAATTTATTGAATACACTATAGTAATGAACATTTGATAGGAGTTTTTCTCAATTATAGATTGGAACAATAATGTTTGCATTCCACAATCTAATTGTATTCTATTCGACTAGTTTGCAGTTTAGATGAACTTTGTTTGAAGATAGTATTTTTATACGGCGTTACTTTGAAGATGTTAATCTCAATTTTGATAGACCAGGCAGGAGTGTCTAATCGTATTTGCTATTAAATTTATTTGTGATTGGCAAATTTTTACTTCATATCGATTCATGAATGAAACCCACGAAGGTTAAATAATAACAGTCATTATTACAATTGATGAATATAAGAATTTTAAAGAGGAACAATGGATGTATAATCGTTAGTTCAGTGGACGTGTAAAAGTCGCTGTTGAGTAATGCCCTTGAATAATGAAGGAGGTTCCCACAATAATTAATGAAGTTGATGAATTAATAAGTGGAGGTTTTTGTGTGTAGTTTGAAGGATTTTTATGCCATATATATGAAGATATATGATGAATTTTGGGCCAATTGTTGTGTAATTTTGGGCGTCTTGAGCGAAGTATTTTCCCGCTGATTGTATTGTTCTTGTTCTTTGAAGATTATTCATATGAAGATACTGTTAAAATTAACAAGAGTGTTAAATAATTTGAGATAAAGATTTTGAATGGAGGTTACAGTCACAAATATTAATAATTATTATTAAACCTTATTAAACCTGAATTTGACAGTTAAATATAACTAACCTTCATTGGTCGATTATATCACCACGATTTGAGTATTTATCAACCGGATAAACGTGTGGTTTAATGTATTCCTTGTATAAATAATATAAACAATATAATATTGTAAAATAATTTTGTAAATATCTTTGTTAAATAATTTGAAATGATAGTGATTAATACAGGCGTGTATAAAATTTTCAATTGTCATTTGACATTGTTATAAACAATTTATTATTGTTATAAATAATTAATGAACTTTTGTTATTAACATTTAGAGTTTTTTATATACTCTAAACAACGCTAATTAAGCAAGTGGTTTGAACAAATAATCATGATTTGGGATTGTTGGAGGAATCCACTGGTGTTTGAATGAAGCATGTAAGACATTTGCGTGATAATATTTCAGTTGAGATGTGAACATTTACGTGTTTGAAAAAGGAGAGCCGAGCTCTGTGGTAACACGCTTATGCTAGGGTTGAACGAACGGGAGTCCGCTTTGACAATGCAGGTGCATTGCAGCTGGCCCGGACAACTGTATTACAGAGGCCAAGGACGTTCCATAATAGCCTTGTGGCTATAAATAAAATGTGAAGTATATAAACACGCAAAACAATTGATATATGTGTCTCATCCCAAATCCCGTTTCCATCCCCAGTGCATTATTATTTTTACGTTGCTATGAGCTTGAGAAAGCTGAAACATTATATGTAGAGAATACAAGTCCTACAGGAGGACATGGTTATGTGGTCGATGGCTTCTGATTGCCACGTTGATTTTGTTGTTTTTTTCTTGTTAAATCATTCTTTATGTGAAATAAATTATTGTGCAGTTTAAAGTTTCTCGTCTCCGTTCTGGTTCATTTTAAATATCATGGTGGAGGTTATTGTGAGGGCATACTATTAAGTGATCCAGTTGACAACCCAGTCCCCGAGATAAATTTAAGAGGTAAGTAAAGGTAAGTATGAACCCCGTATATTTTGGTGTGTTCCACAATAATTTTCTTGATAACTATTGTGCTCTAATCCCGATAGTATCTGTCAGTGCCATTTTCATTGATGTAGCTGTGCCGGTGCGTTTGATTATTGGCAATCCGATTGAGGGGGCGGATATCTGACAGCCTACTATCAGGATATCGGGTACAGTAGGATTGGCGACCCTAAAACGTGGGGCTTGTTCTACAAAACTGGATTACCAAGTAGGATTGGCGCCGCAATTCGGTGGGGCACGATTGTCTCGATTGGCACGTTCGACTGAATAACATTGGATTACCAAGTTATTGCAGTAGAATTGACACCGCAATTTTTGTGGAGTGTTCGAATAACATTGGATTACCAAGTTATCGATGTCAAAGGGATTGTGAAGACTCAAATAAAGAGGTTGATTCTTTGTTAGATGTCTTAGCCAATTGTAGAATTTGAGAGTGTGATTATATAGGAATAAAATGTTGTGTTGTATTAGGAAAATTACACTCAGAAAAGATCAGATCTTATACGACTTGAAAGAGGTTAAATAGGCAGGAAACTTAGAAAAATCGCCTATGATCTGGAATCTTATTTTATTTGACCGGCTTATGACATGTATAGTCATATTAAAGATAAAATTAAACTATTTGGATTATAAATGTAAATTATTTGTGTTAGGATATTTTAAAATGAACCAAAGAAACTTGAACATGTGCTTGAGTTTATTTCAACATGAAGTGTCTACGAAGGTTAATTATAAGGTAATTATAAGTTAGATTTAAGACAGAAAATTGCTCAAAATTTATATATGGTGAAAAATGTTGCTCAGATGTTGTTATTTTGCTCTGTTTGATGTATGTCCCTAAAGCAGTTTATTATTGAAATATTATTGAAATGGCAGATGAAAGTCTGAGAATGATGTTAGAGGAGATGTCTGCTACTTTGAAAGCTAGCATGAATAGCAGTATGAAGCAGATGATGGAGGAGAATGCTAGTAATTTGTCTATCAGGCTGGATGAAAGTTTGAAAGTTATTCAGACCAGTTCTGCAAACCTAGAAAATGATATGTCGCGTTTACAGATCAGTACCCAAGGAATCGAGAATGCTGTAACTGACATGCGCACAGACGTGTCCAATGTCCATAAAGATTTATCCAATGTGCATAAAGATGTGTCTGATGTTAAAATTGATGTGTCTAAGGTACAAAAAGATCTTACCATGTTGAATCTTGATGTTGCCAATGTCCGGGGTGATATTTCATGTGCTAGAGCTGAAGTAATTGTTGTAAGGAATGATGTTGCTACCGTACAAGACAAAGTAGAAGAAGTTCAAAGAGAGGTTAGTAATGTTCGAACTGATGTGTCAAATGTTCAAGTAGACATCAATAATATTCATTCATATGTTAACGATATGCAAAGCGATATCAATAAAATACAAGTAGAAGTCAATACTGTTTTTGTAGACATTGCTAAAGTTCAGACTGATGTTAACAAAGTTAGGGAAGAAATTGAAACTTCAAAAACACTTTGTACTCGTAACATTAGTGCATTAACAACTCGGTTAGTTGACGAGTCTGTCAGGACAACAGCTTCTTTAGCTGGTTTAAAATACGACGTAGAGGTCATGAGAACCCAAGTATTAGATCACAATCGTTTACTTAAGGAGGACATCGAAGTAGATATTGCAGAAATGTTAACTGCAAATGTAACCGTGTGGAAAGATGAATGGAACAGGTCAAGTGGGGAACATGTAGAACAGATTCAGGAACGAATTGAAAGAAAACTTGCCAGTACACAAGTAGACATTAATAACGAAGTAGTTCAGATTAGGAAAGACTTGAATGTAAGGATGGATTCGCTATCCGAAAAGCAGGTAGAGGATAGAACACAGATAGATCAGGACGTGCAAACATTAAAGGAACAAATTCATAAGGTTGTCTCTGATGTTAACGAAACTACGAGCAAACTGCAGAATTTGAAACTAGGAGAAGCTAGCATGATGGAAACCTATAAGGAAGAGTTGATTAGGAAAGTCATCACGGAAATCACAGACAAGGATACCGAAGGATTGACTGGTGAAGAGGAGAGAAATTACGTGAGAAGAGGTAATCTTAATACAGAAGAGAGAGATATTAGTCCTGAGGAACGTATATCCAGATTCAGGGAAGAAGAAGAGGATCGGAATATTGAACCCGAATGGAAGTATCGTGATAGTGGGAGGAATTATATGGATTCATATCCGAGAAATGTGACAGTCATCCGGAATTTTGAAGACAAACGTCAAAAATTTAGCAACACTGATAGTCTCACACCGATTGAATATATCAGGAATCTTAAAGACTACTTCATAGAAGCCCACATTCCTAGAGAGAGAGAGATGAGAATCGTAGAAAGATTTCTAGCTGGAGGACCCCTCGAATGCTTTAGAGCATTTCGGTACACTTTCAGCAATTTTGACGAATTTGCAGAGGCACTGATTAAACGATTCTGGTCAATAGAAGCTCAGAATTCGCTAAGAGCTGAGGTATACTCGAGGAAGTATTCAGGTACTCTTCCAACACGGTACGCTGATTTCTTCACGAGTCAACTATCACGCTTGAGATTTTTGCAACCCCCATTGTCAACAGAGCAGTTGATAGATGCGATTTCACGTATGCTGCCTGTGGAGGTCAGAAGACTGATCATATCGTCAAACATTAGAGATTTGACAAGTATGGACGAATTGTTGAGAAGGCTTGACTAAACGATTCCAATGCCAAATTTGGTACAAAAAGGTCAGAGGCACGAATTCAAAGACGTTAATACGGTCTATATGGATCAAGTGCAACAAACTGATAAGCCTGAGGAAGGAAAAACTGAAAATGCAGGTCCTCACAGGAATAATTATTTCCGCAACCACAGATCGCAAGGTTACCGTCCATATCAGCAAAGACGAGGTTGGAATAATAATAGAGGGAATTACAACAATGGAAGAGGTAGATACTACAACAATGGTTATAATCGAAATTATAACAGAAATAACCAGTACCAGAGTCAGAATCAGAATTCTCAAGGTCAGGTTATGACACCCGACAAGTATCAAGAAAGAGAGAAGTATCTGAAGGAATTACGAGAAAAGGAAGCTGAAAACCAAAAGAAAAGACACGATGTAGTGATCGATCCTGGTCCTTCTACAAGTCAGTAGGGGAACTTTGAGATTGGTAACACAAAAAAAAACGCCGATTTCTCAACGACAGTGAGAAACTATGAATACATTGCCACACCACACCTGATTACCATTAACGAAATTTACGAAGTAACTGATGAGGATTTATTAGAAGAGAGGGGAATCGTCAAAGAGGAAAGACCATGTGCATTACCTATTATTTCTGTACTGATAGATGGCCAACAGTATAAAGCTCTTATGGATACTGGTGCGATTATTTCGATCATCTCTGATGAATGCTATCAAAGTCTGTTAAAAGGAGAAAACATGACAGTTTTACCAGTTTCTACCGTCAAAGTGAGAGGAATTTTCCAAGACAAGGCAGTGAAATGTAAGATCCAAGTGCTGTTGAACTTTGAAATTAATGGAAGGAATTATGAACAGATCTTTATTGTGGTTAACAAGATCCATTTCGATATTGTGCTAGGAATCGATTTTATATCGAAGGTTGGAGCCATTATTGACATGAAGAATAGGGTTATTAGCTTTAATGATGGGTACATGATCACAGAAGAGATAGAAGAACAGGATGTGAAAAACAGTCTGGAGATAGACCTTAGGGAAGAAATTTTAAATACCATTATTAACGATGTAGAGAATATAACAGAAATACCCAGTAGAAAAACTGAAGGATTTGAAGAAATTCAGCGGGAATTTGAAGATTTGATAAAGGAATTCCAAGATATTTTCGATGAAAAGCCTGGATTGATTAAAGACTATAAGTATAAGATAAGGCTGACCGATGAAACCCCTTACCAAAAGAGAATATACCCCATACCTGAGAAATACTATCAAGAAGTACGAGGGTTGATCAGAAAAATGGAGGTAGACGGGATTATTAAAAAACAGGCGTCGTCTTACATAAACCCCATCACTGTAGTGAAGAAAAGTAATGGTCAGATACGTCTTTGTCTCGATGCTCGGACCATCAACTTGAAGATTCTTCCAGAAAATGACCGACCACCTAAGATCAGAGATCTGCTTAGAAAGTTCAAACGGAGAGCATGTTTCAGTGTTCTTGACTTGACATCTTCGTTTTACCAAGTTCAACTGGAGGAAGAAAGTATGCAGTACACTGGATTCCTATTTGACCAGACGTCATGGGTCTTTGTGAGAATGCCTTTTGGAATGGTCAACAGTGGACCAGCACTCATTCGAGCACTTGATAACAAGCTCACTGACGAAGTAAAGGAGAATGTAATCTGCTACATTGACGATTTATTGTATCTTCACCCAACGCCGCAGAACATTTAGTGCACTTGAGAAAGTTGTTTGAAAATTTAAGGGAGGCCAATATCAAGGTCAATTTTGGAAAATGTCAATTCTTGAAGAAGGAGATCAATTACTTGGGGCATACCATTGATAAAGATGGATATCATCCAAACATGCAGAAAGTAGATGCGATCACAAGATTCCCAAAGCCAACTAAGGTGAAACAAGTCAGAGAATTTGTAGGCGCTTGCCAATTCATTAGCAGCCACTGTCCGAGATACTCTGAAATTATGGCTCCTCTGTATGATTTACTCAAGAAAAATAATAGATGGAAATGGAGTACCGCAGCAGACGAGGCTTTTGAGAAAGCAAAGGAGATGCTCAGAAACAACGTCAAACTGGAGTACCCAGACTTTGAGAAGGTGTTCTATATAGAGTCTGATGCATCAAGAATAGGCATTAGTGCAGTCTTATACCAAAAAGACGAGGCAGGCAACAAGCACTACATTGCGTTCACTAGTCGGAAGTTAAAGAAACACGAGGAAAACTACTTTACGACAGAACTAGAAGCGTTAGCTTTTGTAACAGCTTTGCAAGCTTGGAAAAAAATGTTGCTGGGACATAAGGTTATCATTATTACAGATCACAAAGCACTTCAGTTTATGCTGCAAACTGACATGTCTAGTGATAGATTGACACGTTGGGCTTTGTTCACCCAACAGTTTAATGTCACTATCATCCATCAGCCTGGGAAAGATAACTTACTGGCTGATGCTTTATCACGTAACCCTATCAAAAATGTGCAGATACACCATGTACAATTGGAGCAGCAAGATCAAGAGACCGTTAGGAGGTTAGCCCGAATCGGTGTGTCACAGAAGAGACACGCTCCAATCAGGAAAATGTACAGGTTTCTTAAGGGTTACATGGACAATACTGATGTTGACTATGCAGCTACACAGGGAGATTCACGACACTTTGTCTTGAGTGGAGACATCGTATGTAAGTATGCTGACTCTGCGCATACAAAGCTTCGAATAGTCGTGCCACCTAAACTTGTTGTCAATTTAGTGTGGGTAGCTCATCACGCAACTGGACATGCGGGTTTAGATAAAACTCTTGATACTCTCAAAGAGAGGTTTATATGGACTAACATGCGCTCCAGCATTGCTAATGTCATTCGTTCATGTGATAATGTCAAAGAGCAAAGTATGCTTCCGCTCTATTAAAAGGAAAACCTAAGGCTATGATTCCCTCTAAACCGAATGAACTCATGGCGACAGACATATTTGGTCCTTGTCCGAAGGGATATCAGGGTAATCAGTATCTGTTGGTTACCGTGGATGTCTTCTCAAAATTTGTAACAATGAGTCCCATGCTAAAATCTAACACGAGGAACGTTGTAAGCAGACTGGAACATGCTGTATTTCCAAAAGCTGGTAAACCAGAATATCTACTTTCGGATCATGGAGCTCAGTTTACATCCTTAGAATTTGCTGCAGATATGGAAAGGCTTGGTATTAAGCACATATTTTCAAGCGTGCGATATCCGGAATCGAATTCTTCGGAAAGATATATGGCTGAATTTTCGAAATTCTGTCGAATTTTCTGTCCAAATGATCATTCTGGTTGGGTGAGATTTGTACCCCTTATTGAGGAATGTCTAAATTCTACAGTGCAGGAGAGCACAGGAGAGGTGCCAATGAGACTTCATCTAGGAAGAAACCCAGAAAGGCCGTGGGATAATCTTTTTAACCACGTTCCTAGAGATCCCGACTTAGGAAGGCAGCAGAGAATAGACAGAGCGAAGGAACAACTCCAGAAAGCAGCACAAAAACGACTGAAAAGAGTAGCTGGAAAACGTTTTGGTGCTCCCTTAGAAATTGGAAATCTGGTATTATTACGCAGACCTGTCACGGCTGACGTAGGTAAGAAAATCTATCCCAAGTTTGGAATAGTGTTCATGGGTCCGTTCAGAATTACGAATGCTTATGGAAACAACTGTTATGAACTATACGATGATGAGAATAATGTCGTTTATGGCAAGTTCAATGCTGGGAACTTGAAGAAATATTATCCAAGAGTAAGCCAATAATAATTCAATTTCGTGTTCAAGTGAATTGAGATATTTATAACACAGAGTTTAAAAACAATTTGCAACTGTTTTTAAAACGTGGTGAAGGGAGAATGCCCCCGTAATTTGAATTATATTGAGACCACGATGGCTGTATTGGCAAATATGAGTAAAGTTATGAATGTCATAGTTATGACGTGGATACTCATGACGTAGGCACGGATGACGCAGATTTCATGCCAGTAGGCTGATTGAGCTGAGATTCTTGGTGACGTCATGATTTTGTTCGAGAAAGATCTTAGATTTACGACGCAGTCGCAGGAAACAAGGTATTGTGCTAAGGAAGAAGCTACGCTATTGGAGGAGAGACTCGAACCAATGAACGATAGTTTGGAAGGAAGACGGAGATTGCTGAAACTACGATATTTGATTACTTTTGGCATGCAGATTTGTGGAAATCTATTTTCAGTTATGGCATTGATTTGGAATTTTGAAGAAATTAATTTTGAGTTTTTGAAATTTGAAAATCCGTCAAGTATAGCCAAAGTTAAAACTTCTAGCGATGACGCAGCAACAGGCTATGGAAGGGATGGATACGCCCCTTAAGAAGTTGATAAAAGGTCGTGCACAGGAGAGAGGAGCTCTCAGATCTCATATGTCAGATCGCATATATATTTCTGGTGATATATAGTTATTTTCAAGTGATTCAGTGAAGAAAGTTGTCCTTAGCGTGGTTAAAGCACGGCGCATCGAACGAACACGGAGCAGTTCCATTTTACGCTGCTCGAAACTAGGTGAAGTTGAAACGCTCACATTAACGTTTCCACCAGTCAAGATATCAAGCGCTAACTTCAGCCTTTATTATAGTTCTATTGGGCAGTATAACATTGAGGTGTGTAGAAGATTTGAACAATTTCACAGTTATACTTCGAAAGATATTGGAACTTTTAGGCTGCCAACAAAAGTGATTTTCTCGCCACAGGAGAAACACTTTTAAAATTCCACATTATACACTACGGCTGACACGTGGAGTGCAACAGTGATATTGGAGAATACGTTTGGTATTACAACGATACATTCGACTATGGAACATTATAATCTTGCAGTGCTTTCAATGATTATAACAGTAGTTGAGATGGAAGGCTAAGGCTTTAATGCAATTGGGACATATATCGTTGGAGTAAAGTAACAGCATGGAACTTCGTTAATCGTCTTTCTACAAAAGCGAGCATGTAGTGAACATCCAACTACACTCATGCATCGTGAATCCATCACTGAATTATACCAGATGACAGTGGAAATATTTTCATACTCCACAACTATGAATATTTCTGCGGAAATAACTACATTAAACTTCATGGCGAATTCCTGCAAGAACTTCAGGGAACTTTCAAGAGAGGCCAGGGTTGTCCCGGCGCACAAAGAAGAGTTTTGCCAGAAGGATGTTTTTCGTATCCACGGAGCAGTGCAATTTCGGAGGAGGAAGCAGTTCGATTCTCCGAGGACGCTGATTCCAGGTTCGAGGACGGAGCACATCTTTACGCTGGTGAATTGGAACCAACAGCAGTTTTCTTTGAAAACTTTCCTCTAGAACTTCAATCAACAGATAAGGTAGTCGTGAACGTTTCTTGTATTATTTGAGTCTTGTAGCGATATCTGAGCAACCATTCTTCCCATATTTTCTGTCCTATCTTTTGCCCCATTTTCTTGATTGATATTTCTGTACTCAGTACACTTCGATGATTTATGCCTTTTTCTTCGATTTTTGAGACATTGCTATGTCATTGGCATACTTAATAATTTTGGATCAGTTGAGACTGATGATTTAGATTCTTTCAGTAATTTGCATATATTTGTAGTCACGATTTGACTGTAAAGTTAACGATTTGCTATGGCAGATTTGAATTCAGACAGCGTGTCATTTTATTAGAGTAATTCTATTCAGTAAATTACTTTGACCAATTTTCTGTCATCCTCAAGAAAGAAGAATGTTTAAAAGATTTTAGAGCGTTAAAATCTATTACGATATCGACGATCTTTGAAATACTAGTCGTCTTATGAACATGATTGCAACATAGACATTTATCATTGCATTATAGACAATTTTATGAAATATGAAATTTGATTACAATTTATTGAATACACTATAGTAATGAACATTTGATAGGAGTTTTTCTCAATTATAGATTGGAACAATAATGTTTGCATTCCACAATCTAATTGTATTCTATTCGACTATTTTGCAGTTTAGATGAACTTTGTTTGAAGATAGTATTTTTATACGGCGTTACTTTGAAGATGTTAATCTCAATTTTGATAGACCAGGCAGGAGTGTCTAATCGTATTTGCTATTAAATTTATTTGTGATTGGCAAATTTTTACTTCATATCGATTCATGAATGAAACTCACGAAGGTTAAATAATAACAGTCATTATTACAATTGATGAATATAAGAATTTTAAAGAGGAACAATGGATGTATAATCGTTAGTTCAGTGGACGTGTAAAAGTCGCTGTTGAGTAATGCCCTTGAATAATGAAGGAGGTTCCCACAATAATTAATGAAGTTGATGAATTAATAAGTGGAGGTTTTTGTGTGTAGTTTGAAGGATTTTTATGCCATATATATGAAGATATATGATGAATTTTGGGCCAATTGTTGTGTAATTTTGGGCGTCTTGAGCGAAGTATTTTCCCGCTGATTGTATTGTTCTTGTTCTTTGAAGATTATTCATATGAAGATACTGTTAAAATTAACAAGAGTGTTAAATAATTTGAGATAAAGATTTTGAATGGAGGTTACAGTCACAAATATTAATAATTATTATTAAACCTTATTAAACCTGAATTTGACAGTTAAATATAACTAACCTTCATTGGTCGATTATATCACCACGATTTGAGTATTTATCAACCGGATAAACGTGTGGTTTAATGTATTCCTTGTATAAATAATATAAACAATATAATATTGTAAAATAATTTTGTAAATATCTTTGTTAAATAATTTGAAATGATAGTGATTAATACAGGCGTGTATAAAATTTTCAATTGTCATTTGACATTGTTATAAACAATTTATTATTGTTATAAATAATTAATGAACTTTTGTTATTAACATTTAGAGTTTTTTATATACTCTAAACAACGCTAATTAAGCAAGTGGTTTGAACAAATAATCATGATTTGGGATTGTTGGAGGAATCCACTGGTGTTTGAATGAAGCATGTAAGACATTTGCGTGATAATATTTCAGTTGAGATGTGAACATTTACGTGTTTGAAAAAGGAGAGCCGAGCTCTGTGGTAACACGCTTATGCTAGGGTTGAACGAACGGGAGTCCGCTTTGACAATGCAGGTGCATTGCAGCTGGCCCGGACAAATGTATTACAGAGGCCAAGGACGTTCCATAATAGCCTTGTGGCTATAAATAAAATGTGAAGTATATAAACACGCAAAACAATTGATATATGTGTCTCATCCCAAATCCCGTTTCCATCCCCAGTGCATTATTATTTTTACGTTGCTATGAGCTTGAGAAAGCTGAAACATTATATGTAGAGAATACAAGTCCTACAGGAGGACATGGTTATGTGGTCGATGGCTTCTGATTGCCACGTTGATTTTGTTGTTTTTTTCTTGTTAAATCATTCTTTATGTGAAATAAATTATTGTGCAGTTTAAAGTTTCTCGTCTCCGTTCTGGTTCATTTTAAATATCATGGTGGAGGTTATTGTGAGGGCATACTATTAAGTGATCCAGTTGACAACCCAGTCCCCGAGATAAATTTAAGAGGTAAGTAAAGGTAAGTATGAACCCCGTATATTTTGGTGTGTTCCACAATAATTTTCTTGATAACTATTGTGCTCTAATCTCGATAGTATCTGTCAGTGCCATTTTCATTGATGTAGCTGTGCCGGTGCGTTTGATTATTGGCAATCCGATTGAGGGGGCGGATATCTGACAGCCTACTATCAGGATATCGGGTACAGTAGGATTGGCGACCCTAAAACGTGGGGCTTGTTCTACAAAACTGGATTACCAAGTAGGATTGGCGCCGCAATTCGGTGGGGCACGATTGTCTCGATTGGCACGTTCGACTGAATAACATTGGATTACCAAGTTATTGCAGTAGAATTGACACCGCAATTTTTGTGGAGTGTTCGAATAACATTGGATTACCAAGTTATCGATGTCAAAGGGATTGTGAAGACTCAAATAAAGAGGTTGATTCTTTGTTAGATGTCTTAGCCAATTGTAGAATTTGAGAGTGTGATTATATAGGAATAAAATGTTGTGTTGTATTAGGAAAATTACACTCAGAAAAGATCAGATCTTATACGACTTGAAAGAGGTTAAATAGGCAGGAAACTTAGAAAAATCGCCTATGATCTGGAATCTTATTTTATTTGACCGGCTTATGACATGTATAGTCATATTAAAGATAAAATTAAACTATTTGGATTATAAATGTAAATTATTTGTGTTAGGATATTTTAAAATGAACCAAAGAAACTTGAACATGTGCTTGAGTTTATTTCAACATGAAGTGTCTACGAAGGTTAATTATAAGGTAATTATAAGTTAGATTTAAGACAGAAAATTGCTCAAAATTTATATATGGTGAAAAATGTTGCTCAGATGTTGTTATTTTGCTCTGTTTGATGTATGTCCCTAAAGCAGTTTATTATTGAAATATTATTGAAATGGCAGATGAAAGTCTGAGAATGATGTTAGAGGAGATGTCTGCTACTTTGAAAGCTAGCATGAATAGCAGTATGAAGCAGATGATGGAGGAGAATGCTAGTAATTTGTCTATCAGGCTGGATGAAAGTTTGAAAGTTATTCAGACCAGTTCTGCAAACCTAGAAAATGATATGTCGCGTTTACAGATCAGTACCCAAGGAATCGAGAATGCTGTAACTGACATGCGCACAGACGTGTCCAATGTCCATAAAGATTTATCCAATGTGCATAAAGATGTGTCTGATGTTAAAATTGATGTGTCTAAGGTACAAAAAGATCTTACCATGTTGAATCTTGATGTTGCCAATGTCCGGGGTGATATTTCATGTGCTAGAGCTGAAGTAATTGTTGTAAGGAATGATGTTGCTACCGTACAAGACAAAGTAGAAGAAGTTCAAAGAGAGGTTAGTAATGTTCGAACTGATGTGTCAAATGTTCAAGTAGACATCAATAATATTCATTCATATGTTAACGATATGCAAAGCGATATCAATAAAATACAAGTAGAAGTCAATACTGTTTTTGTAGACATTGCTAAAGTTCAGACTGATGTTAACAAAGTTAGGGAAGAAATTGAAACTTCAAAAACACTTTGTACTCGTAACATTAGTGCATTAACAACTCGGTTAGTTGACGAGTCTGTCAGGACAACAGCTTCTTTAGCTGGTTTAAAATACGACGTAGAGGTCATGAGAACCCAAGTATTAGATCACAATCGTTTACTTAAGGAGGACATCGAAGTAGATATTGCAGAAATGTTAACTGCAAATGTAACAGTGTGGAAAGATGAATGGAACAGGTCAAGTGGGGAACATGTAGAACAGATTCAGGAACGAATTGAAAGAAAACTTGCCAGTACACAAGTAGACATTAATAACGAAGTAGTTCAGATTAGGAAAGACTTGAATGTAAGGATGGATTCGCTATCCGAAAAGCAGGTAGAGGATAGAACACAGATAGATCAGGACGTGCAAACATTAAAGGAACAAATTCATAAGGTTGTCTCTGATGTTAACGAAACTACGAGCAAACTGCAGAATTTGAAACTAGGAGAAGCTAGCATGATGGAAACCTATAAGGAAGAGTTGATTAGGAAAGTCATCACGGAAATCACAGACAAGGATACCGAAGGATTGACTGGTGAAGAGGAGAGAAATTACGTGAGAAGAGGTAATCTTAATACAGAAGAGAGAGATATTAGTCCTGAGGAACGTATATCCAGATTCAGGGAAGAAGAAGAGGATCGGAATATTGAACCCGAATGGAAGTATCGTGATAGTGGGAGGAATTATATGGATTCATATCCGAGAAATGTGACAGTCATCCGGAATTTTGAAGACAAACGTCAAAAATTTAGCAACACTGATAGTGTCACACCGATTGAATATATCAGGAATCTTAAAGACTACTTCATAGAAGCCCACATTCCTAGAGAGAGAGAGATGAGAATCGTAGAAAGATTTCTAGCTGGAGGACCCCTCGAATGCTTTAGAGCATTTCGGTACACTTTCAGCAATTTTGACGAATTTGCAGAGGCACTGATTAAACGATTCTGGTCAATAGAAGCTCAGAATTCGCTAAGAGCTGAGGTATACTCGAGGAAGTATTCAGGTACTCTTCCAACACGGTACGCTGATTTCTTCACGAGTCAACTATCACGCTTGAGATTTTTGCAACCCCCATTGTCAACAGAGCAGTTGATAGATGCGATTTCACGTATGCTGCCTGTGGAGGTCAGAAGACTGATCATATCGTCAAACATTAGAGATTTGACAAGTATGGACGAATTGTTGAGAAGGCTTGACTAAACGAGTCCAATGCCAAATTTGGTACAAAAAGGTCAGAGGCACGAATTCAAAGACGTTAATACGGTCTATATGGATCAAGTGCAACAAACTGATAAGCCTGAGGAAGGAAAAACTGAAAATGCAGGTCCTCACAGGAATAATTATTTCCGCAACCACAGATCGCAAGGTTACCGTCCATATCAGCAAAGACGAGGTTGGAATAATAATAGAGGGAATTACAACAATGGAAGAGGTAGATACTACAACAATGGTTATAATCGAAATTATAACAGAAATAACCAGTACCAGAGTCAGAATCAGAATTCTCAAGGTCAGGTTATGACACCCGACAAGTATCAAGAAAGAGAGAAAGAAAGTCAGCAGTATCTGAAGGAATTACGAGAAAAGGAAGCTGAAAAACCAAAAGAAAAGACACGATGTAGTGATCGATCCTGGTCCTTCTACAAGTCAGTAGGGGAACTTTGAGATTGGTAACACAAAAAAAAACGCCGATTTCTCAACGACAGTGAGAAACTATGAATACATTGCCACACCACACCTGATTACCATTAACGAAATTTACGAAGTAACTGATGAGGATTTATTAGAAGAGAGGGGAATCGTCAAAGAGGAAAGACCATGTGCATTACCTATTATTTCTGTACTGATAGATGGCCAACAGTATAAAGCTCTTATGGATACTGGTGCGATTATTTCGATCATCTCTGATGAATGCTATCAAAGTCTGTTAAAAGGAGAAAACATGACAGTTTTACCAGTTTCTACCGTCAAAGTGAGAGGAATTTTCCAAGACAAGGCAGTGAAATGTAAGATCCAAGTGCTGTTGAACTTTGAAATTAATGGAAGGAATTATGAACAGATCTTTATTGTGGTTAACAAGATCCATTTCGATATTGTGCTAGGAATCGATTTTATATCGAAGGTTGGAGCCATTATTGACATGAAGAATAGGGTTATTAGCTTTAATGATGGGTACATGATCACAGAAGAGATAGAAGAACAGGATGTGAAAAACAGTCTGGAGATAGACCTTAGGGAAGAAATTTTAAATACCATTATTAACGATGTAGAGAATATAACAGAAATACCCAGTAGAAAAACTGAAGGATTTGAAGAAATTCAGGGGGAATTTGAAGATTTGATAAAGGAATTCCAAGATATTTTCGATGAAAAGCCTGGATTGATTAAAGACTATAAGTATAAGATAAGGCTGACCGATGAAACCCCTTACCAAAAGAGAATATACCCCATACCTGAGAAATACTATCAAGAAGTACGAGGGTTGATCAGAAAAATGGAGGTAGACGGGATTATTAAAAAACAGGCGTCGTCTTACATAAACCCCATCACTGTAGTGAAGAAAAGTAATGGTCAGATACGTCTTTGTCTCGATGCTCGGACCATCAACTTGAAGATTCTTCCAGAAAATGACCGACCACCTAAGATCAGAGATCTGCTTAGAAAGTTCAAACGGAGAGCATGTTTCAGTGTTCTTGACTTGACATCTTCGTTTTACCAAGTTCAACTGGAGGAAGAAAGTATGCAGTACACTGGATTCCTATTTGACCAGACGTCATGGGTCTTTGTGAGAATGCCTTTTGGAATGGTCAACAGTGGACCAGCACTCATTCGAGCACTTGATAACAAGCTCACTGACGAAGTAAAGGAGAATGTAATCTGCTACATTGACGATTTAATTGTATCTTCACCCAACGCCGCAGAACATTTAGTGCACTTGAGAAAGTTGTTTGAAAATTTAAGGGAGGCCAATATCAAGGTCAATTTTGGAAAATGTCAATTCTTGAAGAAGGAGATCAATTACTTGGGGCATACCATTGATAAAGATGGATATCATCCAAACATGCAGAAAGTAGATGCGATCACAAGATTCCCAAAGCCAACTAAGGTGAAACAAGTCAGAGAATTTGTAGGCGCTTGCCAATTCATTAGCAGCCACTGTCCGAGATACTCTGAAATTATGGCTCCTCTGTATGATTTACTCAAGAAAAATAATAGATGGAAATGGAGTACCGCAGCAGACGAGGCTTTTGAGAAAGCAAAGGAGATGCTCAGAAACAACGTCAAACTGGAGTACCCAGACTTTGAGAAGGTGTTCTATATAGAGTCTGATGCATCAAGAATAGGCATTAGTGCAGTCTTATACCAAAAAGACGAGGCAGGCAACAAGCACTACATTGCGTTCACTAGTCGGAAGTTAAAGAAACACGAGGAAAACTACTTTACGACAGAACTAGAAGCGTTAGCTTTTGTAACAGCTTTGCAAGCTTGGAAAAAAATGTTGCTGGGACATAAGGTTATCATTATTACAGATCACAAAGCACTTCAGTTTATGCTGCAAACTGACATGTCTAGTGATAGATTGACACGTTGGGCTTTGTTCACCCAACAGTTTAATGTCACTATCATCCATCAGCCTGGGAAAGATAACTTACTGGCTGATGCTTTATCACGTAACCCTATCAAAAATGTGCAGATACACCATGTACAATTGGAGCAGCAAGATCAAGAGACCGTTAGGAGGTTAGCCCGAATCGGTGTGTCACAGAAGAGACACGCTCCAATCAGGAAAATGTACAGGTTTCTTAAGGGTTACATGGACAATACTGATGTTGACTATGCAGCTACACAGAGAGATTCACGACACTTTGTCTTGAGTGGAGACATCGTATGTAAGTATGCTGACTCTGCGCATACAAAGCTTCGAATAGTCGTGCCACCTAAACTTGTTGTCAATTTAGTGTGGGTAGCTCATCACGCAACTGGACATGCGGGTTTAGATAAAACTCTTGATACTCTCAAAGAGAGGTTTATATGGACTAACATGCGCTCCAGCATTGCTAATGTCATTCGTTCATGTGATAATGTCAAAGAGCAAAGTATGCTTCCGCTCTATTAAAAGGAAAACCTAAGGCTATGATTCCCTCTAAACCGAATGAACTCATGGCGACAGACATATTTGGTCCTTGTCCGAAGGGATATCAGGGTAATCAGTATCTGTTGGTTACCGTGGATGTCTTCTCAAAATTTGTAACAATGAGTCCCATGCTAAAATCTAACACGAGGAACGTTGTAAGCAGACTGGAACATGCTGTATTTCCAAAAGCTGGTAAACCAGAATATCTACTTTCGGATCATGGAGCTCAGTTTACATCCTTAGAATTTGCTGCAGATATGGAAAGGCTTGGTATTAAGCACATATTTTCAAGCGTGCGATATCCGGAATCGAATTCTTCGGAAAGATATATGGCTGAATTTTCGAAATTCTGTCGAATTTTCTGTCCAAATGATCATTCTGGTTGGGTGAGATTTGTACCCCTTATTGAGGAATGTCTAAATTCTACAGTGCAGGAGAGCACAGGAGAGGTGCCAATGAGACTTCATCTAGGAAGAAACCCAGAAAGGCCGTGGGATAATCTTTTTAACCACGTTCCTAGAGATCCCGACTTAGGAAGGCAGCAGAGAATAGACAGAGCGAAGGAACAACTCCAGAAAGCAGCACAAAAACGACTGAAAAGAGTAGCTGGAAAACGTTTTGGTGCTCCCTTAGAAATTGGAAATCTGGTATTATTACGCAGACCTGTCACGGCTGACGTAGGTAAGAAAATCTATCCCAAGTTTGGAATAGTGTTCATGGGTCCGTTCAGAATTACGAATGCTTATGGAAACAACTGTTATGAACTATACGATGATGAGAATAATGTCGTTTATGGCAAGTTCAATGCTGGGAACTTGAAGAAATATTATCCAAGAGTAAGCCAATAATAATTCAATTTCGTGTTCAAGTGAATTGAGATATTTATAACACAGAGTTTAAAAACAATTTGCAACTGTTTTTAAAACGTGGTGAAGGGAGAATGCCCCCGTAATTTGAATTATATTGAGACCACGATGGCTGTATTGGCAAATATGAGTAAAGTTATGAATGTCATAGTTATGACGTGGATACTCATGACGTAGGCACGGATGACGCAGATTTCATGCCAGTAGGCTGATTGAGCTGAGATTCTTGGTGACGTCATGATTTTGTTCGAGAAAGATCTTAGATTTACGACGCAGTCGCAGGAAACAAGGTATTGTGCTAAGGAAGAAGCTACGCTATTGGAGGAGAGACTCGAACCAATGAACGATAGTTTGGAAGGAAGACGGAGATTGCTGAAACTACGATATTTGATTACTTTTGGCATGCAGATTTGTGGAAATCTATTTTAAGTTATGGCATTGATTTGGAATTTTGAAGAAATTAATTTTGAGTTTTTGAAATTTGAAAATCCGTCAAGTATAGCCAAAGTTAAAACTTCTAGCGATGACGCAGCAACAGGCTATGGAAGGGATGGATACGCCCCTTAAGAAGTTGATAAAAGGTCGTGCACAGGAGAGAGGAGCTCTCAGATCTCATATGTCAGATCGCATATATATTTCTGGTGATATATAGTTATTTTCAAGTGATTCAGTGAAGAAAGTTGTCCTTAGCGTGGTTAAAGCACGGCGCATCGAACGAACACGGAGCAGTTCCATTTTACGCTGCTCGAAACTAGGTGAAGTTGAAACGCTCACATTAACGTTTCCACCAGTCAAGATATCAAGCGCTAACTTCAGCCTTTATTATAGTTCTATTGGGCAGTATAACATTGAGGTGTGTAGAAGATTTGAACAATTTCACAGTTATACTTCGAAAGATATTGGAACTTTTAGGCTGCCAACAAAAGTGATTTTCTCTCCACAGGAGAAACACTTTTAAAATTCCACATTATACACTACGGCTGACACGTGGAGTGCAACAGTGATATTGGAGAATACGTTTGGTATTACAACGATACATTCGACTATGGAACATTATAATCTTGCAGTGCTTTCAATGATTATAACAGTAGTTGAGATGGAAGGCTAAGGCTTTAATGCAATTGGGACATATATCGTTGGAGTAAAGTAACAGCATGGAACTTCGTTAATCGTCTTTCTACAAAAGCGAGCATGTAGTGAACATCCAACTACACTCATGCATCGTGAATCCATCGCTGAATTATACCAGATGACAGTGGAAATATTTTCATACTCCACAACTATGAATATTTCTGCGGAAATAACTACATTAAACTTCATGGCGAATTCCTGCAAGAACTTCAGGGAACTTTCAAGAGAGGCCAGGGTTGTCCCGGCGCACAAAGAAGAGTTTTGCCAGAAGGATGTTTTTCGTATCCACGGAGCAGTGCAATTTCGGAGGAGGAAGCAGTTCGATTCTCCGAGGACGCTGATTCCAGGTTCGAGGACGGAGCACATCTTTACGCTGGTGAATTGGAACCAACAGCAGTTTTCTTTGAAAACTTTCCTCTAGAACTTCAATCAACAGATAAGGTAGTCGTGAACGTTTCTTGTATTATTTGAGTCTTGTAGCGATATCTGAGCAACCATTCTTCCCATATTTTCTGTCCTATCTTTTGCCCCATTTTCTTGATTGATATTTCTGTACTCAGTACACTTCGATGATTTATGTCTTTTTCTTCGATTTTTGAGACATTGCTATGTCATTGGCATACTTAATAATTTTGGATCAGTTGAGACTGATGATTTAGATTCTTTCAGTAATTTGCATATTTTTGTAGTCACGATTTGACTGTAAAGTTAACGATTTGCTATGGCAGATTTGAATTCAGACAGCGTGTCATTTTATTAGAGTAATTCTATTCAGTAAATTACTTTGACCAATTTTCTGTCATCCTCAAGAAAGAAGAATGTTTAAAAGATTTTAGAGCGTTAAAATCTATTACGATATCGACGATCTTTGAAATACTAGTCGTCTTATGAACATGATTGCAACATAGACATTTATCATTGCATTATAGACAATTTTATGAAATATGAAATTTGATTACAATTTATTGAATACACTATAGTAATGAACATTTGATAGGAGTTTTTCTCAATTATAGATTGGAACAATAATGTTTGCATTCCACAATCTAATTGTATTCTATTCGACTATTTTGCAGTTTAGATGAACTTTGTTTGAAGATAGTATTTTTATACGGCGTTACTTTGAAGATGTTAATTTCAATTTTGATAGACCAGGCAGGAGTGTCTAATCGTATTTGCTATTAAATTTATTTGTGATTGGCAAATTTTTACTTCATATCGATTCATGAATGAAACCCACGAAGGTTAAATAATAACAGTCATTATTACAATTGATGAATATAAGAATTTTAAAGAGGAACAATGGATGTATAATCGTTAGTTCAGTGGACGTGTAAAAGTCGCTGTTGAGTAATGCCCTTGAATAATGAAGGAGGTTCCCACAATAATTAATGAAGTTGATGAATTAATAAGTGGAGGTTTTTGTGTGTAGTTTGAAGGATTTTTATGCCATATATATGAAGATATATGATGAATTTTGGGCCAATTGTTGTGTAATTTTGGGCGTCTTGAGCGAAGTATTTTCCCGCTGATTGTATTGTTCTTGTTCTTTGAAGATTATTCATATGAAGATACTGTTAAAATTAACAAGAGTGTTAAATAATTTGAGATAAAGATTTTGAATGGAGGTTACAGTCACAAATATTAATAATTATTATTAAACCTTATTAAACCTGAATTTGACAGTTAAATATAACTAACCTTCATTGATCGATTATATCACCACGATTTGAGTAATTATCAACCGGATAAACGTGTGGTTTAATGTATTCCTTGTATAAATAATATAAACAATATAATATTGTAAAATAATTTTGTAAATATCTTTGTTAAATAATTTGAAATGATAGTGATTAATACAGGCGTGTATAAAATTTTCAATTGTCATTTGACATTGTTATAAACAATTTATTATTGTTATAAATAATTAATGAACTTTTGTTATTAACATTTAGGGTTTTTTTATATACTCTAAACAACGCTAATTAAGCAAGTGGTTTGAACAAATAATCATGATTTGGGATTGTTGGAGGAATCCACTGGTGTTTGAATGAAGCATGTAAGACATTTGCGTGATAATATTTCAGTTGCGATGTGAACATTTACGTGTTTGAAAAAGGAGAGCCGAGCTCTGTGGTAACACGCTTATGCTAGGGTTGAACGAACGGGAGTCCGCTTTGACAATGCAGGTGCATTGCAGCTGGCCCGGACAACTGTATTACAGAGGCCAAGGACGTTCCATAATAGCCTTGTGGCTATAAATAAAATGTGAAGTATATAAACACGCAAAACAATTGATATATGTGTCTCATCCCAAATCCCGTTTCCATCCCCAGTGCATTATTATTTTTACGTTGCTATGAGCTTGAGAAAGCTGAAACATTATATGTAGAGAATACAAGTCCTACAGGAGGACATGGTTATGTGGTCGATGGCTTCTGATTGCCACGTTGATTTTGTTGTTTTTTTCTTGTTAAATCATTCTTTATGTGAAATAAATTATTGTGCAGTTTAAAGTTTCTCGTCTCCGTTCTGGTTCATTTTAAATATCATGGTGGAGGTTATTGTGAGGGCATACTTTTAAGTGATCCAGTTGACAACCCAGTCCCCGAGATAAATTTAAGAGGTAAGTAAAGGTAAGTATGAACCCCGTATATTTTGGTGTGTTCCACAATAATTTTCTTGATAACTATTGTGCTCTAATCTCGATAGTATCTGTCAGTGCCATTTTCATTGATGTAGCTGTGCCGGTGCGTTTGATTATTGGCAATCCGATTGAGGGGGCGGATATCTGACAGCCTACTATCAGGATATCGGGTACAGTAGGATTGGCGACCCTAAAACGTGGGGCTTGTTCTACAAAACTGGATTACCAAGTAGGATTGGCGCCGCAATTCGGTGGGGCACGATTGTCTCGATTGGCACGTTCGACTGAATAACATTGGATTACCAAGTTATTGCAGTAGAATTGACACCGCAATTTTTGTGGAGTGTTCGAATAACATTGGATTACCAAGTTATCGATGTCAAAGGGATTGTGAAGACTCAAATAAAGAGGTTGATTCTTTGTTAGATGTCTTAGCCAATTGTAGAATTTGAGAGTGTGATTATATAGGAATAAAATGTTGTGTTGTATTAGGAAAATTACACTCAGAAAAGATCAGATCTTATACGACTTGAAAGAGGTTAAATAGGCAGGAAACTTAGAAAAATCGCCTATGATCTGGAATCTTATTTTATTTGACCGGCTTATGACATGTATAGTCATATTAAAGATAAAATTAAACTATTTGGATTATAAATGTAAATTATTTGTGTTAGGATATTTTAAAATGAACCAAAGAAACTTGAACATGTGCTTGAGTTTATTTCAACATGAAGTGTCTACGAAGGTTAATTATAAGGTAATTATAAGTTAGATTTAAGAGAGAAAATTGCTCAAAATTTATATATGGTGAAAAATGTTGCTCAGATGTTGTTATTTTGCTCTGTTTGATGTATGTCCCTAAAGCAGTTTATTATTGAAATATTATTGAAATGGCAGATGAAAGTCTGAGAATGATGTTAGAGGAGATGTCTGCTAATTTGAAAGCTAGCATGAATAGCAGTATGAAGCAGATGATGGAGGAGAATGCTAGTAATTTGTCTATCAGGCTGGATGAAAGTTTGAAAGTTATTCAGACCAGTTCTGCAAACCTAGAAAATGATATGTCGCGTTTACAGATCAGTACCCAGGGAATCGAGAATGCTGTAACTGACATGCGCACAGACGTGTCCAATGTCCATAAAGATTTATCCAATGTGCATAAAGATGTGTCTGATGTTAAAATTGATGTGTCTAAGGTACAAAAAGATCTTACCATGTTGAATCTTGATGTTGCCAATGTCCGGGGTGATATTTCATGTGCTAGAGCTGAAGTAATTGTTGTAAGGAATGATGTTGCTACCGTACAAGACAAAGTAGAAGAAGTTCAAAGAGAGGTTAGTAATGTTCGAACTGATGTGTCAAATGTTCAAGTAGACATCAATAATATTCATTCATATGTTAACGATATGCAAAGCGATATCAATAAAATACAAGTAGAAGTCAATACTGTTTTTGTAGACATTGCTAAAGTTCAGACTGATGTTAACAAAGTTAGGGAAGAAATTGAAACTTCAAAAACACTTTGTACTCGTAACATTAGTGCATTAACAACTCGGTTAGTTGACGAGTCTGTCAGGACAACAGCTTCTTTAGCTGGTTTAAAATACGATGTAGAGGTCATGAGAACCCAAGTATTAGATCACAATCGTTTACTTAAGGAGGACATCGAAGTAGATATTGCAGAAATGTTAACTGCAAATGTAACAGTGTGGAAAGATGAATGGAACAGGTCAAGTGGGGAACATGTAGAACAGATTCAGGAACGAATTGAAAGAAAACTTGCCAGTACACAAGTAGACATTAATAACGAAGTAGTTCAGATTAGGAAAGACTTGAATGTAAGGATGGATTCGCTATCCGAAAAGCAGGTAGAGGATAGAACACAGATAGGTCAGGACGTGCAAACATTAAAGGAACAAATTCATAAGGTTGTCTCTGATGTTAACGAAACTACGAGCAAACTGCAGAATTTGAAACTAGGAGAAGCTAGCATGATGGAAACCTATAAGGAAGAGTTGATTAGGAAAGTCATCACGGAAATCACAGACAAGGATACCGAAGGATTGACTGGTGAAGAGGAGAGAAATTACGTGAGAAGAGGTAATCTTAATACAGAAGAGAGAGATATTAGTCCTGAGGAACGTATATCCAGATTCAGGGAAGAAGAAGAGGATCGGAATATTGAACCCGAATGGAAGTATCGTGATAGTGGGAGGAATTATATGGATTCATATCCGAGAAATGTGACAGTCATCCGGAATTTTGAAGACAAACGTCAAAAATGTAGCAACACTGATAGTCTCACACCGATTGAATATATCAGGAATCTTAAAGACTACTTCATAGAAGCCCACATTCCTAGAGAGAGAGAGATGAGAATCGTAGAAAGATTTCTAGCTGGAGGACCCCTCGAATGCTTTAGAGCATTTCGGTACACTTTCAGCAATTTTGACGAATTTGCAGAGGCACTGATTAAACGATTCTGGTCAATAGAAGCTCAGAATTCGCTAAGAGCTGAGGTATACTCGAGGAAGTATTCAGGTACTCTTCCAACACGGTACGCTGATTTCTTCACGAGTCAACTATCACGCTTGAGATTTTTGCAACCCCCATTGTCAACAGAGCAGTTGATAGATGCGATTTCACGTATGCTGCCTGTGGAGGTCAGAAGACTGATCATATCGTCAAACATTAGAGATTTGACAAGTATGGACGAATTGTTTGGAAGGCTTGACTAAACGAGTCCAATGCCAAATTTGGTACAAAAAGGTCAGAGGCACGAATTCAAAGACGTTAATACGGTCTATATGGATCAAGTGCAACAAACTGATAAGCCTGAGGAAGGAAAAACTGAAAATGTAGGTCCTCACAGGAATAATTATTTCCGCAACCACAGATCGCAAGGTTACCGTCCATATCAGCAAAGACGAGGCTGGAATAATAATAGAGGGAATTACAACAATGGAAGAGGTAGATACTACAACAATGGTTATAATCGAAATTATAACAGAAATAACCAGTACCAGAATCAGAATCAGAATTCTCAAGGTCAAGTTATGACACCCGACAAGTATCAAGAAAGAGAGAAAGAAAGTCAGCAGTATCTGAAGGAATTACGAGAAAAGGAAGCTGAAAACCAAAAGAAAAGACACGATGTAGTGATCGATCCTGGTCCTTCTACAAGTCAGTAGGGGAACTTTGAGATTGGTAACACAAAAAAAAAACGCCGATTTCTCAACGACAGTGAGAAACTATGAATACATTGCCACACCACACCTGATTACCATTAACGAAATTTACGAAGTAACTGATGAGGATTTATTAGAAGAGAGGGGAATCGTCAAAGAGGAAAGACCATGTGCATTACCTATTATTTCTGTACTGATAGATGGCCAACAGTATAAAGCTCTTATGGATACTGGTGCGATTATTTCGATCATCTCTGATGAATGCTATCAAAGTCTGTTAAAAGGAGAAAACATGACAGTTTTACCAGTTTCTACCGTCAAAGTGAGAGGAATTTTCCAAGACAAGGCAGTGAAATGTAAGATCCAAGTGCTGTTGAACTTTGAAATTAATGGAAGGAATTATGAACAGATCTTTATTGTGGTTAACAAGATCCATTTCGATATTGTGCTAGGAATCGATTTTATATCGAAGGTTGGAGCCATTATTGACATGAAGAATAGGGTTATTAGCTTTAATGATGGGTACATGATCACAGAAGAGATAGAAGAACAGGACGTGAAAAACAGTCTGGAGATAGACCTTAGGGAAGAAATTTTAAATACCATTATTAACGATGTAGAGAATATAACAGAAATACCCAGTAGAAAAACTGAAGGATTTGAAGAAATTCAGGGGGAATTTGAAGATTTGATAAAGGAATTCCAAGATATTTTCGATGAAAAGCCTGGATTGATTAAAGACTATAAGTATAAGATAAGGCTGACCGATGAAACCCCTTACCAAAAGAGAATATACCCCATACCTGAGAAATACTATCAAGAAGTACGAGGGTTGATGAGAAAAATGGAGGTAGACGGGATTATTAAAAAACAGGCGTCGTCTTACATAAACCCCATCACTGTAGTGAAGAAAAGTAATGGTCAGATACGTCTTTGTCTCGATGCTCGGACCATCAACTTGAAGATTCTTCCAGAAAATGACCGACCACCTAAGATCAGAGATCTGCTTAGAAAGTTCAAACGGAGAGCATGTTTCAGTGTTCTTGACTTGACATCTTCGTTTTACCAAGTTCAACTGGAGGAAGAAAGTATGCAGTACACTGGATTCCTATTTGACCAGACGTCCTGGGTCTTTGTGAGAATGCCTTTTGGAATGGTCAACAGTGGACCAGCACTCATTCGAGCACTTGATAGCAAGCTCACTGACGAAGTAAAGGAGAATGTAATCTGCTACATTGACGATTTAATTGTATCTTCACCCAACGCCGCAGAACATTTAGTGCACTTGAGAAAGTTGTTTGAAAATTTAAGGGAGGCCAATATCAAGGTCAATTTTGGAAAATGTCAATTCTTGAAGAAGGAGATCAATTACTTGGGGCATACCATTGATAAAGATGGATATCATCCAAACATGCAGAAAGTAGATGCGATCACAAGATTCCCAAAGCCAACTAAGGTGAAACAAGTCAGAGAATTTGTAGGCGCTTGCCAATTCATTAGCAGCCACTGTCCGAGATACACTGAAATTATGGCTCCTCTGTAAGATTTACTCAAGAAAAATAATAGATGGAAATGGAGTACCGCAGCAGACGAGGCTTTTGAGAAAGCAAAGGAGATGCTCAGAAACAACGTCAAACTGGAGTACCCAGACTTTGAGAAGGTGTTCTATATAGAGTCTGATGCATCAAGAATAGGCATTAGTGCAGTCTTATACCAAAAAGACGAGGCAGGCAACAAGCACTACATTGCGTTCACTAGTCGGAAGTTAAAGAAACACGAGGAAAACTACTTTACGACAGAACTAGAAGCGTTAGCTTTTGTAACAGCTTTGCAAGCTTGGAAAAAAATGTTGCTGGGACATAAGGTTATCATTATTACAGATCACAAAGCACTTCAGTTTATGCTGCAAACTGACATGTCTAGTGATAGATTGACACGTTGGGCTTTGTTCACCCAACAGTTTAATGTCACTATCATCCATCAGCCTGGGAAAGATAACTTACTGGCTGATGCTTTATCACGTAACCCTATCAAAAATGTGCAGATACACCATGTACAATTGGAGCAGCAAGATCAAGAGACCGTTAGGAGGTTAGCCCGAATCGGTGTGTCACAGAAGAGACACGCTCCAATCAGGAAAATGTACAGGTTTCTTAAGGGTTACATGGACAATACTGATGTTGACTATGCAGCTACACAGAGAGATTCACGACACTTTGTCTTGAGTGGAGACATCGTATGTAAGTATGCTGACTCTGCGCATACAAAGCTTCGAATAGTCGTGCCACCTAAACTTGTTGTCAATTTAGTGTGGGTAGCTCATCACGCAACTGGACATGCGGGTTTAGATAAAACTCTTGATACTCTCAAAGAGAGGTTTATATGGACTAACATGCGCTCCAGCATTGCTAATGTCATTCGTTCATGTGATAATGTCAAAGAGCAAAGTATGCTTCCGCTCTATTAAAAGGAAAACCTAAGGCTATGATTCCCTCTAAACCGAATGAACTCATGGCGACAGACATATTTGGTCCTTGTCCGAAGGGATATCAGGGTAATCAGTATCTGTTGGTTACCGTGGATGTCTTCTCAAAATTTGTAACTATGAGTCCCATGCAAAAATCTAACACGAGGAACGTTGTAAGCAGACTGGAACATGCTGTATTTCCAAAAGCTGGTAAACCAGAATATCTACTTTCGGATCATGGAGCTCAGTTTACATCCTTAGAATTTGCTGCAGATATGGAAAGGCTTGGTATTAAGCACATATTTTCAAGCGTGCGATATCCGGAATCGAATTCTTCGGAAAGATATATGGCTGAATTTTCGAAATTCTGTCGAATTTTCTGTCCAAATGATCATTCTGGTTGGGTGAGATTTGTACCCCTTATTGAGGAATGTCTAAATTCTACAGTGCAGGAGAGCACAGGAGAGGTGCCAATGAGACTTCATCTAGGAAGAAACCCAGAAAGGCCGTGGGATAATCTTTTTAACCACGTTCCTAGAGATCCCGACTTAGGAAGGCAGCAGAGAATAGACAGAGCGAAGGAACAACTCCAGAAAGCAGCACAAAAACGACTGAAAAGAGTAGCTGGAAAACGTTTTGGTGCTCCCTTAGAAATTGGAAATCTGGTATTATTACGCAGACCTGTCACGGCTGAAGTAGGTAAGAAAATCTATCCCAAGTTTGGAATAGTGTTCATGGGTCCGTTCAGAATTACGAATGCTTATGGAAACAACTGTTATGAACTATACGATGATGAGAATAATGTCGTTTATGGCAAGTTCAATGCTGGGAACTTGAAGAAATATTATCTTAGAGTAAGCCAATAATAATTCAATTTCGTGTTCAAGTGAATTGAGATATTTATAACACAGAGTTTAAAAACAATTTGCAACTGTTTTTAAAACGTGGTGAAGGGAGAATGCCCCCGTAATTTGAATTATATTGAGACCACGATGGCTGTATTGGCAAATATGAGTAAAGTTATGAATGTCATAGTTATGACGTGGATACTCATGACGTAGGCACGGATGACGCAGATTTCATGCCAGTAGGCTGATTGAGCTGAGATTCTTGGTGACGTCATGATTTTGTTCGAGAAAGATCTTAGATTTACGACGCAGTCGCAGGAAACAAGGTATTGTGCTAAGGAAGAAGCTACGCTATTGGAGGAGAGACTCGAACCAATGAACGATAGTTTGGAAGGAAGACGGAGATTGCTGAAACTACGATATTTGATTACTTTTGGCATGCAGATTTGTGGAAATCTATTTTCAGTTATGGCATTGATTTGGAATTTTGAAGAAATTAATTTTGAGTTTTTGAAATTTGAAAATCCGTCAAGTATAGCCAAAGTTAAAACTTCTAGCGATGACGCAGCAACAGGCTATGGAAGGGATGGATACGCCCCTTAAGAAGTTGATAAAAGGTCGTGCACAGGAGAGAGGAGCTCTCAGATCTCATATGTCAGATCGCATATATATTTCTGGTGATATATAGTTATTTTCAAGTGATTCAGTGAAGAAAGTTGTCCTTAGCGTGGTTAAAGCACGGCGCATCGAACGAACACGGAGCAGTTCCATTTTACGCTGCTCGAAACTAGGTGAAGTTGAAACGCTCACATTAACGTTTCCACCAGTCAAGATATCAAGCGCTAACTTCAGCCTTTATTATAGTTCTATTGGGCAGTATAACATTGAGGTGTGTAGAAGATTTGAACAATTTCACAGTTATACTTCGAAAGATATTGGAACTTTTAGGCTGCCAACAAAAGTGATTTTCTCGCCACAGGAGAAACACTTTTAAAATTCCACATTATACACTACGGCTGACACGTGGAGTGCAACAGTGATATTGGAGAATACGTTTGGTATTACAACGATACATTCGACTATGGAACATTATAATCTTGCAGTGCTTTAAATGATTATAACAGTAGTTGAGATGGAAGGCTAAGGCTTTAATGCAATTGGGACATATATCGTTGGAGTAAAGTAACAGCATGGAACTTCGTTAATCGTCTTTCTACAAAAGCGAGCATGTAGTGAACATCCAACTACACTCATGCATCGTGAATCCATCGCTGAATTATACCAGATGACAGTGGAAATATTTTCATACTCCACAACTATGAATATTTCTGCGGAAATAACTACATTAAACTTCATGGCGAATTCCTGCAAGAACTTCAGGGAACTTTCAAGAGAGGCCAGGGTTGTCCCGGCGCACAAAGAAGAGTTTTGCCAGAAGGATGTTTTTCGTATCCACGGAGCAGTGCAATTTCGGAGGAGGAAGCAGTTCGATTCTCCGAGGACGCTGATTCCAGGTTCGAGGACGGAGCACATCTTTACGCTGGTGAATTGGAACCAACAGCAGTTTTCTTTGAAAACTTTCCTCTAGAACTTCAATCAACAGATAAGGTAGTCGTGAACGTTTCTTGTATTATTTGAGTCTTGTAGCGATATCTGAGCAACCATTCTTCCCATATTTTCTGTCCTATCTTTTGCCCCATTTTCTTGATTGATATTTCTGTACTCAGTACACTTCGATGATTTATGCCTTTTTCTTCGATTTTTGAGACATTGCTATGTCATTGGCATACTTAATAATTTTGGATAAGTTGAGACTGATGATTTAGATTCTTTCAGTAATTTGCATATATTTGTAGTCACGATTTGACTGTAAAGTTAACGATTTGCTATGGCAGATTTGAATTCAGACAGCGTGTCATTTTATTAGAGTAATTCTATTCAGTAAATTACTTTGACCAATTTTCTGTCATCCTCAAGAAAGAAGAATGTTTAAAAGATTTTAGAGCGTTAAAATCTATTACGATATCGACGATCTTTGAAATACTAGTCGTCTTATGAACATGATTGCAACATAGACATTTATCATTGCATTATAGACAATTTTATGAAATATGAAATTTGATTACAATTTATTGAATACACTATAGTAATGAACATTTGATAGGAGTTTTTCTCAATTATAGATTGGAACAATAATGTTTGCATTCCACAATCTAATTGTATTCTATTCGACTATTTTGCAGTTTAGATGAACTTTGTTTGAAGATAGTATTTTTATACGGCGTTACTTTGAAGATGTTAATCTCAATTTTGATAGACCAGGCAGGAGTGTCTAATCGTATTTGCTATTAAATTTATTTGCGATTGGCAAATTTTTACTTCATATCGATTCATGAATGAAACCCACGAAGGTTAAATAATAACAGTCATTATTACAATTGATGAATATAAGAATTTTAAAGAGGAACAATGGATGTATAATCGTTAGTTCAGTGGACGTGTAAAAGTCGCTGTTGAGTAATGCCCTTGAATAATGAAGGAGGTTCCCACAATAATTAATGAAGTTGATGAATTAATAAGTGGAGGTTTTTGTGTGTAGTTTGAAGGATTTTTATGCCATATATATGAAGATATATGATGAATTTTGGGCCAATTGTTGTGTAATTTTGGGCGTCTTGAGCGAAGTATTTTCCCGCTGATTGTATTGTTCTTGTTCTTTGAAGATTATTCATATGAAGATACTGTTAAAATTAACAAGAGTGTTAAATAATTTGAGATAAAGATTTTGAATGGAGGTTACAGTCACAAATATTAATAATTATTATTAAACCTTATTAAACCTGAATTTGACAGTTAAATATAACTAACCTTCATTGGTCTCCGTTCTGGTTCATTTTAAATATCATGGTGGAGGTTATTGTGAGGGCATACTTTTAAGTGATCCAGTTGACAACCCAGTCCCCGAGATAAATTTAAGAGGTAAGTAAAGGTAAGTATGAACCCCCGTATATTTTGGTGTGTTCCACAATAATTTTCTTGTTAACTATTGTGCTCTAATCTCGATAGTATCTGTCAGTGCCATTTTCATTGATGTAGCTGTGCCGGTGCGTTTGATTATTGGCAATCCGATTGAGGGGGCGGATATCTGACAGCCTACTATCAGGATATCGGGTACAGTACCTACTGTAAGGCCACGGCCGCCTCCTTCCCTCTTCCTCGCCTATCCATCCCAATCTTCCATCCCTTCCCATCCCTCATGAAGCCCCTGTTCGCTTTGCAGGTGAGGCCGCCTGGGCGAGGTGCTGATCACACCTCCCCAGTTGTATCCATCCCGACCAGATGTTCCAAGCTCCAGGACACTGCCCATAGAGGCGGTAGGGGTTAGTTCCCTCGCTGAGTCCGTGGGAACCACCAACATAGAGGGTAAATTGACTAAATTAAAAAAAAATATATTATTATTATTATTATTATTATTATTATTATTATTATTATTATTACTATTTATTTATTAATCGCTAATCGGCAAACTAGGGACCACAATAAGTTCCTCTACACATTCTGGCGTTTATTCAATTTACGATTGATCCAGTAGGTTTTCATTAACATGCTGTGTCGAGCACGGCGTTCATCCGACCACTTTACACCGGTTGTCCATTTTTCATCTCGGAAAGTTCCAAAAGTCACGATGCTTTTTCGGAAAAGGTCTCGTTTGTGCGCGTCATCAGGTCATAGGACCATTTATTGGAGGTCTTTCTTGACGTTAACGTACCAGGGAACTGTTGTTTTTGGTTTTGAGTCGATATTGTTAAATATACGTTTTGTTCATCGAGAGGCCTCCATCCGTCGCAAATGACCGTAGTAGCGAGCCCTGCGTTTGCGCATTGTGTCCGTGATCTTCTATATCTTAAATAGATTTCTTGCCTGGATTTTCTTACATAGTCTAGATCCCTTTTTTGTAATTTGGACCAAGTATGTTGTGGAGAATCTTTCTCTCTTTTTGCTCTAACTTAGCAAGCGCACATTTCTGAGAGAGGATAAGGCATTCGGACGCATAGAGGGATACCGGCTTGACGACAGTTATTATTATTATTATTATTATTATTATTATTTTTATTATTATTATTATTATTATTATTATTATTATTATTATCAGCTAGTTACAGGGAAGCAAAGTGATTTATTATTAATCAGTAATCAGTATAAAGAAAAAGATAGTTGAGGACAAGTGTCCTAGCATAATATGGTCCTAGCCTGAAGTAATGTGTTAAAGGGTTCCAGAAGTAACAGGGAAGGGAGTTTTAGTCGGTAGTCTGCCACTCATGAGCCCGACACTTGGTGCGTTAATGCATTTCTTCTCCTAAATATATATATATATTGTTATAATAATAATAATTATTATTATTATTTTACATCGTTATGCCTGTCTAAGGAGCCCTGATCTTGCTGTCTTGTTCTCCCAAAATCCCTTCATCTTCTCGCTATGGCTCTTACTGCGCTCCTCTGTCGAGGTTCTGTTGGATGTATTGAATGAAAATGAATGTTTGCCAACTATTTCCCTGATTTAGGCCTCTCGACTACCACATCACTTGAGATATCTATTTTCTGAAGGTCTTTTTCAACTTCAAGCATCCAATTGCTGTTGCCGGTCCCAAGCCCGACTAAAGGAGGAGGGTAAAAAGATACAGTCAAACTGAGAGACTAGACTTTATATTATTTCAAATGACGCATGCGACAAATGCTACACAGGTTAGAAAGGCTAAGGAGGGCTTCTTGCTTCGCTCGAAGCCCCAGGACTCTTTCAACAGACTCCATTACCTATTTACTTAGACTTTCCCCGCGGGGAACGGAGAGCGGGAGGTGGACTCTTATGCTTGACGTCACGCACTCGCCGTCTCCGTATCGCATAACGCCAGACCCCCAGGAGTAAACTCAGACTCAAGAGACTCCATTAGCCTTTAACTTTGGGCTTCCAGCGCGGGGAACGGAGAGCGGGAGGTGTACTCTGCTGCATGACGTCACGCACTCGCCTTCTCCGTATCGCATAACGCCAGACCCCAGGAGTAAACTCAGACTCAACAGACTCCATTACCCTTTAACTTAGGCTTCCCGCGCGGGGAACAGAGAGCAGGAGGTGCACTCTGCTGCATGACGTCACGCACTCACCGTCTCCGTATCGCATAACGCCAGACCCCAGGAGTAAACTCAGACTCGGTGCATATGCACCGAACAACATAATGACGTCATACACACCGTAACCGTAACGCATAACGGTAGACCAAAGCATAACGATGAAGTCGACAAGATCATTTGAAATGATAAAAAAAACCTGCCAGAAATCATCTTGAGGCAAATTCTAAGGTTCACTACCTTAGTTGTAACACTGAGATCGATCAACAGCGATATCTCCATTACTTTCATGATGATGTCAGCATACATTGAAACTACTCCAGGCCATCGCATTTCGGGGGACCGAGAACATCATGCGGAAATGTATCGGAGCTTCCCAAATCTCTCAGTCCCATACGCAAGGTTTGTTATTATTATTATTATTATTATTTTTTTTTTTTATTTTATTTTTTTTACATTCGAATTGAGCCACTATGGACTACGGAGTAACAATCAAAATCAATGTTTCGTTCTAGATCGTCTGCCAGCTTTGATATCCTGCCAGTATCTCTTGAGCCCATCCCTCAGCGCCTTCTTCCGATATTCTGAAAGAGGTCCCCTCCGTCTTTTGGGTTCTGCCCCTACCTTAAATCCCTGGTAATTTTTGATTAGGTGTCTGAATTCACACCTGTTCATAATTTTGCAGTCCGGAATACCAATTTCTAGAAGGTCTTTGTTACATTCTTCAAACCATGCCAATTTTTAGCCTATTTTCAATTTTGAAAAAATAGGCTTATGAGATCACCTTTTGTCCGTGTGTGTGTGCGTGTGTGTGTGTGTGTGTGTGAGGTGTGTGTGTGTCCCCCCCCTAATAAAATCTAAATGGCTGGAGCGATTTCAATGAAACTCGGTTAAGTTCATAACGCTATTCCCGGCAACCTCGACCGTGCCCTTCAAATTTTGTTACGTCTCACCAACCCAACATGGCGGCTGTGCGAAATATTTCACTAGCATTCAATATCTCCGAAACTATTACCGATATCGCCCTGAAATTGTGTACTGTGATAAAGGGCACTACTAGAAGTTCACCTATGAGACTTTCAAAAACCTGGTGACTACAAAACCAACATGGCGGCCAAGCGAATTTGAGGCATTTAAATAGACTTTTCTCGCGATTTAACTATCCAAACAAAATGAAACTTGGTACAGCAATTGTTTATACACATTGTAATGCACTGGAGTCTAATTTAGTTCAATTGTTTACATAACCTCAAAATGGCGGCTGTGCGAAATATTTCACTGACATTCTATATCTCCGAAACTATATCAGATATCACCCTGCAATTTTGTACGGTGATAAAGGGTACTGATAAACGTTTACCTATGTATATTTCATAAACCTGTAAAGTACAAAACGAACATGGCGACCAAGCGAATTTGACATATTTTAATAGACTTTTCTCGTGATTTTACTCTCTGAGCGCCGTGAAATGTGGTACAGTTAATGATTTTGCAGTTTGTAATGCACTGCCTTCTAATTTAATTCAATTGTTTACATAACCTCAAGATGGCGGCAGTGCGAAATTTTAAAATTAAGTTTTTATTTCTTGTGTCGTAATCATGCGATCGAAGTGAAAGTTTGAATAATGAACCTAGGCAATAATTGTCCTTGAATGGTACATAACTCTATGGCCTATACATATAACAAACCTAAATGGCGAGCTTCCAAAATATTTAGACGGTTTTCAATATCTATGAATCTTTTACAGCAACCAAACTGAATTGTTTAATGTTCATAGAGACTATGAACATATGCTCACCTGTAGGACTTTCAGTAACCTGGTGAGCACAAATCCAACATGGCGGCGACGCGAAGTATAAATATTTAAATGGACGTTTCTCGCGAATTAACTATCCGAGTGCCGTGAAACGTTGCACGTTAAATGCTTATACACATGTTGATCCACTGGCATCTAATTTATTTCAATTGTTTGCATAATCACAAGATGGCTGCTGTGCGTAATTTTAAAATCTCATTTTTAGCCTATTTTCAATTTTGAAAAAATAGGCTTATGAGATCACCTTTTGTCCGTGTGTGTGTGTGCGTGTGTGTGTGTGTGTGTGTGATTCGTGTGTGTGTGTCCCCCTAATAAAATCTAAACGGCAGGAGCGATTTCAATGAAACTCGGAAAGTTCATAGCACTATTCCGGGCGACCTCGACCGTGCTCTTCAAATTTTGTTACAACTCACCAATCCAACATGGTGGCTGTGCGAAATATTTCACCAGCATTCAATATCTCCGAAACTATTACCGATATTACCCTGACATTTTCTATGGTGATAGAGGGAACTACTATAAGTTCACTTATGTGACCTTTGAAAACCTGGTAACTACAAAACCAACATGGCGGCCAAGCGAATTTGCGACTTTTAAATAGACGTTTCTCGCGATTTGGCCAACCAAACGCAATGAAACTTGGTACAGTGTATGTTTATATACATTTTAATGCACAGACATCTAACTTCGTTCAATTGTTTACATAATCACAAGATGGCGGATGTGCGAAATATTTCACCGGCATTCTATATCTCTGAAACTATTAGCGGTATTGTACCCGTTCGTCCTGGGGATGCGATGACCCATCTGCTATAACATCGCATTCCTGGAGTTCCGGGACAGAGCGGAGTTAAATGAACCTCTAGTCAAATAAGGAATGTGTCGGAAATTCAGCTGAGTTCTCGAAAAAGCAGTGGGTATCACGAGACAAAGTATCTCTAGGGTCGTTACGGGCTTAAGTTTAATAGAAATAATGCAAATATAAATGGGCGCCATCAACTGAATTCCTAGCAAACCACTTCCTTTCCGGATAAGCCTTACTCAAGACAAGGAAAGAAAAAGGAACATCACACCATCATCAGATCACAACTAAGATAAAAACAAATTTATTTTACTTTGATAGTCAGACAGACATTTTAAATATAATTCCTACCTAAGCGTATGGTCGAATGCCAAAGTTAAATTGTCATCGTCCAAAAATCGAACCATCTCTTCTCTATTCCAAAATTAATTTTTATCCACATAACAAGATAATTTTATAAAGTTCTCTTGGGTTCTCAGGATCACTGTAGCACTATGTCTTTCGTCACTGACATTTGTGAAACCTGAGACCTAATTTCTCTTTAATTTAACATCAATGTGGATTTAATAAAGTATTGATCTGTCTAAACATACACATATAATAATCACACATATTAAATATCGCGTAAATTTATGGTTTGCATGGTATATTTTGAATGTTGAACATGTTAATCAAATGCTCCTAAACATCGAATAATTAATTTACACTATTTACATCGTCATTAACAATCACTTATCTGTGAATTACAGAAAATTCAAAGCTTATTGAAAATCATTATCGTCATCATCAAAATTAAACATTTCTCACATTAATTCTCACTTCAAAATTCTACATGTTCCTGTCAGAATCCTTAATTCATCACCATTACATCATTTAAATTCTCAACTCAAGTTGCAATTCCTTCAAATTATATCTCAATTAAATTTATTTAATTCCATGTAAATTCATTAATCATCAGCTTCTTTAGTTAATTATCACCTTCTAATTCAGTTATTCATCATCATTACAATCGTCTATTAATTTATTTCAATCAGTTTATTTTATTCAATCTTTAATTCATCCACTTATTTAATTCATCGATTTATTCAAAAATTTAATTTATCAACTTATTTAAATTTCAATCATCTGGTTATTTAGTTTTCATTATTTCATCTAGTCATTCTGATTTTTATTTCATTAGGTCAGATCGTTAATATGCTTAAATCTCAGATTATTATTTCGTTAATTATTATTTCAGAAAATCTTGTATTATCAACTTCATTTATTTGTTTAATTTCCTAACAAATTGTTTAATATGGTTTATAGAACGTTGTCTTACAGTTTTATCACTTCCAAGTTATATCTCGTATTTAATTTATCATGCCAAAAAATATTATTGCCTCCACGACATCACGTTGGATCAAACTATCCACAACGACATTACATTTCTTCAATACTTCAAATATCACATTTGAATACAAGAATTATTCCACAAAACTCTATAAATATTCAGCACATACAGCATGAATCTCAACAATAACGCTAGACTGGGTACGACGACCTCATGTCTGCTTCAAAATACATTATCAACGTTGCAACTATCACATGGCAACTTCCACAAAATGCCTATCACAAACTCCACTTAACCATGTTGCATGATCTACAAAAAATATATAACTGGCTTCAAATTATCAACGCACACAATCTCCAATAACTGTAATTACTCTGATTACATCTAGACAACTTCTTAAACAATTGGAAAAATATTACTTCAGTAATTTAAGATCTGCTTTCAAATAGCATAAATTTTCTTACAATTCTTAACTCACATCACAGAAAAACACCAATGTGCTATAATCTCTCATATCAAAATCTGCAATACTGATCTGCCTTGAAGTAAATCTGACCATTAATGATTAATCTTACAAGATTCAATTACTTTAAACCCTTCTCAAAGGTATCAAACACAATTATAAAAAAAACTCATCAAAGCATCAGCTGTAACAGCTGTTAAACAGAAATTACTCTCAAAAGAGTATAGCAACAAAATATTGGATTGGCAAACAAGAATTACTAAATGCAAACCTGTTGACATTTATCGTTACTTTATTTAACAAAATTTCGACTGATATGTGACTAGTAGTTCCTTGTTTGATTCACTTACATCTCGTATACATTCGGATGATAAAAATGAGTCCCTCAATGGCGAGTAAGATGTGTAACCACCGTACAGTCGTATAAATACGAAAGACCTCGCCCCGTCGACTTGGATGATAGTTCCCTAAACGATGGGTAAGATGAGTAGCCACCATACAATCGTATAAATACGAAGGACCCCACCTCGTAGACTATATGAGTGAATGTATCAGATAGGAATCAACAAGTTTCTAGTTGTCATATAAAAGCGATGTTCATTCACTAAAGTGAATAACTTCTTAATATCTCCAAACAATCCAATGAAAAAAAATCCCTACTGATGAATAATACACACTCGCTAGTATGCAATGAACTGACGAAGTAATTTTAGATAATCAATTGCAGATCACGAGTTCGAAATACTCGTTACACAAAAAAAACTATTCATGAAAAATATCTTTGCTGGAAAAATGTCTAAAAGACCAAACATCTGCTTAATAAAGTCAAACAATGGTGAGAATATCGTATAATGATGCCTGCCATATCATATGGTCACTCCATATTCTAGCAAATTCGAAGTATATAAATTCAAACCATGTCTTAATAATCATATCACTCCTATTAGAAAAATATACATGTGTGCCCAGTATTCATGAAAATAATCGTATCAGGTAGACATAACTCTTACAGTACCTTTCATAATCAGCTGTAATAAATTTCCAAGATCGTCGATTTTCCCTACATAAAGAATTTCTCGAAAGATCGGCGTGAGTATCATTTCATCCATGAAATGACGATTGCCTTCGAAATCCCAAGTGAATCATCTGGTGGACTCCTCTCGTCAGGAATCGAATCCATCGCTCTGCGGTGCCATCTTGTCTCTACTTGCGTCTACTCGGACATGTTGAACTTCGGATTACCCATACCGGATATTGTCCAACTCCTTCTCGGAAAAGTTCATGGAAACAGCGGACCCCCTACTCCTCTTCTAAGATACGCCACTGTTCCGTTAAATGTTCAGTTTGAGTATTGCAAGTTCAATCTCAAATGACTGCTATGTCTCACTTCCGTAAAATAAAATTTTACTTGAGAGTGTTCAAGATTACGAAACACCCTGTAGTTATCTGTATTAGGTAATTCATGAAAACTGCATAAGATATAAATCTTATAAATGCACGATCTAATGTTCATCTGTGCCTATGCTAACAACATTCCGTATAATTGAAATAGTTAAAGTCGCTTTGAATGTGTTATAGAACAGCATAGTTATAAGGTTATTCGTAAAAGCAATGTTCAAACTGTGTTGAAATGAAGCTTATAATAAAGTATTCAACTGCTTGCAGTGCGGTTCTGACATATCCCGGCCGTCTGCGATTGCTTCCTCGGCCAGCCCGCCTGGATCAATGACCCGCTCGGCCTTCGCTGCTCGGCGATGCAGGCACTGTCGCCTACCCTTAGTCGTGACAGTTTCTGTATGTTGCGTAACCTTCACGGTGCGTCTTGCTTGCGCTATAGAGCTGCTCTTACCTGCTCGTCTGATTGAGCTCAACTGGCTGTGCTTATGTGTTCGGCGCAGGCACGTGGCGTATTCCCCCACCACTGTGCTCTCACGTCACGGTCATAGTCTCGAACCCGTATCATCTCGGCTATTCCGTTATAAAATAACTTACTTCCATAAAATTATTTCCACATATAATGCATGTTATATATCCTCTTCTAAGATGTTTAATTGCTATAATCCCATAAATATTTCAATAAAGCTTCACATCTCTATCCATAATTCCATCTTCTCACAGATTTCAATGCCTCCTTGATTCTAGACCTCCTACGTCATCTTCACATTCTTCTTGACGCGATCGGTGCGCTATCTTTTCTTAATCCTTTCCAAAAACCTCAACTACAGCTTAATGTCTGCTGGCGTAGCCGATAGCCTAAACTAGGTATCGGGTACAGTATCTCCCTAAAATTTTGTACGGAGATAAAGGGCACTACTGGAAGTCCATCTATAAGACTTTCAAAAACCGGTTAACTACAAAACGAACATGGCGGCCAAGCGAATTTGAACATTTTAAATAGACCTTTCTCGCGATTTAATGTTCCAAGCGCACTGAAACCTGGTACAGGAAATATTTATACACATTGCAATCCACTGGTATCTAATTTAGTTCAATGGTTTACATAACCTCAAGATGGCGGCAGTGCGAATTTTAAAATTAAGTTTTTATTTCTTGTGATGTAGTCATGCGATCGAAGTGAAAGTTTGAATAATGAACCTACGCAATAATTTTCCTTTAATGGTACATGACTCTATGGCCTATACATTTAACAATCCAACATGGCGACCATCCGAAATATTAAGACGATACTGAATATCTACGAATCTATTTTGGCAATCAAACTGCATTTTTAATGTCCATAGGGGCTATGAACTTAAGTTCACCTATAGGACTTTAAAGAACCTGGTGATCACAAATCCAACATGGCGGCGACGCGAATTATAAATATTCACATGGACGTTTCTCGCAATTTAACCATCCGCGTGCAGTGAAACTTGGTACAGTAAATCCTTATACGAATGTTAATCCACTGGCATCTAATTCATTTCAATTGTTTCCATAACCTCAAGATGGCAGCTGTGAAAAATTTTAAAATCTCCTTGTTACTTCTTGTGTCCTAAATATGCGATTGAAGTTTGAATACTACACGTTCACAATAATCTGCATGTAACAGTACATAACTCTAGGACCTACATATATAAAATCCAACATGGCGACCATCCGAAATATTTAGTCGGTTCTCAATATCTACGAATCTATTACAGCAATCAAACTGAAATTGTGTATGTTGATAGTGGCTATTAACATACGTAGGATATATGAAAATAGGCTGTATAGTTCTTCACGGAACTACTTGTTTCTTCTTTGGTTTCACGAAATTCCAAATTTTCTTTGTTAGACGATCGTTGGACATTCTGAAAATGTGTCCATAGAACAACAACCTTTTCCTTTTTATTGTTGACGTGACCTTATTATTATTATTATTATGAAATCTTTATTTTACCATAACAAGGGTACAAATCAACATATCGTCGGCTTATTTGATAAACGGTATGCCAACTTCTTTTGGGGTGGCACATTGAGAAACGTGCGAAGTATGGAACGGATCTCTGTATGATAGTATGTAGACCAGGACAAATTCATGTTCCCAGGTTGATGACCAATGATGTCGTTGGAAGAGACGACTATGGGCAGCACCACTACACTTTCCTGTTTCCACATTTGGCGTATTTTCTCTGCCAAGGGCTCAGCAGTTTAGTTGCAGATTTGGCACTGCAATAACCATGTCCACAAGAACGATATATGGCCGGTTTTCTGGTATGGTTTTATCAGTAATAACTGATCTGTCCCACAACAACTTTTGAGTAGGATTTTCCAAAACGGCGCCAGGGAAATACAGTAATGATAGCCAGGGCTGGATTTACCAATAGGCCCCATAGGCCCTGGCCTAGTGGCGCACCATGCTGAGGGGCGCAAAATTAATCCGCTTTTTTGTTGTCAGAAAATGTCCATAAAATGTTATAGACTACATTACACGTATTTCGTATAATTTTATGATTTAAATTAAACTTTACAAAATTTTGACATTTTCCAATTTATATTGTGCCCTTCATTTCCCGACAAATGTTTTGCAACAGCAGATTTTTCGACTTCAGCTTTAGAACAGGAGTTGTTTATGATTTATTAGAAGAAAATTTAAGCCCTGAATATTAATATCCGTTTAATTTGAATAATTCGTTATGCATAGTCGTAGGTTGTATGATGTAGTGTGTATGTAGCCTATATCTGAATAACTGTTAGTGTATAGTGACTCTTAAATTGTTAAACTTATTTTAATATCTCGTTGGCCTATTTATATATAGTTTATATATGCAAATTTAGAAACAGTTGATTCATTAGACTATTTTAATTTATTTAATTGATTTTACTTCACGATACATTAGAATAAAACAAAAAATACATACACAAAGACCTTTCTGAGGTCTAAATTCTCCCTCCTTCACGATGGTGTGTAGAGGGGGTGGCAAAACCCCACGGGCCTAGGGGTGCATAAAATCTAAATCCGGCCCTGGTGATATCAATGCAAAGTATTTTCAGATAACAGATACTGTAACTGCATTGTGTTTGCTACTTGGTTGTACCTTTTCATGTAATCATGACATTGCTTGGCAGCCATCTGTTATATTCTTCTCCTTTCTTCGAATTTAGCCTACTGTGGACCATGTGAAACAATTGATTTGCTGGTCAGTTCCTTTTTCTTCACCCAGAATTTCTTCATTCTTTAGGCTGTGGTTCCTCCTCCTTTCCTCTGACCAGGTGTTCTTGGTCCTTCTACTCATCTAATGGGACTTTTGGGACTTTCCTTGAACCCCTTGAAGTTATCAATTTTAGCTCGAAACACAGCCCTATTCCAGATGTCTTTTGGATGTACGCCAACTTCCTCCACGTCTTTTCTCGTTTCTTCTACTCACATTGTAGTCGCATTTAGCTTGGTTATGTAATTAATGATTCTTTTCGTTATTCGATCCTCATCCATTCTCATTAGGTGCCCATAAAACTTGAGTCTCTCTTACGAATGGTGTCCGTGATCTTCTCTGCCTGTCTATATAGATCCTCATTTATCCTCTTTCTCCATGTACCATCGTTTCGTTTTCCAGGCCCCAGTATCTTTCGCAAGATTGTTCTCTCTTTCTTCCCTAATTCCTTAATTTCCCCTTTTTATTCAATATCAGGTATTCGGAACTGTACAGTCCTTCCGGCTGGACAACAGTGGTATAGTGTCGTATCATCGCCCGGTAAGATATAGACCCCTTATTGTATCTCTTCTGGGATATTATTATTATTATTAGTAGTAGTAGTAGCAAATAGCTTATAAAGATAATAGCGGAAACTCGGCCGTAAAAGCATGCGCTCGCTTGGAGACAGCGATCACAGTGCCATATCTTGGTGCGAGTTGACAGCATTACTGGCCTTGCCACCCACAGCTAGCATTGTGAAGTTAACATATGTCTCGGCTTGATATTTAGGCAGCAAATAATTTAAAGATTAGTGTTAAAAGAAACAAAAGATACTTGGTTCTGTACAATATTTATATAGAATTCTAAAAATACTGGACTGCTTCTGCATATGGTTTGCTTTGCCATAGGCAGTAGAACTAGGGCACTGCACCAGCCCAAATACTGATAATTACAAGGAAATATTAGCACATTGGTTTTAATCTATCCTTTTTGACATACTGGTATTTAAAAAACGAGTTGAACACGCTTAATTACATTAAAAAAACAGTTACCTTCTTATATATTTCCTAATAAAGGCAGTAAAATTAAAATTTGTGTTTCTGAACTTGTTAGATTACACCAACCTCCTTAGCTTTAATAGTGCAATACGTACACTTTACAGGCAGATGACCTCGCTGTTCCACCCCTTATAACAACAATAAATAACTGAAGCTTGTTGTTAAATGATCGGCCTACTGTACCGTAGATTCACCACGTTTTATAATTATGTTGTTATTTCAATATTAACATTAGGCCTACTATCAACAACCTACAAAGATCTTACCCTGGACTTAACAAGTTTTTATTCCTAAAATCTTTCTCCACAAAGTGTCCTGAGCATACAACATGAGTTCTGTTTAAATGTTCTGGGCCATTCCTTTTCAATACGTCATGTAAGTCAGCTCTCGGCTTCGAATAACCCACAGCGTGCATCGATAAATATATAAAGAACAGGCTAAAATATGCTAAATTATATTGTAAAAGCATTCTGTATTAAAAGAAAGCCGAACTATCAGTGTAATGGTAGGCTACTTGTTGACAATAATTTCTTGGGAACCTGAAGAAAGATTTTGGGTCACTTTGTTGTTTATAATTATTACATCCATATATGGCACAAATACTCCCAGTACCAACCATTACAATTGGATAATTAGATCATCCACAGCACAGGTCAATAATTTCTTATAATTGTTTGGTTGGATCTCACGGTTGTAAATCAGCTGGTCTTACGTTGCCAACTCGGACCGCTAGGCGGTGCTGGGGAGCGCTGTCTCCTGTTTTGGCGAGGAGTTTCCGCTATTATCTTTATAAGCTACTAGCAGGTACCCGCGGCTTCGCTCGCGTCATAGTCGTGTCATATTGTTCTTCAATGAAATCCAGGTTTAACCCCGTTCACACCCCTTTAGAACTTGAATATCCAAATATCCCTCCTTAGTAGACTTTTCGACGCACAACAAACATAATCCCAAAATATCATTCTTCTAACTTTAATAGTTTTGGTTGGTCGATGAGAGTGAATATCCAAAATTCCTTCCTTAGTGGACGTTCTTCTTCCAGAATTTCACCCCTCCCCATGAGCCCCTTAAATTGGATTTATGAAAATACGGTCGAACACCTATTTATTAAATTATTTATTTATGTATTTATTTATTTATTTATTATTATTAAGCTGGTTGTTTTCCTCTGAGTTTCAAACTCCTCGCCTATGTCGTTTAGGAGATGCATGCTCCGTTAGGAATCCTTCAACCCCCACTTTTCACCCCTTTACTCTTAATATACATTACATCGAAAAATCATTAGACATGTGTCAGCTTATTTTTAATGATTGGTTTATATGCCAAGTATCACATCCCCAAATGAAACCACTCGTGAGATATTGTTATTCAATTAAATGCAGGTTTACCCCCTTAACACCCATTTAGAAGCTGAATATCCAAAAATCTTTCCTTGGTGGACGTTTTCGACATACAATGAACATATCCCCAAAATTTCATGTTTATAACTTCTATAATTTTGGCTGGGCGATGATGAGTGAGTGAGTCAATCAGGTCATTTTCTTTCAATTATTTTTACCAGAATTTTACCCCTCTCCATGGGCCCCTTAAATTGAATTTATGAAGAAACGCTCGAACACCTATTAACTTATTTTTTAAGCTGTCTTTTTCCCCTGAGTTTGATGATTGAGTGAGTTAGTCAGTCAGTTAGGACACTTTCTCTCCGTTTTTCGCAGAATTTCACCCCACACCATCGGCCCCTTAAGTTGAATTTATGAAAAAACGTTCGAACACCGATTTACTTAATTTTTAAGCTGATTTTTCCGCTGAGTTTCAAACTTCTCACCTATGTCTTTTAAGAGATACACGCTCCGTTAGGAAACCTTCAACCCCCACTTTTCACCCCTTTCACCTTATACACCACATAGAAAAACCCTTAGACACATGTCTGCTTATTTTTAATGATTAGTTTATGTGCCGAGTATCACATCCACAAATGAAACCACTCGTGATATATTGTTATTCAATAAAATGCAGGTTCAACCCCCTTAAGACCCCTCTAGAACCTGAATATCCGAAAATCCTCCCTTAGTGTACGGTTTTGACATACAACGAACATATCCCCAAAATGTCATGTTTCTAACTTCATTAATTTTGGCTGGGCGATGATGAGTGAGTGAGTGAGTCAGGACATTTTCTTTCATTTCATTTTCTCCAGAATTTCACCCCTCCCCATGAACCCCTTAAATTTGATTTATGAAAAAGAAACTGTCGAACACTTATTTACTTATTTTTAAGCAGCTTTCACTCCCTGAGATTGAAGAGTGAGTGAGTCAGTCAATCAGTTAGGACACTTTCTTTCCTGTCCCCCCCCCCCGCCAGAATTTCACCCCTTCCCATGCAGGTTCAACCCCCTTAAGACGCCTCTAGAACCTGAATATCCGAAAATCCTCCCTTAGTGTACGGTTTTGACATACAACGAACATATCCCCAAAATGTCATGTTTCTAACTTCATTAATTTTGGCTGGGCGATGATGAGTGAGTGAGTGAGTGAGTGAGTCAGGACATTTTCTTTCATTTTTTTCTCCAGAATTTCACCCCTCCCCATGAACCCCTTAAATTTGATTTATGAAAAAGAAACTGTCGAACACTTATTTACTTATTTTTAAGCAGTTTTCACTTCCTGAGATTGAAGAGTGAGTGAGGCAGTCAATCAGTTAGGACACTTTCTTTCCTGTCCCCCGCCCCCCCCCCCCCCAGAATTTCACCCCTTCCCATGGGCCCCTTAAATTGGATTTATGAAAAAAATAACGGTCAACACCTATTTACTTATCTTTTAGGCTGATGTTTTTCCGCTGAGTTCAAACTCCTCGCCTATGTCGTTTAGGAGATACACGCTCCGTTAGGAATTCTTCAACCCCCACTTTTCACCCCTTTCACCTCATAATATACACCACATCGAAAAACCCTCAGACACGTGTCTTCTTATTTTTAATGATCAGTTTATATGCCGAGTATCACATCCACAAATGAAACCAATCCGGAGTTATTGTTATTCAATGAAATGCAGGTCTTACCCCCTTAACACCCCTTTAGAACCTGAATATCTGAAAAACCTCCCTTAGTGGACGGTTTGGACATATAATGATCATATCCCCAAAATGTCTTGTTTCTAACTTCAATAATTTAGGCTGGGCGATGATGAGTGTGTCAAGATTTTGTATCTTTCAATTTTCTTTTTTCAGAATTTCACCCCTCCGCATGGGCCCCTTAAATTCGATTTATGAAAAAACGGTCAAACACCTATTTACTTATTTTTTACGCTGATTTTTTCCCGCTGAGTTTCAAACTCCTCGCCTATGTCGTTTAAGAGATACACGCTCCGTTAGGAACCCTTCAACCCCCACTGTTCACCCCTTTCACCTCATAATATACACCACATCGAAAAACCCTCAGACACGTGTCTTCTTATTTTTAATTATACGTTTATATGCCGAGTATCACGTCCCTCAATGAAACCAAGCCGGAGATATTGCTATTCAATGAAATGCATGTGTACCCCCTTTAGACACCTTTAGAACCTGAATATCCAAAAATCCTTTCTTAGTGCGCATTTTCGACTTACCACGAACATATCCCCAAAATTTCATGTTTCTAACTTAAATAGTTTTGGCTGGGCGATGATGAGTCAGTCAGTCAGTCAGTCAGTCAGGACACTTGTTTTTATATAAGAGATTTGGTAGTAGTAGGCCTATATACAATCCTGTCACCAGAAAAATGGCTTCTTACAGGGGCAGAGAGTCAAGTCCACAGTCCACTGAATCCACACATTTCACCTACTGTATCTCTGTCCATAACCCGTGACGTGCACGCGGTCTAAGAGGCCGTGACATTTGAAGCGGTGCAGAGCGATATTGACCCTTAAACCATGCGTCAGCACCGCCTGACCAACAATACTCAGCGAAGGCCACGATCAACGAGAATTCCTTGACAGCTGCTTTTATTGGAGTGCATTTATTGAGACGACAAGAAGATAATTGAGTAATCATTGCGGCCTACTTCATCTACGAATCTATTAAACCTTCTCTGCAGGACAGTTTAAGCCAGTGATGCACAGCTGAGTGCTCCCGGAGGAGCTTGGCCTTGAAGGTAGGGGAAGTGGACATGAGTAGCGGCAAGCTTCGTAGGGCCAGGGCTTACAGGGAACACACATAACGCTGTCAGCTTCTTAAAACACGGTGCTGTATTATAAGGTGCGTTCAAAAAGTAACGAGCCGGAGGCTGTAATGCGCAAACCCGTGACGACATCGACTAATCGTGGCGTGTTTAACGAGGTGTGGTTCAGACCAGAGCGTGGAAGGTCACAGCCTGTCGCTAGAGGGCACGTGTGCACGTCAAGTGACGATACAAAGTGAGCAGCAGCATGCATCAATCGTCCAACGCTGCCAGTCGCATTGCAGACAATGACAAGGAGGCGTCAAACGAAGAGCAAAGAGGTGTTGTTCGGTTTCTGACAGCGAAAGGAGTAGGGGGAACGGACATTAATCGCCGAATGTCACAAGTTATGGCGAACACTGCATGTCCCTTGCAAGGGTCAAGGCGTGGCACAAGCGCTTCAGGAAAGGACGGGTGTCGATAGCCGATGATGCCCGGACTGGGGCACCCCCCTGCATTACCGATGACAACGTTCAGCTGGTTGATGCACTCATTACCCAGGAACGCCGAGTGACAGTGAACGCCATAGCCGCCTTGGTCGGATTGATCGTCGGAAATGTGCAAACCATCATGAAGGAAAGACTGCACTTGCGCAAAGTGTGTGCCCAATGGGTGACCCACAGTCTTTAACCACACCAGGAAGCATGTCGAATGGCCTAATGTCTTGGTCTTGGTTGGACGATTGATGCATGCTGCTGCTCACTGTGTATCGTCACGTGACTTGCACGCGTGCCCTCTAGCGACGGGGTGTGACCATCCACGCTCTGGTCTGAACCACACTTCGTTACACACGCCACGATTAGCCAATGTCGTCACCGGTTTGCGCATTATAGCCTCCGGCTCGTTACTTTTTGAACGCACCTTATATAACTGCTTGAGGTGGTAATGGAACCATTCAGCCCGGAGAAACCCACATTAGATTGCTTGTTGTTGTCGTCATTTTAAGGGGCGTAAGATCTGGTCGATTATCCAAAAACAAATTGGAAATTAATATTTACCTTATATGACTTCAAATCTATTATCATTTTTGCTTGAGTGTTGATTACATTTGTGATGCTTCACGATTTCTGTAGTATTTTTCCTTTCCGATTTTTGACGCCCCATAGTATGGCATTACAAATCATGTTTGTTAAAATAAGGAAGTGGTTGTGGTTGAAGTTTGACATGTAGTGAAACATCTAGGTCATCTGATATAACAGCTAAGGCTTTCACGGCCGGCGCTCATAACTTAAGTACACAAGAATCTCGTTTATCCGGATTACGTGGGACTGGAACTGATTCGGATTATCGAAAATCCGGATGATCCAGAAAAAGAACTAAAAACCAAATACATCTCTACTTAGTATAAAACCTAGTCCCCGATTCTTGGATGTCTCGGGTAATATCGAGAACCACAGGATGGATTTTGATGCGGTTTTCACCATTCTGTAAAGGATTTATTTATGATCAAAAGAACGATTTCAGTGAAAATGTCGAAACAAAAACCTGGCGTCCGTGTGCTTTTTAAGCTTACGCTGGGCAAACCGTTAAAAATATCAATATAATATCAGCGTAAGAATTGTTCAGCATGAAAAGTTCTACAAAAAGGCCGAGAGAGCATATGTCTATCTTCAATACATCATCCACTATAATTGTCTTAAGATTGGACGGAAGGGGGATTTGGGTTTCATGCACCACGCCATTATTAAATTACTGTACGTCTGACAAGAGTTCGTTGCTCATTCATCTCAATGATAATATAATTAATAGTCCAGTCGGTGATTTTAACCCATCATGCCGAGACGTAAAATGGATACAGGTCGTAGTTTATTAACATCGAAAAAGGAGGGCTTATCACGTAATGCATTCATAACGGTTCCCGGGTGAACCCGGTGTGGGTTGCTAGTGTTGTATAATCTATTAACATAAGTTGTAATACCTTTTTCAATTGTATAAAAAACTATAGGAACTTTTCTCACATTTACGACTCTGTTTTATGCACTAAAATAATGTGTGAGTTGTTTCTGTTTTATATTTTGTATAGACCTAGCGTTTCCGCGCAGAACGATCACGAAGACGTTTTACTAACATTTCTCAATTCCAGGCGAATGCCGGGACGGTACCTTTGATAGACCGTGGCCGATTTACTTCAAATCCCTGTCCTTAACTATCCTTGGCGGAAAATACATTCAAGAAGAGTCGACCTTGTAAAAGAAATACTGTACAGTAAAAATATTATTTTTATTATTTTCGATCCGGATGAACCGGAGGGTCGGATAAACGAGGTTCTTGTGGTACAACTTGTCCGTGGCCCAGGGAGGATATTTCCACTGCTGACTAAGGAAAGGAGCGGAACCCTTGATAATGCCGGACGCAGATATCCTGTCTGGACCATGGCCTAATAGCCCGGACAACTTGTACCTAGTTATCAAGCTGATCTGCCCAAAATAGGAATAAACAGCCATATTTTATAAGGTGACACAGTTTGAGATGCAGCTCGATTATTATAAAAGTAGCTATCAGTTTTTATTTTTTAGCGTATGGCTTTTAGTGCCGGGAGTGTCCGAGGACATGTTCGGCTCGCCAGTTTTGTAGCTGCTTCGAGACGGACACCCAATGGGCGAGCTACAAGTACCGTTGGGGAGGAAAGTTGGAAGGTAAGGACAAGGAGTAGGAAGGTAGCGGCTGTGGCTTATAGTTAGCGACCAACCCCGGCATTTGCCTGGAAGGAAGATGGGAAACCACAGAAGACCATCTTCAAGGTTGCCGGCGGGGGGATTCGAACCTCCCGGATGTGAGCGACTGCCAGCAGTCAAGCCGTAACGACCACGGCTAACTCACCCGGTAGCTAACAGTAATGCGAGCTATCAAATGTTGCATTGTGGTCATTCCACTACCACGCGTCAAACTTCATAAGGTAGGCCCACGTATTGTAGCCAAACCAAAGCCCGCATTATTCTAACAATCAGCAGTTTGACAACAGTGAACTACGGTACTCCCCCGCCCCTTACGTGCTCTCTATCCCTCCCTCCCTCGCTCTATGAACTGCCGTGAATGTCAGTGATTTATTTGGGAGAAAATGCATTGAGGTTCATAATGTCTTTTTCCATAGAACTGCTGTTCCATTTTGCATAAATACAAAATCTTGAGGCAAATACTGAACAGGAGAAGTGTAAAGTTTGAGTATTGCATCTCGGAGGAACTACAAGGTACCTTCAAGAAATATGTAACAAGAACTCATATACTCCCGTGTTCGAGAGCACATTGGGAACTAAGAGTTATACTGTTTATTCTACTAGCAGTACAGCCCGGCTTCGCCCGGTGGATTTATTTGCTTTATTGATGATAATGAATACTACTACATAAGTGGCACATCATACTTAAACTTGAACAGAAAACAAATATTTTAAAAATATAACTTTTTGTGGTGGTGGTGGTTTATGTGGGGGTGATAAGTAGTATAGTATAATGGGCGTAACATTCAGGTCATTTTCCCGTAATGATAATAATGATAATAATGAATAGGGAAACAGCTATTTACTAACTACCGCACTGACACATGTAATTTACAAACGATTTTTTTTAAATGTTAGAAAGAGGAGTAAGTGAAATAAAAGACACTGCCTAGGGCCTATATCTCATTGGCTGTTAGAAAAGTAGAGACCAATAATGTCGTCTTTTGTCGCATAGCGCCGTAGGAAAATAAACAGAACACGTTGGAAAACTTCGGCTGTCCCGAGCTCCTGAGGTAGCAATAGTATCATTTATCGCCACATAGCGCTCAACGATAAAGTTCGGAATAAATGAAGGTAAATTTGAAAGCACCAACACTTATTGCAGCTGATAACCTCCGTGTACTGCACCAACATAATTGAACTTAGGCCTATACAGAGGCATAATATTTTCATGATGATAACTCTTATAAGTGGTCTAAGAAATCATTTTGCACTAATTACTCCCCGTGACTGAAATTTATAGGCTGCGCAGGATTTAACTATTTTCGCAATTCTGCATCAGAACACTGGTATGGGCGACGTGAATACAGCCCGAATTGCAAGTCAACAATAGACTTATTAAAATACTCTTACAGTTACACTACTACGGACATGACTGGTTCTAGAGTCTTAATACGTGGTTTTCAAGTTCATTTTGTCTGTTATTCTAAATGTAGGGAATGGAAAGCGTTGCCCAAAATAACAGGTGGACAGTGTCACCAGCAGTGTTTCAAAGTGTATGCAAAATTTGGTGCAATTAGGAGGAACGGTGTAGATTTGTGATAAAGGGCCTAAATGCGGGGAATGGCGTGGTTTGTCCGAAATGTAAAGTGGACAGTGTCACCCTCAGGTTTCCAAAGGGTAAGTATGTAAAATTTGGTTCAGATCGGTGAAACGGTGTATATTTGTGCCTAAGGGCCTAAATGCAGGGAATTTCATGTAGACAGTGTTACTCGCAGGGTTCCAAAGGGTAAGTACACAAATTTAGGTTCAGATCGGTGGAACGGTGTAGATTTTTGGCAAGGGGCCTAAATGCAGGGAATGGAGTGGTCTGTCCGAAATGTAAAGTGGACAGTGTCACCCTCAGGTTTCCAAAGGGTAAGTATGTAAAATTTGGTTCAGATCGGTGAAACGGTGTATATTTGTGCCTATGGGCCTAAATGCAGGGAATTTCATGTAGACAGTGTTATTCGCAGGGTTCCAAAGGGTAAGTACACAAATTTAGGTTCAGATCGGTGGAACGGTGTAGATTTTTCGCAAGGGGCCTAAATGCAGGGAATGGAGTGGTCTGTCCGAAATTTAAAGTGGACAGTGTTACCCGCAGGGTTCCAAAGGGTAAGTATACAAATGTTGGTTCAGATAGGTGAAACGGTGTACGTATCACTAACCATAACGCCAGCTCACGTGGATAAAGCAGTTCGGGAGCGCTTGTTATTCCGACTTACTGAACAAAAACAATATTTAAGGTTACCTGAGACATGCAGCCTAATGCTACATAGCCTAAACTATTCTTGTTGAATCTGGCTATCATATACAAAAAAAAAAAAATTGAATCCGACCTATAGTTCCAGAGATTAGCGCGTTTAAACAAACAAACAAGCAAACAAAATCTCTTCAGATTTATTATATTAGTATAGATTTCTTTAACAAAAATCCTAATTGCTCCCAAAACAACAATACATTTTGATCGCGTAATTGAAGAACAATATAACCCAAGTATCCATAAGAAAATCAAGGGATTTTTTAAAATTTAGCTTATGGCTTATAGTGCCGGGAGTGTGAGGACATGTTCGGATCACCAGAGGCTGTAGCTGCTTCAAGCGGACAGCCATGGGGTGAGCTACAAGTTCTGTACAATTTCAAGTATTTCCAACTTTCGCTACCAGATGTCACTGTCACCTAGTGGTGAACGTTGGAACTTTTATAGAACGTAACAACAAAATCTAACCTAGAAATGTAGCTTCACTCACGTATAGTTAGTCCAAGGATCTTTTACATGCCATAAATCTTTGACAAGGTACCGCCGGCTTTACTTCCCCTCCAAAGGAAGGCATACTGAAGGATTTTAACGCTCTTAAAAATCCAACAATCTTGGGAACAGCAGTTCAGCATGCTACCAACTACGCCACTGAAGTCGCAATCAAGGGAATTGGTTGGTCTTTCAATGGCACTACTCATAGAATGTTGTGTCTTAAATTGAGTGGAATGTGCAGACGAATCTCTCATAGTAGGTATCTTGTTTGTTGAAGAATTCAATACTGTTGGAATTCAAGTAGTGATTGGATTTTAGTTAAGCTGAATCTAAATCCTCATTCTTACCGCGACCCCCCAGGGGCTCACGACTAGTGGGACGTGGGTTGGCAACCACGGGGCCCCAGCTGAGTCCGGCATTGCTACCACTTACTTGTGCCGAGCTCCTCTCTGTTTCCTTTCCTCTAAACCTCCCTTGGCCAACTCTTGTTCTCTTCCGACCCCGACGGTATTAGGGTATCCGAGGCCTAGGGTGTCTTTCACTTTCCCGCCTCAATTGGTTCTTGTCTCTTCTTTGCTGATACCCTCATTCTTCGAGGGGTCCGCCTTCCTTTTTTTTCATGTTATCTTCCGCCTTCTGCATAAGGCCCTCAAGGAGGCAGGGTGTATGTAGTCCCACCACTTCTGGTGCACCCTGGATAGTGTTACACCCTCAAGGGCTCACGGCTGGTGAGTTTGGAAGTTGGCGTCCCCGAGGGATCCATGAGCTGGGTTCGTTTTGTTCCCTTTTTCCTCTGACCTTGGGGCGGGCCCTCTCCACTTTCCCTTTCCTATATGTCTTTCATGGCTCTCCTTCCTTCAAAGTCCCTAAATCCTCATTCTTCGAGGGTTGAGGGCATTTCTTTTCTTCCAGTTCTTTATTTGCCTTATCCTTTATTTGTTTACCATTTCTTCTTCTAGTATGTAAGTTTATAGTTAGTAACTTATTTCTTACAGTTTTCACTCTCATCTCACCTTTCACTATTACCGAAACCATTAGGGGCCGATAACCTAGATGTTAGGGCCCTTAAAACAACAATTATCATCATCATCTTACCGCGATTCTATCTGGACGTGAGCATTCGTCATTGCTCTTAACCTACATAGCTTTTCAATGTCACAAAGTTGGTGTTGAACTTCAATCACTCTGAGTGTGTGTATTCCCTCGCAACGATTTGAGGAGAAGGACCATCATGAATATTGGTTCACAAGTGAATTGCATATTGTATGTATTTTTAATGCATTCTCCTAACTTGGTGCTTATGGATATTTGTCCTGACTCAGTCTTGAAGCAGTCATGGCGGATATTGACATCTACTCAGCTTTAGCTCCTCTGTACTACATCTCCAAGACCATGGGGTTGGCTCCATTCACGTTCAGTGACATTGACAAACACTGCACTAGATCACTGGGTCAGATGTTTTACACTGTCATCATAGCACTGTCTATTGTCTGCTCCTTCACGTGGATCATGGTATGGAAGGTGTATGAAGAGTTCCCAGGCATGGCTCTGCTGTTTGCTCTCACGGAGATATTCGACTTGAGCTCTTCGACCGCCAGTGCTGTTCTTTCTCTCGTGCTAAGTGCTACTTTCTGCAAAAGGGAACTGGATGCGTATATCTTGACCATCTCCCGAGTGGATCGAGCAATTCTAGGGCCATCACAAGACAGATATCAAGCCAACAAAAGAGTGCGATGCTACATCTCTCTGACACTTATGTTAGCTTCGCTTTATCAAGTAGCCATGTACAGTTTCGATAACTGGGTGTACACTGGAGTGATATTTGAACCTAAATACGCCTTAAAACATCTCCCACATACGATTAATGTTCTAGTCGATATTCAATTCTGTTGCCTTGTTTTGCTTATTAAATCTAGATTTGTTATGCTAAATGAGCGGTTAAATGCACCGATAGATGATAATATGGACGCTCTCACAAGTAATGTTTGGTATGTAAATGAGAGCTTGGTAGGGAAGAGAAATGGGTTTTGGATGAGAAATCGGCGAATCATCTCACTTGAGACACAAAGAACACCTCAGACATTAGGTGATCAGTATGAAGACTCGGTAAGCCAAGTGTCAGTGATACGTACCATTCGTAGACTGCATGAAGATTTGTGTGAGGCTTCCTTGGTTATCAACTCGATGTACGGGCTTCAAATCCTGATTGAGATTGCTTGTATCTTTGGTGACATCACCTTCAACCTGTACATTGCTATTGCTGCAGCGTTGGGCCTACAGACCGCTCAGAATGACAACACAGTCATGGAGATGATAGGTAACCATTTCACTACTGTACAGCGTTGCTGAGATGGAGCCCATCACTTCCGAGCGAGACGCGCCATGATGTGTGTGAGCACCATTTCGGCAGCGCTGTACAGCTTTTCCTGGAGCGGCTAGCTGGTGAAATATGTGTTATTTCCTCGTACAAATACAAACCGATATAAAATAAGTGAATTAATTTACGTATTTCACAGTCATACAGCATACATTTTCGATGTATAAGGATAATAACGCAACCAAGAACTACATTTTCCAAACCAGCCCGAGCCGAGAAAAGGTTACCTTACAAAAATGATCACAACTTTGTTTCTTGGACACACAACATTTTGAAATTAATAAACCATTTATACAACATTCCAATGTATATTGTGTTAAAATTTGGATTCGATTTGATGACGAGTTTTTGAGATAATAATTCTTAAATGTGACGCATGGTTGAAACACGCTTAAAAACGTGCACGTTTTGTGTTCCAACTGCGATAAAAATATTAAAATATAAATTAAAAATTCCAAGCCTACATTAACTAACGTAAAATAGAACGACGTAAATGATGATGTTATTGGATTTTATGTAGGTCTATTGGTTACTTCACAAACAACCTTCAAACTCGAGTGCACATAATATTTTGGTCGACAGTAGTTAGTTAGTTCTTGCGGTTTTAGGGGCGGAACTACGAGGTCATCTGCCCCTAGCCAATACACTACTATCACTATTCTCTATGTAAGCTGAAAATTTTGAACTTTCTACTAAAAATTTGTATTTATAAGCGACTTCGGTGGCGTAGTTGGTAGCATGCTGAACTGCTGTGCCCAAGATAGCGGGTTCAAACCCGGCCGAAGTCGTCGGATTTTATAAGAGCGTTAAAATCCTTTAGTATGCCTTCCTTCGGAGGGTAAGTAAAGCCGGCGGTCCCATGTCATAGATTTATGGCATGTAAATGATCCTTCCACTAACTAAACTTGTGTGAAGCTAAATTTCTAGGTTAGATTTCGTTGAAACGCTCTATCATAGTTCCAACGTTCACCTCCAGGTGTCAGTGACATCTGGTGGCGAAAGTTGTAACTACTTGAAATTGAACGGAACTTGTGGCTCACCCTATGGGTGTCCGCTTGAAGCAACTACAGCCTCGGGCGAGCCGAACATGTCCGTGGACACTCCCGGCACTAAAAGCCATACGGTAAATACATAAATAAATAAATAAATAAATAAATAACATTGTTGGTAAATTGGCTATCACGGCCAGTGAATTAAAACTCAGCAATATTTCTAGGTTTATGCCGTGCCTTGTGTGCGGTTTCGCCCAGGACACCAAGCTGGCTCATCAGCAGGCTCTTGGTGTCCCCGCCCGGTCCCCCACAGGAGTAGCGAACTGCGCGCTACCTCCCTTTTTATGAAACGCACCTACGCCTCTTCACTGCGAGAACTAAACGCTCCAGCAGCCATAACCTCCCTATGAAGGCTTTCAAACAGATGGTATATTGGCTTTCTCGGCCAGTGAATTGTGCGTGTTCCAATTTGTTTTCATATTTACAATATACTGAAAAACGGTTGACGTTCGACCGATCAACCACAACATAGCGAAGGCAGTACGGGAGGGAGTGAGACGGGAAAGCGAGTGAGAGAGACAGACATATAGTCTTCCCCCACCATCGCTGAAAGGCTGCCCGCGTCAGAAGCTTGCCAGTTCACCCGGCGTGCTGGATGGGCACCTCTTATCTAATGAAACTCTCTCTATACACAGGTATCAGTGCTGGATGGATCCTGCTTTCCCTGCTAAAGTTGGTCAGCCTGACATCATCGTGTCTGTCTCAGTAGCCAATGGTCCAATGAATGTGTCTTTATACGCAGGTCTCAGCTCTGGATTGATCATGTTTCCTCTGCTAAAGTTGGTCAGCCTGACAGCATCGTGTCGGGCTGCCTCAAGATCCAATGTTTAGTCTGATGAAACTCTCTTTATACGCAGGTCACAGCGCTGGATGGATCATGTTAACCCTGTTAAAGTTAGTCAGCCTGACTGCATGGTGTCCGGCTGCCTCAAGGGCCAATGTTTAGTCTGATGAATCTCTCTTTATACGCAGGTCCGAGTGCTGGAAGGATCATGTTTTCCCTGCTAAAGTTGGTCCGCCTGACTGCCTCGTGTCGGGTTGCCCCAAGAGCCAATGTTTGGTCTAATGAAACTCTTTATACGCAGGTCCCAGTGCTGGATGGATCATGTTATCGCTCTTAACGTTGGTCAGCCTGACAACATCGTGTCGGTCTGTCTCAGTAGCCAATGTTTGGTCTAATGAATGTGTCTCTATACGCAGGTCTCAGCGCTGGATGGATCATGTTTCCCCTGCTAAAGTTGGTCAGCCTGACTGCATGGTGTTGTTCTGTCTCAGTAGCCAACGGTCTAATGAATGTGTCTCTATACGCAGGTCACAGCGCTGGATGGATCATGTTGACCCTGTTAAAGTTAGTCAGCCTGACTGCATGGTGTCGGGCTGCCTCAAGGGCCAATGTTAAGTCTGATGAATCTCTCTTTATACGCAGGTCCGAGTGCTGGAAGGGTCATTTTTTCCCTGCTAAAGTTGGTCAGTCTGACTGCCTCGTGTCGGGTCGCCCCAAGAGCCAATGTTTGGTCTAATGAAACTCTCTTTATACGCAGGTCCCAGTGCTGGATGGATCATGTTATCTCTCTTAACGTTGGTCAGCCTGACAACATCGTGTCGGTCTGTCTCAGTAGCCAATGTTTGGTCTAATTAAACTCTCTTTATACGCAGGTCTCAGTGCTGGATGGATGATGTTTTCACTGCTAAAGTTGGTCAGCCTGACGGCATCGTGTCGGGTTGCCCCAAGAGCGAATGTTAGGTCTAATGAAACTCTCTTTATACGCAGGTCTCAGTGCTGGATGGATCATGTTTTCCCTGCTAAAGTTGGTCAGCCTGACTGCATCGTGTCGGGCTGCCCCAAGAGTGAATGTTTGGTCTAATGAAACTCTCTTTATACGCAGGTCTCAGCGCTGGTTGGATCATGTTTTCCCTGCTAAAGTTGGTCAGCCTGACTGCATCGTGTCGGGCTGCCTCAAGAGCCGCAGCTAGGACCTCTGCTCTTGTCCAGCGCCAGTTGCTGATTGAGAGACCTGGCTCCCCAGCCTCTCAAGAACTGCTCCTGTTCGCCCAGCAGCTTCTACATCGTCATCTTGAGTTCACCGCCTGTGGTTTCTACTCCATAGACTTCACTCTGCTTTACTCCATCACCGGAGCCGTCACTACCTACATTGTCATTCTCCTACAGTTCCAGAACGCTGCCCGTAGGAGTTGTTAGTTTCTTTCTATGCTTCCTTTTGCACTAGGTTATATTTTAAGGGTGTAAATTGGGTGGACGAGGATTATTCAAAATTAATTTTAGTGATTGTATGTCATGTTGCATTAGTACAGTGAAATTCTTTTGCTGGAGCGGGGCCAGCGTCCAGCCACCAGGCACGCACGCCCTCCGCCAGACAACCAAACTCGTGCCGTAGATTGAGCGGAGGAGAGCTAACCACGGTCATTTAAGTCATTAAGTCAGTCAAGTTTCTTCAACGAGGGTGTAAAGTGTCAGCGCAAAGATAAGGAGGTAACATATACAACAGCTTCCTGCGAGATTTAATTAAAGAAGCAACGATGTTCTTTTTTTTGAGAATCTGGATGATCTTACGTCACCAGTAAATGGTTATAACTTACCTTTCCACAGAAGACGTTGAAAATGTTCTCCCTCAGTTGAAAGACAGTAACTTTCAAAGTTACTTTATGTAGCTACTCCTGCACCCGCCTGCGTGTTTACTGTAATTAATCGAAGCATGGACTTAAGCCCATTTAATGTGTAATTGTGGGGTAGTTTAAAATACAAAGTGTACAGATCAACTACCCTCACTCTAGTGGAGCTGGAGAACGATATTCGGCAGCAGATATCCCCCACAACAGAAGGAAATTACAAGGTGTAAACACTAATTTATTTACACGGTACAGAGCTTATATGTAAGCTGAAGGAGAACACCCTCAGCATCCTCTGCGAAAAGGTACGTTCTTTAATGATGATTTTCTGGTGAATTTACCTTTAATATTACGGTTTCCACTTGCTCGCAATCCGCGGACCGAGTTCGGCCGCCTGGCGGATGGTGTGCGCTCTCGGCACCCGGTCGCCGGCCCCGCTCCAGCAAAACAATCTCCCTGTATTTAGTAAGCTACTTGTCATATTTAGGGTGTTGACATTCATTGCCCACCAAGAATTGACTCAATAGCAGCTTAAATACAACTTGGTAAGCTTTATAAGTTCATCACCACTGCCATAATAGCTTCATATTTGCTGCAGATACGCGTGCAGTTTTGCAAAGAATCGCTCAATAGTTCTGATTCTAAACCACCAGTGAAGGCCGTGCATGAAAGTGTTGTTCACACTTGCTTGTTGATTAATGAACACAAATATTAGAAAGGCGTATTAGGGCACGAACATAAAGAGCACGGCAGTGCTATAGGGTTGATATTTATTTATTTATTTATTTATTTATTTATTTATTTATTTATTTATTTATTTATTTATTTATTTATTTATTTATTTATTTATTTATTTAGCGTTTGGTTATCATCACATCACGGAACAATAAACAAGTATAACAAGATACACGAATACAATATTTACAGTACACTATGCAGAAATAGGTCGTAATGAAACTTTCAATGTCCGTAGATAGTCGACAACTCGATCAGTCGCCAACAGGAACTCAGAAGAGTCTCCAGGAAAGGCTGACATTGGACAAGATTGCATGATATGTTGAACTGTTTTCCTGTCTGCACCGCAATCACATTTTGGAGATTGAACTTTGTCCCATTTATACATCAAATCTGCACATCTGCCACAGTTAGTCCTTACTCTGTTTAAGGAAGACCAAATTTCCCGAATCAGTTCAAATCCTGATGGTTTGGTTGTAATACACGGCATGCTAAGCTGCTGTGGAGGAGCAGATGAATTCCACATTGCTTTCCAACGATCAAGCAAGTTAATGTTGCTCTCATCGAGTGTTCGAGCAGTCTTCAACGATGGATGACGAGAGCGAAGTCTGTTTCTGTTGATGGCAGGAAAGTCAGCATGCACAGGGAGATGAGGGTTGTTGAATATATTTTTATATTCCCCGAGGAGACTTTTCTCACGCCTTAAGGTTGGAGGCGCAGTATGACAAAGTACATGCAGCCAAAATGTTGGGGTAAGGGTTGATATATAACCAACAGAACGAGGTTTGGAAGAGTAGAAGGTTACGTCCAGCGACTGAATGCGGCTCATTTTTTAGGGACAAAAGGCACTAATTTTCCTGTAGTTCTGAGGCACGGTGTTCATAGTTTGAGCTGATAGCTTTACAGTCAAGATGTTGCTTATCACGGTTTAAGTGCATTAGGCATACAGTCTTGCAATCTCAGTTTACCGTTGATACTGAACATTCGTACCTCAGACGACGACGGTCTTTCATCAGAGAAACAATCCACCTGAACTCAACAATGACTCATGCAATACTATTGTTATAAGAGCCGTTGAAGGTTCTGGAAACATCGTTACCTTATCAGAAGCGGAAATGACAAACACTCAGGGATGATGGAGGAAGGAAAATGGATCAACATGAGATAAGGAACTAACTATATTACGAAAACGATCCAGTCACAAATTATAAGCAAAATGCCACTCATTTAATACCGTCCATCTGCACACGTCGGTGGCGTTTACGGGTGATTACGCGTGTCAATCCTATGTCGTTGGCTTCCGGCACGTTAAAGAACGCCTGCGGGATGAAATTCCGCCATCCCGGTGTCTGTTAGGCCTCTTTCACACGGAGCCACGATGGCCGCGCCACCACGTCTTTGCAATATTTTCTCTAGCCACCAAACGCCACCAGCCATGAGCCAATCTTGAAATGGAGGTGGAAGAAGCAGCACTTGCTATATTTCTATATATCAGGTTACGTAAACGCCGATAACGGGGAAATAGAAGATTTTGGGTTCACCCACTTTTGCAATTAACAAAAGGTACATTTTGTACTCTGTATATGGATCTTAGACAGAATCCAGTCAAAATGTTCACCTTCCTACGAATGAACATTTCATCTTTTGATGAGCTACTGCAGTGTTTAAAAGATCAACTGGCCGGTGTGGACACAAATATGAGAGATAGTTCACCTCCAGAGGAAAAAACTCCTAGTGACACTGAGGTAAGAAGAATTTGCACAATTATGATTTACTTTAAAGTGGTCTATTTATTAAGAAAAATTACATACAAAAAAGTGACAGTCAGTCTGAAAGACTAGAATTTATATCATTTTAAATGCTACTAATGCTGAAAAATTCTAGAAAGGCTCGCTTCGCTCGAAGCCAAAGACTCTTGACATGTTAGAAAATTATCTGCATAATACTTATCTTGCTTTATAATACTTTACCTTGTTTCAAATTACTCGCGAACGGCAAGTGCAAACCGAGGGCAAAGCAAGGTCAAACGTGCGGAGGGAGATGGCTGGATGACGTGCCCCTTCCATCCAGTCTAAAAACACTTATAGTGGGCGATGTATTGAAGTTAGAGATATGCTCTCACGGACGTTTTTGTAGAACTTTTCATGCTGACCAATTCTTACGCTTATAGTGTATTGATATTTTTAACGGTTTGCCCAGCGTAAGCTTAAGAAGCGCACGGACGTCAAGTTTGTTTTCGACTTTTTCACTGAAATCGTTACTGCTTGGCTTCCTTTGATCATACATAAATTATTTTGTACAGAATCTTTCCTCGAGATATACTTTACAGAATGGTGAAAACCGCATCAAAATCCATCCAGTGGTTCTCGAGATTACCCGTGACATCCAAGAATCGGGGATTTTTGTCTTTGTCATTTGTCTCGTATACTAACGAAGTAGAGATTGTCGGGGAGCACATGCACCAAGCGGTACTATGACTTCACACACCTTAGTGCATCTGGGTACATTTCGTCCCGTCACCGTAACGTAACGCCAGACCCCAGCGTAACGATGAAGTCGACAAGATAATTTAAAATGATAAAATTAGTTATCACAAGCATATTTTTTCACAGTTCTTTTTAGTATGGGCTGGCCGCACAGGAAGTCGCGTCTCGTGTGAAAAGCTCCGTTTGACTCAATAGGCTATAAACATGTGGTGGCGCTGCCAACTTGGCAGCTCCAAAAATCGCATTGTCTGTCACAAGGAATTCTGACCGTACCACTAAGGGCGCGACCACCACCACGTGTGAAAGGCTGCACTTGAATTAATGCAAAGACGTGGAGGAGCCACCATGGTGGCTCCGTGTGAAAGAGGCCTTAAGAACTAGAATTGAGGACGGACGTTAAACAACTGCGATTATTAATAACTGTTGACTAGATAGTTTCCGGACTATGAGTTCTTACCTCAAATGGATCAATTCGCCTTCTTCCATAATCCATGAAAGTTTGTAACATCATTACGGATACACCCTGTTTATATTATTTCCATACCTTAATTCATATTCTGGGAATCATTGCCAATTTGACATTACTGTCCATTACCACTAGCGCACTGGAAATATGAGCTAAATTACGTAAATATGTGTTTTATTTCTTGCTCATTCGACGATGACAGCCATGTTTGTGAGGCGCATGAGGTTCTTCAACTGTTTCCCAGGCGCACAAATTGACGACGCATTAATGTTCCCGACAAGTGGGATACAACATACACCTTGCAATTATGTGAAAAAACATTAATTGGCGAAACGATTGGTCTGGATAAAGATGTATTGATGCGTCAGTACTCCCACTGTGCATGACAGAACGCAGTAGTGGATATATGCGGGAAATGAACACAGGGAAAACAGTGAAAATTACGTTTCGGAAAGGAGGCAGAGAGGCTTCAGGAGGCAGGATATACCTAGGATCGACTCCCCTTAAGTCAGTCAATACATTTAAATATCTAGGATTCACAATGCAAACATCAGCAAGAGCCTACAGTGTTCACATAAAGTCTCGAGCAATAGCCGCTACCAAAGCCATGACATCAAAACAATCACGAAGCTCTCTTTGGGTACTGCTATGAGATTATTCGACGCGAAAATAACGCCCATCGCCACATATGGACTTAGATCATCTGGGAGAAATTATCCCTGGCAGACTTGAGGACGCTTGAAGCAGTCAAATCGCGCTTTCTGAAGGCTACCCTGGGGATATCGAAATATACAAAATATAGATTAGCATATGAACTCGCCAGGGAGACCTTCTTCATTGAGGACCTTCGGATGGAGAGAGGGCTACCATCCACAGACGCCTGGAAAAAACTAATGCAGGAAAGAATACAGATGAGGGACGAAATCTGGCTCGAGTTTTACACCACGGAGGCCATGATGACTAGGACATGGATGATCACGAACCAAGACTTGTGACACTCTTAATTCGTTGGCGGTACATGGGTATCACCATAAACTGTGCAATACCGAATACTTTCATGACCTTGATGAATGCTGCGTATGTAAATTATGCGGGGTGCAATGTAGTAGATACCATGTAATTTCTTGTGCAGATCGGGATCATCCATTGTGATGTTTTGTGAATGACAGTTTGTTATCATGACCATGTACTCTGTGGTACAAGTTGGGGAGAAAATGCGACTGTTCTTCGCACAACAGCTTTCGCCTTAGTATACTCAGTTGCTGAATATTGTAGCCCCGAAAGGATCAATAGTGCACTTGTATGAAAAGTTGATGTCCTGTTAAATGATAAAATGAGAACAATATCGCGCACTCTCAAATCCACACCACTCAAGTGGCTACCAGTAATATCCAACATTCACCCTCCTCCCCTGCGAAGGCTAACAGCTCTAAAAAGGGAATGGTCAAAATGCGCTGCAAATGATCTCTTACCCATACATCAGGTCCGTAATCCACAGAAGCAAGGGAGATTAAAATCTTGACATCCGTCATGCCAGCTAGGCAAGATGCTTGTTGAATCTAAGTTCAATATGGACGAAACTTGGCGAGAAGAATGGACTACATCAAACCCTTATTTTTTATTTATCGTATGGCTTTTAGTGCCGGGAGTGTCCTAGGACATGTTCGGCTCGCCTGAGTCTGTAGCTGCTTCCAGCGGATACCCTAAAGTGTGAGCTACAAGTTCCGTTCAATTTCAAGTAGTTCCAACTTTCGCCACCAGATATCAATGATACCTAGTGGTGAACGTTGGAACTTTGATAGAGCGTTCTGACGAAATCTAGCCTAACAAATTTTGCTTTACACAAGTTTAGTCTGTGAAAGGATCTTTTACATGCCATAAATCTATGACATGGGACCGCCGGCTTTACTTCCCCTCCGAAGGAAGGCATACTGAAGCATTTTTAACGCTCTTAAAAAATCCGACGACTTCGGCCGGTTTTGAACCCGCTATCTTGGGCATACCAGTTCAGCATGCTACCGACTACGCCACCGAAGCCGCTGATGAGCTACGATTGATCACCGACCCCTGCAGGAAACCTCCTGGTTTCCATCTTCCAAGAAGGATATGGACGTCACTGAACCGAGTGCGGACCGGTCATGGAAGATGTAACTTTTGGCTCCTCAAATGGGGGAAAATTTCTAGTCCTCAGTGCGATTGTGGCGATTCAGTGCAGACAATCCATCATATTGTGTCGGAATGCCCTTCACGGTCCTTCAAGGGAGGATATGACGACCTGCAGAACGCAACTGATGATGCAGTGGAGTGGATTTCTGCTCTGGACATCCAACTGTGACGTTTGGTTTCGTTTTCGATGTTACTAGATATTTATTACTTGTATATATTGTATATACTGTAGCATTACTGTATCCTCTGTATGTCATACGAAATATATACTATGCACAATTTGTGCGCTTTATCTTTACTAATTATAGGTGGTTAATATATAGACCACTATGCTAAAACGGGTTAACATATTCTAACCTTGGTCTACAGTTCTTGCTTTCGACCCATCCTTCCCTGTGTCTGGATGTGTTAGAACGTGTCCTACAAACCTCCTATAGTGCTACCATAATTATTTTCAGAGCCTGCAACGTACATAGCCATAGAAGAGGGTTATTTCTCTTTCAGCAATGGTTAGTTTTGTTTCACTGGAGTTGATTGGATTACTGGATTTCATCAGACCAAACGTTTATTCATAATCAGCATACCACCCGCATACTGCTAAATACCCTCAGGGAACTAAGACAGCCTTGAACTCTAGGTAGGAGTGTGACCATAGGTCAGTCAAGCGTGTCCTTGCCTAGGGCTTCAACTAGTTCACCTTGCGTTACCGACCCCAAAATGGGAGGATTTCTGTGGCAGAAACACCATATCACTACAAAGCATTATTCATCACTGTGTTGTTAACCAATAAGTTATTAAATAAACCAATACATTTATTAATGGTATATTGGCTTTAACCGACAGTGAATATACCATCCTTTTGGAAGCCTTCATAGGGAGGTTATGGCTGCTTGAGCTTTTAGTTCTCGCAGTAAAGAGGCGCACGTGCGCTTCATAAGAAGGGAGGTAGCATGCAGTTCGCTACTCCTGTGGGGGTTCCAGGCGGGGACACCAAGAGCCCGCTGATGAGCCAGCTTGGTGTCCTAGGCGAAACCCCACACAAGACACGGCACAAACCTAGAAGAATTGCTGAGTTTTACATTTATTATTAGAAAATCCATAGGCAAGCAAATCAATGCTGATATCATCCGATTGCCGACTCGTACCCGGTTCACCACTGAATCTTATTGTTGGTGCATTTTTAATTAATTTTCATTGTTTTCTCCACCGGGTGACTTAGCCGTGGTCGTTGCGGCGTGACTGCAGGCAGTCGCTCACATCCGAGAGGCGAGGGGGTTCGAATCCCCCCCCCGCCGGCAACCTTGAAGATGGTTTTCTGTGGTTTCCTATCTTCCTTCCAGGCAACTGCCGGGGTTGGTCCCTGACTATAGGCCACAACCGCTACCTTCCAATTCCTCGAACTTACATTCACACTTTCCTCCAAAGACAACACTCTACACGCGACGGTACTTGTAGCTCACCCCATGGGTGTCCGCGTAGAAGTAGCTACAAACTTTGGCGAGCCGAATATGTCCTCATACACTCCCGGCACTAAAAGTCATACGCTAAAAAAAAATACAAGATGGTGACTTATTTCCACGTTCCAATAATACTGCATTACGGAATTAAGTTTCAGTTATATTTTGCTTGTTTCGATAATGTTCCTGCGTGAAATTGAGTTTAAAATGCCTTATGAATAGGCCCTCTTGTGAGTAAAGAGAATGTATTCAGTAATAGTTCATGAAGGCTTGCTCAATTCTCGTATAACCACAACGATTATATTATATTGATGACTGCATTACCGTTATGTGGGTTAATATTTGAATAGCCATTGTGCAGAAACATAATACCGGCAATGCTGACTACTTACAATGTTTGCTATTAAGGCATTTTACTATTTAAATACTGCTACGAAGACTTCGAACATGTACCATGTCATTTGTTTCAATCACTTGACACCAGAGTTCGCATGAGCGTTTTCCGTTCAGTATGTCATATACATTCCACAAGGCCGAGAGTACGTCATGGTATCAATTTCCGACACCGCGCGCTCATTGTTTCTCCTACCACTGCCAGCTAGTACAGTTCCGTTCGATCGATCGATCGGGCAGTGCATACTTCCGTTTTCCACCACTGCCAGCTAGTACACTTCCGTTCGATTGATCGAGCGGGCAGTGCATACTTCCGTTTTCCACCACTGCCAGCTAGTACACTTCCGTTCGATCGATCGAGCGGCCAGTGCATACTTCCGTTCGATCCACCACTGCCAGCTCGATCGTTCCGATCCACTTCCGTCCCCAATTTTCAAAATCACTCCCACAAAACTCTCCAGCAACCGAGCGGAAATATGTGACATATAAAAAAGTGTTAATGAGTTAATTTGGCTTGGATTTAAATAAAAAGGAAAACGAGTAAATAAACGATGTTAGGCTGGTTGGTTCCTCAGTTTAGGGGCTGCTACAACGCGGTCATGTAGCCCCGTGTACCTTGGGTGTGTGTAGAATCTGTCTGATAACCGGTGTTAATTTTGATGGCTGTATTGGTGTGTGTTATCTGTGATTCAGGTAGAAGGACTGCAGACGAATAATTTTCTAGTAGTTCCTACTTTTGCTACCAAATGCTACCGTCCACTACACCTAGCTACGGACTTGACTACTAGAAGCCATCGCAGCTTGCACCTGTCGACGAACGTTGGAACTTATATAGCGTTATAAATCTAACCTTCAAATTTTGGCTTTACACAATTGTAGTTAGTGGAAGGTTCTTTTTTATGACATGGGACCGCCGGATTTACTTCCCCTCCGAAGGAAGGCATACTGAGATAGTTTTAACGCTCTTAAAAAATCCGATAACTTCGGCCGGGTTTGAACCCACAACCTTGGGCATAGAACCTCAGCATGCTACCGACTACTCCACCGAAGCCACCGATGTTAGACTGATTTTCAGGAACTGCATTTAGGCCAGAAGTTATTTTCTCGTTGCATTGCATATATTAGAAAAAAGAAAGAAGCTGAACCAGCCTACTCATAGGTAGAGTAACAGTTTATTTGCCATATAAATTATCCAACATTGTCCTCGAAATAAATGAATCTATGGCATAAAACAATGTTCTGAATTATGCTTGTCCTTCGGGGTTCAAGTAATGTCCCCAATCACCTGGAGAATGATTCCCACCGATGATAATAGTCTGTTGTGCAGCAATAAACTATGTACGTTTATTGCCAGCAAGATTGCCCCAGTGATTTTTTATAAATTCCCAAGGACTCTGCGAAGGACCATTCCTCTAAGGGTGTCTGGGAGCTGGACACACTTTGTCAGCGGATCTAACTGGGATGGTGACTAATTAAGGGACAGGAAGAGATTTTGAAGAAAGTCGGCCGTGAACCTGTTGAGGGAAACCGTCCCAATATGTGCCGGGTAGTGAAAATGGGGAGCCATGAAAACCATTTTCAGCACGGCCGAGGTGGGATTCGAGCCCACACTCTTCCGATTGCTGCGAGGCTGCCAACGACCGTGACAGGTTGTATAGGCCTACTTTGTAAGTTATAACGAGTACTGTATATATGCTATACGTATGACAGAATTAATTAATAAAACAATGAATAAATAAATTAACAAGATGTACCCGGCATGCTTTGCAATGCTAATTAAAGAAAGTGTTGGTGTTGTAATTTGAAACACAATATATTTTTTTTTCACTTTCGGTTAAATATCTCTAATCTAATGTAAATTTGATTTACTAATTCAGAAACATTCGTGGGAGCATGCACAACAACTCAACAAAGTTTCATCGTAATTGGATGAATGGTAGGCCTATATGTACGCATAAAGGACACACACACACGCATACAAACTATCACGTAACATTCCTTTCTTATGAATTACGTTTTTAATTCATGTGTCCTAATCACGCGATTGAAGTCAACGTTTGAATAATGAACCTAACCAATAATCGTCATCTAATAGTACATAACTCTATGGCATACATCTATAAAATTCCAACATGGCGTCCATCCGAAATATTTAGACTGTTCTCAATATCTACGAATCTATGACAGCAATCAAACTGAAATTTTGTATTTTGATAAAGGCTATAAACGTAAGTTCGCCAATGGGACTTTCAATAGCCTGGTGAGCACAAATCCAACATGGCGGTGACGCAAATTTTAAATATTTAAATGGACGTTTCTCGCGAGCTAACCATCCGAGCGTAGTGAAAATTAGTACTGTAAAAACTTATACAAATTTTAATCCAGTGAGATCTAATTTATTTCAATTGTTTTCATAACCACAAGATGGCGGCAGTGCGAAATTTTAAAGTCTCATTGATTTATTTCTTGTGCCTAACCATGCGATTGAAGTTTGAATAATACTCCAAAGCAGTAGTACATAACTATATAGCCTACATGATATAAAAATCCAACATGGTGACTAACCGCCATAATTAGATGGTTCTCAATATCTACGCATCTATTACAGCAATCAAACTCAACTTTAGTATGTTGATAGAGGCAATTGACATATCTCCATCTATAATACGACACACTTCACCAGTCAATTTTAAACACCTAAGCTTTCAAAGTCATTGACTCCTTATTTACCGCCAAATACAGAGGTACAGATCACATTGTAAATAATGCAAACGATGCGAGTAAGAAACAGCAGAAGAACCGGAAGGAAGAGGAGATGAGTCATTCTGACTTACGAGTAGCCAAATCTAATTTATACAACATTTGTGACCGCGGACAAACGAGAGATAAAATTCTAGCGCTAGACTATGCTTAAACTGATGGAGTTAAGTTCCTCTAAAATAACTCATCTGATACCAATAAATTGTATTCCTCAAACAACATAATCATTTTGTCATTAAACGGTGATCTGTGGATGTAATCTGATTTTTTATAGCTCCTTCGCTGCCCGTGTGTCAATACACTGAGCTGACGGCGTACTATGATTTCTCGACACAGCGAGCAGCACCGACGAGCTACGAACACAGTCGAAGCTTCACGAAACAATACACGACCTAACAGCTGGCTTCTCCCACCCGTGCGACCCTCAACGTAATAATTGATTAATAATAATAAAAGGGCGACCGACAGATGAAATGAAATGATAGTGGAGAGTGTTGCTGGAATGAAATTTTGACAGGGAAAACCGGAGTACCCGGAGAAAACCTGTCTGCCTCCGTTTTGTCCAGCACACATCTCACATGGAGTGACCGGGATTTGAACCACGGACCCAGCGGTGAGAGGCCGGCGTGCTGCCGCCTAAGCCACGGAGGCTCTTCCAATAACGTATATAAACCTTAAAAAAGCGTCATTCAAAACAAATCTTTGAAAATGCTAGCCGCACCAGTAGATTATTTCAACGATTTTTATCAGTAAATCTGTAGTCTCAAGTTTTGCGTCTTTTCGTATTAAAAAAGACTGTTAGTCTGAAAGACTAGACTTTATATCATTTTAAATGCTACAAATGTTACAAATGCTGAAAAATACTGAGTGAAAGCCTCATGATCATGCAGCGAACTGCGTGAACTCAAAGTCCATTAGCAAGTGCAAACCACGGCCAAAGGAGGTAGCTGGTTGGATGACGTCACGCTCGAGCGCGCGGGGAAAGGAGGTAGCTCAAGCGGTACTATGACGTCACACACCTCAGTGCATTCTCGGCACATTTCGTCCCGTCGCCGTAAAGTAACGCCAGACCTCAGCGTAACGACGAATTCGACAAGATCATTTAAAATGATAAAATACCTGCATTGCCTTTATTCCAATTTCAAAAGGACTTCCCATTCAAATAGTCTCATCTGTTCCATATTGACGGGTTCGTTTTACAATCCAAGAAGGAGTTTGTCACATTTTATATTACACGTCTGATCGCTGAGAGGATTTTTAATAAGTTTTAGAAAGTTGTTTTCTGAGAACAATATTTCTCTACAAGATGATTCAGCAAGAAGAGTGTTCATATCAACCCACGACAGTTATTCAGCTGTTTCTAAAAGTTTTTATTGTTGCTAGTACACTTTGGTGTTTGGTTTACTTTTTGTTTGCGCTGAAGAATGGTTCGATATTGAACTTGAAACAATTGTACACAGTCATATTACAAAGTAACGCCTAGGTGGAAATAATTATGAATTGAATTATTGCAAGTCGATACGGAACAATTTCATCAAAAGACCTGACCATGGTCCTTTTCATAGCTTATTAATTATATGTGAATTGCAGCCAATGGCCAAAGCAGGGTATTTAAATTGAACTCCCATCAAGTTCAATTTCAAGAAGTTCCAACTTTGGCTACCAGAGATGCCACTGTCACTGACACCTAGTGGTGAACGTTGGGACTTGATAGAGCGTTCCTAGCCAAATAATCTACAACTTTTGCTACACACTACCGATTGTAGTGGTAGGTTCTTTTACATGCCATACATCTATGACATGGGTCCGCCGGCTTTACTTCCCCTTCGAAGGATTACATACTGAAGGATTTTTACGCTATTAAAAATCCGACGACTTCGGCCGGGTTTGAACCCGCGATCTTGGGTAGAGCAGTTCAGCATGCTACCAACTAAGCCACCGAAGCTTATTAATTAACTGCGTTACAGTTTCCATGGTCGAATTAACGCATCGTTACTTTTCCGTTAAACCCCGATTAACCGAATTGAAAATAAAACATTTATATATAAAACAATCTCCATGTCAACAGTTGCCACGGAGAGAAAATGTATAAAGTTAAATTCAATTATGTTTTTGAGAGCAGAAACGTCACCACAAGAAAGTGATACTGTTTATTTTAATTTTTGAAATGCAAAGTGAAGATTTTAAATGTTGTTTGTTAGTTAGTCAGTTATTGAGGTTTTAAGGGGGAAAACAGCGAGGTCATCTGCCCCTAAATGGTGTTTAAAGAAACAGTGAATAGTAATATAATGGGTGACAGAGATAAACTTTATTTGAAGTAATGGAAGCCATTTTTAGTGTTGCTTACTTGTATTAATGTTATTGATTTTATGTCCGTTAACTACTGAGCCTTTGAGAGACGCCGGTGTGTCGGAATTTCGCCCCAAAGGGGATCTTTAACGTGGCAGCAAACCTTCTGACACGGCTCCCACACTTATAGTGCCGTTATTATCATTATTATTAGTCCATTAAAAGTAATACGGTGCTAAAATATACAAATGTTACTTACCTGAGCTGGCTCTTGAAGATCTCTCCCACCGGGAAGAATTCCTCTGGATCAGCAGTCAGCTCACAAAGTAGCTTCTGTCGACATTCCTCGCTGCACACCTAGCAACAAGTAATAGAACTCTTATTATGATGCTCCCTATCCCAGTTGGTAGCACAGTGCGTGTTTAGTCATCTCGCAAGCTTATTACTTTGTGTTTTGCACCATAACTAAAGAAACAGTATCCGGTTTGGACCCGTGTACGGTGAGCGAGTACATGTGAAACGAAATTTAAATGCATTTCATCTCATCGAATATTTTTGTGTTTTTACATGTTCATTTATTTTAATTATTATAATTATTAATACTGTTATTTTTTTGTTTCACTAATTTTAATATTTATATATTTACTAGCAGAAGTACCCATTCTTCGAACGGTCTTCGGTATTAATAACCAGATGTTACCAATTGATCTACTGTTGCAATGTTTAGGGGCTTGGAACCTGTTTGTTGGCAAAGAAAAATGATTTGCTAAAATGTGCTCTCAAACTAAATTTACCTAACGTGTTCTTCCTGGCGTGAAAATAAAATTGAAAACCTCGTCGACGAATTGCAATACACGTCACATACGAACTGACCCTAACCGTTGTGCCAAGTGCCCAACTACAGGAAGACCCCTTTTATAAATTATAAAGGCTTGTGGTGCATGAAAATTCAGTTTTCTTTAGCCTCCAATGGCCCAAATTCCTAAAAACAGTCTACTATTTCCAAATTAAGCCGGCTTTACTTCCCCTCCAAAGGAAGGTATACGCAGGGATTCTTATCGCTCATAAAAATCGACGACTTCAGCCGGGATTGAACCCGCGATGTTGGATGTGGTACCGAAGGTCTATTATATCCCTTCTCTATTATGTCATTTATTATATAAAAATGTAAAAATGTAAATGTAAAAATGTAAATGTAAATCGCGTGAAAAAATTCTAGAGTACCCCTTGACCCCTTAAGTATGTATTGATGTATTGATGAATATTAATTTGGATCCGTTATAACCTTATAGGCGTTTGCAAACCTTCACAGTAATGTAATAAATGGAATTGCATTGCGTCTTACAGAAATAGATGGACCTCTGAGATTCAGTTACCATGGTTACCGGCATGCATTCTTTCATTAATTTATTAAGTGAAATTAGTTTTCCGGGAATATTTCAAAAACTGTTGGTTTTAGGGCCTTAAAATGTGGTTTTCGGGGTTCCTTTAGGGCCCCCCGAGTTTCGTTTCTCACATTGAGGGGCTGAAAATGAGCTTTGATTCACCCTTCTACGCCTATTTCTGCATGTATTTTAAGGGGGTAGGGCCCCTTTTATGAGAGGTACGGAGAAGAGTTACATCAATGATTGGTGTCGTGCCTCTGAAGGATGAAAATGAAATTCCACAGCCTGCTTCCAGTCTCCGACCGGGTCAGGAATGGAATGAATGAAGCCCCCATCTAGCGGCGAGGATATGAACTGTGCCGGCTGCCGAGGCCTGACGCACTCCTCTGGGGCAATGATTAAATGAATGACCGATGAAATGAAATGATAGTGGAGAGTGTTGCTGGAATGAAATTTTGACAGGGAAAACCGGAGTACCCGGAGAAAAACCTGTCTGCCTCCGTTTTGTCCAGCACAGATCTCACATGGAGTGACCGGGATTTGAACCACGGACCCAGCGGTGAGAGGCCGGCGTGCTGCCGCCTAAGCCACGGAGGCTCCCTCTGAAGGATATCTGTATCAAATTTTACGTTGATCCACTCAGCCGTTCTCGAGTTATAAGGACACAAAGAATTGTCCACAGACAAACAAACAGACAGACAGACAGACAGACAAAAAAAAACATTTTCGCGCATCCATCATAAAACAGTCTGAAACGCGCAAATATCGCAAATGTCCGTGGAAATTCAGAAAAAACAGACAAACTTTCATTTTATATATATATATAGAGATTTTCAATTTACAATTAATGTACTTATAGATTTAATTTTGATATTTTTATTGAATTAATTAACTAATTTTGGATTGATTCTTATAGTTAGTTTTCTTGTAGTTACATTTATTATTTTAATTTTTATATTTCTTTTATTATTACAATTTTATTTTAATGATCTCGATCTCTATATTCATATTTTATTTTACACTTTATTTTGTTAATGTTTTTAGTTTACATTTTTTAAATTTTATCCAACACATTACGTCAAGTAGATACGTATATAATATTTGATTTTAGAAATACTAGCACTTCGGCATCATAATTCTCCGAAATTTGGCTAAAAGATTCAACTATCAGCATCTTTGAAAGCATAAACTGTTCTTATGACAGGTGGTTAATATAGAGACCACTATCCTACTTGCTGACTAACAACTTCAAAATAAAAGTTGCCTGGATTAATCAATGGCGAAAACAGACTTCCCTGGCACAGCATGGATTAATTATTATTAATCCCTGGGAAAGACCTGCAGAGTTTCAATGATCTAGGCGTCACTAGTGCTTGTTGAACCGGATTAGAACTGGCCAATGGCGTTGGAAGTCCTCTCCAAATTGCGACTGGGAAGAAGAGAAGCTGATTATAGATCACATAAAGCTTCATTGTCCCCTCAGAGCCTCCAGTCGTACACTACACTGGAAGACCTACACAGGCTATCTCAAGAAGCTGTTGACTGGCTTTACTATTTGGATCTGCAGCTGTAAATTAATCATTTCAGACTACGAGCTTCAGATTATGGTTGGTTGGTTCCTCAGTTTGGGGGTGCGCCAATGCGGTCATGTAGTCCCGTGTACTTTGGGTGAGATTAGAATCTGTCTGATAACCGGTGTTAATTGTGATGGCTGTATTAGTGTGTGTTATCTGATTTTAATTCAAGTAACAACTGCAGACATTCGATTTTCAAGTAGTTCCAACTTTGCTACCTACGCCACCGTCAACGTCCAACTAGTTCTGTACTTTGTTACTAGATGCCACCGCTGTCGGTTCCTGGCTACGAACGTTGGAACCTAAGAGCGTTAGTCAAATCTAACCAATATTTAGCTTCACACAAGTGTAATTAGTGGAAGGTTCTTTATCACGCCATAAATCTATGACATGGGACCACCGGCTATACTTCCCCTCTGAAGTAAGGCATACTGAGAGATTTCCCTTACCCCTCGATTTAAAATTCTCTTGGCTCTCCCTACAGCTCGTATTTAACCCTTTACTGCATAGTATATTTACGGCAAACCATCAACGTCCATTCAATTGTGCACTCATTCAAACACACATACCAGTGATGCCTTGTTGTTTTTAGCCTACTTTCGATTTTTGCAAAAAATGAAAGTAGACTTATGAGATCAACACAGGGCGAAAAAAGTGTCTGTCTCTGTGTGTGTATGTGTGTGTGTGAGTCTCTGTGTGTGTGTGTGTGTGTATGTGTGTGTGTGTCAGTGTGTGTGTGAGTGTGTGTACTCTGAATGTCCCTCCCCCCCCCCCCCCCCCCCTATCAATTCGAACACGGTGAATGCGAATGAACGAAATTTGGTACAAAGGTAGCACTAGCAAAGGACACCTCAGTGTCATGTTTTATATCGCCGCCATCTTGACGGAAGCGTAATGGCAGCCACACAAATGTTCAAAGCTTAAATCAAATTACGACTAACCTAATCATCCGATCTCTACCAAATTTTGCAACAACATACCTTTATGGGGGGAGCATCCTTTGACCAAACTAACAGGTCATCAGCGTAATAGTTTGCGGATGGCGGCCATCGTTGTGTGAAAATCGATTCCCCCTATTAATTCGAACACGGTGCAACCGAATGGAACGAAATTTGGTACAGAGGTAGTACTAACAAAAGGCACCTCAGTGTCTTGTTTTATATCGCCGCCATCTTGACGGAAACGTAATGGTGGCCACACAAATGTTCAAAGCTTAAATCAAATTAAGATTAACCTAATCATCCGATCTCTACCAAATTTTGCAATAAAATACCTTTATATAGGAAGCATCCTTTGACCAAAGGAATAGGTCATTAGCCTAATAGTTTGCGGATGGCGGCCATCTTTATGTCAAAATCGATTCCCCCTATTAATTCAAACTTGGTGGAACCGAATGGAACGAAATTTGGTACAGAGATAGCACTAGCAAAGGGCACCTCAGTGTCATGTTTTATATCGCCGCCATCTTGACTGAAACGTAATGGCGGCCACACAAATGTTCAATGCTTAAATCAAATTACGATTAACCTAATCATCCGATCTCTACCAAATTTGGCAACAACATACCTTTATGGAGGGAGCATCCTTTGACCAACCTAATAGGTCATTAGCATAATAGTTTGCGGATGGCGGCCATCTTTATGTCAAAATTGATTCCCCCTATTAATTCGAACACGGTGGAACCGAATGGAACGAAATTTGGTACAGAGATAGCACTAGCAAAGGGCACCTCAGTGTCATGTTTTATATCGCCGCCATCGTGACTGAAACGTAATGGCGGCCACACAAATGTTCAAAGCTTAAATCAAATTACGATTAACCTAATCATCCGATCTCTACCAAATTTGGCAACAACATACCTTTATGGAGGGAGCATCCTTTGACCAACCTAATAGATCATTCGCCTAATAGTTTGCGGATGGCGGCCATCTTTGTGTCAAAATCGATTCCCCCTATTAATTCAAACACGGTGAAACCGAATGGAACGAAATTTGGTACAGAGATAGCACTAGCAAAGGGCACCTCAGTGTCATGTTTTATATCACCGTCATCTTGACGGAAACGTAATGGCGGCCACACAAATTTTCAAAGCTTAAATCAAATTACGATTAACCTAATCATCCGATCTCTAGCAAATTTTGCAACAACATACCTTTATGGAGGGAGCATCCTTTGACCAAACTAATAGGTCATTAGCCTAATATTTTGCGGATGGCGGCCATCTTTGTGTGAAAATCGATTCCCCCTATCAATTCGAACACGGTGAAACCGAATGGAACGAAATTTGGTACAGAGTTAGCACTAGCAAAGGGCACCTCAGTGTCATGTTTTATATCACCGCTATCTTGACGGAAACGTAATCGCGGCCACCCAAATGTTAAAAGCTAAAATGTAATTACGACCAACCTACTAATCTAGTCTCTACCAAATTTTGCAACTCCATATCTTTATGTGTGAAACATATTCTGACCAAACTGCAAGAACATCAGCCCAATAAATTGCAGATGGTGGCCAAGTATGTGTGCAAATCGATTCCCCCTATCAATTCAAACACGGTGAAACCAAATTGAATGAAATTTGGTACAGAGGTAGCACTAGCAACGAGCACCTCATATTCATGTTTAATATCCCTATAGCACGTTGTATTTCAACAAGCAACTACAACCAACATTCAATCGTACTCCTTGAAAAGGACAAAGAGTTATAACTATACCCATGCATTTAGGAGAAAGTAGGCTATATGTTCTTTACTGAACATCTTGTTTATAACATACGACAAAACAGCCCGACAACCAAAGGTACTCCTTCCACCCCGTCAACATCCACGCGTACCAACCTCCGTTTATTTTCTGTGGGCCCACCCCATCCAGTTACCACAGGCTTCTGGAGTACCTTTTGCTCAACCTCAAAGACATTACCGACCTACGGTCGTGCAAGCATACTTGCGCATTGCAATTACGTACGAATGGCCAGTAGGCAGTAATGTTCGGTCTTCGAGAGTTACGAGCTTAGCGTAGGAATCGCAAAAGATCATATATATATATATTCCATTATGGCATTCCACATCATATACGAGAGTTAAGGTATTAGCGCCAATTAAAAATTGTTGGTAAATCTAAGACACTAAACGCCAATTGAATAATGAAGCTTGAAATTCTGTACACCAAACGCAAATGAAAAATAATTCATGCAGTAGAGGACACAATTATGATGTCGGGGCTCGCCCGACTGACGAGGGTAAGGGTTAACGCTCTTAGAAAATCCGACGACTTCTGCCGGGTTTGAATCCGCGTCCTTGGGCATACAAGCTCAGCATGCTAGCAACTACGCCACCGAAGCCGCTCTTGAGATTATGTATTTGTAAATACTGTAGCTATGTACGATAAATAAATAATAGTTGGTCCACACAATTGTAATGAGTGTTAATCGCTAAACCTGAAAAAAAAAAATTGCATGAGATTAATAAATTAAATTGGAGTACTGTTGTTGTTTCATTTGAGGAGCTTAGATATCGTGATTATTTTGCCCTGTGTATTTGGGTGTGTTTAGAATTTGTCTGGTAACTTGTATTATTGTGGTGTCTGTTGTAGGGTGTATTTTTTAAGTCAGGCGAGGATTGGGAAGGAGGCGACCGTAGTCTTAAGTTAGGAACCACCCCGGCATTTGCCTGAAATAGAAGTGGAAAACCACTTCCTGGATGGATGAGGTGGGAATCGAACTCACCTCTTCTCAGTATTAGCTCGTGAAGCTGAGTGTACCCCGTTCGAGCCCACAGATCAGAATTAAATTTCTTGGTCCGAACCGGGGTGAAAGCCAAGAAAGTTAGCCACTACACTAGGGGGTATTCATGCTCGTTAAATGGTGCACCACGACTGCATCAAGTTCGATTACCGGCAGTGATAGCGGTGTGGTCCTTCTCCGGGGTTTCCACACTCCCTCCACTTAGTTGGTAGCAGATGACCTCGTAGTTCCGTCCCTTAATACAACAATAACTAACAGTTGGTAGCAGGCTGAGCTTCAAATCCAGCCGAAGTCGTCGGATTATCTAAGAGCGCTAACAATTCCTCATTATGTCTTCCTTCAGAGGGGATGTAAAGCCAGCGGGTCCAAGTCATAGAGTTATGGCATATACAAGAACCTTCCACTAACTACAATTGTGTGAAGCTAAATTTGAAGGTTGGATTTGATTAACGCTCTATTAAGTTCCAACGTTCGCTGCCAGGTACCGGTTGCGGTGGCATCTAGTAGGCAAGTTCACAGCTAGGTTTTGTTGACGGTAGCATTTGGTAGCATAAGTAGGAACTACTTGAAATTGATAGTCTGCAGTCCTAACCTGAATCACAGATAACACACACTAATACAGCCATCACAATTAACACCGGTTATCAGACAGATTCTACACACACCCAAAGTACACGGCGTTATATGACCGCGTTGTCGCAGCCCCTAAACAGAGGAACCAACCAACCATATATGGCGTGCATCCCTAATGAAAGCTATTTTTCATACTTTTAATAAAACTGCAAAAAATGTACAATTTATAGTAAAAAAATATAATCTACAAGAGTGCTGGAGTTGGTTGATTGTTGTTAATTTAAGGGGAGGAGCAGTGAGGTCATCTGCCCCTTTGGTGGTATTTACTTGGACGTGAAAGTCAATTTTCCAGTTTTTGTTTCCTCTATATACAGGTTGGATGTCCTTCACGTGTCGGACGTAGCGCAAAGTTCACTATCCCAGTGTGGTTCAGGTAGTGTAGCCTACCAGAACCTGCTGACGAGCCTAACATGGTACTCATAATGTAGGTGTAAACCTAGACGAGGGGCTTGGACAGCGTGTGATTGGGCGTGTGTGTTATTGTGGTGTCTGTAGTAGCCTAATGTTTGCATTTGTAATTAAGATGCGTTTGTAATTGGGAAGGAGACGACCGTGGCTTTAAGGTGGAACTAAAATGTGGAAACCACTTCTATCATGATTGAGCTGGAAATCGAGTGTGCTTGTTCCAGTCCTCAGACGAGAATTATATTTCTTGACATAGCCGGGAATCGAACCCGAACCTCCAGGGCGACATCTAAACTTTGAAGCCTTGCTGAAGTTCATCTACTTGGCCATGAAAGTCAATATACAGTATAATCTTTTGATTCCTCTATGGCGAGGAGATAATATTGTGCGAGCTCTTAGTTTCCTAGCAAATAAGTGCAAGGTTCATTATCCAAGCACGGTGAACCAAAAGTCTGCTGATGAGTCTACCCGGTACATCTAATGGAAACCCCACACCAGGCACGACAAAAGTTAAACAGATTTGTTGGCGTATAATCAATATTTTTTCAACCTGTAGATTACTGAGTTGGGATTCGATCCCAGTTGTTAGCCTTGAAGCACGGATAGAGGAACTCACACAACTTTTAATACACAAAGATATGAATTATGTTTCAACACACAAAAACTCAAGACCTGCCAGAAGAAAGTAACCTTTTAACTAACTACTTTTCGTGTGCAAATGTCACTGGTTCTTGTTTAACCCATCCAATAAATTGGTCTTAAGAAAGAAGACACTGCAGACTTGGCAATATGAGAAGCTTATTTCCAAAAGGTACCAAATCCAAAAATTAATATTTTACAGGAGAGAGGAAAAACGCTCAGAGTGTAACATTTCAACTGAAAATCCATTTGAGCACTTTTATTAATGCATTGTTATACCATGTATTTCTGTTTAGGCTTTTGCAGTTTAGGAAATATTCAAAGAAAATTATGGATTTGGTAATTTTTGGCACTGAAAGACAAATATTACAGCAGTCATCAGAATCTTCGAGAAAACTGATTGTATTTAGTTATGCAATAATTAGATTTAAGGTATTTACAGTGAAGGCAAAGATTATTTCAATAATATTAAATCAAATTGAACAAAATAATGAAAATTATGCAAAGTAACTTAGCAGCGCTGAACTTATGGAATTATGATTGTAGATTGTGTCTAAAGAACATGAATATGGTAAATAACTTGTGAACTGGACAATGGAAAATATTATCCAGTACTTCATTATGGTCAAGCAGAGGTTTCGAAACTAGATTTTGGATTGTAAAACATATCCTGGTGCTGACATAAACTCTGATCACAATCTGGTTGTAATGAAATGCAGATTAAAGTTGAAGAAACTGAAGAAAAGTCAAAAGCCAAAAAGGTGGGCAATAGACAGACTGAAAGAGAAGGATGTAAACGAAAGATTTAAGAAGAGTATAAAGGAAGGACTAATGAAAAACCCTAAACAAACTTCAATTGCAGACGAATGGGCACTTTTGAAGAATGAAATAACAAAATCCGCAGAAGAAAACATTGGTAGGAAAGAAAGAATAGGTAGAAAACCGTGGATCAATCAGGATATACTAGAATTGATGGATGAAAGGCGGAAACACAAGAATCTAAGAGATGAAAAGGGGAAAGCAGAATACAGACATCTGAGAAATGAGGTTAACAAGAAGTGCAAGGAAGCGAAAGAAGAATGGTTGAAAGAGAAATGTGCAGGTATATAAAATTGTCTGAAATTAGGAAAAGTAGACACAGCTTATCGAAGGATTAAGAATACTTTTGGGGAAAAGAAGACTAAGTGCTGTAATATTAAAGACACAAATGGAAAGCCTCTAACAGATAGGGAAGAAAAGGTTGAGAGATGGAAAGCTTACATAGAGAGTTTGTATAAGGGAAAGGAAATTGAGAATCATGTAATGGAAAGGGAGGAGGAAATTGATGAGGATGCGAAAGGAGATTTAATATTGAGATCAGAATTTGATAGAGCTTTGGAAGACTTAAGCAGGAACAAAGCACCAGGCATAGATGATATACCGATTGAGTTGCTACGCTGCATAGGAGATGAAGGTCTGATCAGGTTATTTCACTTGGTGTGTAGGATTTATGAGACAGGTGAGGTACCCCTTGATTTCAAGAAGAATGTAATCATCCCTATACCAAAGAAAGTGGGAGCTGACAGATGTGAAGATTACCGTACAATCAGCTTGATTACTCATGCTTCAAAGATCCTGTCTAGAATAATTTACAAGAGGATTGAAAGCCAGATAGAAACGGAGTTGGGTGAAGACCAGTTTGGTTTCAGGAGAAATGTAGGAACAAGGGAAGCTGTACTAAGTCTTAGGCTGATTTTAGAAGGTAGAATAAGGAAAGATAAGAGAACGTTCATGGCTTTTGTAGACTTAGAAAAGGCTTTCGATAACGTTGATTGGACTAAATTGTTTGACATTTTGAAATCAATTGGAATAAAGTACAGGGATAGGAGGGTGATATACAATCTGTACAGAAACCAGACAGCAGTCATTCGAGTTGAAGGACATGAGAGAGAAGCTGGTATTCAGAAAGGTGTAAGGCAAGGCTGCAACTTATCACCCATACTTTTCAATCTTTACATTGAACAAGCAATGAAGGAAATTAGAGAAAAATTTAAAGTGGGAGTGAAGATTCAAGGAGAAATAATTTCAACTCTGAGATTTGCTGATGACATCGTCATCTTGGCCGACAAGCCTGAGGATTTGAATGAGTTTTTGAATGGTATGGACTCCGTCTTACGGAACGAATTCATGATGAAAATAAATAAATGTAAAACAAAAATACTGGAATGCAGCCGAAATAAATCAGAAACCTCTATGGAGATCAAATTGTCAGGTGAAAAGCTGAAGGAAGTAGTAGACTTCAGTTACTTAGGAAGCAGAATAACCAGTGATGGACGAAGCAAAGAGGATATAAAAAGTAGGTTGGCTCGGGCAAAGAAAGCATTTCTACAAAAAAGGAATCTGCTGACATCGAATATAGATTTAGGTATTAGGATGTCATTTTTGAAAGCCTTTGTCTGGAGCGTGGCGCTCTATGGAAGTGAAACTTGGACTATTGGTGCAGCAGAAGAGAGGAGAATTGAAGTATTTGAAATGTGGTGTTACAGGAGAATGATGAAGATCAGATGGGTAGATAGGGTTACAAACAAAGAGGTATTAAGACGAGTGGGAGAGGAGAGATGTTTCTGGCGACTGCTAATGAAGAGAAGAGATAGGTTGGTAGGACACATACTAAGACACCCAGGAATAGCAAGCTTAGTTATGGAAGGAAGGGTCGAGGACAAAAACTGTAGGGGTAGACCAAGGTTAGAATATGTTAAACAGATTGCCTCCGATGTAGGGTGTAGTAGCTATGTAGAGATGAAACGATTAGCTCAGGACAGGGAGGCATGGAGAGCTGCATCAAACCAGTCAAAAGACTGAAGACTCAAACAACAACTACTAAAAGAAATGGCTCTCATTGGCTGCATGGATACGCTACGTATTGGCACATTCAGGCTACAGGATTTGGTACTTATTGGCATCAAACGAGATTTTCAATGCCCTATTTGTTATGGATTTAGGTCGTTTTGGCAATTTATTTTTCTTTCATATGATGGAGCTTCCTATCAACGTACGTTTTCCATCATAATCTCAATTTCGATTTTTTTGGTTTTGGTATCTTTTGGAAATAAGCTTCTCATATGGCCTGACAAATACACAGTTGTCCCCTGGTTACTTCCGGCAAAAAGGAGAATTTTGTCCGTGATGTACATTGTAATGTTTCTCCGATTCCATAATTTATTAAATTGAGCCATGGATTCAATTAAAAACGTACTTTTCACGTTGATTTCTTACCCATGTTTAACATGTAGCGGTTCCCGGCAATCAAAGAAAAAAAAGAAAGAAAGAAAGAAAGAAAGAAAGAAAGAAAGAGTGTGTTATGAAACATGAAATGAGAGTAAACAAGTAGTTCCGTGAAGAACTATACAGCCTATTTTCATATATCCTACTAATGTTAATTGCCCCTATCAACATACTAAATTTCAGTTTGATTGCTGTAATAGATTCGTAGATATTGAGAACCGTCTAAATATTTCGGGTGGTCGCCAAGTTGGACTTTTATATATGTAGGGCTTAGAGTTATCTACTGTTAAATGAAGATTATTGTGTACGTGTAGTATCAAACTTCAATCGCATGATTAGCGCACAAAAAACGAGATTTTAAAATTTCGCACAAATGCCATCTTGTGGTTATGGAAACAATTGAAAAACATTAGATGCCAGTGGATTAATATTTGTATAAGGATTTACTGTTCCAAGTGTCACTGCACTCGGATGGTTAAATTGCGAGAAACGACCATGTGAATATTTATACTTCGCTCCGCCGCCATGTTGGATTTTGATCACCAGGTTATTGCAAGTCCTATAGGTGAACTTATGTCCATAGCTCCCATGAACATTAAAAAATTCAGTTTGATTGCTGTAATAGATCCATAGATATTGAGAACCGTCTAAATATTTCGGATGGTTGCCATGTTGTTATATGTACAGGCCTTAGAGTCATGTACATTTAAAGGAAAATTATTGCGTAGGTTCATTATTCAAACTTTCATTTCGATCGAAAGATTACGACACAAGAAACAAAAACTTAATTTAAAAATTCGCACAGCCGCCATCTTGAGGTTAGGTAAATAATTGAACTAAATTACATACCAGTGCATTACAATGTATATAAACATTTGCTGTACCAAGTTTCATTGCGTTTGGATCATTAAATCGCGAGAAAAATCTATTTGAAACTTTCAAATTTGCTTGACCGCCATGTTCGTTTTGTAGTTAACCGGTTTTTGAACTTCTAGTGGTGACCTTTATCTCCGTGCAAAATTTCAGGGTGATACCGGTAATAGTTTCAGAGATATAGTATGCCGGTGAAATATTTCGCACAGCCGCCATATTGAGGTTATGTAAACAATTGAACAAATTTAGATGTCGGTGCATTACAATTTGTATAAACATATACTGTACCAAGTTTCATTGCGTTTGGTTGGTTAACTCGCGAGAAACGTCTATTTAAATGTCGCAAATTCGCTTGGCCGCCATGTTGGTTTTGTAGTTACCAGGTTTTCAAAGGTCTCACAAGCGAACTTCTCGTAGTTCCCTCTGTCACCATACAGATTTCCAGGGTGATATCGGTAATAGTTTCGGAGATAGTGAATGCCGGTGAAATATTTCGCACAGCCGCTATGTTGAATTCGTGAGACGTAACAAAATTTGAAGGGCACGGTCGGGGTAGTCCGGAATGAACTTACCGAGTTTCATTGAAATCGCTCCAGTCGTTTAGATTTTATTAGGACACACACACACACACACACACACACACTCACGGACAAAAGGTGATCTCATAAGCCTATTTTCTCAAAATTGAAAATAGGCTAAAAATAATGAACTTTATGTAAATCAGTTAATATCTTAGAGCCATAGATGGAGAAATTAACTTAAGTAAAGGATTTGAGCAAATGTCACACAGAAAGTGAGATGCCGCTGTGTGTATTTGAACCAAGCGTGCGCACACATAAGCTGCCACTAAACTGTATGAAATACACTAATTTGGTGAAAAGATTCGCGCTCCATCACTCATTTGTGAAACGAATTGCGCACCACCTATTGTAAAATGGATGTACTGATTCAGAAACCTTCGCAGGAGTGTGCACAACAACTCACCAAAGTTTATTCGAAAGTTTATTTGTTGATTCGATACGCACACCAACACACATTTGTTGAAACGACTCGCGCACCACCTATCGTAAAATGGATTTACTGATTAATGCATAAACCTTCACGTGCGTGCACACAGCAAAATTAATTTGTTGAAACGATACGCGCACCAACACATAGGCCTATCTGTTGAAGTGACTCGCGCAAACCTATTGTAAAATGGATTCACTAATTCAGCAACCTTCGCGGGAGTGTGCACAACAACTCACCAAAGTTTCATCACAACTGGGTGAATGATATATGAACGCACGCTGGACAAACAAACAAACAAACAAACAAACAAGAACATTCATTTTAATAAATAGAGAAGAAGAATATTTTATTATTGTAGGGTTAGGCAGTGGCACAACATTCTCATTTTCAGTGTAGGAATGGTCGCTATTCATAAATAATTACTTGAGATATAAGTTAGCAGTTAGCACGGTAGTATGGATAGGCAATGATGTGTGGCTCTCGCTAGCATACTTCTCCAAGCACGCACAGTGAATGCCTATCCTGGGTAAGCCTGCTATTATGCCACTTACGATATGGGAGTGGAGATACAGCATCTGTTCACTCCTTTTCCCTCAAGGATTTGGTTGAAAAAAGTAGCCAAATGCCTGCGTAATCCAGCCCCCAAAGCTTTAATATCAATCATTAGCTTACTTGCATAATTTATTGGTTCCACTTCATCTCAATTGAATGATTAAGTAAACAAGAATTCCTCTGTCGCTTGACCTTTAAAGCTGTTCTTCTATTTGATCTGTAAATGGAGATTATACTTTGTGCGAAGCTAAGTAATGCAATGGAGTACTTAAATGTACGCGTCTTAGCTGATTGATTTGTGTTTGGATAAGAATATTATGGAGATTACTGGAATGAAAATTGACGGTTCTTTGGCCTTGCCTGAAGGGCTCCACTCTCTAATCTGTTCTCACATATAATCTTGATTCGAATTGAACTGACGTACCACGCGGTGAAGTGGGACAGAACTCGTCATAGCTCAGTGGTCCCGGGATGCAAAATCTCTGATGTCGGCGGGAGGAAGGCGACTGGCACTGCATTCTTTCAAACATCCCCTTATTTTTTTAAATAATAACCCCTGGCACTACAGCCCGTGAAGGGCCTAGGCCTGCCAAGCGACCGCTGCCCAGCCATTTGGCTTGCAGATATTGGAGTGACGCGTGATCAGCGCATCGGTTCCCCTCAGCCGTTAATGTTGGTTTTCGCGATCGGGGCGCTGCCTCACTGTCAGACAGCTACCCAATTGTCCTCACGAGTCTGAGTGCACCCCGTTCAAGCCCTCACGTCAGTTTCTAAAATCCCTGACGGAGCCGATAATCGAACCCGGGGCTTCCCGGTGAGAGGCAGGCACTCTACCCCAACACCAAGGGGCCGGCTTCCCTTATTATTGCTTGCACCATTCTCCACCAGAGGCGGCTTCGGTGGCGCAGTTGATAGCATGCTGAGCTTCTATGCCCAAGATCGCGGGTTCAAACCCGGCCGAGGTCCTTGGATTTTTGAGAGCGTTAAAAATCCCTCACTATGCCTTCCTTCCGAGGGGAAGTAAAGCCGGCGGTCCTATGTCATAGATTTATGGCATGATAAAGAACCTTCCATTAATTAAACTTGTGTGAAGCTAAATTATAGATTACCTAGATTTGACTAACACTCTTAGGTTCTAACGTTCGTTGCCAGGAGCTGACTGCGGTGGCATCTGGTAACTAAGTTCAGAACTAGTAGACGTTGACGGTGGCGATTGGCGGCAAAAGTAGGAACTACTTGAAAATTGAATGTCTGCCGTCCTTACTTCAATTAAAAACAGATAACACACACTAATACAGCCACCACAATTATCACCGGTTATCAGACAGATTCTACACACACCCAAAGTACACGGGGCTACATGACTGCGTTCTCGCAGCCCCTAAACTGAGGAACCAACCAACCATAAATCACATAAAAATCCATTTATAATTACACAAAATTGAAAAGTGTCGCAGTGAGCAACTCAACTCCGTATAGAAGCAACACTCGGGGGGGGGGGGGGGGGGGGGGGGGGTTAGAATCCAAACATCATCCAAGAGCGTTATGGAAGTGTAGTTCAGTAGTGTTGTTGCATCAGACAAGTGACCGCGATATTCGGTAACTTTCTCGTGATCAAGGTCCTTGGTTCGAGTCAAGGCCTTGCCACGGATGTAACACCGTGATCACGGCCACTTAAATGACGTGCGATCAGATCAATACGAGGACAGGTTACACCACTGTGCTATGGGCAAGGTAATTACACTTGTCCACACAAAAGATGTGTCTCAACAATTGTCATAATTCAATGTAGTGGCCATGTCTATATCGCTGAAGGGGATATTCAGAACGATATTATGATGACTTGGTCTTTTTATTATGATCGAGATATTATTAGTTATGAAATCGTTCGCGAGGTTGATAATATTGAACCTCGATAGCCATGATATAATCTGGATGCGCGCCCCCGGTTTCACGCACAAGTCGTTTACGACATAAACGCTTCTTTTACAGTCCGAAGTACTAAGACTTATATTTCGTTTCTTTCTCGACATGATGAGTTATAATAGTAGACCTACATTATGCAACGAGCCTATAATGGTAATAATTAAGACACGAGTATGTTTATAAAACGAGCGTATACGAGTGTCTTAATTACCTTTATGTTCGACCCTCACTATTATGTGTTAGAAAACGGTGTCATAATGATGGTCATTATAACACTTATTTTCATTATGATACAGTTTCTCCAGCCAATCAGAGCTCGATCATTGACCAATTAGGTAACGATACCTTCGCGCATGCGCTCAAAATCCAACATGTCGGACATAAACACAACATCGAACTATAATAAATTACCGACATGGAATACGCACCGTTCATATGTTCGCGTAAATAAACTGGCGAATATGAAACAAGAAATAGCACTGTACCTTAAAATCACCAACACTAATTTCTACACAGCGCATTCAAACGACTCCGGTGACAATATTACTGAGGGACGGCAGGTGTAAACATATGGCTTGCATATGCTATTGCAAGGACACAGAGCGCATGCGTCAAAGATCTTGAAAGACAGAGAGATGTCTCGCGCTCGCTCTCCGATAACAAAATTCTTGTGGCTGACTCTCAACAGATATTTATGAATATTTATGTTAAAACATATAATAAAGTTATAATTATCGTCGAACATAAACAGTCGTATGCAACTCGCCTATAATGGTAATTAAGACACTCGTATGGAAATTATAAAACTCGCATACGCTCGTTTTATAAAAAATACTCGTGTCTTAATTATAGCCATTATAGACGAGTTGCATAATGTACTATTATAGGCGAGTTGCATACGACTGTTTATGTTCGACGATAATTATTATAACTATTTTATGTTTGAACATAAATATTCATAAATATCTGTCGAGATTTCGCCAGTTTTATGTACTGAACAGAGCGCATGAGACGCAGAGAATACCTTGTATTTGACCATGGCCTCCTCGATTACCCAACTATGACACTAGGCCAGGCAGTGAAATTTAAATTAGAAGGTCGTGGAACTCAGTGCATCTAATTATCTAATTGGTCAAACAACAGTTTCTTGAGCTCTGATTGGTGGGAGAAACTGTTTCATAATGAAAAATTGTGTTATAATGAGCCTCATTATAGTACAGTTTTCTGACATATAATAGTCAGGGTCTAACACAAAGTGTTTTATGTTACAATTAGTAACAATTAACAAATTCTAACTCAAATCACTACTTTAAATTTTTCTCTAATTGCCTTCATTGCTTGGTCGTGGTTCTGTGACGTAGTTGGTAGCATGTTGAGCTTCTGTGTCCGAGGTCGCGGGTTCAAACCCGACCGAAGTCGTCGTATTCTCTAAGAGCATTAAAATCCCTCAGTATGCCTTCCTTTGGAGGGAAAGTAAAGCCGGCGGTCCCATGTCATATATTTATGCCATGTAAAAGAACCTTCCACTAATTACACTTGTGTGAAACTAAATTATAAGTTAGATTTTACTAACGCTCTTCAGTTCCAATATTCGTCATCAGGAGCTGACTATGGTGGCATCTAGTAACCAAGTTCAGAACTAGTTGTCGTGGACGGTAGTATTTGGTACCAATAGTAGGAACTACTTGAAAATGACCGTCTGCAGTCCTTACCTGAATCACAGATAACACACACTAATGCAGTCATCACAATTAACACCGGTTATCAGACAAATTCTACACACACCCAAAGCACACGGGGCCACATGACCGCGTTGTCACAACCGCTAAACTGAGGAACCAACCAACCATCATTGTTTGTTCAATGTACACATTGAAAAGTATGGGTGATAAGTTGCAGCCTTGCCTTACACCTTTCTGAATACCAGCTCCTCTCTCATGTCCTTCTGCTCGATTAACTGCCATCTGGTTTTTGTACAGATTGCAGATCACCCTCCTATGGCTATAATTTATTCCAATACTTTTCAAAATGTCAAACAACCCACTCCAGTCAACTTTACCAAAGCCTTTTCTACATCTACAAATATCATGAACGTCGTCTTATCCTTCCTAATCTACCTTCCTAGAGCAGCCTAAGACTTAGTACGGTAGTCTAATCCAAGTGAATTTAGCCTATAAATCTCATGGTTTATTTTCAGGTTTAGGAAATAACAACCATTACAACGCGATGATTATTTTTAACAACCCTAGTAAAATTTGCGTGTAAGAATAATTTAACTGCATAGAATTTCCTCAATATCTGTCCCCACCCTACCATCTTCCAGTAGTGCTTCTACTGGTCTGTGGTGGTGATGTCAATGCTTTTGTTATTAATGCCAATCATTTCTAGAGGCATAATCATGGGGCAAAGAATTGCCTGGAAACTCTCCTTAAATTTAACAACATAATGGTTTCTCCATGGCAATAACAAAGAGGTGGGGAATTTGATGTACAGTAGATATGTCACATCACTTCAGAGGGATTTTAAAATCAACCTCATTAAAGCCAGATACAATAGGCCTATACGAGGCCGTAGAGATTACGTACTGCTATTTACGTCAAAGTATACGACTTCTGTATTTGTTGTATTTAAGATGGAACATAGAGTATTTAACTTCAAAGAGCCTCCCTATATTATTCTGCTAAGGTCCCATTCCAGTTTTGTACCGAAAATAAGGTCCCATTAACACCAACCTACACATATGGGGTACCTAAAGGTTCAGCATAACCCAATGCGTAAGCGAAACGCACTCACTTACTCTTTAAATGCCTCACAATTAAATAAATACCTTAAAACATGTATATTTACAATGAAATAATGAAAGAATGCAACACGGTAACCATGGTAACAGAATCTTACTGGTCCATCTATTTCTGTAAGACGCAATGCAATTCCAATTATTACATTACTGTGAAAGTTTCCAGACGGTTATAAGGTTATCAATGAACCAAATTAAGCTGTACAATTCATCAATACACACAGTATAATGCGCATAAGGGGGTCAAGGTGCACTCTAGAATTTTTTCACGCAATTTTCACGTGTGAGTGTGGTACGAAAGATATTTTCCACCCGACTATAAAGGGTCTCCGAAAACCATATTTAAACACCCTTAAATTAACAGTGTCTGTTATATTCCCAGAAAACTAACTTCGCTCTGGTATACCTATGAAGGAATGACAAACCCCTAACCACTGCACCAGTAGCTGAATTGATAAAGTCCGATTATTCATACCATGGTTGAATCAGTCATAGCATTCATGATTGAGATTTTGCTAAGTGTACTCTTTACAACTAGAATAATCGCGGGCGAAGCCGCGACGTGTAATGCTAATATATATTAATTATATGCCTTAGTACAAAGTTCGTAATGTACGTAAATTTAACGTATTATTAGTATCAATTGAATAATGTTAGTATTGTAGGGTTACATTATTATTGGAAGTTGAACTTAAACTTGGATGAGTCTGCTGTACTTTCCATTTTCCCAACAGATCCAATAACTTATGAATATGGAGTCCTAGGAGAGGTCTCGAGGAGAAACAAGCTTTGCGTGGGTTTGCTCCAGATACCACTCAACAGTTTGAATATTCATTGATCCAGTTGATTAATCCTCGATGCCCGGGTCGATCCTGTCTGCACCATTAGGCTTCCCGCCAAGGAGACTGCACATTGTAGCCTATGCGTGCGTGCGAGAATTAAAGCGATCTTTATGCATAGAACCAAGGTCAAGATGTGATTTAAAGTTGCTTCTCACGTGGGATGTTACCATTGTTATTAAGTGTCATCTATCTCAGTCACTGGTTTTAGACAGTCTTCTAATTCACATAAAAATGAGAAAAAATTGACTTCCCGTATTTGGCTATGTAAAATACCTTGAAGCATTTCCCAGAAGACTGCCGGATGAAGAAACTCTTTCAAGGACAAGAATGTGTCAAGCTGTCTCCTGGAATGTCACTGCCTTTTGATAGATGTCAGTATTAAGAGCACTGCGCAGCTGTTAATATGTCAACCTTCAATCGTTTGTTATAAAGTTTCTTCCGAGAGGCTAAGATTGCCCACGCGCGCGCCTTTGTGTTATACAGTACTGTAGTCCGCGTCACCTGAAATAAGTCACTAAAAATGCAACCTTACCCTTCCATCCCCCTTCACTGTTGGCTTGTGATCATTGTTCCTAATCATGTTTCAAAGACCATTGCAGACACTGAGACTGACATTTAACCCTGGAATAGTAATTTGCCCCCAAGGAAATTCCCTTCCTCCCTAATTCTGGATTGACAGCCCGAACATTGCTCAACAGTCATCAACTGCCTAGTGACCTTGATGCACCTTGACCAAGGTTTAGCCTTTATTCGTGCTCAAATTCATGTTCAACTTATTTCATTAATACTTTTGTAAGGGCGTTCATTTCTATTCGACTTGCATATTCAAAATTCAAGTTCTATTGTTTATTTTTATTTATTTATTTATTTTACAAACATACAAACATACATTTGAAGGGTCCACGGGAAGAAGGGGGAATGTCAAATAATGGAAAATGTTCAGGAAACGAGTTTTAAAGTTTCATTACTTACAGTAGGCTATATATACTTATATGTACGCATCAACTTGAAACGATAATTTCTGATGACACTCATTGTTCTTAGCTAGACACAATTGTGCCTTCAATACGTCACAAAGAGGCCCACCAGATCGCATTGATAACTCGATTTTACATTTTGAGTGACATTCCCCCTACTTCCCGTGGACCCTTCAATTGAATCGGTCGGAGATGAAAAGCATTAAGTCCTTATTTAAACAATTAGTATTCTGAAGCATTGACCCAAGGGCCTTGGAACGGCTTGGGAAAGAATTAAGTCAGCCTTCTGTTTGAGCCAGAAACTACTGCTACATGTAGTACGATCAGAGGAGAAAAGCAATGACTTGCTGCCTTTCAGCGCCATATTCCGTGCTTAATGTTGGCCACACTGCAAGATTCCCGCATGTTACAGTGCTATTGTAAATTATATGTGTACAGGCTTCAGGTGGTTTTTTTGTGTTACAAATCCATTTTAAAATTAAATATCATAAGAAATATTCATTCTGGATGGCTTTATACCGCACTAAACTGACCACGGAGCTGAAAGGCGTTAAGTCACGTTTCCATAATACACACATCAAAAAAAGTTTTGCATCACCTCGGTTCCAAGAGTTCCGGAACCGTTAAATACAAAGGGAATAGAGATCAACACAAACAACATTTCAGCTCGTTTTATTGCTCATGAGACCCACACATTGCATGTTGTACCATCATACAGCTAGACTTTCAGCATTTGTGGTCCAGATTGCAGTACACACCACTACCTCTAATACCCAGTAGCACGTCCTCTTGCATTGATGCATGCCTGTATTCGCCGTGGCATACTATCCACAAGTTCATCAAGACACTGTTGGTCCAAATTGTCCCACTCCTCAACGACAATTCGGCGTAAATCTCTCAGAGTGGTTGGTGGGTCAAGACGTCCATAAACAGCCCTTTTCAACATATCCCAGGCATGTTCGATAGGGTTCATGTCTGGCGAACATGCTGGCCACTGTAGTCGAGCGATGTCGTTATCTTGAAGGAACGCATTCACAAGATGTGCACGATGAGGTCGAGAATTGTCGTCCATGAAGACAAATGCCTCTCCAATATTCTGCCGATATGGGTGCACTATGGGTCGGAGGATGTCATTCAGGTATCGTAAAGCCGTTTCGGAGCCTTCCATGACCACCAGTGGCGTACGTCGGCCCCACATAATGCCACCCCAAAACATCAGGGAACCACCACCTTGCTGCACTCGCTGGACAGTGTGTCTAAGACGTTCAGCCTGACCAGGGTGCCTCCAAACACGTCTCCGACGATTGTCTGGTTGAAGGCATATGCGACACTCATCGGTGAAGAGAACGTGATGCCAATTCCGTGGGGTCCATTCAGCATGTTGTTGGGCCCATCTGTACCGCGCTGCATGGTGTCGGGGTTGCAAAGCTGGACCTCGCCATGGACGTCGGGAGTGAAGTTGCGCATCATGCAGCCTATTGCGCACAGTTTGAGTTGAAACACGACGTCCTGTGGCTGAACGAAACGCATTATTCAACATGGTGGCATTGCTGTCAGGGTTCCTCCGAGCGGCAATCCGTAAGTAGCGGTCATCCACTACAGTAGTAGCCCTTGGGCGGCCTGAGCGAGGCCTGTCATCGACAGTTCCTGTATCTCTGTACCTACTCCATGTCCGAACAACATCGCTTTGGTTCACTCTGAGACGCCTGGAAACTTCCCTTGTTGAGAGCCCTTCTTGACACAAAGTAACAATGCGGACGCGATCGAACTGCGGTATTGACCTTCTAGGCATGGTAGAACTACAGACAACATGAGCAGCGTACCTTCGTCCTGGTGGAATGACTGGAACTGATCGGCTGTCGTACCCCCTCCGTCTAATAGGCCCTGCTCATGCATGGTTGTTTACATCTTTGAGCAGTTTTAGTGACATCTATGAACAGTCAAAGGGACTGTATCTTGGATACAATATATACAGTCAACGTCTATATGCCGGAGATCTGGGAACCGAGGTGATGCAAAACTTTTTTTGATGTGTGTAGATTTGAAAAAGAAAAAAAGAAAATAAATTTATTAAATAAGAATTGATATTCCGCTAACACAAATATAACCTGAATAGTTGTTTCACAACATAGATGACTAATATAGTGTGTTTGTTAAGTTCTGTTCTGTCAATGACGTTTTATCTACCTCCTGAAAAGTAGTGAAATATGACTTAATTAAGGCTTATTCAATTATACAAACACCAAATGTTTAGATACGTCATTTTCACATAGTTATTTTATATTATCAACAATTTAAAGCCCGTATTTGGGACAGATCTATTTATTTCAAACTAATTTGATAATTTTTCACAGTATAAATCCAAGTACAGTATATATTCAAACTTTGCTCGCAATTATAATAGTTTATTTTAAAGACAATTACTGAAGAAGGACATAACATTGCCGAAACTGCTATAATTAATTGTTGCATATTAATTCAATTTATTGTCTAAGGTGTAATCAAATTATCAAATACCCATTGGTATAATACTACTACTAATAATAATAATAATATCACATGGCCTCGGGTGCTGGGGGCAAGCTTTGTTATTTGACGCCCAGAGGGCAGCTTGCATTTCGAATTTCGTTGTTCCTTGGAGCGCTATGAAAGTCAAGGCGGTTAGATATCTAAGCTCCTTGACACTATAGCGCTTTCTAGTAGAGAAAGGAGGAACTTTTTGGGTTGGCGGTAAATCCCGAGACTAAGTTTGCCATTATGAACACGGCCTACTGAATTCAAATGGGTTCTTTATCATGCCAACATCGTATCACATGCGTGTCGGGATTTTTGTCGCCTTTCAAAAATCACTTACCACGGCCAGGAGCGAACCTACAAGCTTGGGGTTGGTAGTCCGACACGATAACCACTCACCCACTGTGGCAAGTTACCCATTGGTATTTCATGTAGAATATAATTTATTTCTAAAAAGGGATTTGCTGTGCTAAGTTTCACCGTTTGTTCCGCTCTTCAGACCCAGCTCACTGTTCCCCTGATTCACACGATAGTAAATAAGAAGGGTGTTATTTAGTTCGCCATATCCGTGGTGTAGTGGTCCGAGTGCTTAGCCTCCATCCCGAAGGTCCGAGGTTCGATTCCAACCTCTGCCACGAAATTTGAGAAAAAGTGGCATGAGGACTGGAACGGGGTCTACTCAGCCTCGGGTGGTCCAAATAAGTAGAGGGGGTTCGATTTCCACCTCAGACTTCCTCAAAGTGGTTTTCCCACTTTGTCTCCAGGGAAATGCCGGGATGGTACATAACGCAAGGCCATGGCCGCCTCCTTCCCTCTTCCTTGCCTATCCCTCCCAATGTTCCCATCACTTCCCATCCCTCATGAGTCCCCTATTAACTTGGCAGGTGAGGCCGCCTAGGCGAGGCGCTCGTCCCATCTCCCCGGTTGTATCCCCGATCCGATGTTTCAAGCTCCAGAACACTGCCCTGGAGGTGGTAAAGGTGGGATCCATAGCTGAGTCCAAGGGAAAAGACAACCCTGGAGGGCATTTACAGTAGTTCTAGAAGACTTACAAACCATTTTGAAATGATGAACCTATCTAAGCCAGTCTATTTCTCTCCTCAGGCAATGGGAACTGAATAAAACACGTGGATTCAGATTTTAAATGTTGGGTGCGAAGGTACTAACTTGGTAGACGTTTCCCTCCTCCATCATAGACGTCCATGGGACAACCAGAGGGCAATCACCGAGGTTTTCAAATTTCAAGCAACTCCGCTTCTACAACACAGATGTGGCTGCAGGCTCATATTGCTTGAGTGGGGTGGCGGCTAGTTGTTGATGATGTTGTTGTTGTTTGAGTCTTCAGTCTTTTGACTGGTTTGATGCAGCACTCCATGTCTCCCTGTTCTGAGCTAATCGTTTCATCTCTAAATAGCTACCACATCCAACATCCAAGGCAATCTGTTTAACATATTCTAACCTTGGTCTATCCCTTCAAATCTTATCCTCGACCCTTCCTTCCATAACTAAGTTTGCTTCATGGGTGTCTTAGAATGTGTCCTACCAACCTATATCTTCTCTTCATTAGCAGTCGCCAGAAACATCTTTCCTCATCAACTTCCCTAAATATTTGTCATTTGTTACTTTGTCTACCAATCTTATCCTCGTCATTCTCCTGTATTCTCCACATTTCAATTCTCCTCTTTTCCCCTGCGCCAACAGTCCAAGTTTCAGCTCTATAGAGCGCCACACTCCAGAAAAAGGCTTTCAAAAATGACTTTCTTTTACCTAAATCTATATTTGATGTCAGAAAATTTCCTTTATGTAGAAATGTTTTCTTTCCCTGAGGGGCAGATGACCTCGTAGTTCCACCCCTTAAAACAACAATAACTAACTAACTCCCTGAGGTAACATTCTTTTAAAATCCTCTTTGACTCGTCGCTTCCTAATTAGTGGCTAGAGATTTCCCGTTGTAACGTTATTGTTTGTTTGGATGGCAGTTGGAGAATGTTTGAGACTCAGCAGATTCTACGGGTACAGCGAGGGTTCCATTCCAGTCTCAAGTTTTCCTCTCCTTTCACTTTTGAGTCCGGCAACCTGTACTGCCTTATCAATTATGTGGGTGGCCTGCTCTCGTCCTGTCAGGGGCATGCACACACCGAGGTGAATCAGCTTACCTAATATATTGTTTTATGCAGCCCAAATAGCGTTGTTATCAGGAAGGTCGACATTTCTCTGTTTGCATCCCGTATGGTACTAATGCACTGCACTCATATCCCGAAAACGATATTGAACACTATTATCTATACCTCGTATTAGTCTACAGTCAGAGCCCCCGTGGCTTAGGAGGCAGCACGCCGGCCTCTCACCGCTGGGTCCGTGGTTCAAATCCAGGTCACTCCATGTGAGATCTGTGCTGGACAAAGCGGAGGCAGACAGGATTTTCTCTGGGTACTCCGGTTTTCCCTGTCACTATTTCATTCCAGCAACACTCTCCACTATCATTTCGTTTCATCTGTCATTCATTTAATCATTGCCCCCAGGGGAGTGCGACAGGCTTCGGCAGCAGGCACAGTTCATATCCTCACCGCTAGATGGGGGCTTCATTCATTCCATTCCCTGACCCGGTCAGTCGACTGGAAGCAGGCTGTGGATTTTCATTTCATTAGTCTGTAGTCTTATCGAGATGCTTGCAGCGCATATGTACCATACGGGAAGCAAGCAGAGAACCTGATAATACACGTTAGTTGGGCTGCCTAAAACAGAAGTATTAGGGGAAGCTGATTCATTCGGCGTAGTACATTGTTCTATTTTCGTTAAATAATAATAATAATAATAATAATAATAATAATAATAATAATAATAATAATAATAATAATAATTTAATATTTTTTAATTTATTTTATTTATTAAACACTATTTATGTTACATTATTGTGATATGTCTCACGAATCTGATGACAGTACAGATTATCTGTGAGACATATTAATTATTATTTACAACATATATAGATTATATTTCAATACAAGAGTGCATGCATTTTTAGCCTACTTTTCACATTTTGCAAAAATGAGGAAAAAGTAGACTTATGAGACCGGGCAAATGTGTGTCTGTCTGTCTGTCTGTCTGTCTGTCCGTCTGTCTGTCCGTCTGTCCTTCTGTCTGTCTGTCTGGCTGTGTGTGTGTCCCCCCCTATCAACTCCTAAACGGCTGCAGCAATCGAAACAAAATTTGGTAGGAGTAAAGATCTATACCTGAATATCTCACGGCCATATTTGAAAATGATGTCAGTGCTACCAACTGCTAGAAAATCGCAATTGAAATTTGAGCTCCATGTTGGATATCATGGAAAGTATGAATGGGAGCTATTTCAAAATTGGCACACGTACAGATCATAATATTTCAGTTTAATTTCCAGAAGGCCAAACATGGCAGTGTTGCCAAAATGATTATAAGCCTCCTGATAGGTCCAATTATTAAATGCATATAACTTCTACACTATCAAGCGGAATTCAACCAAATTTCGTATGTTGTATGTGTATATAACCAGATATGACTGAGCGTATTCTTAAGACCTACCAGGGCTGCCAACTGTTAATAAATGCTCCTAATTTATTTTATCCAAATACCAATATATCAGAAAGTATGCAAGCCGACAGCTTTAAACTATGCACACGTATAGTACCTGACATTCTATATTAATTTGGAGTAACTTATATACGTCAGTGCTACCAACATGATTCTAAGCCTGCTGACAGGTCCAACTTTAAATACATGTAACTTCCATACTATCATTTGGATTTCAACCAAATTTCGTATGTGTTATGTGTACCATAACAGATATGACTATGCGTATTCTAAGGAGCAACCAGGGCTGCCAACTGTTAATATGTGCTGTCCCTATTTTTGTTACCCTAATATCAATATATCAGAAAGTATGCAAGCCAATAGCTCTAAACTTTGCACACGTATAGTACCTGTCATTCTAGACGAATTTGGAGTAACTAATATACGTCAGTGCTGCCAACATGATTCTAAGCCTGCTGATAGGTCCAATTTTAAAATGCATGTAACTTCTATACTAACTAATGGATTTCATTCAAAATTGGCACAACAATAGATCATATTATTTCAGATTATTTCTGACCAATACATGCATGACATTTTTGCCAACATGATTTTACGCGCGCTGTTAGATCCAATGTTTAACTGCATGTAACGTCCATGCTATCCAGTGGACGTCAACCAAATTTTGTATTTAGTACCGTAAGAGACGGAACTAAGAATATAATCGGTCATCAGGGCTGCCAACTGTAGTGCTCTATTAGGATACATTATGCCAGGTATACAGTATTTCGAACTAATTGGAAATTTCGATATTAGCAACTTAATTTCGTCATTATTCTAGATAGGTTCATATTCTGTAGAATAATCATTGGCATGAAAAGTAGGCTGTATAGTTCTTCACGGAACTTCTTGTTTTTGTAATGTTAATGATAAAATATCAATGTAAATAATTAAAGATACAAAAAATTACACTATGGTAGTTATATTAATAAATTTATGTTATGAGTTAATGATTGGTTAAGTAATATTTTTTAATGCGACTTATAGCTAGTTGTTTGCTGTTAATGTTTGTCAGTCCAGGTGGTAGTTCATTAAGTAGTGATGGTATAATATAATTTAGTCTCTTGGAACCATAGCTATTTATACATAAAGGTTTAACATGTTTAGTACTTGTTATGGCTCTTGTTTGTATGTTGTGAGAGACCTTATGCCTGAATCTTGGATCATGGTAGTAGAGATTCAGTACAGTAATTTGAAACAACTCTTTAATATTAAAATAAGGGATATCAGTGAAATATTTAAAGAACCTGTTTTGGCTATCTTGAAGATTATTAATTAAAGTTGTGTATTGATTTCCCCAAGCTGCTATAGCATATCTTAATTTGCTTTCAATCAGAGCACTGTAAATTGTTTTGTAAGTTTTCCTATCTACATAAAATCGGAGATTGTAGAAGGTGTAGAGGTTTGCTCTTAGTTTTTTTTATTATGTTTACTGTGTGTGTGTTCATTTTAAAGTGTTCATCAAGGGTAATTCCTAGGTATTTTTGTGTCGAAGTACTATTTATGAAGGTGTTACGTTTACAACCTGCCAGGATGTTTTGGTGTATGCATGATAAGCTGTGGTGCGTTAGTTTGTATTTTTCTTGTGTGAAGCGATCAACTCTGATGTGCATTATTTTAGATTTGGTTCTATTTATACACAAATTATTGTCATGACACCATCTTGTGATGTTATTGAAGTCTTCTTGAAGTCTATCAAAAGCTGTTTTAGAGTCTTTATGTATGGTATATATAGTGGTGTCATCAGCATAAATAAATATTTTACTGTGTTTAATGGCTTCATTCATGACGTTTACGAACAGGTTATATAGTGTAGGTGAAATAATGCTGCCTTGAGGGATACCTTGTGTTCCTTCTACTGCGTCACTGATAGTGTTATTGATCATAACTGCCATTTCCTGTTTTTCAGATAGCTTTCAAATAGTTTGTAAGTCGTGCCTCTTATTCCAATATCGTGTAATTTAGCAAGTAGTTTATTGTGATTTATTGTGTCAAATGCTTTAGAAAAGTCAAGAAAAAGTACCATTATGTGATTGTTCTTATTTAAGGCATTATTTATTACATTGGCAAATTCAGCCAGGAGTAGTTCAGTACTTTTTCCCTTCCTAAAACCGTATAGGTGTCCCATTAAAATATCATATTTATTTAGGAAATTCTTCAATCTCTTATCCAAGCATTTTTCCATTATTTTGTGGAGGATTGATAAAATGCATATTGGTCTGTAGTTGCCAAAGTCTAAGTGATCGCCATTCTTATATATTGGTTTAATAATTGTGTATTTTAGATATTTTGGTATTATGCCTGATTCTAATATCTTGTTTATGAGATGAGTTATGATTGGTATAGTTTTTTTGGATGTTGCCTTTATGTCTTTCAAGCATATATTGTCTGCCCCAGGCGATTTGTCTGTTTTTAATTCCTTAATTATATTTTCTATTTCATATTCATCAGTTTCAAGTAATGTAAAGTAATTCATTAATGTGTTTCTATTTGATTGCCATATGTTGATACTACAGTTATGAGCTAGGCTGTTTATTTTTTCACTAAAGGTATTGATGAATTTATTGACTATCACATCGTTAGTATAATGTAATATTAAATGTTTGTTTATGACTTCATTGACAGTTTGTGTTTTCCGACCTGTTATATCATTAATGACTTTCCACATTCCTTTATTATCGTTTTTGGAACTATTGATCTTATTTATATAATATTGATGTTTTGTTTTGATTATTAGCTTATTTAATTTGTTTCTGAAAGCTTTGTATTCATTTTTATTGTAATATTATCCTTGTTGCTGAGCATTGTTTTGTAAAGTCTCTTTCCTTACATTGTATTTTTAGGTCATAAGTGAACCATTGTTTGCTTTTTCTGTGTTTTGTGTGTATTATAGTATCGTTCATTAGCGTAATGTACGATTCATTATCTTGTAATTGTGTCTTATCATTTTTTGGCCAAATACCTGCATATGTTATGTAGTGGTCATAGATAGCCTATCTGATTGTATGACTGCAGAAGTATGTTGATCTAGTCTGCTACGATAGTATATGTGATCAATACATGTTCTCGAGTCTAAATTTGGATCATAACGAGTACATTGAGTGATAAGTGGTAGGAAACCATGAGTTGCCATAATATTTGTATATTTGATAGCTGATAGACTGATGTCATTAGATAAAGTATCAATGTTGATATCTCCTAAAATGGCGTATTCACTGTACTTACTGGTGTGTTGTGTTATATGTGTCTCCAGTTCATCAAGAAAGTCATTTATGTTATTGCTAGGTGGTCTGGAAATGCATGTTAATCCAATCTTTTTGTTCATGTGAAGTATTTCTATTACCATTGATTCATGAGTATTGGAAATGTATGAATTGTGTGTTCTAATAGCCATGTTGTTCTTTACATATATGGCTATGCCTCCTCCTTTACGATTTGTTCTATTACAAAATACAACATTAAAATTATCCAAAGTAAATAGGTAATTATTAGATTCAAGTATGTTAATTTCTGTTAAGCAAATAATATCCAGATCATTAATTTTCTTGCCTAAGGTTATGGTCAAATAATCCCAGTTTTTTATATAGATTGAATATTTAGAGAGAGGATATTGATTTCAGCATTATTTCTAGTCTTATTACCATTTTCGATGAAATCGGGTATATTGAGAAATGTGAGTTCATTTTGTATTCCAGAAACATTTATATTGCTATCCCAACTGTTCATAATATCAATTAATATGATAATTCAATAATAATTCTTTCTTTTTGGCGGGGGGGGGGGGTTTACCTAATTTTGTTAATGTCTTCCTCACGGGAGATTCTCAATATACCAGATTCGTCGTTTTTTCGCGCTGGTATTTTGCCGTTTTTAACCCAAATGAATTTCCAGTTATTTTCTCTGGCCTGATTTTTAGTTTTCCATAGTAGCTCCCTGTAAAATGACGTTAGACTTTCGTTAATGAAAAACCTAGATTTAGTGTTCCCATGAGTGAGGAAATTTTGTCCTTTTCTTTTCTGTAAAAATTCATTCTTTTTGGATGTGGAGTTGAATTTTACCACTATTGGGGGGATTTTGTTCTTTCTTTGCAGTGGGGGCCTGTAAACTTCCTCTACATCAAACATGTTTAGATCTACTTCTAGAGTCTCAGCAATTTTGTGGACGATTTCATCCAGGCATTCATCTTTCACGCGTGGCACTTCACATATTTCAATGTATTGTTGCCTACCGTTCTGTTCCATTGAGTGCACTTTCTCGTTTAGATCTGATATTATTTTGTCTTGTAGAGTCTTTTCGTCTTTTAGGGTTTTTATTTCTGCTGTAAGTGATTTCAGAAGAGTTGCATTTGAATTAGTTTCCTTAATCAACTCATCATATTTCTGCGCAATAAAGTCGGCACTTTTTACACTTTCACTCACTTGGTTTTTCAGTTCACTAATCTGTTTCTTTAATTCTAAAAACATACCTTTGATATCCGATGCGTGTATTATCTCCGTGTCCGGTGTTGAAGGTGGAGTCGCTGTGTCATCAGTGTTGGCAGCAGCTGGTAGGGTCATTGTTCCACCGCTTGCGACAACAGGTGCTGACGTTGTCTTCTTGAAGCTACGGCACTGTGGACACCGCCATGACTCCTTAGCTTGTTTTGCCATACCTTTCCACGTACGTATTGTTACTGATGTACATTCATAATGATATTTCCCTTTGCATCCCGTGCAGTATACATAGTCACCATCACTTGGGAGTCCTTCTTGACAGCGGTCGCAAACCATATCCTTGCTATACTTAACTTTTTGCGGAGCACTCAGGTACACGTCTACTTCCTCCGGTGTCTCACTTAATAATAATAATAATAATAATAATAATAATAATAATAATAATAATAATAATAATTGGGATAGACTTATTTTAACCGACCAGATATGTTTGGCCAATCAACCCGATATCATGAGCCACGGGACCTCCATGTTTACGTGGAATCGGAACCACAAGACGTGACATTTCACTTCGAAAACCTCATATGCAATGATCGAAAATTGAATCCGAACCGCCTTGGTGAGAGGATTCATCATGACCTCTGATAAGAAGAAGGTTTCGAGGGAATTGCACATATCATGTACAGTGTGTCTTCCTCCCTGTACACAACACCAAATAAATAAATAAATAAATAAATAAATAAATGTCAGCTGTAAAATTGTGATCTGTAATGAAATTACGATAATAATAATAATAATAATAATAATAACAACAATTAGAAAAAGACCTTCAAGCAATTGCCTTTACAGAGGAAATTTTACAAGTTCAACTCCAGTTCAGAACATTAATTAATAACCATCATTTCTCTGAGAGAATGACTACCAGGACCAAGAAATCATGGACGGAGGAAGACTTTCGGTGCCCAGATGAAGAGATTTTGGGGGAAGAAACAAAAAACATCATTAGCAAAATAAGTTCTAACGCGCTCCACAGATGGCCATAATGATGTAAAAAACAAAAGAATAATAATGATAATAATAATAGCAGTCACGGTAACCGCAATCACTAACGCACTAGCTCGTGCGTCACTGACATCGGGAGAGCGTGGGTTCGAGCCCCACCGTCGTCCTAGATATGGTTTCTCCCCATTCTCAACTCCAGGCAAATGCTGGGACGGTACTTTCTGGCAGACCACGACCGCTTCCTTCCACATTCTTACCCAGTTTCATTCATCTCCATGTTATTTTCATTAACTCCTCGCATATGGTTGACGTCAGGAAAAGCATCTGGTCGTAAAAACCACCCGCCACATATTCTCTCATCGCATCTCAACCCCAACCCAGTTTACAAACAATTATTTCTATTATTATTAGTATTTAAGCGAAAATTCCCCTACAGGAGAGCGATTAAACTTGATAGCATGACGTCATTTGGAGGTGTGTCTCCTCCGCTCCTCCCAAAACCTCTTCATTCTCGCGGAATGATCTTCTTCGTCTCATCCGTCCATTTTTTTCCAGGTTGTCGTAATGATCTAGGTTCAAACTTAACATTCGCAATTTTCGTCTGGCACTCAGTTCGGTCTTCGAAATTTTCTATATTGATTACTTGTAAGTCTCTCTGTATCTCTTTAAGCCATTCTGTGCCACATTTACTCTGATACCGAGTAGTTTCCTTGGCAATCTGGAGGTGGCCATCCTGTGGATGTAAGTGTAAAATTTTCCAATTTCGTCTGTTATCTTATTGGTCTTTTGATAAAGTTCTGTACTAAGTCTCTTCATCCAAGTGCCGTTTCTGTTTATTGCTCCGTAGATCGTCCGGAGAATATTTCGCTCCTGCTTTTCCAGTTCCCTAATCTTGGAATAACCATCGTTTTCTATTGTTTCAGCGGCATATGTTGCTTCTGGAAGATTATTATTATTATTATTAGGCCTCAGATACCGATTGTAAATGTAATGAGTTGGAGCCATTTCGACAATGAACTCTCCATTTTCGACGTTCCGATTTACACTGTCATCTGGTAGTAATAACCAGAACTCTATAAATGGGCGCAAGTCGTTGGAATTTAATTTATTGTGTCTTGTAATATTTACGAGGCGACTTCGGTGGCGTAGTTTGTAGAATGCTGAGCTTCTATGTCCAAGGTCGCGGGTTCAATCCCGGCCGAAGTCATCGGATTTTTAGAAGCGTTAAAATCCCTCAGTATGCTTTCCTTCGGAGGGGAAGTAAGGCCGGCGGTCCTATGTCAGAGATGTATGGCATGAAAAGAAACCTTCCACTAACTACACTTGAGTGAAACAAAAATTTGTAGGTTATGTTTCATTAATGCTCTTAAATTCCAATGTTCGTCACCGGGTGCTGGTTGCGATGTCATTTAGTAGTATCAAAGTTCACAACTAGGTGTCGCGGATGGTAGGACTTGGTAGCGAAAGTAGGAAATACTTGAAATTATTGTCCGCAGTCCTCACTTGAATTAAAAACAGGTAACACACACTAATACAGCCATCACAATTAACACCGGTTATCAGACAGACTCTACACACGCCTAAAGTACACGGGGCTACATGACCGCGTTGTCGCAGCCACTAAACTAAGGAACCAACCAATCTTTTACGAGCCGATTTGGAGTGCTGTGGATTTTTCTAACCTTTCAAATACTCGTCTTCCTCGGTTGGGAACCGAACGAGCCATCTTGGAACCTTGAAGAGCATACTGTACCAGTAGTCCACCCAAGTTAGGTCATCCGCCAGTTATATTAAATAATCTATTGCTAGAAACCAGACAGCAGTTATTCCAGCCCAATGACATGAGAGAGAAGCTGATATTCAGAAATGTGTAAGGCAAGGCTGCAACTTGTCACCAATACTTTTCAATCTATACATTGAATATGCAATGAAAGAAATTGGAAAATAATCGAAGTAGGAGCAAGGATTCAAGGAGAAATAATTTTACTCTGAGATTTGCTGATGACATCGTCTTCTTGGCTGACACGCCTGAGGAGTTGAATGAGTTTTTAAATGGCATGGACTCCGTCTTGAGGAAAGAATTCGTGATGAAAATTAATAAATGTAAAACAACAATATTGGAATACAGTCGAAAGAAATCAGAAAACCCTATGGAAGTCGAATTGGCAGGTGAACAGCTAAAGGAAGTAGGCGACTTGTGTTACTTGGGAAGAAAATAACCAGTGATGGTCGAAGCAAAGAGGATATAAAAACTTGGTTAGCACAGGTAAGAAAAGCATTTCTACAGAAAAGGATTCTGTTGACATCGAATACAGATTTAGGTATTAGGAAGTCATTTTTGAAAGCCTTTGTCTGGAGCGTGTCGCTCTATGGAAGTGAAACTTGGACTATTGGTGCAGCAGAAAAGAAGACAAATGAAGAGTTTGAAATGTGGTGTTACAGGAGAATGATGAAGATCAGATGGGAAGATAGAGTTACGAATGAAGAGGTATTAATAATACTAGTGGGAGGGGAGAGATGTTTCTGGCAACTGCTAATGAAGAGAAGAGATAGGCTGGTAGGACACATACTAATACACCCAGGATTAGCAAACTTATTTATAGATGGAAGGGTCGAGAATAAGAACAGTGGGGGTAGACCAAGGTTAGAATATGTTAAACAGATTGCCTCGGATGTAGGGTATAATAGCTATGTAGAGTTGAAACGATTAGCTCGGGGCAGGGAAGTATGGAAAGCTGCATGAAACCAGTCGAAGGACTGAAGACTCAAACAACAACAACAGTCGTTTTAAAAGCGTACAAACTCTTTAAATTAACACTCATATGAACTGACCAACACAATTAAAGATATGCGACAAAATGTTGAGCAGGTCCTTGAAGGAGTTGTCGACCCTGAACTTTGTGCGAATTGGGTTGGCTATGTGTGGGCTCTCTGCGACACGGCAAATACATTTCGCTAGCAATTTATGTGCGCTTCTCACAGCCAACACGAGAAATACCGCTTAATTAATTTAAATGGCGTTAAAATGTCTTCGAGAAAAATAGCTTGTAAGAGCGATAATCATCTTGGAGTAGATTTCAGTTTAACCTTGAATACATTTCAAATAAAAGAAAACTGAAAGTATAGTGGAACGTCTAACTTGTCGAGAGGCGACTTCGGTGTGGTAGTTGGTAGCATGCTGAACTTCTATGCCCTAGGTTGCGGGTTCGAACCCGGCCGAAGTCGTCGGATGTCATAGATTTAGGCCTATGGCATGATAAAGAACCTTCCACTAATTACACTTGTGTGAAGCTTAATTATAGGTTAGAGTTGACTAACGCTCTTAGGTTCCAACTTTCGTCGCCAGGAGCCAACTGTGTTGGCATCTAGTAACATAGTTCAGAACTAGTTGGTCGTTGATGTTGGCGTTTGGTAGCAAAAGTTGGAACTACTTGAAAATTGAATGTCTGCAGTCCTTACTTCAATTAAAAAACAGATAACACACACTAATAGAGCCATCATAATTAACACCGGTTATCAGGCAGATTCTACACACATCCAAAGTACACGGGCCTACATGACCACGTTGTCGCAGCCCCTAAACTGAGGACCCAACCAACCTGCCGAGGAAATATTATGTAACCATTGCGAACACCACCATTAGAAACCAAAACCAAAAGCGATTTGATCTGGCAGAGTACATGTAGTTGGTGTTGGTTCAACCAAACGAGAGCGAGTCTAGATGGTGTTGCTAACAATCACGTGTAAGCATGGCGCCAAGATTCAGCTCATCGCGGCAACAATGCAAGTCAGCAACGCTTAATTCATCAATGTACACTTTAGGTAGATATTCGTTATAAGCAAACATATAACAGAACATAACATAACATAGCATTATAAAATAACATAACATATAATGTAACATAAAATAACATAACAAGTTGCATAACATTATTATTATTATTTATTTTGCGCATGCGCTTACACATTCTCAGCATTTGCTGGAAAGAAAACATTTACAATCCCAGATACCGTACATATCACAAGGAGCAAATTCTTGGTGACTGCATTGAGTAGTAGCTTCATATTTCCCTCACTGCTTCAGGCCTGATTGCCCAAGAACAGCCTTACTACGCGACACTTAGAAAGTATGACTGTTTTCTGCATCAGTTTGAAAAGGCCTGGGTCTAATTTCAACGCCGTGAGCGATTCCTTTAAGTTGTTGAGAATCACGCCAGTGCTGGAGATAATAATAGGAAAAGTCCTGACTTGTGTCATGTGCCATTGCTTCCTTATCAGTTCTGAAAGTTCTGTGTATTTTGACAGCTTTTCAACATGCTTTGTTAGCATGTTGCCACTGTTTGGGATCGACACATCTATGAAGGTGGTGTGCATCATGCATTTGTCAACAAGAACCAAATCAGGTCTGTTGTGCACAGCTGATTGGTCTGTCAATACAGTACGATCCCAGTACAACGTAAAGCTGTCATTTTCCAGTACACTTTCAGGAGCATATTTGTAGTACGGCACTTTCTCTTGGCTCAGCAGTTGAAGTTGTATAGCCAATTCTTGATGTACTATCTTGGCAACATAATCAAGTCTCTTCCTATATTCTGTCCCTGCAAAATGGCGAGAACCTGATATAATATGATGAACAGTCTCAGATGTTGGGCAACCATATCGGCAATGGTCATCTTGCACAGATGCATCCTTGATTATGAACTTTAGGTAGTGCCTCGTGGGGACAACCTGGTCCTGAATAGCCATCATAAAGCCTTCTGTTTCAGGAATCATCTGCCCAGATATCAACAAAAAGTTCGACGCTAGCTTGTCGACGTGAGTTTGGATGACTTCATTGGGATGTCTTCCGTGTAGTGGCTTGGACAACCAGGCATTGAATCTATCCAAATCACTGCGCACCTGAATTTGAGTCTCTTGCTGACTTAAGAGTAGTGGAGTTGAATCATCTGCTTCTGTGACAGCCTTGTGCAGCATCGAATGGTTCGATACAGAACAGAAGTATTTTCTTAGCTCATAGATCTGTCGAGCTACTTGGTTGTCTATATCAACAATTCCTCTCCCACCCACATGTCTCGATAACAAGACTCGTTCCACAGATGTCCTGGGATGGTGTTTTCGTGATTTGGTCAGTGATGTTCTAATTTTCTGTTCTAAACTTGCAATGTCAGTTTTACTCCACTTGATGACCCCAAACGAGTAACTAAGGATAGGGACAGCATGAGCGTTGATTGCCTTAACCAAGTTTTTACTGTTGAGGCTGGTGTTAGAAACAAGCTTAATTCTCCTCACAAATTCCTTCGTCAGATCTTGTTTCTCTACTGAGTGTTCTATGTGTCTGGCTTGCTTCATTCCCAGATACTTGTAGGTCTCGCTAGTGAGCATTGTTGCAATCTGCTGGCCCTGAGCTGTTTCATATACACTTTCCTGCAGCTTGCCTTTCATAACGTTCAGCGTTTTACATTTCTCCAGCCCGAATTCCATTTTCACATCCTGTGAAAAGGTTTCCACTATCTTCAACAGAAACTCTAGTTGTGCTCTGGTGGCAGCACATAGCTTTAGGTCATCCATAGGAGATGGTTGAGCTTTGCAAGCTCCCTGGAGTTCTTCTTGATACTGAAGCCATATTTTGTTGAATTAAGTTGGTTTGATAGTGGGTTCATCGCCAGACAGAACCATAATGGGCTCAAGGAGTCTCCTTGGAATATTCCCTTGTGGATTGGGATCATACTTGTTGCAATACTGCCATTTGTAGTACTAAGGCACATTACTGTACGCCACGTTGCCATGGCGTGTTCCAGGAAATATATAATCTGAGGATCAATCTTATACACTGACAAAATATGGATCAACCAATCATGGGGCATGGAATCATAGGCCTTCTTGTAGTCAATATATGCCGTGAATAAATTTCTGTTATTGGTAAAGGCCTGGTTAGAAACCACTGAGTCAATGATAAGTATTTCTTTACACCCTTTGGACCCTTTCGTGCATCCTTTTTGTTGTGTTGCTATGATGTTTTTTTTTTTTTCACAGTGAGCAAATATCCTCCTACTAAGACAGGACGTAATGATCTTATACATCGTGGGAAGGCATGTAATTGTACGGTATTTTCCGGGATCTTGCATATTTTGTGGGTCTTTCGGGAGTAGATGTTTAAACCTTATGTAAGGAAATTTGGCATCTTCTGTGGATGAGCAACAACTTCATTCACCAGAGTAGACAGAAGATCGTATACGCACCAGAATTTCTTATACCAGTAATTCTGTATCTGATCTAAACCAGGTGCTTTCCAGTTAGGAAGACCTTTAATGATGGAAGAAATTTCAGTGGATTTTATTGGATCATATTGCATCGGATTAAATTCTTTAGAGATGTTTGTTACTTCCTGAACCCAATGGGAGTCTGAGTTAAAATTGGTGGCTTGGGATAGTTGATTGCTCCAAAACTCTTCATTTCTTATCTTGTTGGATAAGGAGCATTTAAGGATACATGGTTTTCGCTCAGTGCTCTGTAGAATTTCTTCTCGCCTTTGACAAATAAGTTGCTGTCCTGTCTCCGTTTCCTACTAGCTCTGTATCTGGAAGGTCTGTTCGCTACCAACGTAAGTTTCTGTTTGAGTGTATCTAAACACTGTTCGGCTTTTGTGTTTGGATCATCTCGGTCGGTGTGGATTTTGGACTGCCTCATTATTGCCTTACAGAGTCTCACCAGTCTTCTTGTGTGCATTCCTCTGATAAACTCAGTCAAACGGCCAATATCTGTTCGCAATTTGTCGATATTGCCTATCAGACGTCTCTCCCACTTAGGAGTAACAGGAGCACATTTCTTATTGCAGGAATTATTCCTTTCTCTCTGTTGGAGGCCCATAGTTATGATAACTGTGACGGCTCCACAGTACAGAACAGTGTGAAGAGATTCTATGTCATTCACATCTATCAGGTGTTTGGGTAGGATAGCTTGATTCATGATATTTAAAATTTTTGACACCTTCCTAGACGAATTTACTCGAGGCAAGGCAGGTCTAAGCATTAGGTCTGTTCCATTGAACTGAGTCATTGCCGTCATCATTTCATCTGCTAAGTTCTTGGTATGTGACTCATCTTCATGATGTGTATCCGGCTGTTTGCCACTGACTGGCTCGTTGTGTTCTTCTTGATGTTGTTCCTGCTCATGGAGCTCTTGTGCTAATTCACTCTCCAGATTAGTTCCTTGATCACAATCAAACACTCTTCTGACCTCCTGCTTGATTGTATTCAGTCTTGCTTCTGGCACTAAATTATTACGGACTATCGCCCTATATTGGTCCGTTCAGTCACACGGAGTTCGGGGTATGCTTCATGGAACTCATTGAATAATTTCTGCCTGCATCCAGTTAGTTCTGTTCCAATGCGAGTCACCTTATAATAAATGCGCATTATGGTCTCGTTCATTACGATTTACCATTTTAAGCGCTTTCTCGGCAGGCCTGCTTGGGCGAGTGCCGGAAGTGGTTCTGGCACAGCACTTTCAGCAGGCAAAGCACTTGACTTTGGTTGGCTTTGTTGTAGTTGTTCTTGTGCGACAGGAGCTCTAGACATGCCCTGACGAACCTCAGGCAGCGGCCTTTCATTAATTTTTACATTTATTTTCTCCATATTATGGGTGGGTGCGTTTTTAACCAACAGCCAGGTGTTCATGTTCAGCCGCTCCTAACATGGAGAACAGAAGCTGTTTGCAGCCACCCGCTACGGATCAGACACTGCAGTTAAGGTTTGTTATTATTATTTTTATTATTATTATTATTATTTATTTATTTATTTACATTGTTTAGACCCAAAGGATCACATTAAGCAAATTATGTTCTGGTGCTGTTCTTCTTGTTCTTCCAGAATACCTTCATCATATCACTGTGTCGGACTCGACGTTCCTCCGTCCATCCTTTCCCTGGTCTCCTTGGTCGATCTTCATGTGTGACTTCCCAACTGTGGATCTTATGTCGGAATGTCATTCGATCGTCTATGTCTATTGGTATGATGTTGGCACTTTCGAAATCAATTTTGACTTGGGTAACCCAGACTGTTGTCACTTTAAGTTTTCGTAAGTAAGACAATATTCTCTTTGTTAGCCTGTCGTCATTCAGTCTCATAATTTGGCCGTAGAATCTCAGTCGTCACTTGCGGAAATCTGACTCGATGTTAAAGTATCTCTCTGTGATTGGGTGTGATTGCAGACGATATCCATCATCTGTGAGTTTAGGGCCCATTATTTTACGGATAATTTTTCTCTCAGCCTTCTTGATGTTCTCAAGATCCCCTTTGTAGTTGAGGTTTAGTGTCTCGCTGGCATAAAGTGTCTCAGGTTTGATGACAGTCGTGTAGTTTTGAATTTTGGTGTTGATGCTCATGCATTTCTTGTTGTAAATATTTTCGATTTTTCCGTATGATTTCCGCAATTTAAGTTCACGAGATTTTTGCGCCACTCTTTCCATACCTGTGGGTTCAATAATTTCACCCAAATACTTGAATTGATTAACCCTGTTTATCATACCGTACTCTGTGAGTAAATTTTGTGCTTGAATGTGTTTTGTCGATATAAACTCGGTCTTTGTGAAGGAAATTTGTAGTCCGACCTATTCAGCACACTCATTTAAGACCTCAATCTGAAGAATTGCCGTTCGTTCATCTGCGGAGAGGATTGCAAGATCATCCGCGAAAGCGAAGCATGTCACGTCGATATTATCCGTTTGCCTTCCTAGCATGACGGGATACCAGGTATTCCGACACCTCAGTTCATTTCTCCATTCTTTCATGACCTTCTCTAGGACGATATTAAAGAGTAGAGGGGAGATCCCATCACCCTGCCGTACACCTGTCCCGATGAGGAAAGGTTCAGATACTTCACCAAGGAACTTGACTTTGGAAGTTGTTTCAGATAGGGTCTGTTGGATGAGGCGTCGTGTTTTCGGGTCGAGCGTGTATTCTTCGAGTATATTAAAGAGGGATAGGCGGTCGACAGAGTCATAAGCTTTCTGAAAATCGACGAATTCGCAGATGGTTGGGAGATTTCGTAAAGCTCGAAGTTTCAGTGTGGACTTGAGGTTGAAAATTTGTTCAGTACTTGATCTGTTTGGTCTGAACCCTGCCTGGTATTCACCAATGAAAGGCTCGAGCTGTTCTTGTGTGCGTTGTAGGAGGCAAGCAGAGAAGACTTTGTAAGGTACAGAAAGGAGGGATATCCCTCTATAGTTATTCACATCCAATCATTCTCCTTTTTTGTAGAGTGGGTGAATGAGTGCGCATTTCCAATCATCTGGGAGTTTTTCACTTCGCCAGACTTCTTGGATGATCTGTGTAATTTCCTGCAGTGATCGTGGTCCAAGATTTTTCAGCAGTTCCGCGACAATTCCGTCTTCTCCTGCTGTCTTTCCATTCTTGAGTTTTTTGATATGGCGAGTGATTTCTTCTTGTGTTGGTGGATCAGCGTCTGGCTTGACGTGTTCTGGGGTCGTATGCAAGAAACGTTCAGGTGGTTCGGGACAGATAAGGAGCCCAGAAAAGTAGCGTGCAAGTTCATCGCAATTTTCACGAATAGTAAGTGCCAGTTTTCCATCCTGTTTCCTAAAGGTTAAATTTGGCGGTGCATAACCCTTAATATTATTCGCGAAGGTCCTGTAGAAATTCCGACTATGGGAGTTTCTGAAATCATTCTCCATGGACTTAAGTTGCTCAGTGATATAATCACGCTTGACTTTCCTGATAGTCTTGTTTGTCTGTTTGCGGATGTCGAGGAAGTGTCCCAGGGTTCCTGGTGATCTACTGCTGTTGTATTTTTGGAATGCGATTCGGCAATTGGCAATGGCTTGATCACACTCAGAATTCCACCATGGATGTTTTGTCTTTCTTTTTAGCGGGATCAGTGCTTTAGCTTGTCCGATAATTTTGCTACGAAAGTCGTTCCAGTTATTCGCCGGTTCCTTTTCCCATTCCTCTACAATATTTGTTTCTTGAATCATCATTATTATTATTATTATTATTATTATTATTAGGCTATCATTCGTGTTACTAGTATGGCAGTCTTTCAAGGTACGGTTATATAAATCTTCGCTGTAAACCAATATTTAAGCTTAATCATATTTCATGAGTTCTTTGGTGACTGTACAGTCCAATCCGAGAACCACAGTCTCTTCCAAAATATTGTCACACAAGCTCTTGAGCAGCCAATGGATCTTGGGGATTGATCATTCTGCGATTCATGCGTTTTTATCTGGCATTCATTTTTTAGCCTAAAACCTTCTTCTCTCTTGTTCGAAGAGCATGTGGCTTTGATGGACATATAACATAACATGTAACAAAACTTAACATATAATATAACATACATAACATATAACATATACCATAATATAAAATCACATTACATTGCATGACAAAACATATAACCTAACATATAACATGTAACATAACATAACATATAACATAATATAACATATAATATAACATAACATAACATAACGTGTAACATATCATAAGAAGACGCAGTTGTACCATAAGTTTCTTGCAGATAAAAATCCATCTCGCTGGAATGCCTATAAAGTAGCCCGTAGTGAGGCGAAGAAAGTTGTTGCCTCAACAAAAGCAGAGCGATATGCAGACCTCTCAAGAAACTTGATACGCGTGAGGGCGAGCGTGACATTTATCGGATAGTCAAATCGAGGCATCGAAAAACGGAAGACATCCAACATTCCTATGGCATCAACAATGAAGTGGGTGAGTTGCTAGTAGACTGGGAGAAAGCAAGGGAACGCTGGCGGAACTACTTCGAGAATATTTCGACTGAAGAATTTCCCCATCCACCAATCCCAACCACCTGTGCTGTTGAATGACCAATTAAGGAGATCGACATTGCCGAAGTTGAGGCTGCTCTGAAGGAGATGAAGCCTGGCAAAGCCACCGGCCCCGATGATCTTCCAGCAGAGTTATGGTGCTCTAAGGAGTGGGTTGCTGCAGGATGGTTAACACAATTCTTCAATCGGATTACCAAAGAAGGTCGAATACCAATAGATTGTCGATGGAGTATCACAGTACCAATCTTCAAAAAGAAGGGAAGCCCTGCCGAATGTTCAAATTACCGCCCGATCAGACTTCTGTGCCACGCAATGAAAGTTTTCGAGCGTACCCTTGACAAAAGAATTCGTTCGATGGCCAAAATCACAAGGAACCAAGCAGGCTTTGTGAAAAACTGCGGCACAACAGATGCAATCTTCGCTGTACGGCAACTGGTTGAGAAATACTCCGAAAGAAATAAACCTTTGCATCTCGCTTTCCTCGACCTTGAGAAGGCTTTTGATCGGGTGCCACATGACCTAATCTGGTTAGCGCTCCGTCAACACGACATCCCAGAACACCTTTTAAATGGGTGCAGCTGCTTTACGTAGAACCAAGGAGCTATGTCCTAGCTGCCGCGGGAGTGTCTAATGACTTCCGCATCACCGTAGGTGTCCACCAGGGCTCCGCCTTATCACCACTGCTGTTCATTCTTGTGATGGACACTGTAACGTCAGACCTGCACCAGCCGCTACCATGGACACTTCTCTATCCAGATGACGTCATGTTGGCTGCTGAGAGGAAGCTTGATCTCCAACGTCAAACACAAGAGTGGTACAATCGACTTGCGCAATATGGTCTGCGCCTCAACAAGAAGAAGACAGAATACATGACATCCGATACACAAGAAGTGGGCACCATTACTGTTGACAGAGAAGATTTACCACGTGTAGCGAAATTTAAGTATCTTGGTTCCACTATCTCTGATAATGGGTGACTTACTGACGAGGTCAACACAAGGATACACGCAGCCTGGACGAAGTGGCGAATGACAACTGGCGTCACCTGTGACCGTAGGATGAATGACCATCTGAAATCTAAGATCTACCTGACTGTTATTAGTCCTGTCGCTCTCTACGGCACGGAGTGCTGGCCATCTACTAAGAAAGCAGAACGTCACCTATGTGTCATGGAGACGAAGATGCTTATATGGTCAGCAGGTTTCACTAGGCTGGATCATATTTCAAATGATGCCATCAGAAATCGGTTTGGTGTTGCCCCAATCGGGAAAAAAATGCAGGAAAACCGTCTGAGATGGTTTGGACATGTGCTGCGCGCAGAGGGCGACACAATGACAAAAGCAGCTTACACTGGATGTGGCTGGAAAGAAGCCCAGAGGGCGACCAAGGCAACGGTCGGCCGATACACTGCACAATGATCTAAAGGCTGTAAATCTTCATCCAGACATGGCCCATGACCGACGGAAATGGAGACTACGATCCCACATAGCGGACCCTGCCACAAGGTGGGACAAACGCTAAAGAAAAGAAGAAGAAGATATAACATATCAAATAACGTAACATAACATAACATAACATATTAACATACAACATAACATATAACATAACATTATATGACATGTTTACAGCATCTCAAAGTTAAGGTTTGTCTGAAGAAGGTAAAACAACATTTTCAGTAAAGAGCATACTTTCTATTAAATGTATCCTTATCTTGGAGTAGAATTGGATGTTCTGGTGATGAACGTTAAGAGTTGTAAGACTACCCCTTTAATTTGTTTCGTTGTAATTCTGCTCTTGCACCCAGAGGAGTTGATTCTACGAGTAAGATTAGAAAAGTACGTCCATCCACCATCTTGAACGTATGGTGTCATTGGTCTTGTTCCTTCTGCAGAGAAATCCTCTATACTACATGCTGCGTTTCGTTCACTGTGGGTGGGATAATCTTTTGACTAATGCAAGTATATGATAGTCATCTCTTATCAAGATATACTGGCTGCGTGGCTCAGCTGTAGCGTTCTCGCCTGATGTGCCCACGATTGCGGGATCGAATCCTGGTGCAGTCAGCTGGCATTTGAGGGTGGGCAAATATGAGGGAGCTGTGTCAGTGGATGTACTGGCACGTTAAAGATACCTTTTAGGGCAAAATTCCGGTACCGCGGCATTTCTAAAAGCCAGAGTAGTTGAAAGGGACGTACAAACCAATAACATTATTATGTCAAGATTCGTCTTAATTACGCAGGCATTGTATATTCTTAGTTGTCGATATTTTTGTTCTAATATTTCGCCCAGCCGCCATCTTGTATGAAGTGTGTTGTGTTGGCCATACAAGGCTGGATATATTGTCTATCTGTACACATAGTTTCCTCATTGTAACTGTATATTTTATAATTTTATGACGGCTGACGCGTGAAATATTCAATCTTATATAATCTTCAAATTGATAATAGAGGATCCCGAATGTCGAGTAATCTGTGCTTTGATTCATTGGATGATATGTTATGTATTATAATGCTTGCATGATTCGCGCGGCCGCCATCTTATTCAGCTAATGACATTATAGTTTAGGCTTAAGACGCTTCTCACATGGTGGTTTGGTTCTACAACATTTGCTAGAGATCTGAGGATTAGTTTAGTTGTAATTCGACTTAAACTTTGAACATTCAGATGGCCGCCATTTTGTGTTCGGTACGATGGTGGCAACATAAAACATCACACTAAGATTCCCTTTACTCGTGCTGCCTCTGTATCATATTTGGTTCAATTCGCTTCCATCGTTTAGGAATTTATAGAGGAGACAGACGGACACACGGATATTTACTGTCGACCAAAATATTATGTGTACTCGAGTTTGAAGGTTGATTGTTAAGTAACCAATAGACCTACATCAAATCCAATAAGATCATCATTTTCGTCGTTCTATTTTACGTTAGTTCATGTAGGTTTGGAATTTTTAATTTATATTTTAATATTTTTTATTGCAGTTCGAACACAAAAAGTACCTGTTTTTATGCGTGTTTCAACCATGCGTCACATTTAAGAATTATTATCTCACAAACCCGTCATCAGACCGAATCCAAACTTTAACACAATATACATTGGAATGTTGTATAACTGTTTTAATAATTCCAAAATGCTGTGTGACCAAGAAACAAAGTTGTTATCATTTTTGTAAGGTAACTTTTTCTCGGCTCGGGGTGGTTGGAAAATGTAGTTCATGATCGCTATGTAATCCTTATACATCAAAAAGGTATGCTGTATGATTGTGAAATACGTAAATTAATTCACTTATTTTATATCAGTTTCTATTTTTACGGGGAATTAGGACATGGTTCACCAGTTAGCCGCTCCGGTGAAAGCTGTACAGCGTTGCCAAGATGGGCTCCATCACGCGTCATTGCGCGCCTCGCTCGGAAGTGATGGGCTCCATATCAGCAACGCTGTACAGCATTTCCCAGAGCGGCTAGCTGGTGAACCATGTCTTAATTCCCCGTACAAATACAAACCGAAATAAAATAAGTTAATTAATTTACGTATTTCACAGTCATACAGCATAACTTGTTGATGTATAATGATTACAACGCGACCATGAACTACATTTTCCAACGACCCCGAGCCGAGAAAAAGTTACCGTACAAAAATGATAGCAACTTTCGTTCTTGAACACACAAAATTTTGAAATTAATAATCCAGTTATACAACATTCCATTGTACATTGTGTTAAAATTTGGATTCGATCTGATGACGGGTTTGTGAGATAATAATTCTTAAATATGACGCATGGTTGAAACACGCTTAAAACGCGCAATTTTTGTGTTTCAACTGCGATATAAAATATTATAATATAAATTAAAAATTCCACACCTACATGAACTAACGTAAAATAGAACGACGAAAATGATGATTTTATTGGATTTTATGTAGGTCTATTGGTTACTTCACAAACAACCTTCAAACTCGAGTGCACATCATATTTTGGTCGACTGTAGCTCGTGTAGATCTCACTAGTCTACTTTATTAGACTACTTTTCACATTTTGCAAAAATTAGGAAAAAGTAGACTTATGAGATCGGGCAAATGTGTGTCTGTCTGTCTGTCTGTCTGTCCTTCTGTCTGTCTGTCTGGCTGTGTGTGTGTCCCCCCTATCAACTCCTAAACGGCTGGAACAATCGAAACAAAATTTGGTAGGAGTAAATATCTATACCTGAATAGCTCACGGCCATATTTGAAAATGATGTCAGTGCTATCAACTGCTGAAAAATCGCAATTGAAATTTGAGCTCCATGTTGGATATCTTGGAAGATATGAATGGGAGCTATTTCAAAATTGGCACACGTATAGATAATAATATTGCAGTTTAATTTCCAGGAGGTCATACATAGCAGTGTTGCCAAAATGTTTATAAGCTTGCTGATAGGTCCAATTTTTAAATGCATATAGCTTCTATACTATCAAATGGAATTCAACCCAATTTCGTATGTACTATGTGTACATATACAGATATGAATGAGCATATTCTTAAGAGCCACCAGGGCTGCCAACTGTTATTAAATGCACTCCCTATTGTTTTTATCTAAATACCAATATATCAGAAAGTATGCAAGCAGACAGCTTTAAACTATGCACACGCATAGTACCTGACATTCTATATTAATTTGGAGTAACATATATACGTCAGTGCTACCAACATGATTCTAAGCCTGCTGAGAGGTCCAACTTTAAATACACGTAACTTCTATACTATCATTTGGATTTCAACCAAATTTCGTGTGTGTTATGTGTACCATAACAGATATGACTATGCGTGTATTTAGGAGCAACCAGGGCAGCCAACTGTTAATAAATACCGTCTCTATTTTTGTTACCCTAATATCAATATATCAGAAAGTATGCAAGCCATTAGCTCTAAACTTTGCGCACGTATAGTACCTGGCATTCTAGATTAATTTGGGGTAACTAATATAGGCCTACGCCAGAGCTGCCAACATGATTCTAAGCCTGCTGATAGGTCCAATTTTAAATGCATGTAACTTCTCTACTAACTAATGGATTTCATTCTAAATTGACATAACAATAGATCATATTATTTCAGATTATTTCTGACCAATACATATATGTCATTGATGCCAACATGATTTTACGCGCGTTGTTATATGCAACGTTTAACTGCATGGAACGTCCATGCTATCCATTGGACTTCAACCAAATTTTGTATTCTGTACCTTAAGAGATGGAACTAAGAATATACTCAATCATCAGGGCTGCCAACTGTAGTTCTCTATTAGACTACATTATGCCAGGTATACAGTATTTCGAACTAATTAGAAATTTCGATATTACCAACTTAATTTCTTCATTATTCTAGATAGATCCATTTAGATTAATCATTGGCATGAATCTTAAATTTTAAGAAAAGAAGGCTCTCTAGTTCGTCACGAAACTTCTTGTTTTTGTTTTATGTTTTTGTTAGAAATTTGGAAAGTAAGCGAAACATGTGGACGTATCTTAGCACATTACGTGATCGAGAAACTAATGAATACTACTGCTGAATGCAGAAATAGTGTAGCTATCACCTAATGTGATTTAATTTGATGGTTGGTTGGTTGGTTGGTTCCTCAGTTTTGGGACTGCGTCAACACGGTCAGGTATCCAAGTTTACTTTGGGTGTGCGTAGAATCTGTCTGATAACCGGTGTTAGTTGTGATGGCTGTGTTAGTGTGTGTTATCTGTAAATCAGGTAAGGACTGCAAACGATCAATTTTCAAGAAATTCCTACGTTTGCTACCAAATGCTACCATCAACAACACCTAGCTGTGAACTTGGCTACTAGATGCCACCGCAACCGTAAACTGTTGGAACTTAATAGAGCGTTAATCAAATCGAACCTAGAAATTTAGCTTTACACAATTGTAGTAAGTGGACGGTTCTTTTACATACCATAAGTGTATGACATGGGACCGCCGCCTCTACTTCCCCTCCAAAGGAAGGCATACTGAGGGATTTTTAACGGTCTTAAAAAGCCACGAGTTTGGCCGGGTTTGAACCCCCGATCTTGGGCATAGAAGCTCAGCATGCTACTAACTACGCCACCGAAGCGTCGATTTAATTTGAAATCGATCAACTAGTTCTTCTTCTATTAAAGTCGAAACTCAGGTATCCATAGCTTTGAATCTGACCTGGCAAGTGTAACTCTACTTTTCTTATTTTCGGGGTTGTGGTCGTTAAAACACATTCGGGATACTTTAATTTCACAGCTGATAGAACAAACACTCCTCATACCTGCTATATGTGCTAAACATTCATCTCTCATCTATTCATGACTCTTTTCTCCATCAATCTAAAATATAGAATAACCTGCTTTCTTCCCAAGTGGCACAAGTATTCATTTAATTTCTTATGTAATTCTCTTTCTTTAATATCTCTTCATATATCATTCTTTTCACATCGAATTCCCAAACATATCTCACATAGCAAATATTTTCCATTAACAAAGAGAGTAAGAACAACCAACATTTTCGACATCACTTTTCTCCAATAAGCCTACTAATCTTCTTCAGTACCATCTTTCACATCTACCATTTCCGTTGCCCCAGTAAACCAATTTTCAGACATAACAGCTCTAACACTATCATATACAGTCACAGAGATAAAAGATGAAACAACACACCATAAAAAAGAAATATCCGTATAGATATGGAACTGAAATGAGCATGGCCCCCTCCTATCACACTGCTGGACCATCACAATGAATTCCTTGGCTCAGGCACTAAACTCCTTGCAATGGTCCACCAGCAAAGGGTGGCCATGCTTCTAACCTTAACCTATAAAATAAACAGTGACAATGGAAAGGAATGGCTAATTAAGCCAATACGTCGCCAGCTAGCGCTGCGTGATTATGTGTTTTATTTTATGGCCGATGTTGGTCGAACAAGTACAGGACAGTATACTGGGGATACACGCCCTAGTCGGCGAACAATGGACATACACATGTTACACGCTTACGACTCGTCAGCACATCGAAGCTAGGACATACCGGCTGGAGAGAAAAGAAAGGAACGATAAACTGAATAGTATAGTACAGGACAATCTGACAAGGTACCATGTTGTTTCATGGTGCAGTGATTTGCCGCAGGAGCGCGTACGGTGTACTACAGCTAGGGGCTTGCGAAACCTGAGTCATTTACCCCGTGCATCTTGATTGCGTGTTATGGAATCTGTCTGATAACCTGTGCCATTATAATAATAATAATATCGTATGGCCTCGGATGCCGGGTGCAAGCTTTGTTAATTGACACCCAGAGGGCAGCTTGCATGTCGAATTTCGTCGTTCCTTTGAACGCTATGAAAGTCAAGGAGGTTAGATATCTAAGCTCCTTGACACTACAGCGCTTTCTAGTAGAGAATGGAGGAACTTTGTGTTGGCGGAAAATCCCGAGATTTATTTTTGCCATTGAACACGGCCTACTGAATTTAAGTGGGTTCTTTAACATGCCAACAACGTATGACACCCATGTCATGATTTTTGTCGCCTTTGAAAAATTACTTACCACGGCCAGGGGCGAACCTGCAATCTTGGGGTTGGTAATCCGATACGTTAACCACTCACCCACCGTGGCAAGCATTGTGAAGGCAATAATGTGTGTATTTGCAAGTGAGCCTAGGATTGGATAGGGGTCAACCGTGGCTCGTGGCCATATGTTTGGGGAAACCACGGGAAAACGTTTCTAGAATGCCTGACGTTAAAATCGAACCCACCACTTTCAGTCCCACCTAGTGATGCTGCGTTGACCCGTTTCAGCCATCAAACCAGATTTGTTTAGCCTACATATCTCAGATTTGCAAAAATGAGGAAAAAGTAGACTTATGAGATCGATCCGGGAAAATGTGTGTCTGTCTGTCCTTCTGTATGTCTGTCTGTGTGTGTGTCCCCCATATCAACTCCTAAACATCTGCAACTATCGATACCAAATTTGGTAAGAGTAAAGATATATACCTGAATATCTCACGGTCATATTTGAAATTTACGTAATTGCTACCAACTGATGAAAAAGCACAATTGTAATTTGAGTTCTATCTTGGATATCTCAGAAGTTATGCATGCGAATTATTCCAAAATTGGCACACATATAGATAATAACATTCTAGATTAATTTTCAGAAGTCCATACATGCCAGTGTTGCCAACATGCTTCTAAGCCTGCCGATAGGTCCAATTTCTATATGCATTTCACGCGCACTGATAAATCCAATATCCAACAGCATGTAACGTCCATACTATCCATTAGACTTCAACCAAATTTTGTATTTGCATTCTATACCTTAAGATATGGAACTAAGAATATATTCAGAGTCACCACGGCTGCCAACTGTAGTGATTTACTCTAATAGGCTACACTATTTCGGGTGTATTTCAAACTGCAGTAATTAGAAATGTTAGTATTACCAACTTGATTTCGTTATTATTCTAGATAGCTCAATATACAGTAGATTGGTATGAATCTTAAAATTTTAGAAAAGTAGGCTCTTAGGTTTGTCACGGATCTAGTTGGTTTTTTTTTGCCAGAGCCGGGAATCGAACCCTGATCTTAGGTCAGGAAGCCAATTTGTTAAATATTACACCACGTAGAGAATCCCTGAATTTCAAAACTAATATATTTCGTTTGGTAAGACCGTCTCGTTATGCAGTGGCTAGTCACGGGTTTGACTCCCACCTCAGCCATCCTAGAAGTGATTTTCCGTGGTTTCCCCACTTCTACTCCAGACAAACGTTCCTAACTTACGGTCATGACCGCCTCAATCTGACCTCAATTACAAATATAAACACACATATATGCTCTATTACATACACCACAATAACACAAGTTATCAGATAGAATTGCACGGAGGATGCCCAAACCCCTCAAATGAAACAATAACAAGTGTTATTGAAGGCGGTACTCGACCATTGCTATAACTAGAGCCCTGCGTGGTTAAACAAAACGTTATCCGAATCCGCCCCGCATCTGCCCCGCATCTGCACGACTGTTATCCGCATCTACTGGCATTACTATAATATTTTATAATTTTAAATGATCTTGTCGACTTCGTCATTACGCTGGGGTCTGGCGTTACGTTACGGTGACGGGACGAAATGTACCCAGATGCACTGAGATGTGTGACGTCATAGTATCGCTTGGTGCATGTGTTCCCCGACAATCTCTACTTCGTTAGTATAAGACAAAAATTCCCGATTCTTGGATGTCACGGGTCATCTCGAGAACCACTGGATGGATTTTGATGCGGTTTTCACCATTCTGTAAAGGATATCTCGAGGAAAGATTCTGTAGAAAATAATTTATGTACGATCAAAGGAAGCCAAGCAGTAACGATTTAAGTTAAAAGGCGAAAACAAACTTGGCGTCGGTGCGCTTCGTAAGCCTACGCTGGGCAACCCGTTAAAAATATCAATATATTATGAGCGTAAGAATTGGTCAGCATGAAAAGTTCTACAAAAAAGTCCACGAGAGCATATCTCTATCTTCAATACATCGCCAACTATAAGTGTTTTTAGACTGGATGGAAGGCGTACGTCCCCGCGCGCTCTGGTGAGCGTGCGGCATCCTGCGCGCTTGACCTTGCTTTGCCCTTGGTTTGCACTTGCCGTTCGCGAGTAATTTGAAACAAGATAAGCAAGGTAAGTATTATGCAGATAATTTTCTAGCATGTCCAGCCTTTCTAACATTTTTCAGCATTTGTAGCAATAAAATGATACAAAGTCTAGTCTTTCAGACTGACTGTCACTTTTTAATTAGATAAAGCATAACGCATTAAAGCAACACATTTACACATTTGAGGAGAAAGTCGTTCCTTTAGGCTTTGGATGTCAAGTGCTATGTTTAAAATGAATGTTATACAGCCAGAATTGCAACCATTTTCAGTTCTTGATGACATAATTTGAATGAGATTAGCTTCAATAATCATCTTATATTTGTCATGTAAAAACAAAACGGAAAAATATGTAATCTCATAAACATCCGGGTCCTAGATTTGATATTCAACAAGTTCAGATTGTATTCTAAAAACTATCCACAAATATACTCCAAACGTTATCCGCAGCTTATCCACTATCCGCACAGCCATGCAAACTATATCCGCATGGTGAAGAATGTTGCGGATGTCCACGGGAAAATCCGCAAAGGGCTTTAGCTATAACCTATTCATAGGAGCAACGATACCATCGCATCGTAAAGAACCAAAATCAGCTGCTAGTCCTAGTTCATTGCGCGAAGTTTGGTCAAAATTGATTCAATAATTTATTATTTAAGATTGTCTGTAAAGTTATAACTAGGGCCCGGATGTTGATGAAATCTCATCTTTCTACTGAGCTGTCTAAAACAATGCTGAAACTCCGGACGGGCCACCCCGTCTTCAAATATGTCGTTTTATTTTACATCTTTTTGCATTTCTTTTCTTTTGTGCTATATTTCCATTTTAAGAACATTTTTTAAGGTAGGTAGATTCTTTTGGTCTTACTTTAGAGAAATCAGCCTTTTGAGGTAATTTTTTCCAATTTAGTCAATTCACAGCTTTATATGAGGGAGTTACGTCTCTCAGAGTTAAGAAGAATCTAGTAGCTGATACAAGATAATTTAAAATATTGAAATATTGATTCCATTTCCTTAATAAACCGGGGAAGCTAGTCCTAGCAAGAATCGTGGCGAAAATGCTGCGGGTATTGCATCAAAACTGAAACAAGTTCTGGGCAAAACACCCGGTATAAAACATTCTTGAAAATCTCAGACATTCTTTCTGATGAAAACTACTGCATGGATGGGATTGAGGAGGATTTAGCAACAAACGACCTTCCTCACTTCAAGTACTACGCTCCGATCACATCAGTTGATGTTGAACGCGGCTTTTCGGGATATAAAACTTGTTGGCTGATAACCGCAGATCATTTGACAACATCAGAATGACATGTGTAGTGCAATGCAACTCAGACTTAAGTGAACATAAACCTTTTGTTAAGTGCTAGAAATCTATTTTGATTGACTTTTCAGTTAGAGCTTAATAAGATCATTTTCTCCATATTTTTCGAATTTTAGGCCATTTATTACAGTCAGTTTTGAAAATTTTAAGTGCATTTTTAAACTTTTTTACGGTATCAACATCCTGGCCCTAGTTATAACAAACTGTTGCCAAGTGACCTGTTCGCATTTTATTCTTCACTCCGTGCTGAGTGGATTGAATAAGACGGATGACAGACGATAAAAGAGGCCTTGTGGTATGAGCGACTACCAGGCATACGCCACGCCACAACAACTTCCTACACCAGCTGGCAAGTCGATACTGCAATTATGCCACTAATCAGTAGTAACAATCATTATTTTACACTAAGTATCGAGTAGACTAGTATCAAGGCCAATGCCATATTTAGACCGCACTGGCTGGCATCGTAAGACAAACTGCGATTAACAAGGTATTTAAAGATAAATCATTTTTGTGCACAGAACCGGTTTAAACATGCATAAAGGAGAAGAAAACATAGTTTTACCGCGTCATTGATTCATGTGTTCAAGCCTCTAATTGATGGTATTGAGAATATTTCAAATGCATGTTAATTAAACGGACTGGAGGACCAAGGCCTGCTCAGCTGCTGACTGCGCTCAGTTGCATTTGTTTGTGGTACAGTTTGTGCGACTTGGAACAGTTACCATGGTAATGCAACATATTCTCCGTATTGGTTTATAGCTTCCTCTTAAAAATAATGCAACTACGAGGGCAGATCAAAAGTAATTTGCACTTCCCAGTTATGGCCATTTATTACACCACCTATACAACAGCAACACGCCTATAACGACATACAATGTAACGTCACTTTTCAACATAGTTTCCGAGAGACTCCAAACATTTCTACGAACGCACAACGAACTTGTCGATGTCGGATGCGTAGAAAGTTCCTCCAGCGTTCTGCAACCACACGGAGACAGCGGCCTTCACCTCCTCATATCGGTCTGGAAACGTCGACCACCGGGCTCCGTTTTGAGCTTACCGAACAGGTGAAAGTCACATGGCGCTAGGTCGGGACAGTAGGGTGGATGTTGCCAGACCTCCCACTTGAAACGCTGCAGCAGTTCGCTCGTTTGGCGGGCCTTGTGAGGTGTTGCGATATCGGACAACAAAATCACACCGGCGCTCGATTTCCCCCGGCGCTTCTCTTTAATCTCTTTACGCAACCGGTGCCTGCCTTCGCGATATTCGTCCGTGATATCCGTGCGTCCGGCTTCGAATTGCTTACTCCATTTTACGATCCCTTGCCGGGAAATGTCCCACTCCCCATACACAGCACTAATTTCACGATGAATGCCCGTGCAATTCTTCCTTTTAGCCCATAGGTATAGGATTGTCGCACGCACCTCATATTTGGAGTGAACGTCCAGTTGACGTGCCATTAAATTTGGCCGCAATTCACACAATACAAGACGAGACACCACAGCGACTTGCCTAACAGATGTGTGGGCAGTGTCTGTCCCTTTCTCCGCTGTGCCCACCTTTGCGACACACTGCGCGCTGCTGTAGTGCGTTAGTGCATCTAACTTTGTGATCCACCTTCGTATCATTAAAATTCATAGAACATAATATTTAATTTTACATGTTTCATACCTTCGATATGATCTTCTTCAGCTTGTATATAATTTAAAATATATTCTAACTAGCAACCCGCCCCGGCTTCGCCCGGGAGCAGTTATAAATGCATTACGTGATAAGCGCTTTTATTTTCGATGTCAATGAACTATGACCTATATCCGTTTTACGTCTCGGCATTATGGATTAAAATCACTGACTGGACTGTTAATTATATTATCATCGAGAAGCATGTGCAACGTATTCATGTCAGACGTAATTTAAGAATGGCGAGGTGCATGAAACACAAATCTCCCTTCCGTCCAATCTTAACTTGAGTGTGTATTTTGCGGAACGAAAAGTTCACAGGAGAATTGAAGAAAATCTGAGTTGCACTTCCAGGGAAACTCCAAACACAACCACTCTTCTCTTAAGTCTTACTCCACATGACTCGACAGTTTGCCGCTGGCTGTATCTGGGGCAATAGGCTCTCCCGCTAGCTAGGCTGTAACTGGGGTGAAAGGCTTGCCTTTAGCTAGCTCGTACACTGTCGCCTCAGAAATTGAATGGAGATTGTTGGAAGAAACGAAAACGTAAAAACACTTATAGTGGGCGATTCATTGAAGATAGAGATATGCTCTCGTGGACATTTCAGTAGAACGTTTCATGTGGAACAATTCTTACACTCGTAGTATATTTATATTTTTAACGTTTTGCCCACGTAAGCTTAAAAAGGGCACGGGGACACACACACACTCACACACACGGACAAAAGATGATCTGATAAGCCTAATTTTTCATAAATGAAACAATGAAACACTATAATTATTTTGAATTGTGTTAAATACGTCAAAAACTTATGAATATTGTCATATATTACGCGCCATCAGATATCATGAAAATGTCTTCAATTACGAGTATATTGTTATCAAAATAATGTGTATCCAATCATGGAAAACATCTTCCAATTTACTCCTTATGGCACACTGGGTCGTTGATGCTTATTAAATACGTTGATTGTAGTGGAAACTATTTATTGTCTTAGGCCTATAAAGCGTTGAATTTTATGTATATATCATTGGCACTTGTTAATATTATTAAGTACGGTACGTTTAAATTTAAAATGCTTGTCCTTCATATACCTGAAAAATGTAGCCTATGCGTATTTACGTCATATTTCATACTGGAATGGATAATTGAATCTCGTTTGATACATTTTATTTGATGTGTATTTGTTTTACCCAGACCTAAACTTGGAAGTTTTTTTTTATTTTAGTCGTTTACCCTCCAGGTTGATGGAACCCAAGGACTCAGCGAGGGAACTCACCACTACCGCCTCTACGGGCAGTGTCCTAGAGCTGGGAACATCGAATCGGAAGGGATACAACTGGTGAGGTGGGTTTGGCACCTCGCCCAGGCGGCCTCACCTGCAAAGCGAACAGGGGCCTCATGAGGGAAGGTAAGGGATGGTTAGGATGAATAGACAAGGAAGAGGGAAGGAGGCGGCCGTGGCCTGGAAGAAGGTACCATCCCGGCATTTGCCAACCTGGAATTATGCTAGTTATTTATGTCAATTTGATTTGGTGCATTCACTGGTCGATGCAATTCGCGTAGGGTTGCTTACATTATATGTAAGGGCGAAAGGGAAATACAGGAGTTCATATACTAAGCACACCCAGAAAGTAAGTTACGGTTTTATACGTTGTCACAGCATTGCTTCATTCGGACTTCGGGGCATGACGTTAGTTGCTCTTAGTCAAGGACAAGGGTATGACTTCATTTTGAGATCGCTTTATTATAGTGCTTGGTTAGAATGGCAGAGTTGATAGAAAATTCCGCCGCCGATTGTAAGATTAGATCTGTCATTCGTTTCCTGAATTGAAAGAACATTCGACATTCTTCGACAGATTTGTGAGGTGAGCAGAGAAAATGCGATGAGCGATTCAATGGTAAGGAAATGGGTCCAACAGTTCAATGAACGATGTGATCAAGTGCAGGTTGTGAGCGTCCATCGTTGGTTAAGGGGACTATGAACTGAGTTTTCAAGGATTTCGTCCAAAAATTTAAAATTTCATTTTTCGTGATAATAAATACCCCCAATGTGTGCTAAATCAGGGAATACATTTCTTTTTTCGATTCAGGCGATTTTAAAGCCTACGGCGTCTCTTTAAAAGAGTGCTGCACTGTAAGCAATTTATCAAAGGTAAACAATCTTGATACTTTTTATGATACATTGAATATTAAGGAACACCGTCCTCTTCTCCAGTATAGAAAGTCCCTTACAACGCAATACTCACCTGATTCAAATGAAATTTTGTTTACAATTAGTAGTTTTATTATAATTTATTCTGGTTTTTGTTGTGATAATATTTGATCGTAATTTATAACCTACTAAACTTAGCATTCACTTGCTTTTTAGGACGAAAAAAAGAGACACAGTATATTAAAAAAGATGTTAAGTAAAGAACATATAGCCTACTTTATCCTAAATGCATGGGTATTGTTATAACTCTTTGTCCTTTCCAAGGATATAATTGAATGTTGATTCTAGTAGCTTGTTGAAATACAACGTGTTATACGGATATTAAACATGAATATGAGGTGCCTCTTGCTAGTGCTAACTGTACAAAATTTCATACAATTCGGTTTCACCGTGTTTGAATTCATATGGTGAATCGATTTGCATACATACATGGGCACTATCTGCAAACCAATGGGTAGAAGACCTTGTAGGTCAGTCAAAGGATGCTTCCCACAAAAGGGTATGTTGTTGCAAAATTTGGTAGAAATCAAATGATTAGGTTGGTCACAATTTGATTTAAGCTTTTAACATCTGCGTGGCCGCCATTCCGTTTCCGTCAAAATGGCGGCGATATAAAACATGACACTGAGGTGACCTTTGCTAGTGCTACCTTTGTACCAAATTTCGTTCAATTCGGTTTTACCGTGTTTGAATAGATAGGGGGAATCGATTTGCACACATACATGTCCGCCATCCGCAATATATAGGGCTGATGACCTTGCAGTTTAGTCAAAAGATCTTTCATACATAAAGGTATAATATTGCAAAATTTGGTAAAAATCAGATGATAAAGTTGGTCGTAATTTGATGTAAGCTTTTAACATTTGGGTGGCCGCCATTACGTTTTCATCAAGATGGCGGCGATATAAAACATGTCCCTAAGGTGCCCTTTGCTAGTGCTACCTCTGCACCAAAGTTCATTCAATTCGATTTCCCCGTGTTTGAATTGATAAGGGTAATCGATTTCCACACATACATGGCCGCCATCTGAAAACGATTGGACTGATGACCTTTTAGTTTGGTCAAAAGACACTCGCCATACGACTCTATGTAGATGCAAAATTTGGTAGATATCGGATTATTGGGTTAGTCGTAATTTGATTTTATCTTTGAACATTTGGGTGACCGCCATTACGTTACCGTGAAGATGGCGGAGATATAAAACATGACACTGAGGTGCCCTTTGCTTGTTCTACGTCTGTACCAAATTTCGTTCAATTCGGTTTCACTGTGTTCGAATTGATAGGGGGGGGGGAGACAGACATTCAGAGTACACACTCACACACACACAGACTCACACACAGACTCACACACACACAGACAGACACACATTTTTTTGGCCCTGTAGTGATCTCATAAGTCTACTTTTTTGCAAAAATCGAAAGTAGGCTAAAAACCTGTATATCCCATACTAACCATCAATCAACTTAGTGGCATACTAACTTTTGTTACCAGGAGTCTTAGATAGTGTTATGCTAAATGTCGTGTCAATCCAAAACAAAATGTCATGCAAGGGACATTTTATCTGAAAACCAAAATATAAAATTGTATATTTTGTTTCTCAAATATTTTTTACTGCACAAAGCTGAAATGTAGTGTGAACACTACTCTTCCAGAGAGGTATCTGTGGTTTAATTTTCATGCTAATCGGATACAAAAAACCGAAGTTACAACATTTCAGTTCGGTCTCTCCTTAATGAAGACTTGGTTCGCGCAGTTTAAGAACACGTCCATGGAAACCGTAGATTTACAAATTACGTCACAATTTTTGGGCGGTCAGCACCGGTTGCGCACTCGTACAAAGGACAGACGGCGAGCTTCAGGCATGTGCAACTGGTACTGCCCCCGAAAATTGAATTATTTCGGGACAAAACGAGAGTATTTTCCGTCCCCTTGATAAAAATTTAACTAGCAAATATAAATCCTGGAAGTGTGACACAAGAGAGTCGTGTTACAAGCTCGAGGCAGTGAGAGAGCCCGATCACGTGATATATTGCACAATATACGCTTCTATAACGCTGAAATCGGCATAGCAACAGTGAGATAGCTAATAAATATAATAAATATTGTTATAAATATATGCTATTGGATCCCAGCCCAGAGCCAATGAGTAGAGGTCTTATTGAAGACGGGATTAACTTCAACTACATAAGTTGATGAAATTATGCATTTAGGCCCTTAGAAGAAGATTTTCTTAATTGGTAATGAAGAGAAACTTAAAAGAAAATATGTCTGATACTTCAAAAACCACAGATCGGTTAATCTACGCAGTAATAAGCATTATTAATCTACGCGCTAAAATTGTGGTGGGAGATTGATATGGCCGCCAAAATTTCGACTTGGAGAGGGAGATCAAAGGATCGAGGTTCTTATTCCAGCAGTCTTTGAAGAGTGAGGAAGTGTTTTTATTGGGTTAACGGAGATCCCAAAGCTTTGTCCGAGTGCGGCGATTGTCGACTCGTGGAGACGCTAGGTTAGCAGGGTAGAACATTGGAGATTACCGCACTAGCATTCTAAGTAAAGTTGAGAGGAATATTGAAAGTAGAATATCTCATATATAATTGAGACTAGACTTAAGCCAAGTGAATATATAGAAAGTACAGGTCAAATACTACATTCTGTTGAAAGTCGAGAGTTTTAAGTCACACCATTTCGACGAAATAAGCCTGTTAAGACAGTTTTTCAAAAGTGTTGGAAATATAAGCTGAATATCATTTTAGTTGCAACGTGAAGTTGGCGAACGCAGTTCAAGTGAACAGTAGCGGAGAACTTTAACATTAGCGCAGCAAACGAACATTATCATAATGACTATCATTATTCTTCGATTAGTTTCATTCGACATAATTAACATTGTTGAAATCATGAACTAAATAGTCATGCGCCAGAGACATATTTAATACAGAGTTTAGATACAACAATGGAGCTTCGACAGACAAAGTATTGCAGAGTACAGACGTAGTGTACGTTCCTCCTTGTACATTTCCGTCAGTCTACGAACACTAATGTAACGTCAATAAGCGATAGAAATAATTCGTTCACCATCTACATGAATATTTCTATACATTATTATTCAACGACGATGCTGATATATTTGCGACGGAGAATGAAGATTCTACAGAAGATGATTGTCAATATGCTAGGGTATCCTAGCAACAACAGAAGAATTTGCCAGAAGGATGTCATTCGAGCCCAGACGGAGGTTAGTGAATTCCGGAGAGGAAACGTCCTATCTCTGAGGTCGCAAGTCCGAGGTTCGAATGGAGATCCCTCTCAGTATCTTGAACTGAGGAAACACCTAAAGTATTAAAACTCAGCAATTCTTCTAGGTTTGTGCCGTGTCTTGTGCGGGGTTTCGCCTAGGACACCAAGCTGGCTCATCGGCGGGCTCTTGGGTTCCCCGCCCGGACCCTCACAGGAGTATCGAACTGCGCGATACCTCCCTTTATATAGAGTGCAACTGCACTCCTTGACTACGAGAACCAAAACTCAAGCAGCCTCAACCTCCCTACGAAGGCTTCCAAAATGATGGTATATTGGCTTTCACGGCCGGTGAATTAAAACTCAGCAATTCTTCTAGGTTTGTGCCGTGTCGAGTCGTTTTGACTATTGAATTTTAATAATTTTATTTGAACCAAGAATTCAGACATTGTGTCATTGTTCCAAATTAAATTCTTATTAAATTTAATTTGAGCACTTTAATGTAACAACTTCAACTTCAAGGGCAGAAGAAACATCGAATGATATTGTCATATCATTATTGTACATTAACATTCAACGATCTAGGAAATAGTAGCCGTTTGATAAGACCGAAGTCTTAATCTCTATAGACATTCTTTGTGTAGAGTGGAAAAACATTACGACATTGACAAACCATTTCATTATTTATAAAGCTGAGAGCTTTGTTCATTTATTGTTAGAGGAAATATCTTTTGATAGAATATTATTCAAATCTTTGGCTAGGAATTCAAAGCTAGTTTATCCCGGTCAAGATTGAATTCTATTTGACACTATAAATAACATATGTGTTATTTTACACTATTTGTGTAATATCACGTCATAATGTAGACCTGATATTGCATCGACATGCAATTTAAAGCTTGATTATTGAGGTGAGACAGAAGTATTATTTTTATTACGTGTATTTGTGACAGACGAGTTAACAGTTAATTATCTTTTGTGTAGTAAACTTTAGGAGGTCAATTACAACAGTCTAATATCGTTCATTATTATTGGAAGTTTCATTTGAAGAACTTATGGATGTATAATAGTAGATCAGTAGTCATGTGTAACAACAATGAGGGTCATGCCGTTATTTGAGAGAAGTTCCTACAGAAGAAATGTAAATAACAATTAATCCGTTTTGGGTTATTGTTTAACATAGTGGATGATAATTGTTTATGCCATATATACTGTTATATGAGGATTTGTAGAGCTATGGAGAGCTCGTGCGAAGGAAGTTCTGCATTTTAAGGGAAGTCAATGAAATTATTGTTCTTTGATAAGAAAAGGCATGGATCATGATAAGAGTCGTTGTATACAAGAGTCCAGTTCATGTTAAGTAACGTTTTAGCTGTGTTGACGGAAGGGTTTAAGCGGAAAGCAATTAGAGAACGATTGTCTACTTATGTCATTGATACTATTTTTAAACTTTATTAAACCCGGAATTGTGTAAATACGTACAGTTAACCTTTATCAGTCGACTGTATTAGGTCGACAATGTAATGAAACCTATATAAGACGATGTGTGAGCAGTATATGAAAGCTAAATAGTATTAGCAAACGTTTATGTGGAGAAACATTGTAAATAACTAATTGCAAGTTGTATAGTAACAGAGAATCCAGAATCTCAAAGGTAACGTGTTAGCAACGTTAAATATTGTCTATTATTATGAACAAATTACTTGTAAATATTTTCCGTAATGACTTAATTATTTAAATAATTTTCATTAGGATTAATTATTAGAATGTTTTTGGAATAGAGTGTTTTTGTGAGTGAATGTTTTTGTATGGATGATTGCCACCTGTTAAGAGTGACTGTTCAACCTAGTTGGTCTAGAACGACTACGGAGTATAAATGAAAGAGTGTTTTAAAATTTCAGTATGATTGGTAGAGAATTGTTTAAGTTATGAGCGTTTTTGTAACGGCAAAATGTAACTTTTATTTGAGGTTTTTAGACGCGGGCCAGACAGAAATTGATACAAGCAATTGTTGACAGAAAAATGAACCGTTAGCAGTCGAGGTCATGATTGTTATATGTGTAGCCAGATGGTCAGCCACTGCCATGTAAATTGGAACAGTTTTAGAGCGCAGCATTTTTCTAGCGTGTGTCAATGAATCAGGCCAATGCAGGTGCATTTCCAGACGCATGCCGGAAGAGGTAACCAGTTGTAAGGAATGTTATGAATGAAGGAGCCTCTGTTAAACGTTTTCTTCACGTATTGTAGGCCTGCTGTCGACCAAAATATTATGTGCACTCAAGTTTGAAGGTTGTTTGTGAAGTAACCAATAGACCTACATATAATCCAATAACATCATCATTTTCGCCGTTCTATTTTACGTTAGTTCATGTAGGTTTGGAATTTTTAATTTATATTTTAATATTTTTTTTATCGCAGTTGGAACAGAAAATGTGCCCGTTTTTAAGCGTGTTCCAACCATGCGTCACATTTAAGAATTATTATCTCAAAACCCCGTCATCAGATCGAATGCAAATTTTAACACAATATATATTGGAATGTTGTATAACTGGTTTATTAATTTCAACATTTTGTGTGTCCAAGAAACAAAGTTGTTATCATTTTTGTAAGGTAACTTTTTCTCGGCTCGGGGTGGTTGGAAAATATAGCTCTTGGTCGCGTTGTAATCCTTATACATCAAGAAGTTATGCTGTATGACTGTGAAATACGTAAATTAATTCACTTATTTTATATCGGTTTGTATTTGTTCGTGGAAATAAGGCATGATTCACCTGCCAGCCGCTCCGGGGTAGGCTGTACAGCGTTGCTGAGTTGGAGCCCATCACTGCCGAGCGAGGCGAGGTCGTATTTCCCCGTTCAAATATAAACCGATATAAAATAAGTGAATTAATTTACGTATTTTAAAGCCATACAGCATAACCTTTTGATGAATAAGGAATATAACGCGACCAAGAACTACATATTCCAACCACCCCAAGCCGAAAAAACGTTACCTCAGACAAATGATAATTACATTGTTTCCTGGACACGCAAAATGTTGAAATTAATAAACCAGTTATACAACATTCCAATGTATCTTGTGTTAAAATTTGGATTCGATACAATGAACGGTTTGTGAGATAATAATTCTTAAATGTGACGCATGGTTGAAACACGCTTAAAAACGGGCACTTTTTGTGTTCCAACTGCGATAAAAAATATTAAAATATAAACTAAAAATTCCAAACCTACATGAACTCACGTAAAATAGAACGACGAAAATAATTATATTATTGGATTCTATGTATGTCTGTTGGTTACGTCACAAATAACCTTCAAACTCGAGTACACATAATACTTTGGTCGACAGTAGTTATGCCAAGTTTTTTGATGCTTGTAATTTATACACAGTAATTGCAGTAAGATGTGTAGTGGAAGAGAAGTGCGTATGATTGTATGTTTTTTTGTTATTTAGAAAAGTTCATTGTTATTTATTGTTTATATTAGATTAGTTTACTCTTGTTAATAAATTTACACAGTTCGTTATCTTTCGTCGTTGACGTGTGGTTCATTTTAAATATAAGGATTAGAGTATTGTGGATGTATTGTTGGCGAAGCAGAGTCCCCATACCCCGAGACACGTAAGTAAAGGTAAGTGTTCCCCGTGTAGTTTGTTGTTTTTTTTCCACAATATTCTTGTAACTGCTGTATGTAAATGCCTAAATACCATGTTGGAGCGATTTCTAATGAAGTAATTTGCCGGTGCTGTTAGAAATAGGCAATCTAGCAGGGGCTTTGGATAATCCAACAGGCTACTTTCCAAATTTACGGGTACAGTACGTGAGTTTCTTTCCGAGCAACTGACCACAAAAGAGTCGCCTTAAATAACGAAATAAACCACGGTCCTATTTCCTACCAAGCAAACATTAAATCTAATTAAAGTAATTAATGCAAGCAGATATCAGTAGCTGGAAGTAAGAGAAGGTACGATGCTGTTTCAAAAATCCTGCATCAAGAACTAGTTGGAAAATCTCTGACTTTTGAAACAGAATGAGATTCCATACTATCAGTATATTCCAGAGACTGTTTCTGACTGTATTGGGATTGGACAGAGCTCACCGAAAGGACTGTGAGACATAATACTAAGCCTGACATTGTGACTTTCAGTAAAAGATTGAAGGAAGTCACGCTGATTGATGTTGCCATTCTAAATGCACACACAATAATGAAAAAGTGTACGGTACCTGATTGGAGCTGGTCGAGTCTATCTGGGAGCAATGGCAGGTTAAGAGAGTTCCAATAATTGTACCTATAGTCATATCAAACAGTGGCGTGATTCCCAAACATCTTCTGCAATGACTAAAACAGCTTAATCTGGACACTAACTTAAGTTATATAAATTAATTCAGAAATCAGTCATTGATATTGCCTGCAACTAGGATAGTCAGGAAATTTATTGGCAGTGATTCAAATGAAGATGGTGGTTATGCTTTTATTCAATGTAATCTGCATAATTGTTTCGCATTTTACCAGACAAAGATCTGAGATTTATCTTCTTCTTTTTTTATTTTATTTTCGTCTTGGCCTTCTATGGACCACGCTTCACAGTCCTTACGTTATGTTTTGCCTTCTCTGCCTTGACTCTCTGTCGGTGTCTTCTTATTCTGTCTCCTACTTCCCTCTTCTGTTCTTCTGTGTAGGTTCTTTTCTTTCTCACTATCTCCTCCCTCGTCTCCTAGAAACATTTGTGCTCCTTAATTAGTCTCTGAGATTTGCTGATGACATCGTCATCTTGGTCGACACGCCAGAGGATTTGAATGAGTTTTTGAATTGCATGGACTCCGTCTTGAGGAAAGAATTCATGATGAAAATTTATAAATGTAAAACAAAAATATTGGAATGCGGCCGAAAACATCAGAAACCTCTATGGACATCAAATTGGCAGTTGAAAAGCTGAAGGAATTAGGAGACTTCTGTTACTTTGGAAGAAATATAACCAGTGATGGACGAAGATATAAAAAGTAGGTTAGCTCGGGCAAGGAAAGCATTTCTACAAAAAAGGAATCTGTTGACATCGAATATAGATTTAGGTATTAGGAAGTCATTTTTGAAAGCCTTTGTCTGGAGCGTGGAACTCTATAGAAGTGAACCTTGGACTATTGGTGTAGCAGAAAAGAGGAGAATTGAAGCGTTTGAAATGTGGTGTTACAGGAGAATGATGAAGATCAAATGGGTAGATAGGGTTACAAACGAAGAGGTATTAAGACGAGTGGTAGAGGAGAGATGTTTCTGGCGACTGCTAATGAAGAAACAAGATATGTTGGTAAGACACATACTAAGACACCCAAGAATAGCAAGCCTAGTTATAGAAGGAAGGGTCGAGGACAATAAATGTAGGGGTGTACCAAAGTTAAAATTTTTAATCAGATTGCCTCGGATGTAGGGTGTAGTAGCTATGTAGAGATGAAACGATTAGCTCAGGAAAGGGAGGCATTGAAGGCTGCATCAAACTAGTCCAAAGACTGAAGGCTCAATCAACAACAAACAACAGTCGTTTAAATTTCTCCTTATCTGCTATGTCGTCTTCTTGTACCCCTATCTTGGCTAGGTCCGTTCTCACTTCTCGAAACCATTGGAGCTCTGTCTTGAAAAATTGGAAAATTCCTTTTGTCAGTCTGTTGCCATCCATTCTCAGGAGGAGTCCATAGAACCGTAATCTCCTCTTCTTCATCAGTTTAACCACACATTCAGTTTTCTGGTACAATGCTTTATTTGGGCTTAGTCTTCTCTCTCCGTCTTTTATCTTTGGGCCCAGGATTTTCCTAAACATCTTTCTCTCTCTTTTTCTGATATTTCCAAGCCCACCTTTCCCAATCATGTCCAACGTTTCTGCTGCATACAGACATTCGGGTTTGACGACAGTGTCTAGGTGTCTTAGTTTAGCCCCGTAGGATGGCACTTTCTTTAAGTGTCCTTCGTCAATTGGTTGGTTGGTTCTTAAGTTTAGGGGCTGCGACAACGTGGTCATGTAGCCCCGTGTTCTTTGGGTGTGTGTAGAATCTGTCTGATAACCGGTGTTAACTGTGATGACTGTAATAGTGTGTGTTATCTGTTTTTTAATTTAAGTACTGCAACTTAGAATTTTTCAAATATTTCCTACTTTTGCCGCCAAGCGCCACCGACAACGACTACTAGGCCAAGTTCAGAACTTAGCTACTAGACGCCACCGCAATTGGCTCTTGGCAACGAACGTAGAAACCTAAGAGCGTTGTTTACATTCCTAACCTATCCAATTAAGCTTCACACAGGTGCAATTAGTGGAAGGTTCTTTAACATGCCATAAATCTATGACATGGGACCGCCGGCTTTACTTCCCCTCCGAAGGAAGGCATACTGAGGGATTTTTAACGCTCTTAAAAATCCGACGGCTACGGCTGGGTTTGAACCCGCTATCTTGGGCATAGAAGCTCAGCATGCTACCGACTACGCCACCGAAGCCGCTCTTCGTCAATTGGTAAGCCATTTCCATTTTCCATATCCGGTGTTTGATAGCTTCTTTCTGACCCATACTGAGATTAATAATAATAATAACACAAACTCTTGCATTTCATTGCGATATTCACGATTTATATAAATACTTCCATCCTGTGGAAAATAGCCCAACACCCACGACAAGAATGGAACCGGCACGACTGGTGGATTAACTCACCACTGTTGAAGCCAATGCGCACATTCGTATCTCACGTGTAGGCACATTTCATCCGGGAGGTCCTGACCAAGCTTGATCACTTCAACTGAAAATTAATAGGCCGGAACCCGGTGATGGTAGGTACAGTACGACATTCGTAATTACACTCGTGAGTTTCTCAGAAGTTCCTCTTAGAGCGCGGCGCGGCTCTCCCACGACGCAGCGCGAGGCAGCCTTCAATCTTCATCAGTGAAACTAATGGGGACATACATGAAAAACGAACATGTGAGAAAGTGATCAGCCAGCCCTGCTGCACGAGCCAGGGCTGCCAACTTAGATTGCTGACAACCACTATAGTTATTAACAAGAAATGAACATTTGCCTGAATCAATACTATACAGATAAAATTAATTATTGATCTTGTTTACCGTACATGTTTCGGGGATTAATTATATTTTATCCCCTTCATCAGCTGTTGAAGAAACAAAAAACAAAGCGTAGCACAGTAATAATATACGTGTTTAAATCCTAATATGGTGCACCATAAATTTTAGGGTATAAGAATATAATAAATTGAAGAGAAACAGATGGTGACGGTGATCAACTGTTCATGACAAATAGTAGTTCCTTGAAATGGTAGATATGTAACACCAATACTTCACCATTTTTCTATAACCAATGAAGAGCCTGTATGCTTATATCCTAATATAGCCCTTCAAAACAAAGCGGTTTTAAGAAACTCTTGACGTGATGGAAAGTGATCATAGGTTAGTTTAAAGCATATGGTGTATGTGGTTAGGACAACGTTACATTTATTAGAAAGTGATTTGTCAATAGACAGATCACTTTCTAATAAATGTAACGTTGTCAATAGACAGATCACTTTCTAATAAATGTAACGTTGTCAATAGACAGATCACTTTCTAATAAATGTAACGTTGTCAATAGACAGATCACTTTCTAATAAATGTAACGTTGTCAATAGACAGATCACTTTCTAATAAATGTAACGTTGTCAATAGACAGATCACTTTCTAATAAATGTAACGTTGTCAATAGACAGATCACTTTCTAATAAGTGTAACGTTGTCCTAACCACATGCACCATATGCTTTAAACTAACCTATGATCACTTTCCTTCACGTCAAGAGTTTCTTAAAGCCGCTTTGTTTTGAAGGGCTATATTTGGATATAAGCATACAGGCTCTTCATTGGTTATAGAAAAATGGTGAAGTATTGGTGTTACATATCTACCATTTCAAGGAACTACTATTTGTCATGAACAGCTGATCACCGTCACCATCTGTTTCTCTTCAATTTATTATATTCTTATACCCTAAATTTTATGGTGCACCATATTAGGTTTTAAACACGTACATTATTACTGTGCTACGCTTTGTTTTTTGTTTCTTCAACAGCTGATGAAGGGGATAAAATATAATTAATACCCGAAACATGTACTGTAAACAAGTTCAATAATTAATTTTATCTGTATAGTATTGATTCAGGCAGATGGTCATTTCTTGTTAATAACTATTCTAACATATCAATACGGAACCACCATGAGTCATTTAAATAATGTAGACAACCACTATGCTTTAAATGTTTGACTTAGTTGATGTTAGTGCATTAGAGGGACCTAACATTCAATCTCGTTTGACTTCTATCGTGAAGAAATGTGATACAGGAATATAAAACCAATGCGACGTAGTAAAGACGACAGAATACCCAATTCACAAATTCGATTACGGATAATCCTCTTCTATGTATCAGTGTCAATGAAGAAAGTCAAGTTAAGCCACTATTTAAAATGTTTTGTTTCTGAAATAAGGCGACCATTTTGTAACCTCATGTTGCCACTTTACACACCACGGAGCAAACACATGCAGAAGTGAAAGAAAACTTATAGAATACAATAATAATAATAATAATAATAATAATAACAATAATAATAATAATATAGCCCTGATGACAGAAGATTTCGAAAGTGCAACAGAACAGGTCAATATATTGAAGGAAGTAGCAGAACAAACAGGATTACAAATTTCCTTTCAAAAGACAGAAGTAATGTCGAACATCAAGGATGATACAGCACAACTTAACACCAAATATGGAACGATAAACCGTGTTATTAAATTTAAATATCTTGGGGAATGGATCCAGCAAAATGGCATTGACAAGGAAGCCATAGAAGCAAGAATCAAGAAAATGGAAGTCGCTTTTCAAACCACCCGCAACATATATAACAAAAAGTGCTTTTCTATGAACACAAAAATTCGTCACTACAACACTGTCATCAAACCAGTACCGCTATATGCATCTGAATGCCTTATCCTATCCGAGAAATGTTTGCTCGCGAAGTTAGAGAGAAAAGAAAGAAAGATCCTACACATCATACTTGGCCCAGACTACAAAAATGGCATCTACATCAGAAAATCCAGGCAAGAAGTTTACTCGAGGATAGAGAAGATCACAGACACAATGCGAAAACGCAGAGTTTACTTCTACGGTCATATGCGACGGATGATCGATTCCCGATGGACGAAACGTATCTTCAGTATATTCGACTCAAAACCAAAAACGACAATGCCATGGTATGTTAACGTCCAGAAAGATCTGAAAGAAATGGGGATACGAGCAGAAGATGCACAAGACCGAAATCTTTATAGAGTAGCCATCAAGACGTTTGGGACTTTCCGAGACGAAAAACGGACAACTGGTGCGAAATGGACAGAGGAACGTCGTGCTAAACACAGTGAGCTCATGAAGGCAATGTGGATCAAGAAAAAAATTAGCAAATGCCAGAATGTAAAATGAGGCTTATCGTGGTCCCTAGTTGGCCGATTAGCGAAATTGAATGAATGAATGAATGAATAATAATGATAATGACAAAATAGTGACACTGAGTCTCCTGCAGACGGACCAATGCAATTGGTCATGTTGCCAACACGATAACCCATAGAAATGAGTTACATAAGGGAGCGGCAAAAATATGTTACGGTTTTTAAATCACAACAACACATACATTTAAAATGATACAAACGCTTTTATTACTTAGAACAGCAAGGTGTACATGTCAATTAATGGAAAACATGAAAGAACAATAGATTATAACTTTTAAGATTTGAAGATAACGTCTTTCAAATGATGCCCATCTTTTGCCATGCGGCAAAAAGATCTGACGGTTTATGTCTTTGTACGGCTGAGCGAGTTAGTGGTGGGGGGGGGGGAGTGGGGATTGGCGCGATGATGAGCCTACGTGACGCCATTTCAGTAGCCATGGAGCTGTGGACAGGTGAACAACGTGCGTTTGTTGTCAAGGCATTTTTTAAAAGTGGTGAGTCTTGCGTCGTTACTCAGCGTCAGTTCCGTCAACACTTTAATGTGGGTCGAAGAGGACGCGTTCCATCTCGTAACACAATTTTGTTATGGGTGAGTAATTTTAGAGCTACAGGTTCAGCCTTAAAACGTACGTCGACAGGCCGTCCAAGGTCAGCCAGGACACCAGAAAATGTTGAGCGAGTGAGACAAGCTGTGGAAACCAGTCCACGGCGGCCGGCTCGTAAACAAGCTGCTGCTTTGCAAATGTCTGATCGAACAGTGAGACGAATATTGCGTTTCGATTTGCATTTTCATCCGAATAAAATGGTTATTGTCCAGCAGTTGAAGCCTAATGAGTATGCAAAGCTTCAGTGCAAGACTGGAAGAATGCATGGCAAAAGATGGGCATCATTTGAAAGACGTTATATTCAAATCTTAAAAGTTAAAATCTATTGTTCTTTCATGTTTTCCATTAATTGACATGTACACCTTGCTGTTATAAGTAATAAAAGAGTTTGTATCATTTAAAATGTCTGTGTTGTTGTGATTTACAAACCGTCAGATCTTTTTGCCGGTCCCTGCACAGGGAGATTCTTTTGCTGGAGCGGGGCCGGGCGTGTGCGTCCTTCGCCACCAACCGAGCTCGGGCCGATGATACTGCGCAGGTGGAAACCGTAACAAAGTACATTCACCAGCAAATCATGATTAAAGAACTTACCTCTTCACAGAAGATGCTGTTCTCCTTCAGCTGACAGACAGGCGTCGTACCGTGTAAATAAATTAGCGTTTACACGTTGTAGTTCCCTTCTGTTGTGAGGGCTATATACTGCCGAATATTGTTCTCCAGCTCCACTAGAGTGCGGGTAATTGATCTGTACACTTCGTATTTTAAATTACCCCACTATTAAACATCAAACGTGCTTCGATTAATGACACTAAACACGCAGACGGGAACAGATGTAGCTATATAATGTAACTATGTAACTTCCAAAGTTACTGTCTGTCAGCTGAAGGAGAACATTTTCAGCATCTCCTGTGAAAAGGTAAGTTCTAACCTTTAACTGGTGACGTGAGATCATGCAGATTCCCAAGACATTAAAAAAGACATCTGTGCTTCTTTAATTAAATCTTGCAAGAAGCTGTTGTTTATGTGCGTTGACAATTCACATCTTCGTAGATGAAAGTTGAGTGACCTAATGACTTTAATGACCCTTGTTATCTCGCCTACGCGCTATCTGCGGTCCGAGCACGGTTGGCTGGCGGAAGGCGCGCGCACCTGGCAGCCGGCTGCCGGCCCCGCTCCAGCAAAAGAATCTCAGTGTATAAGTGGCTTCGGTGGCGTAGTTGGTAGCATGCTGAAATGCTGTGCCCAAGATCGCGGGTTCAAACCCGGCCGAAGTCGTCAGATTTTTTAACAGCGTTAAAATCCTTCAGTATGCCTTCCTTCGGATGGGAAGTAAAACCAGCGGTCCCATGTCATAGATTTATTGCATGTAAAAGATCCACTATCTAAACTTTTGTGAAACTCAATTTCTAGGCTAGATTTCGTTAAAATGCTCTATCATAGTTCCAACGTTCACTACTAGGTGTCAGTGACATCTGGTAGAAACTGAATGAAATTGAACGGTACTTGTAGCTCACCCCATGGGTGTCCGCTTGAAGCAGCTACAGTCTCTGACGAGTCGAACATGTCCTCGGACACTCCCGGCACTAAAAGCCACACGCTAAATAAATAAATTTAAAAAATAGTCTATATAAAGAGAAATAAACAATGACTAAAACCTAAATTAAACTCTCATGAGGGACTAAAAAATATTGGTTACAGAACGCCCCCTTTTCTTTTCAGTCATTTGATCCTGTACCGTAGAATATACAGCAATCCTCTCAAACATGACGTCCTATCCAAGATCCGAATTCCTACCTTCTATTAATATAGCCTACACAACCAGATATATAGGAGATATAGGCTACTTCCTCAGGTTGGAAATGTTGTAAATTCCGACTATCCTGCCGTCTTTTATCGTGATCTGCCTTGCCCGCCTCATTGATAGTGGCTGTCACAGCAGAGGCCCAGGTTCGATCACTGGTTTTGCCAAGATATTTAATTCTGGTCTAAGGAGTGCACTCAGCCCCGTGAGACAAAACTGAGAAAAGGCGGGTTTGATTCCTACCTCAGCCCTCCTGGAAGTGGTATTCCGTGGGTTCCCTCGTCTACGCCTCACAAGAGGCTACCACCGCTTCCTTCCAAATCCTAATCTGAATTAAAAATACACACACTAATACAGCCATCACAATAGCACAGGTTATCAGACAAATTCCACACACATACACACAAGTGCACGGGGCTACATGATCATGATGTCGCAAAGCCCCTAAATCAAACAACAACAAAACAGTCTTACTTCAGCTACTGACGCCAACCTCAACGTAACAGGGCTTAGAACATATTGCTGTGTCCGTTTCAGAACCTAACTTACCGTTTCGGTATTTACCTCGAGTTATAACAAGTAGTTCTGTGAAGAACTATACAGCCTATTTTCATATATCCTACTTATGTTAATTGCCACTATCAACATACAAAATGTCAGTTTGATTGCTGTAATAGATTCGTAGATATTGAGAACCATTAAAATATTTCGGATTGTTGTCATGCTGGATTTTTATATTTGTAGGCCATAGAGTTATGTAGTATTACATGAAGATGATTGTGTAGGTGTATTAATCAAACTTCAATCGCATGATTATAACACAAGAAATAGAAACTTATTTTTAAAATTTTGCACAGCCACCATCATGAGGTTATGTAAACAATTGAACTAAATTATATGTCAGTGCATTACATGTGTATAAACGTTTGCTGTACTATGTTTCGCTACGTTCGGATGGATAAATCGCGAGAAAAGTCTATTAAAATGTTTCAACTTCACTTGGCAACCATGTTTGTTTTATAGTTGGGTTTTTAAAAGTCGCATAGGTTAACTTCTAGTAGTGCCCTTTATCACCGTACAACATTACAGGGTGTTATCAGTAATAGTTTCGGAGATATAGAATGTCGGTGAAATATTTCGCACAGCCACCATGTTGGATTGGTGAGACGTAATAAAACTTGAAGGGCACGGTCGTGGTCGGCCAAAATAGTACTACCCTAAGCGAGCTTCATTGAATTCCCTCCAGCCGTTTAGATATTATTACGGGGCGGGGAAGGAGGGTTGGGTGGGATGGGAGGGGAGGGGAAGGGAGGGGGGACGCACACACACACACACCTGGACAAAAGGTGATCTCTTAAGCCTATTTTCTCATAAATGAAAATAGGCGCATCTAAATATAACCTTGTCCTAAGAACTTATGCGTTACCGCGCTGAGCTAACCTATTGAGTAGGTTTTGAAATGAGTTTCAGATTCTATAAACTTTGCATAGGCTACCTTGCAGTTGTCGTCACTCAATCTCAGATCATGCTCTAGTATTATTATTATCATTATTATTATCATTATTATTATTATTAATTATTATCAAACTGAAGTAATGATAGCGTGCGCGCGGCAAGTGAAACGAACATGCGCGGCAGATCCACGTAATTGGCCGGCATCAGGCGAGAAGTAAAGGACCTTGAAATGAATGGATCAGCTGATTTATACTGTGGAATGCTCGTCAGAGTAAGTTTCTCCCGGTAACCTGACTAAACAAATCACTCGCTTGCCTCAGAGCCATCCTTCCTTCCTTCCTTCCACATACCTCTTTAGATCATAACAAATTACTGGGCATAGTTTACACCGCGTTATTAGTCTATATACGTGCAGACTTGACCTATTGCCCTTATCATATTAACCACTGCTATAAAGGTACCGATACCAAAAGATGGAATATTGGCTTTCGCGGCCAACTAAACATCTTCTTCTTCTCCTTCCGCTTCAGCGTTTGCCCCGTACCGTGAGGAGGTCTGCTTTCCTGGCCCTGACACTTGGCATAGCTTAGCGGCATGTCAGGATGTAGGTCTGCTATCTTCATGACATTATGAAGTGTGTTTCGGTATTCCTGTTGGGCATTTTCCGTGCACTTCTAGAGAGAGGTCCCTCCCTGTCTGCTCTAATAATAACGCCGGTCCACACACAACGACTTGTCTGTGCAAATGTCTGCAGAAATTAGATCGTTGCATACAAGTCATATCGTGTGGACCGGGAAACTGACAACTGCGCAGAGGTTGGTGTAGCGCTTTCAGGTGTGAGACCAAGAGATCAAATATCTGCACCAACCACGGAAAAAACGTTACATGTGGACGCTCGTGTTCAAACATCGCGAATTAATCTAGTTTGGGGAGATGGTACACCCTATCTTCACAATGTTAATTATAACATTTTTAGGTACATTTTTCAAAGAAAGTACTGTTCCAATTTCAATAAGATTTTGTACACACCTACAGTATATATGCATACTTAATGTATTTACTGTCTGGGCTGTACTGCCAGGGGTTATTATTAGGGCTCGGATTTTAAGGTGCTAAAATTCGGGAAAATATTTATTTGTTATGTATTAAAAATACCTAAAATATGTGATAAAAAGGTATAAATATTTAATTATAATTTAGTTTATTAATGACAATATAAACAATATGCAGTACTCACGAATGCAATTTTTGCTCTGCCTCACTGACTGCTGACAAATTACAATACACAACGAGATACATCTTCAGGTTGCCCATCACAAATGACAGACGATTATCACGAAACACTTCTTCTTCTGAAGGCGCGAAACTGCGGCAATATGTTTCTTGCCCTCGAGGTGTGGTGTAACTTGATATCGCTGTTCAGCCTCGATGGCTTTCCCACATGGTTGGCAGAACAGAACGCCCCCATCAGAAGTAAAATTATCCTTAAATTCTGCAACAAACTGCTGCAGACGATAACTCGTAGTTGCTTTTACTTTAGGCATACCCGGCTTCCACAGTGAGTGGTACGGGGCGACAAGATAAGAAAATAACAGCTGCAAGATGGCATATGCTCTGCATGAAGGTTAGATAGATCATAGGTTCTTCCCCTTGAAGTAACACAGAACAAAATTGCAATAAACTGAAAGATCCAGCATACTAATTTTTTTAATGTAAATATTATGTCTTTTTATGTGCTAATAAGTGAAAAGCAAGAATGTATGTATTTATAGAAAAAAATATTAAAATATGTATTTACATAAAAAAAAATTATTTACCTAAAGATCCGAGCCCTAGTTATTATAATTATGCTACCATCTTATTTCATTCACTATCGAAACAACTCCATGGCGCAGAAGTATATCACTGTTAGGACCATGATCATGGACTGTCATGACGGCTGCAGGCCAACACTCTGAACCCCCAGACATGGGCAATCTTTTTAGGGACAGGGCCAGATGTAATACTAAATAATCTATGCAGGCCAAAAATAAAACAAAACAACACATGTTTATAAATAGATTATAAACTTTCTATTTCAGAATGTTAAATCAAACAAAACGTATAGGCTACAATGGTAGAAAACTTATGCCCGTTGCTCACGGTAAAATTTTCCTTCAAATTTATTGTACAATAATTTAATTTTATAAAATTTCTCTTGCTCACGGTCAAATTCAAGTTTTATAAAACCTTTGATAAAACTTTCCATAAAATAGGACATGTTCTATTCCGTAAAATTAATTTTACGAAACAAACCAATCAGGGAAGCTGACATGAAGATGATGCTGGTGCCACGTGGTGAGAAGATTGTGAAGCTCTCTTGTAAACTAACACTTCGAAAATGGCAGGCCCCGCCTAGACTAAGGAAGCTGTTAGTGTTTTACTGGACGAGTACCAGAAATACCAGTGTTTGTATGAGGTTAAAACGCCCATATACCACAATAGAAATGCAAGAAGGGAGACAGAAATCTCAATCGCCGAATATGTTTCACAAATTCGACCGAACACAAGCCAGGCTGATGTGAAGGCGAAGATAAACGGGCTTCGAACTCAATTGCAGTCTCATTTCAGGAGAAATGGCTAGCCTCATGTTAAGTGTCCTGTCGAATAGTTTTGGTACCAACGAGATCTAGGAGTTTTTTAAAACTACTTTCCTCCATTCTTAGGAAATTCCTATGTGAATTCTGATCTTCTAACCTCAACTCATTTTCGACCTAGGACAGCATTCCTCTGCTCTTCACTTCTTTTTATCCATTCCCGAGTCCAGGACTTCCTAGCATTTCTTTTCTTCCTTTTTACCACTGTACGACATATAATTGTAGTTAAAGCAGCAATTTTTGCAATGTTTGTTGGATCCATACACTCAAACCAATGTGTGTTGAACAGCTGATTCTTGGTTCAGAAGTTTATCGGTAGATGGCGATCCTGATACATCCACGGATTTAAAAAAATAATTTTACCGTAAACGACACAGCTTGCTTTCGTCAAATTTTTATAAAATTACAGTAGTTGTAAAATAAATTTTAAGAAACATTTTACCTTGAGCAACGGGCTTTAGGAAAAAGGAACACACCTTCTTCTTCATGGTTTGTTGAGGCCCCTTGAACCACATGGCTCTTAACTCTGGCGAGCTATCTTCTTAGTCCAGTATTCCTTCATGTTTGCACAAAGAACACACCTTCTTGTTAGAAGAGGAAGGAGTATGTGACAAGTGAAACTGTGACTGTGCTTCTAAATGTTTTTCATAATCTGGTTGAAACTGGGATGAACTGATTCTTAGTAGCGCAGCTAAATGGTGGTCTGTCAATCTATTTCTGACGCTATTTTTTGCGAAGCATCATTGTAGAAAAGACCTGTTCATAGATATCGGAAGATGCGAACATGGCAGTTATCTTCGTGCATGAAATTTCAAGTTTGGGAAGCTTGATTTTGGTAGGGCCTTGTAGAACTCAATTTTCGAAACGTTGAGGAATAGTTGCTTTAATTCATTGTTACATTGTAACTCAATCAGTTCTAGCTGCTACTCTATTACACAAAACCCTTAAACACAATGAGATTGAAACAGTTTTTTACTTCTAGATACATAGAACAGAAAATATGACCTATGTGTAATAATGTTGATAGATTAGATGAGCTCAAGGGTCGCACTTGGCCCGCGGGCCGTACTTAGCCCATGACTGGTATAGGGCAACGGTACGGATGGCAGAGCCGCATAACACTCCAATCATGGCCTCTTTCACACGGAGTCACCATGGTGGCGCCTCCACGTCTTTGCATTAATTCAAATGTAGTCTTTCACACGTGGTGGTGGTGGCGCGGCCAGAATTCCTGGTGGCAGACAATGCGATTTTTGGAGCTGCCAAGTTGGCAGCGCCACCACATGTCTGCATTGAGTCAAACGGAGCTTTTCACACGAGACGCGACTTTCTGTGCGGCCAGGCCACACTAAAAACAACGGTGAAAACATATGATGATAACTAATTTTGATATGTAATTTTACTTAACGCTCGTTAAAGTAAATCGAAAATGTGCAGATGCTTCTTACCGCAGTATCACTGGGTGTTTTTCCTCTGGAGGTGTACTATCTCTCATATTTGTGAGTAGGGGGATGGTGGGTGTTCTAACTCCCCCCACCACTACTCCCAATGCGAGCCGATAACTCCCGAACCCGTGGTCGGAGATTCACGAATGAGGTGTCGTTGGACTCGGGATGACGGGGGCTTTGCTATGGACCACTCTTTATATTTTAGAAAAAAATTTGAAATTTTTTTGTTTACGAAAATAGGCGATAGTTTGAAAACCAAACAGGATAGAACGTTGTGACATGGCTCAAACGAATGGTCTTTATGACCTTTATTTTCTATATTGAAACTTTTTTACTTTTTATGTTTTTTTGAAAACACTCGAATTTTGAAAATCTTATATTTTGGAAACTAGAAATTATACAAAAAAAGTTTGTTTGACGTAAATCAATGGTCCATACCCCCTCTACCCCCAAAATAAATTTCAAGTCTCTAGGATGAAAACCTGCAGTAGTGGGATGACACGGGAGCTGCTTACAAAAGCAAGTGGTGAGCCCCTGCGACCTTGGAATGGAAGGAGTGATGCTAGGAGGGCGTGCTTGGATTCGTTTTTTTCGTCTCGTCGTGCTCTTTACGGGAATGTCGGTGTCGAAAAGGTGAAAATCTGGAAACACAGACTTTTTGGGGTAAAAACGTGATTTTGAACTTTTTGCTATATCTCGCGAACCAATCATGCTAGAGGCGTGTACGACGAGTCCAAGGACTCGGGGTGACGTCATCTTTGCTATGGACCACTCGTTACAATTTTAAAAAAAATTGGAAACTCGATTTTGGGGTAAACATGTGTTTTTTGTGATTTTGCCGATATCTCACGGATCAATAACGCTAGAGACGTGTACGAGGTGTCCTAGGACTCGGGCTAACGCCCCCTTTCAAATGTGGTAGATATTTTTTTCCAAAAAAAAATTCACAAAGGGCCTAACGCCATACATGTTGATTTTTTTTTCTTTACCTGTTTTTAATGTTTATGAAGCGTGGTGGTTGAGAGAGACGATACGGCTGAGTGTGTGTGTTTCAACGAACCTGTCGCTGACCACGGTGGCTGTGCTCAATAGAACAATCGCTATTTCGGCGGGTCGGTGTATGACAGAGCGAGGGTGCGTTTTCTGATATTTTACCTTTAACGTGTAAACGGTGATGAGAACTTGGTTCTATGTTGATCGAAGCGAGTACAGAAAACAAACTTGCCGAGGAGCAGGAGGTGAATGTCATTTGAGCTTATTGGAAGGCGTTGATCTGACTTGACAACAGGTGCAATGGAAAAATGACCATGACGCTTGAAGGTGAAATAATCTGACCATCGTGGTGGCAGGGAAGAGCGAAAGGCATGTGAACACATGTGAAACCACATGCACGCTAAACCAGTGACATCCTGTCTTGCTTCGTACGTGACAAAATGCAAGTTCATGTGAAATTTGATCTACCGCAGGTGTTCACCTTGGACGTTAGCTGTCCACGTGCATGATAACTGTTAACAAGTCACATCCTGTTTTGCTTCGTACGTGACAAAATGCAAGTTGACGTGAAATTTGATCTGTCACAGGTGTTCACGTTGGACGTTAGCTGACCACGTGCCTGATATCAGAATGTTCAAAGCGTGGAAATCGCTGAATCAGTAAAAAGTATGATGCAACTTGTGGGAATGATGTCACAACCAATAGATAGGCAAGAGCTGCAAACAGCAGTGGTGGGAGGTGAAGGGAGGGAGAGGGGAGGGGTAATGTATGAGAGAACACAGGAGGAAAGGGAAAGACAAACATGTATGAACATGCATGAAGCGCGGAGCGCTGTACACATAGAGCTATAGGTGGTGTACAACATGTGTGAATAAATAAAAAGTACACAGGTTCACACAACATGTAATTTATTGATCCAAGAATTAAACGTAGAGTTAAACCCTAACCATTTGACGTAGAGTTTATTTCCTTTTTGTTTCAACACTTTTTCCACAAGATAATGCTGAGGAAATGCTGTTTTCTGAAGTTCATGGAGATAAAATCTACCTTTTATTGGTTGATGGTTGAGGTCCTCGAGTAAATAGGTGACTGGACTGTCCAAGTTGACGCGACGAATTCGAAATAGTTCAGTCCCCCACTGTGGCGTGTAGCCCTTATTGAAGGCAGACTTAAATTTGCTCACACGAACAAAATCCCCAATTTTCAGTCGGTGACGTTTAGGATCGGCTGTTTTTATGGGGTTAAACGGTTTATCCAATCGCTGAATAAGGTAACATGTCCAACCGGCGATACGTGCCCTGAGCGGTAAACGCTTTCCACATATGGGTTTTCAATGTTCGGTTGAACCGTTTGACCACACTGGCTTTGAGGTTGCTGTACGTGGTGTAATGGTGAATATCCTTAGATTTCAGAAAACTGGAGAAATCCTTGTTGAAAAATTCTTTCCCCTGGTCAGTTTGTAGCAGCTGAGGTTGACGTTTAGTGTGTTGAATAATATGTTGAAAGGCCTTGGTAACTAGTGGACCAGACTTGCGACGCACAGGTTCAACAAAGGCCATTTTGGAATAGACATCTATTTTACAACAGGTAGTGCACGAGTAGTTTCTACAAATGAGTTACGGCGCACGAGTCGATTCAACAAAGTTCCGTTTGCGTTCATATACCATTCATCCGATTGCGATTGAACTTTAATTGTTTGGTTTTCAAATGCAGTGGTAGATAGTCGTTATTTTGTAAAATATTCTTACTTGCAGTAGTAATAAGGCTCTATGGTTCAGCTAACACATAGATAGACTGTATTATTGCCATGGTCAAGCACTCACATTAAGATCATTTACAAAATCATAAAATGAAAAATAAAAAATCTTGTTTTGGAAATATCGTTTTTCAACATAAGCAAAATAAATATATAAAAAATTTGTAAACAGCAAAATGGAAAATCCATGGTCAAGCACTCACATTAAGATCATTTACAAATTCATAAAATGAAAAATAAAAAAATCTTGTTTTGGAAATATAGATTTTTTTTCAACATACACAAAATAAATATATAAAAAATTTGTAAACAGCAAAATGGAAAATCCATGTTTCCATATAGACAAAATTTAAAAACCTTAAACGAACATTTAAGAAAATATATGCAAATGGGAAATTGACAAATGTGTAAATATGAAAATGGAAAAATCCATGTTTCCATATCATGAAATTGAAAAACATCAAACTGTCATTTAAAAAAATGCAAATGGAAAATAGACAAATTGCAATGTGTGAAATGTGAAATTGAACAAATGGCTATCATTATTTAAAAAAAAAAGAACATGGTGCTCTATGGTTAAAGTGTGAATCAAACCCTCTCTACTTATTTGGACCACCCGAGACTGAGTAGACTAGTTTTAGTTGTCATACCACTTTTAAAAGTTTGTGTTAAATCTAGGAATTGAACCCAAGAGCTTGTAGGGGAGATCCAAGGTTATAATATGTTAAACAGATAGCCTTGAATGTAGAGTGTGGTAGCTATATAGAGATGAGACGTTTCGCTCGGGACAGGGAGGCATGGAGATCTGTATCAAACCAGTCAAAAGACTGATGACTCAAACAACAACATGTAGAGCTCACCAAAATAATGTTGTGTAACGGTAAATGTTAGTCAACGAACAGTAATGCATTACTAAAACCCATGACACGATACCTAAGAGCTTTTCTAAAATTATTTTAAAATGCATTTAACCCTATATTAAACACCCAGTTCACAAGACTCATAACTGCAATGTTATGGTCAAACAAAACAAAATTTATATTTCAAAACAAACAAGTGGTTTAGTCAATGTATACTGGAAAAAGTTTTATAAACACTCAAGTCCACAAAAATAATTAAATTAGTAACAGTCAGGTTGACCGAGTGGTTATGGTGTTTGACTTAAGTTCAAATTTTCTGTACAAGAAAGCAAGGGTTCGAATCCCTTACCTGATATAACTATTGCCTCAACATGGCTTGTCCACACTGTATTAATGTGTACTCGGTACACAAACCATAAATAGAGTGTATTGTTTAAGGTCACTCTCTTTGCGAACATAGTCAGAGACTGTTGATGGTTAACAATTGCATTAATAGTGGGACATAGGGACAGCAATTAAGAAAAACAGACAATACCCATACACTATTTTTATTTATTTAATGTAAGTACTTGTACAATAGTTATATACAAACTACAACTCTCTTTTGTTTATAACTATCTAGTCCTTTTCGATCCACTTGCATATCAAGGGCAGATCACTTTGTAGTTCAGCCCCTTAAAACAACAACAACAACACTTCTTGCATAGTCTGTGATGTTGATGACTCTTGAGGCGTGGAAGATGGATACAACATAACTTTTACAACAGGGGTTAAACGTTGCTCAACAAACAATGCACTATTTTGAGTAGCAACATCTTTCTCTTGTACTAACTTTTTAGCATTCTGATGATTTTTTGTCAACACCATTAGTGTTTTGTCTGGAGCACTACATTGATGATCACTCACACTTAAAACCACACCATTTCTACTTTTCATATCGGCTTGACATATTGTTGACCTCTGTTTTGAGCATTGCCAGAATATTATTCCTTTTACATTTTGTCGTCTATAGTTATAAGAGTAGTCTTTATAGAGTACACGTTGTTTACCTCGGTTAGTTGTAGTAAGTTCCATAGTGGCAACTAACCTGTTAGTATGATTTGCACACTACAAAGGTTAACTCTGTTGTGGTAATAGAATTATTTAGCGTTGGCTTTTATATTTAATATGTACAGTTTAAAGTGATAGAAAAGTGGTAGAAACGTGGTAGCAAAGTGGTAGACAATTGGTAACATAGTGGTAGAAAAGTGGTAGCAAAGTGGTAGAAAAGTGGTAGAAAAGTGGCAGAAAAGTAGTAGAAAAGTGGTAGCAAAGTGGTAGAAAAGTGGTAGCAAACTAGAAAAGTGGTAGAAAAGTAGTAGAAAAGTAGTAGCAAAGTGGTAGAAAAGTCGTAGCAAACTAGAAAAGTGGTAGAAAAGTAGTAGAAAAGTAGTAGAAAAGTGGTAGCAAAGTGGTAGCAAACTAGAAAAGTGGTAGCAAAGTGGTAGCAAAGTGGTAGAAAATATTACATGTATTGTTAAGAAATAGTTTAAGCGGTTACATGGATTCATTACACTATAATTTTAGCATCACGAAGCTCATTTTCGATATCCAAAAGTTCGTCCTCATATTTAGTATGACCAGCCTGTTTACAGGTATGCAAGTACTGAAGCCGCTGGATTAGCTTACTGGGAAGTTCCAGTAAACAAATTTAACAAATGATTTTTTTGGGTGTAAACCATTATCATCATCATCATCATCATCATCATCATCATCATCATCATTATCATCATAATCATCATCATCATCATGGTTATCATCATCAATATAATTATCATCAATATAATCATCATCACTATTACTATCTAATCCTTTTTGTTCATTTTGCAATGCATCAACCTTTGGCATAGTTTGTGTTGTCTTTGATAGTGTTAGAGGTTTCTTAGACGTTAACGACTGTCCTAACATGTCTTTTTCAGGAGATAATAAATGCTCTTTAACAAACAAAGCACTATCTTGAGCCACACTATTTTTTTCTTGGTCTTGCTTTTTTTACCTAGGTTAGAGTATTTTGTCCATTTAAATGAGTATTATTTTGAGATTTACAATGATGATCGATTGAAATAAGTATGTTGGAGCCTTTTGTCATAATCATTCCTCGACACTTTTTAGATCGTTGTTTCGAACAACACCAAATAACAGTTCCATTTTTATTAGTTCTTTTTACAATATATGCATATCCTTTATAGTAAGCACATGGCTTACCATAGCTAGTCGTTGATACTTCCATGTCAACTGTTAAGCATAAACTAATCTCTAGTAAAGTTAACTCGATAATAAAAATGATTGTGTGTAGTATGTGCAGTTTAAAGTAAGAGCAAAAGTGAGAGTCAAATGGTAGAAAAGTGTTAGCAAAGTGGTGGAAGAGTGGAAGCAGTTTATAGTAGTCATGATCTTTTTTACCAGAATGCGATTTGAGTAAATGTAATTTCTAATCCTTAGCAGTGAGTAGTCAGTTAGTCTTGGTTCAGACAAGCGTAAACAGTTCTCCAATGAATCAGAGATCAAGATTTTCATTATGAAACAGTTGTGTAACCAATTAGGTATCGGTACTTGATAGCTTCACACATGAACAAAAATTCCAACATATCTGACTTGAATTACATGATTTGAAAGTTGACAAAGAATATCCAATCAACCATTGTAGTTACAATGTCAAACACATAAAGACAAAATCAGCATGAACTTTTAAGTTACAGGAAAATTCTATGAAATTGACTATGCAGGAACTACATTGATGAACACTCACACTTAAAACCTTTCCATTTTTTTACTTTTCAGATTGCCTCGACATTTTCTTGACCTCTCTTTTGAGCATCGCCAGAATATTATTCCATTCACATTCTGGCGATTATAGTTATAAGAGTAGCCTTGATAGAGTGCACGTTGCCTACCTTTGTTGGTTGTAGTAAGTTCCATAGTAGTAACTGACCTGTCAGTATCAGTACGATGTTCACACTACAAAGGTTACAACTGTTTTGCTTATGGAGTGACCTACCATAAGCTTATATATTGGCTTATGTGTTGGCTTTTAGTGTTGGCTTTTTGTGTTGGCTTTTTGTGTTGGCCTTTGTGTTGGCTTTTTGAGTTGGCTTTTCGTGTTGGCTTTTTGTGTTGGCTTTTGTGTTGGCTTTTTGTGTTGGCTTTTTGTGTTGGGTTTAGTATTGGCTTTTGTATTGGCATATTTGACAAGTTATTTGTGTCAATGTATTTGGTGGATATTTTTCTTGGTGTTGGAAAGTAGTAGGCTGGTCATACTAAATATGAGGACGAACTTTTGGATATCGAAAATGAGCTTCGTGATGCTAAAATTATAGTGTAATGAATCCATGTAACCGCTTAAACTATTTCTTAACAATACATGTAATATTTTCTACCACTTTGCTACCACTTTGCTACCACTTTTCTAGTTTGCTACCACTTTGCTACCACTTTTCTACTACTTTTCTACTACTTTTCTACCACTTTTCTAGTTTGCTACGACTTTTCTACCACTTTGCTACTACTTTTCTACTACTTTTCTACCACTTTTCTAGTTTGCTACCACTTTTCTACCACTTTGCTACCACTTTTCTACTACTTTTCTGCCACTTTTCTACCACTTTTCTACCACTTTGCTACCACTTTTCTACCACTATGTTACCAATTGTCTACCACTTTGCTACCACGTTTCTACCACTTTTCTATCACTTTAAACTGTACATATTAAATATAAAAGCCAACGCTAAATAATTCTATTACCACAACAGAGTTAACCTTTGTAGTGTGCAAATCATACTAACAGGTTAGTTGCCACTATGGAACTTACTACAACTAACCGAGGTAAACAACGTGTACTCTATAAAGACTACTCTAATAACTATAGACGACAAAATGTAAAAGGAATAATATTCTGGCAATGCTCAAAACAGGTCAACAAGATGTCAAGCCGATATGAAAAGTAGAAATGGTGTGGTTTTAAGTGTGAGTGATCATCAATGTAGTGCTCCAGACAAAACACTAATGGTGTTGACAAAAAATCATCAGAATGCTAAAAAGTTAGTACAAGAGAAAGATGTTGCTACTCAAAATAGTGCATTGTTTGTTGAGCAACGTTTAACCCCTGTTGTAAAAGTTATGTCGTATCCATCTTCCACGCCTCAAGAGTCATCAACATCACAGACTATGCAAGAAGTGTTGTTGTTGTTGTTTTAAGGGGCTGAACTACAAAGTGATCTGCCCTTGATATGCAAGTGGATCGAAAAGGACTAGATAGTTATAAACAAAAGAGAGTTGTAGTTTGTATATAACTATTGTACAAGTACTTACATTAAATAAATAAAAATAGTGTATGGGTATTGTCTGTTTTTCTTAATTGCTATCCCTATGTCCCACTATTAATGCAATTGTTAACCATCAACAGTCTCTGACTATGTTCGCAAAGAGAGTGACCTTAAACAATACACTCTATTTATGGTCTGTGTACCGAGTACACATTAATACAGTGTGGTCAAGCCATGTTGAGGCAATAGTTATATCAGGTAAGGGATTCGAACCCTTGCTTTCTTGTACAGAAAATTTGAACTTAAGTCAAACACCATAACCACTCGGTCAACCTGACTGTTACTAATTTAATTATTTTTGTGGACTTGAGTGTTTATAAAACTTTTTCCAGTATACATTGACTAAACCACTTGTTTGTTTTGAAATATAAATTTTGTTTTGTTTGACCATAACATTGCAGTTATGAGTCTTGTGAACTGGGTGTTTAATATAGGGTTAAATGCATTTTAAAATAATTTTAGAAAAGCTCTTAGGTATCGTGTCATGGGTTTTAGTAATGCATTACTGTTCGTTGACTAACATTTACCGTTACACAACATTATTTTGGTGAGCTCTACATGTTGTTGTTTGAGTCGTCAGTCTTTTGACTGGTTTGATACAGATCTCCATGCCTCCCTGTCCCGAGCGAAACGTCTCATCTCTATATAGCTACCACACTCTACATTCAAGGCTATCTGTTTAACATATTATAACCTTGGATCTCCCCTACAAGCTCTTGGGTTCAATTCCTAGATTTAACACAAACTTTTAAAAGTGGTATGACAACTAAAACTAGTCTACTCAGTCTCGGGTGGTCCAAATAAGTAGAGAGGGTTTGATTCACACTTTAACCATAGAGCACAATGTTCTTTTTTTTTTTAAATAATGATAGCCATTTGTTCAATTTCACATTTCACACATTGCAATTTGTCAATTTTCCATTTGCATTTTTTTAAATGACAGTTTGATGTTTTTCAATTTCATGATATGGAAACATGGATTTTTCCATTTTCATATTTACACATTTGTCAATTTCCCATTTGCATATATTTTCTTAAATGTTCGTTTAAGGTTTTTAAATTTTGTCTATATGGAAACATGGATTTTCCATTTTGCTGTTTACAAATTTTTTATATATTTATTTTGTGTATGTTGAAAAAAAATCTATATTTCCAAAACAAGATTTTTTTATTTTTCATTTTATGATTTTGTAAATGATCTTAATGTGAGTGCTTGACCATGGATTTTCCATTTTGCTGTTTACAAATTTTTTATATATTTATTTTGTGTATGTTGAAAAACGATATTTCCAAAACAAGATTTTTTATTTTTCATTTTATGATTTTGTAAATGATCTTAATGTGAGTGCTTGGCCATGGCAATAATACAGTCTATCTATGTGTTAGCTGAACCATAGAGTCTTATTACTACTGCAAGTACGAATGTTTTACAAAATAACGACTATCTACCACTGCATTTGAAAACCAAACAATTAAAGTTCAATCGCAATCGGATGAATGGTATATGAACGCAAACGGAACTTTGTTGAATCGACTCGTGCGCCGTAACTCATTTGTAGAAACTACTCGTGCACTACCTATTGTAAAATAGATGTCTATTCCAAAATGGCCTTTGTTGAACCTGTGCGTCGCAAGTCTGGTCCACTAGTTACCAAGGCCTTTCAACATATTATTCAACACACTAAACGTCAACCTCAGCTGCTACAAACTGACCAGGGGAAAGAATTTTTCAACAAGGATTTCTCCAGTTTTCTCAAATCTAAGGATATTCACCATTACACCACGTACAGCAACCTCAAAGCCAGTGTGGTCAAACGGTTCAGCCGAACATTGAAAACCCATATGTGGAAAGCGTTTACCGCTCAGGGCACGTATCGCCGGTTGGACATGTTACCTTATTCAGCGATTGGATAAACCGTTTAACCCCATAAAAACAGCCGATCCTAAACGTCACCGACTGAAAATTGGGGATTTTGTTCGTGTGAGCAAATTTAAGTCTGCCTTCAATAAGGGCTACACGCCACAGTGGGGGACTGAACTATTTCGAATTCGTCGCGTCAACTTGGACAGTCCAGTCACCTATTTACTCGAGGACCTCAACCATCAACCAATAAAAGGTAGATTTTATCTCCATGAACTTCAGAAAACAGCATTTCCTCAGCATTATCTTGTGGAAAAAGTGTTGAAACAAAAAGGAAATAAACTCTACGTCAAATGGTTAGGGTTTAACTCTACGTTTAATTCTTGGATCAATAAATTACATGTTGTGTGAACCTGTGTACTTTTTATTTATTCACACATGTTGTACACCACCTATAGCTCTATGTGTACAGCGCTCCGCACTTCATGCATGTTCATACATGTTTGTCTTTCCCTTTCCTCCTGTGTTCTCTCATACATTACCCCTCCCCTCTCCCTCCCTTCACCTCCCACCACTGCTGTTTGCAGCTCTTGCCTATCTATTGGTTGTGACATCATTCCCACAAGTTGCATCATACTTTTTACTGATTCAGCGATTTCCACGCTTTGAACATTCTGATATCAGGCACGTGGTCAGCTAACGTCCAACGTGAACACCTGTGACAGATCAAATTTCACGTCAACTTGCATTTTGTCACGTACGAAGCAAAACAGGATGTGACTTGTTAACAGTTATCATGCACGTGGACAGCTAACGTCCAAGGTGAACACCTGCGGTAGATCAAATTTCACATGAACTTGCATTTGTCACGTACGAAGCAAGACAGGATGTCACTGGTTAAGCGTGCATGTGGTTTCACATGTGTTCACATGCCTTTCGCTCTTCCCTGCCACCACGATGGTCAGATTATTTCACCTTCAAGCGTCATGGTCATTTTTCCATTGCACCTGTTGTCAAGTCAGATCAACGCCTTCCAATAAGCTCAAATGACATTCACCTCCTGCTCCTCGGCAAGTTTGTTTTCTGTACTCGCTTCGATCAACATAGAACCAAGTTCTCATCACCGTTTACACGTTAAAGGTAAAATATCAGAAAACGCACCCTCGCTCTGTCATACACCGACCCGCCGAAATAGCGATTGTTCTATTGAGCACAGCCACCGTGGTCAGCGACAGGTTCGTTGAAACACACACACTCAGCCGCATCGTCTCTCTCAACCACCACGCTTCATAAACATTAAAAACAGGTAAAGAAAAAAAAATCAACATGTATGGCGTTAGGCCCTTTGTGAATTATTTTTTGGAAAAAAATATCTACCACATTTCAAAGGGGGCGTTAGCCCGAGTCCTAGGACACCTCGTACACGTCTCTAGCGTTATTGATCCGTGAGATATCGGCAAAATCACAAAAAACACATGTTTACCCCAAAATCGAGTTTCCAATTTTTTAAAAAAATTGCAACGAGTGGTCCATAGCAAAGAAGACGTCACCCCGAGTCCTTGGACCCGTCGTACACGCCTCCAGCATGATTGGTTCGCGAGATATAGCAAAAAGTTCAAAATCACGTTTTTACCCCAAAAAGTCTGTGTTTCCAGATTTTCACCTTTTCGACACGGACATTCCCGTAAAGAGCACGACGAGACGAAAAAAACGAATCCAAGCACGCCCTCCTAGCATCACTCCTTCCATTCCAAGGTCGCAGGGGCTCACCACTTGCTTTTGTAAGCAGCTCCCGTGTCATCCCACTACTGCAGGTTTTCATCCTAGAGACTTGAAATTTATTTTGGGGGTAGAGGGGGTATGGACCATTGATTTACGTCAAACAAACTTTTTTGTATAATTTCTAGTTTCCAAAATATAGGATTTTCAAAATTCGAGTGTTTTCAAACAAACATAAAAAGTAAAAAAGTTTTATTATAGAAAATAAAGGTCATAAAGACCATTCGTTTGAGCCATGGCACAACGTTCTATCCTGTTTGGTATTCAAACTATCGCCTATTTTCGTAAACAAAAAATTTCAAATTTTTTTCTAAAATATAAAGAGTGGTCCATAGCAAAGCCCCCGTCATCCCGAGTCCAACGATACCGCATTCGTGAATCTCCGACCACGGGTTCGGGAGTTATCGGCTCGCATTGGGAGTAGTGGTGGGGGGAGTTAGAACACCCACCATCCCCCTACTTTTGTGTCCACACCACCCAGTTGATCTTTTAAACACTGCAGTAGCTCATCAAAAGATGAAATGTTCATTCGTAGGAAGGTGAACATTTTGACTGGATTCTGTCGAAAATCAATATACAGAGTACAACATATACCTTTTGTTGATCGATCCTGCAAAAGTGGTTGAACCCAAAATCTTCTATTTCCCTGTTTTCGTCGTCCACGTAACCTGATATATAGAAAAACAGCAAGTGCTGCTTCTCCCACCTCCATTTCAAGACTGGCTCATGGCTGGTGGCGTTTGGTGGCTAGAGAAAATATTGCAAACATGTGGTGGCTCCGTGTGAAAGAGGCCGAATTACAGCCTACTGAACCTCATTGCACTGCCCATGCGACGCCGCCAGAAACTCGAAGATTTGATGGTATGCCCCTTTATGTTCGACGATGTCGAAATGTGAATATTATACGTCAGAAAAATGTATCATAATGATGGTCATTATAGTACTGTTTTCCATTATGATACAGTTTCTCCAGCCAATCAGAGCGCATTCATTCACCAATTAGGTAAGGATACCTTCGCGCATGCGCTGAAAATCCAACATGTCGGACATGAACACAGCATCCTTCTATATAAATTACCGACATGGAAAGTGCACCGTCCATATGTTCGCGTAAATAAACTGGCGAATATGAGACAAGAAATAGCACTGTACCTTAATATCCCCAACTCCAATTTCTACACAGCGCATTGTTTTGGAACGACTTCGGTGACAGTTTGACTGAATGCTGGTGCACATAGGCAGGATGTTAACATATGGCATTGTCAAGCACACAGAGCGCATGCATCGGTCAGTCAGAGAACTTGGAAAACAGAGATATCAAACCCAGTAATTGGACTCCGATCACAAAATTCAAGTGACTGAATTTCAACGGATATTTATGAATATTTATGTTAAAACATATAATAAAGTTATAATTATCGTCGAACATAAACAGTCGTATGCAATTCGCCTATAATGGTAATTAAGACAATCGTATGGAAATTATAAAACTCGCTTACGCTCGTTGTATAAACATACCCGTGTCTTAATTATTACCATTATAGGCTCGTTGCATAATGTACTATTTTCTGACGGGCAGTGTACAGAATGTATCGCTGAGCCACTGAAATGATCATATGCAGCGTAGCAGAATCTATTAGGTGGTCTTTGTCAGACTAATGGCTCTGTGTTGCTCTGGACAGAATGAGACGATGATTGAAACAAATGAGACAAGAATTGCTTGGAGATAGACTTTTGGAGAGGCGACGATGAATTATGGCCAACAGTTAGCGGTGGCATGGCGTGCATCAATCATCCTCTTCTGTTGAAGTAATCTTCTTGGAACAGTAAGAAGAGATGACAGCTTAATAAACGAAGTAGTTATTGACAACAATGTGACTGACTCAACAGACAGTGAGGAGGTTGTGTTTCAATACGCCAAGGTATTATGGAAGCCTGCATGACCATAGAAATCTAAAACGTGAACTAGTCAAACATGAGTGACCACAGTTTTCCCACCTGAGTCTGGCTTTGTTTCCACTGACTTGTGACGGGCTCCTATCATCATCCCTGCCTATATTATTCTGCTAAGATCCCATTCCAGTTTTGTACCGAAAATAAGGTCCTATTAAAACCAACCTACACATATGGGGTACCTACAGGTTCAGCATAACCCAATGCGTAAGCGAAACGCACCCACTTACTCTTTAAATGCCTCACAATTAAATAAAAATACCTTAAAACATGTATATTTACAATGAAATAATGAAAGAATGCAACACGGTAACCATGGTAACAGACTCAATGCAATGCAATTCCAATTGTTACATTACTGTGAAAGTTTCCAGACGGTTGGTCGTTAAGTTTAGGGGCTGCGACAACGCGGTCATGTAGCCCCGTGTACTTTGGGTGTGTGTAGAATCTGTCTGATAACCTGTGTTAATTGTGATGACTGTATTAGTGTGCGTTATCTTTTTATTTTTTTATTTTAAGTACAGACTGCAACTTAGAATTTTCAAATAGTTCCTACTTTTGCCGCCAAGCACCACCGTCAACGACTACTAGGCCAAGTTCAGAACTTAGCTACTAGACGCCAACGCAGTCGGCTCTTGGCAACTAACGTAGAAACCTAAGAGCGTTGTTTACATTCTTAACCTATCCAATTTAGCTTCACACAGGTGAAATTAGTGGAAGGTTCCTTACATGCCATAAATCTATGACATGGGACCGCCGGCTTTACTTCCCCTCCGAAGGAAGGCATACTGAGGGATTTTTAACGGTTTCCAGACGGTTATAAGGTTAGCAATGAACCAAATTAAGCTGTAAAATTCATCAATACATACAGTATAATGCGCTTAAGGGGGTCAAGGGGCACTGTAGAATTTTTTCACGCAATTTTCACGTGTGAGTGTGGTACGAAAGGTCTTTTTCACCCGACTGTAAAGGGTATCCGAAAACCACACGTAAAGGCCCTTAAATTAACAGTGTCTGTGATATTCCAAGAAAACTAACTTCGCTCTGATATACCTATGAAGGATTGACAAACCCCTAACCACCACACCAGTATCTGAATTGATAAAGTCTGATTATTCATACCAAGGATAAATCAGTCTTAGCATTCTTGATTGAGATTTTGCTAAGTGTACTCCTTAAAACTAAAATATTCGCGGGCGAAGCCGCGACGGGTAATGCTAGTATATATTATTTCTGTAGTGTAGATCCCTCCTGTGGCGCTCACAAGCGACCGATCGTGACAAATGAGCATTCAAATAAAAGAGAATAGACATTAGCAGTGACGAATTGCACTCTAATTTCTTGTATATCTATAATTTCTTTAAAAAATGAATTTTAAAAAAAATATACGAAGTGTGCAATTTTCAGATACTGTTGCTGTAGGAAATTACGCTCCATAATTGCTGTCCATTTCACATTTTTGCCACTGTGACGCCTGTTTCATGTCATTTTAACATTCTGAGGTCTTGCCTTTATCATTTTGCATGGATTTCAGAAACAGTAAAGCAAAATAAAGAAGAGTCAAATCGTATAACTTCATAAATATCGTATAACCGGTGAGTGTTATGATGATCCAATTGTCAGTGATTTTCTTCTTGAGTCAGGGAACGTAGAACTTGGAATTCTAACTGAAATGTAAATAGTGTTCTACAATCATTTGGTTGAAATAAAAACATAACAACCTTTCTCCTTAAATCTCCCATTATAAAGCTATTGGGGAAAGTGTGGTTTAAGAACATGCGAGATTTCTCGCACTGGTCCGCTTGTTCTCCAGATATATCCTGTCGATCTTCCTTGGTCGGCTCTTATACTCTTCCGATCCTGGCCGTCTTAGGGCATTTCCCCGCCTTGTTGGTCCATGTTTCTCACTTTCTGGGGGTCTGCCCTTGCTCTTATTTTAATGTTGATAACATTTTTGAATGTCACTGGGAGCACTCAGGGTCCAGTTTAGCAAAAACGTATTGTGACAAACAATGTAAAGCTAGAAGACCCGGAAATTTGTCGAAATGGGTGTTTTGAAAAGCTCCATCATATTTGAAGATACATTACTTCCGACTTAAGGGTTATTTTGAAAAAATATGCTAAAAACGCGTGGTTTCTTCTAATGGAACTTGTTCTACAGATTTAAATGAAATTAAAGTTTGTTTGTTTTAATCTATTCTTTGATTCTTAATCTTCAATTTTTGGGAAGCAGATTTTTGAATTTCACAAACCGAAAGTAGATATTTTGATTTTGATTTGACCGTGTATGGGTCAACTCTAGCGCTCGTAGTGTTGGTTTTTAGATTTTGATTTTTTTGATCTTTGATTCATTTTATTTTTTATTTTTGATCTCAGATTTTAGATTTTAGACTTTAGACTTTAGATTTTAGATTTTAGATTTTGATTTTGATTTTGATTTTAAATTTATGATTTTAGATTTAAGTTTTAGATTTTAGATTTTGGATTTTTGATTTTATATTTTAGATTTTGCGGGAAGGTCTAACTGTTGGTGTGCATGACTTGTTAGTCAAAACGGAAGTAAATATTTCAATTTTGATTTGACCCTACATGGGTCAACACTAGCGCTCGTAGTGATAGATTTAGTGAACTACATACGCCAATGGATGTGGTCTGACGCTGGATTTGTCGAATGTCACAGAATAGCACACAATCATCTCTTCTTTAAAAATCACATTAACAGTTCTACAGAATCAATTTACAAACCCTTGCAGACTGAAGAAGCAATAGGTTACAATTTTCGTACTAAGCATACAAATAACATTACAGATGGTGACGCACAATCGACAGGCCCGTATTTAGAGCTCCTGACGCCCCTGGGCAAAATAATATTAATAATAACTTTGCAATCCCAGACTTGAAATATGTGTGTTAATTGAAGTTTACTTAACATATGGGGCTGTTTCTTCATCTGTGTGTGTATTTAACTATTGGTGGCAAACACTAAAAATAATCTTTTACTAAAATTATAATTATAAAAATTTAATACAAAGAGAATTTACATTAAATTTTACCAGATATCAAACACAACCAATGGACGAAACACCAATTATTTAATAACAAAGGGGCTTCCTCCTTGGCTTGTCCTTTGCAAACAGTTTTAGGATTTCTTCGTTAGTCCATTTTCCCTTTCAAGTTACATTCAACAGCTAGGCTACCAAGATGACTAAGACGGTTTCTTTTAAGTCCCTAAATAGTTATTTGTTTAACGTCCCTTTTAACTGCTGTGGATTTTAGAGACGCCAGGGTGCCGGAAGTTTGCCCCGAAGAGGATATTTAATGTGCCAGTAAATTACTGACATGGTTCCCTCGCATTTGCGCATCCTCAAATGCCAACTGGCTGCACCAGGATACGAACCTGCAACCTATGGAACAGCAGGCGAGAACGTTGCCGCTGAGCCACGCAGCCAGTCCTAAATGGTCAGCATTGCCAAAGTGTGACAATGAATATTACCTTTTTATGGTAGAGGATATTTAAACAATAGTAACTTGACGTTTAATGGCCAAGCGGTTTTGTACAGTTTTCCAGAAATTTTGCCGCCCCAAAACCTGCCGCACTGGGCAGTGGTCCAGTTTGTCCTCCCGTAAATACGGGCCTGACTATAGATATTTTTGATAATATAATGTCACAATTTTGTCCTGCATTTTTGTTGTTTAGCTAATTTATATCCATTTTAATGATTGGTGTGGGCGTTCCTTATTCTGTATTTCAATACGTTTTCATTGACGTTTTTGAAGGCCTCAGGGTACAGTTTATTTATTTATTTATTTGGTTGAAGTCCAATGAATAGCATGGACGTTGCATGTAGTTAGACATTGGACCTATCAGCGAGCGTAAAATCATGTTGGCAACAATGTCATGCATGTGTTGGTCAGAAATAATCTGAATTATTATGATCTATTGTTGTGCCAATTATGTATGAAATCCATTTGTTTGTGTTGAACCCAACGGGGTTAGGCTGACTGGTGTCGAACGTGGATCTCAGAGATAGTTGAGCTCAGAATGAAGGTTCCACCAAGGAACGAACACGAGATCTTCTGAGGGAGTTTAAGTTATAAAAACCCCTAGAGAATATACATATTAAATCACTGTGGTAATATGAACTAATGCTGACATTATTTATTAAAATAATGCAGGGAATATTAGTAGGATACTGCATTATTGGGCTGTATGGAGCATACTATTCAGGACTTGAGCACAGGAGTTGGAGCGCTTGACATTTGTTTAATGACCCTAGAATAGGGGGAGGAAATTCTTGGAGCCTTGTCACTCTTGCTGACCTACTTAAGTCGTCTGGGGCAGGTCAGGAGGATAAATAATTGCCAAGTTATTCCCCGTTTCAGAATAGAAAGACTAGTGGAGTGGGAAGATCCCAGCGTAATTTAATGATTACTCGTGATTGGAGCAACGCAGTGACATGAGGTTTTCACCTATGTGAATATTTAGCCGGGAGGCTAATTATCAAGCCATTAAACACTGAAATCGATGAAGATTTGATGGAACGCGCAGGGACACAGTATATTTGATGTTAGCGGCGAGATCTGACTAGATCGCCGGGGGTTTTTAGAGGACGTGGCGTGCCCACGCCATGGCAAAGGTAATTAATATTAATTAATTGGCCAATCGATCCTCGAGCACGCATACAGCTATGAGACCAGCGAGGGAAAAGGAACAATATAAACGTTATTTCAAGACCAGAATCATACTGTGAGAGAATTTGGCGCTGCAGGGGAATTCTCGGTCTACTTTTTCTCTTCAAACGGATATAAGGGAGTGGACCCAGGACAGAGGCAGTTAGTTAGTGGAGACAGATGGAGTAAGAGGGGTCAGTCGAACCATACTTGCGAGCAAAGAGCACGTTACTCTAGCCCAGAGAAGAAAGGCGCAGACTTTAACATTTCAAGTGCAGCAATATATAATCATGCATTAAGTCATGAAGTAATAACGAGTAATATAATTAGTTTAACCGCAGGTTAATGCGAAGTGCGCGTTACCGAAGTCGAGAAGGGATGCTCGGACTTCAACATGAAGAGCCGCGCAGTAAAACATTTATTAATACCATTTATTAAGGACAGTCGCACCATATTTGTATAGTTGGCAGTACGAGCGATAGTTTTTGTGCACGTAGGAAAGGTACCGTGTAATATACAAGCTAGGACAAGTGACAGTGATAATTTGTACCAGTGCAATGTACAATTGGTTGAGCGCAGTATGTAAACTCTTGGTTATACATATCTTAGTATGCCGGACTGCGCAGAGATAGACTAAACTTTAGTATGCGGTGGGTGAAATTTCATAAGCATACCAATATACTTAACGTTCAGGACGATATGCAAGCATATTCATGCTATATCAGGAAATGTATCGAAGGATAGAGATGGATAGACAGTTGGGTGAATCGATAGGAATCCTTAAGCAGATAATCGAGAGTTTCAATCAGGATGCGGGTAGCAGCGAGGAGTCATTCAACGCCTGCAGTTCTGATATCTTGCCAGAAAAATTCAACCAGTAAGAAATGTAAATAGTGACGTGTGAGTGTGGTGATGATCTGTTAAATATCTTTAAAATTAATATTGTAACAAGTGCTATTAAGTGTTATGTGCATAAGGAAGCAATAGCTTCAATATGGAAAGGAAAAGTGCCGTGTGTCTTGTGAGGCCAAAGTTATATAAAATGTGTGTTATCAGTGTAAGAATGCCTTGCTAATTATGCATATGGCAGGCATTACTGGAAGAAATGAGTGGTTGGAGCCACCTGACTAGCCGATGTAAGTACCCAAAAACTATGATTTTGTAGCAGCTGTAGTCCGCTGTGTGTTGTGTGATTTCAAAATTACAAAATATGCCAATAAGAATCAATTTTAGGAGGTAGAACCTCAAGGTAGTATTGTTGTGTTGATTTTAGTAAAGTTGAGATGTTTTTGGTACATCATTGAGTGGATAAATCGTTACCACTATTGTAGAATGGCAAGTCAGTTATATAAAACCTTAACGTAACGAACACGGATGTTCGGTTATTAAAAGGGTTGCGTTGTGTCGGGTTATGGTAATTCATGTCAGTAATAATAATAATAATAATAAGAGAAAGAATAAAGGAACACATCAGGGGAAAATGTTGTAAGAAAAATATATATGCTCATTGGAATACTTATCTATCCAAGCAGTAAAGTTACATGAAGGACTAAGAAAAGCAAGTTAATATCAGAATATATTGTAATAATGGGAATAAGATATGCAAGAATCTAGGGGATGGAAGAGTTTAATAGTGAATTGAATTTGCAGCTTGTGGATAAGCTTGTAGAGTAATTGATAGATGTATCTTACTAATTAAAGGGCGAGATCATAGCACATGGTCAGGGAGCCAGGTAGTCTATCGACGTGTGAAATCTCGTATAGCCTAGGGCATTGAGAGATATTTTTTATTTGCCAGAGTATATTTAGTGTTGTACCCTAACTCTGAGGATGGATATGGAAGGTTCCGGGTTCGATAACAATGGAAACCTCTGCATGATACCTGATCGACCGAGAACTTGTTATTGAATAATTCAGCTCATGGGAAGCGAATTTTATTGACGGCAGGTTGTGCCTGACCGTAGCATTTATTGGGATACCGGCTAGCCAGTTCGACCAGTGTTTGATGAATCTCGTTCCTTCATATAATGAAATGGACCTATTGAGGCCAGTTATTAATATCCTAAGGTTAGGAATAAATATTTAAACACGTCCATAACCTGCCTTGCATACAATTTATTTGAAATCATATGGGATATGTGGGTCTTTGAGACTGCACTATTGTATTTAGAATCGTGTTACTGCTGGGAGATAAAAGAAGGAGTCAGGAGGGACGGCACACGTGTTGTGACCGCTCGACTCCGTTCCATTGTATACGAGTCGCTCCAAGGGGCAGAGTTTTAAACGATCCGTGAAGGTTGACATTTAGAAGGGACTCACTATGAAACCCTGTTTTTAACAAAAAAAAAAGAGTCATTGTTGTATTGTATAACGTAATTGTGTGGTTTGAAACACATTGATAATTATGGATCAGCCTGATGATTTAATACTTGGAAAACTTATGAATTGTTGGAAGTTGCATTTTTACTGACAGTATTGCTTAGCTCTGGAGCTCGGCACTAGATGCCACAGGCTATGCCCACGCAAGGGTAACATAATTTACCATCCGACACAGCGGTAACGGAAGTTTGAAGTTGAAATCACAACGGCATACAATGGAACTGTAGGGGTATATTTACATATAAATGTGGAGTTGCAAGTAGATTTGAGGTGCAACCCATGAATTGGCTAATGCATGGTAAAGCATTTAGGTGGGAAGAGAGAAACAAAACACAAAGGCACACATAATGTAAATTAAGATGTTGAGAGTAAACAATTAAGCTTGTGAAATGAAAGAGGTCACAACTGGTGACATAAGAATATAAGTACAGTTTTTGTGTAAATTACATGTGCATCAGAGCAATTGAGATGAATTTTGATGTTAATCTCAGGGTAAATGTATGAATAATCATATGGATTTGCAGGATAAAAAGTGAATAATTAGTGGATTGTGGGAGTAATTTTGCTTTGTTTTGTTTGATATTTGTTGGGATTGTGTTTTTATGTGTTTGAAGCCATGATTTAGAACTGAATTAAAGTCTTTAGAATAGAGTTGTGCTTTATCATTGTAGAGTTGATACCTTTTAGTCTCAGATCAAAAATATGCAACTGCTCAGTGGGTGGACGGTACACGCCTGAGAACTGATGCTAGCTGGAGGCAGAAGCATGTTTTCCATGAAGATTACTCTCATGGGTACAGTTTAGAAGTTACATGTATTTTAAAGTTGGACCAATCAGCAGGCTTGAATCATGTTGGAAACACTGACGTATATTAGTTACTCCAAATTAATCTAGAATGTAAGGTACAAAGTTTAGAGCTGTTGGCTTGAATACTTTCTGATATATTCGTATTAGGGTAAACAAATAGTGACAGCATTTATTAACAGTTGGCAGCCCTGGTTGCTCTTAAGAATACGTATAGTCATATCTGTTATAGTACACATAACACATACGAAATTCGGTTGAAATCCAATTGAGAGTGTAGAAGTTAAATGTATTTACAATTGGTCCTCTCAGCAGGCTTAGAATCATGTTGGTAGTACTGAGGTCCATTCGTTACTCCAAATTAATCTAGAATGTCAGGTACTATACATGTGCATAGTTTAAAGCTGTCGGCTTGCATATTTTCTGATATATTGGTATTTGGATAAAAACAATAGAGAGTGCATTTATTAACAGTTGGCAGCCCTGATGGGTCTTAAGATTACGGTCAGTCATATCTGTCTTCTATATATATAATAGTACATACGAAATTTGGTTGAAATCCAATTGATAGTGTAGAAGTTATATGCACTTAAATATTAGACCTATCAGCAGGCTTAGAATCATTTTGGCAACACTGTCATGTATGGCCTCCTGGAAATTAAACTGAAATATTATTATCTATATGTGTGCCAATTTTGGTATAGCTCACATGCATTCCTTCCGAGATATACAACATGGAGCTGAAATTTCAATTGCGATTTATCAGCAGTTGGTAGCACTGATATCATTTTCAAATACGGCATTGAACTATTCTGATAGTGGTCTTTACTCATACCAAATTTGGGTTCGATTGATACAGCCGTTTAGGAGGTGTCTGTCTGTCTGTGTGTGTGTCTGGCTGTGTGTGCCGCCCGCCCCCCCCCCCCCCTATCAACTCCTAAACGGCTGCAGCAATCGAAACAATATTTGGTAGCAGTAAATATCAATACCTGAATATCTCAATGCCGTATTTGAAAACGATGTCAGTACTACCAACTCCTGAAAAATCGCAATTGAAATTTGAACTCCATATTGGATATCATGGAAGGTATAAACGGGAGCTATTTCAAAATTGGCACACGTATAGATAATAATATTTCAGTTTAATTTCCAGGAGGCCATACATGGCAGTCTTGCCAAAATGATTGTAAACCTGCTGATAAGTCCAATTTTTAAATGCATATAACTTCTACACTATCCATTGGAATTCAACCAAATTTCGTATGTGGTATGTGTACACAAACAGATATAACTGAGAGTATTCTTAAGAGACACTATGGCTGCCAACTGTTAATAAATGCTCTCAATTTTCTTTATCCAAATACCAATATATCAGAAAGTATGCGAGCCGACAGCTTTAAACTATGCACACGTATATTACCTGACATTCTATATTAATTTGGAGTAACTTATATACGTCAGTGCTACCAACATGATTCTATGCCTGCTGAGGAGTCCAACTTAAAATACATGTAACTTCTACACTATCATTTGGATTTCAACCTCTCTTGGTATGTGCTATGTGTACCATAACAGATATGACTGTGCGTTTTCTTAAGAGCTACCAGGGCTGCCAACTGTTAATAAATGCTAACTCTATTTTTGTTAAACTAATATCAATATATCGGAAAGTATGCAAGCCAATAGCTCTAAACTTTACACACGTATAGTACCTGGCATTCTAGATTAATTTTTAGTAACTAATATACGTCAGTGCTGCCAACTTGATTCTAAGCCTGCTGATAAGTCCAATTTTAAAATGCATGTTATTTCTATACTAACTAATGGATTTCATTCAAAATTTGCACAACAATAGATCATATCATTTCAGATTATTTCTGACCAATACATGCATGACATTGTTGCCAACATTATTTTACGCGCGCTGTTAGATCCAAAGTTCAACTGCATGTAACGTCCGTGCTATCCATTGGACTTCAACCAAATTTTATATTCTGTACCCTAAGAGATGGAACTAAGATTATATTCAGTCACCAGGGCTGCCAACTGTAGTGCTCTATTAGGCTACATTATGCCAGGTATACCGTATTTCGAACTAATTAGAAATTTCGATACTACCAACTTAATTTCGTCTTTATTATAGATAGATCCATATAGATTAATCATTGGCATGAATCTTAAATTTTAAGATAAGTAGGCTCTTTAGTTCGTCACGGAACTTCTTGTTTAATATTTGGTCACATAATGTAAAACTAAATTTATATTTTAAGTACTAAAACAATAGCAATGAAAGATGTAAGGTTTGCATTAATGATTGGTATTGGTAATTAGTAATAAAGTGAAAACTCATAGCAGCTAAATCTGTACTAATATAATAAAGCTGAAGAGTTTGTGAGTTTTTGTGTTTAAGCGTGCTAATCTCAAGAACTACCAGTCCGATTAAAAAATAACTTATTTTTATATGATAGCCAGATTCAAGAGGAAAGGTTTAGGCTATGTAGTATTAGGCCACACCTCTTAGGTAACCTTAAGGATTGATTTTTGTTCAGTAAGTCGGTAGAACAAGCGCTCCCGAACTGGTCTATCCGAATGCGCTGGCGTTATGGTTAGTGATACGTACACGGTTTCACCGATCTGAACCAAAACTTGTATACTTACCCTTTGGAACCCTGCGAGTAACACCGTCTACGTGAAATTTAATACAGACCAGTCCATTCCCTGCATTTAAGCCCTTTGGCACAAATCTACACCTTTTCACCGATCTGAACCATAATTTGTATACTTACTCTTCGGAACACTGCGAGTAACACTGTTTACATGAAATTTCGGACGGACCACTCCATTCCCTGCATTTAGGCCCTTTGGCACAAATCTACACCGTTTCACCGATCTGAACCAAAATGTGTACACTTACACTTTGGAACCATGCAAGTAACACTGCCTACATGAAATTTATGAAACACCAGTCCATTCCCTGCATTTAAGCCCTTTGGCAAAAATCTACACCTTTTCTCCAATCTGAACAAAGATTTGTATAATTACCCTTTGGAACCTTGAGAGTAACACTGTCTGCTTGAAATTTCAGACAGACCACTCCATTTCCTGCATTCAGGCCCTTTAGCACAAATATACACCGTTTCACCGATCTGAACCAAATTTTACATACTTACCCTTTGGATCCCGAAGAGTGACACTGTCTGCTTGAAATTTTGGACCGACCTTTCTATTCCCTGCATTTAAGTCCTTTGGCACAAATCTACACCGTTTCACCGATCTGAACCACAGTTTGTATACTTACCCTTTGGAACCCTGCAGGTGACACTGTCCACTTTAAATTTTGGACAGACCACTCCATTCCCTGCATTTAAGCCCTTTATCACAAAACTACACCGTTTCTCCTAATTGCACAAAATTTTACATACACTTTATAACTCTGCTGGTAACACTGTCCACTTGATATTTTGGACAACGGTCTCCATTCCCTACATTTAGAATAACAGTCAAAATAAACTTGAAAACCACGTATTAAGGCCCTAGAACCATTCATGTCCGTAGTAGTGTAACTGTAAGAGTATTTTAATAAGTCTATTGTTGAGGGGCAGTTCAGGCAGCATCACGTCACCCCTACGAGTGTTCTGGTGCAGAATTGCGAAAATAGTTGCATCTTGCACTGTTTATAAATTGCATTCACGGGGGTAATTAGTGCAAAATGATCTCTTAGGCCCCTTAAAACAGTTATCATCATGAACATATTATGCCTCTGTATAAGTGCAATGGTGTTGGCGCAGTACGTTGAGGTTACCAGCTGCAATAAGCGTTGGTGCTTCCAAATTTACCTTCATGTATTCCGAAACCTTATTGTTGAGCGCTATGTGGCGATAAATGATACTATTGCTACCTCAGGAGCTTGGGACAGCCGACGTTTTCCAAAATGTTCTGATTATTTTCCTACGGCGCTATGCGACAAAAGACGACATTATTGGTATCTACATTTCTAACAACCAATTAGATATAGGCAGTGTCTTACTCCTCTTTCTAATCATTATTTTAAATTTGTTTCTAAATTACATGTGTCAGTAATAATAATATCGTATGGCCTCGGGTGCCGGGTGCAAGCTTTGTAATTTGACACCCAGAGGGTAGCTTGCATGTCGAATTTCGTGGTTCCATGAATCACTATGAAAGTCAAGGAGGTTAGATAATAGATATCTAAGCTCCTTGAACATTATAGCGCTTTCTAGTGCTGTAGTTAGAAAATAGCCGTTTCCCTAATCATTATTATCATTACGGGAAAATGACCTGAATGTTACGTCCTTTATACTGTAGTACTTATCACCCCCACTACAAAAAATATATTTTTTAAATATTTGTTCCTGTTAGTTTAAGTATCATGTGCCAGTTCTGTAGTAGTACTCATTATCATCCATAAAACAAATAAATCCTCCGTGCGAAGCCGGGCACTACTGCTAGTAGTAGATATAAATAAAAAATTTCATTACCCGCACCGAAGTAGTTTTCCATGTACTGTATATAGTTATAAACGAGCGTTTCCTAGAAAAGACTTCAATAACTCGGACAATTTTTTCATTCAACCACAAACTGAATACTTATTCAACTTCAACGGCTTACGTAGTCTAACGTAGATTTCGAAAAAGGTGAACAACAAGTAGGACCACGGATAGAACATTAGTTGTGCCTCATTACTTTAGGGTCTTTTATTAGACTACGTGTGTTGCTTTTCTTGTAAGAGTGTTTCAGTATTGTTTTCACCTCAGGAAGGAGAGTTTTGGTAAATATAACTTCAGGTATTATTAGTTACTAATTATATGTTTTTTTTTTGTCGTCAAAGTGTTTCATTGCATAGAACCTGGGGCCTTTTGGTGTATGGTTTTTACAACCAGATTTGGTCATCCGGGTGAAATGGTGTTTCGAGTAGGTTTAGTTTGTCTCGCGGCCACAAGGTTTGTCTGCACTCGTATGAGTAGTTCCTATTTAACCCGGGAGAGGTGGCGCTTTCTTGGGCAACGTTAGAGGTGACGCGGGGTCAGTTTGAGCCCTCCCAATTTTTTCTCAGTAATAACGAAAAATATTTCGTTTATGCTACTGATATGGCTTGAAACCATTCACTGAACTAATGAGCTAGTGTAATATGTTTGTAATAGTAAATCATTTTACAGCTAAAACTAAGTGTAATTTTCCTCTATAATTTAGCAAGGACATTCCAAAATCTAAATATTGTTGTCAGCTGAGAGCCGTTGTTAGTACAGTTGACCTGGTGGGCTGCAGATGTCAGCACCAACAAGGTTGTGTTCTTTGACTAATAATATTAATGTTATTGATTTTACGTCCCTTTTAACAGCTGTGGATTTTATTTGAGACGCCGAGCGCCGTGATGCCGGAATTTTGCCTCGAAGGAGATCTTTAACGTGCCAGTAAATCTACTCACACGGCTCCCTCACATTTAAGCACCCAAAAATGCCACCTGACTGCACCGGGATTGTATCCTGCAACCTTGGGCAAATAACACCTTTTATGGCAACCGTCAGAGTCACACAAAATCACAGGTAATTTCTCCCCATCTCGTACATAACATCATTGATGCTGCTACTGTTGCAAACCTCCATCAGCTGAGTAGATGGTCAGAAGAGGACCAGACACATCAGACCTTAACGTCTATCAAACTGGGAGTCTAGGCCATGACTAACTATGGCGTTGTAATCTCAACCCCCAATATTTACCATCAAACTTAAAGACACACAACATACAAACATCTACTGAAGAATACAGTCATCCCTTGTTATACGCGTTCTCACTTTACGCGTTTTCGCTATAAAGCGATTTTTAAAAAAATACAGTCAGTCTGAAAGACTAGACGTTATATCATTTCAAATGACGCATGCTACAAATGCTACACATGTTAGAGAGGCTCAGGAGGGCTTCTCGCTTTGCTCGAAGCCCCAGGACTCATTCAACAGACTCCATTACCCATTAACTTAGGCTTCCCGCGCGGACACCGCTTTAAGGGTCACCCTGTATTTGAGTCTGATATCTTTTACAACTCTTTAAGAGTCACCCATTATTTGAATCTGATATCTCGCAAATCACTTTAAGGGTCACCCTGTATTTGAAATGAATCTAACATACTGTACACCTCGTTAAGTGTCACCCTGTAATTTGCTCTGACATCCTGCACACCTCTTTAGGAGGCACCCTGTATTCTTATCTGGCATCTTGTATATCTCTTTAGAAGTCACCCTGTATTCTTGTGTGACATCTTGTACACCTCTTTAGGAGTCACCCTGTACTTTTCACTTCGCTGAAAGCCCCAGGTCGCTCGACGCCCCAGGAATCTTTCAACAGACTCCAATAACCATTAGCTTCTGCTTCCCGCGTGGCTGCATGACGTCACGCACTCGCTTCCCGCGTGGCTGCATGGCGTCACTTCCCGCGCCGCTGCATGGCGTCACTTCCGTCTCCGTCTCTGTCTCCGTAACGCATAACGTTGGACCCAAGCATAACGACGAAGTCGACAAGATCATTTGAAATGATAAAATTGTACATAATTATACAAAATAAAGAACATACACGTTAGGTTGCGGATTCACAATCACCCTGTGGTACGATCGAGTGTGCAGCGCTGCAAGGCGGCGTGTAGTTAGTTTTAAAGGGATTGCTGAGTAGCTGTGTAGGGTTGTTTCAGTGTTGACTGGCGGCATGATTGTGGTCATGAGAGCATTGAGTTAACAAACTGTGTTTTATTGATGTGTAACATCTTTCCGCTCGGTTGCTGGATAGTTTTGTGGGAGTGATTTTGAAAATTGGGGACGGAAGTGAATCGGGTGGAAGTGGATTGAACGGAAGTGGATCGGACGGAAGTGAAGACGCACTGCCAGAAAAATGGGACGGAAGTTAATCGGGCGGAAGTGGATCGAACGGAAGTGGATCGGACGGAAGTGAAGACGCACTGCCAGCTGGATGTACAATTGAAAATGTGTGTATTGGAAACAAGGCAGTGTGTGCTCTGTAGCGCGAGAATGTTATGGCAATACAGTAGGCAGTGCATTTAGCAGGCACTGGTTTGACGAGCACAGTGGCAAATGTTTCACCGACTTTCATTTGTCATTGAGCAGTTTATGAAGCTTCACGTTCAAGGTTGAATATCACATGGGGTAGGATAAAGACGAGAAATGACATTTAAATAAGCTGCATTATTGTCAAGCTGTGGGTGAGTAATCAAATATCAAATGCATAACAGAATGTTGTTATATGAGTGGAATAAAAGCTGTATTTTCATCATACGTGAGACTAGGTCATTTCATGATTGTAGGAAGCCATGTTTTGATTGTTTACGACGAACTGTATGAGAGCCTTGAGAATAATGAATATTATAGTTACTGAGGAATGTGCTCACAGTATTTGAGAATACTGTCGACGTTTTGTGTCACTTTGTTATTATGAATTATTAATGTAAAAGGAAGGAAGGAAGCTTGTAGTTTTGCGTGTCCGTTAATCTCACGATCATGATCCACGGTACCTCCCTTTTACGTGGAATACGAACAACAGGACATGGCATTTCAATTCGAAAATCTCACATGTATTGACCGGGAATCAAACCCGGTCTACCTTGGTGAGAGACTAACAGATTGACCTCTGCCCCACAAATGTAACAGTAGCATATCTCCAATTCAATCTATACATTCATCATAACTTAGTACCAGTATGAAAATAGAGTGTAAATTAACATTTTAAGAATGTCCAAGCTGTGTAGTATACGAGTAGGATAACATGTCAGATGTTACACATCATATGCGACTACTGTTAAGGCTCGTATCTTTTTGTTGCTAAAAACGTTATGGAGAAAAGAGAGTGCGATCAAATTGCTTCCAAAAGCAAAGGAAATCAATAACAGTTGAAGAAAAGCTGGAAGTTACAGAGCGATAAATGAGCGCACTGTGGACATTGTCAGAGCTACAGAAATCTCAGAATCAACTCTGAGAACCATAAGAACCATAAGCAGAACATATTAAAGAAAGCTGGAAAAGTGCGGCCAGAATGAAGTCATCCATATAGGAGCGCCAATTATGGAGAAAATAGAACGAATGCTGGCTCAATGGATTGTACTTCAAACTAAACGTACTATCCCATATCCACCACAGTTATTCAGGCTAAAGCAAACTCTCTGTTTAGAACTGAAAGCATTCTATCCAGCATCTGAAGTTACATTTGTTTAACACACATAAGCTATTAATTTTTCCTTGAAATAGTCCCTATCTCCTATCTAACCCACGTTATAATACATTCACTTTACGTTCTTTCGTATTACGTGTTGATACTTGGAACGAATTCATCGAGTAAATCGAGGGATACCAGTAGTACATTAAAATGTTCATTTTCTTTCTTCCTTTCATGATCGTCACACGCGATCTGAATCTACAATTGCAATTCCTCTTCATCATTCATCTGCCTTCAGTAACTCTTTCCTCGTGTCGGGAACTAGAATTTGGAATAATTGTCCTCGTGACGTTAGAAAGTGTACATCCCTAACAACTTTCAAACGTGCATGTAAAGATTTCCTCTTGAATTCGTAGGCCAACTAGAACAATTTGTGTATGAATGTGTGAGTGAATGACCATAGTATAATTTTGTAAAAAAATTGTCATTTAAATTGTATACCTTAGTTAATATCACTCAGTGGCCAATTTAATTTAATTTAATTTAATTTAATTTAATTCTAGTATTTAAGTTTGGTAGGTCAAGCATATCATATTTGAGTATTCATGTAAGGTTGCACTGTGTGTGGTTAAGTGTATGAGAGGGCCTAGGGCCCTAACTTCGCCACAATAAAGGCACCAATATATATAAATATATATTTAGTCGTTTACCCTCCAGGTTGGTGGAACCCACGGACTCAGCGAGGGAACTCACCACTACTGCCTCTACGGGCAGTGTCCTAGAGCTGGGAACATCGAATTGGAAGGGATACAACTGGTGAGGTGGGATTGGCACCTCGCCCAGGCGGCCTCACCTGCAAAGCGAACATGGGCCTCATGAGGGAAGGTAAGGGATGGTGAGGATGGATAGGCAAGGAAGAGGGAAGGAGGCGGCCGTGGCCTTGAAGAAGGTACCATCCCGGCATTTGCCCGAAGACGAAGTGGGAAACCACGGAAAACCACTTCGAGGATGGCTGAGGGGGAATCGAACCCCCTCTACTCATTTGGGCCACCCGAGGCTGAGTAGACCCCGTGCCAGTCCTCGTACCACTTTTCAAATTTCGTGGCAGAGCCGGGAATCGAACCCAGGACCTCCGGGGCGGCAGCTAACCATGCTGACCGCTACACTACGGAGGCGACACCAATAAATAAATAAATAAATAAATATAATGACAGTAATTAAGACACGAGTATGTTTCTATACGAGTGTCTTAATTACCATTATAGGCGAGTTGCATACAATTGTTTATGTCCGATGATAATTTATTATAACATTATTATATGTTCTGACATAAATATTCATAAATATCTATCGATATTCTGTCGGTTGACTTCTTCTGCTTGGGAATTGTGTGGGTTCAGTATTTGCTCTCTACGCAATAACGAATTCTAAAGCTTTGAAACATTGTTTATCCTGAAGTAGCACCAACAGATAGCGCACAGGTACTATGTAGGATCATTTTGTTATTTTGGTTAAATAACACAAAATAGGCTGTTACAAACGCCCTAAAATTAAAATGTGTCGTATTATCAACTAGTTATTTTTCAAATTCTATGCGTATAGAATGACAACGAAAGACAAATCAATGGAGTCCCAAATAGAACAGTTATCATCTGGCGAAAAGTTTTGCGTAAGAAATCCCTTTACTGAACAGAGAGCTGGGTTATAATTTCCGTGGACCAAATGCCATATGCTTGCTGCCTCCATGACGTTCTAGTGTGTTTATATCAACAGCAGCATTCACTAAAATTTTCAGAGAAATCGTACGAATGTAATGCTCTGTGTAGAAATTGGCGTTGCGGATATTAAGGTACAGTGCTATTTATTTTGCAATATTCCCCAGTTTCTTTATGCAAACATTATGGACGGTGCACACTTTTCATGTTGGTAATTTATATAGAATATGGTAGAAGGATGGTGTGTTGCAAACATCTAGACGTAGATTCCTAAATTTTTGCATATTTCCTAGTATTTTCTTGTTACCGTAAAGGTTCGAGCTGATTTTCTCTTTGTGTTTGGGATTGTAACTACAATGGTTGATCTGATATCCTTTACATTGTCAACTTTCAAATCATGTAATTCATGTCCGACATGTTGCTTTTTGAGCGCATGTGCTAAGCTATCCTTACCTAATTGGTCAATGAATAAAAATCTTGAGCTCTGATTGGTTGGAGAAACTGTATTCTAATGAAAAGTAGTACTTTAATGACTATCATTATAGTACAGTTTTCTGACATATAATATTTACATTTCGACATCGTCGAACATAAATGTATCGTAAGCAATAGGTGCAAAAATCACGCCACATATTCTCGAAACTATATCTTCCCCCAACAAAACTAATAATCCCTCAACTACGGGGCAAAAGGAAAACCAGGTCCCCATTACGAAAGGAAGCATTTATGGTGACCATGCCTAACATTACACAGCAGGCAAGAACGTTACCGCTGAGAAACTTTTTTTTTATTAGCTCTCTACAGAATTACAGAATTTTCAGATATTATAAATACCATACTATTACATCACAAGAAAATCCAGATAGTGTCCATATTTATCGTACAATTGTCCACTTTCACTAAGCTTCCAACGCTCTTTCTGCAGGTGATACATGAGATCCAGTAACGAAAAATGTTGATCATTGTCCATCACGAAGTGTACATATTGGCCCATAATCCACACAATGGCAGTCTGTTTAATTTGGGGGAAAGCGGTCACTGACAAACGAGTCAACTTCCTGTCATCAAGGTCACCCGTGGGCACATTTAATAGTTGACATACTTTTCCCTTACACCACAGGCATGTGGAGGCAACTCGCGTGCATGATGTGAAGCGGTGTATCGCCGTATCAGTTTGACCACATATAGTACACCTTGGGTAAGCTTCAAGACGGATGTTATATCGCCGTAGAGCCGTTGGGATGAGATCGTTGAGGAAGATAAAAACCTGGGAGTGTACAGCAGAAGAAATGGTCATAGCCCCAAATTTTTTCCAAACAGTGGGCCAATGGACGTAGAGGGTGGTGGCCTCGATTCGCGGTTTGGAGTGTACCACTTGCCGCAACATGTTATAAATACTTTTCGTCGTTGGAACAGTCCCTGAAGGCATTTGGCGAACAGTTTCCAGAAGGTGCTGTTGATGGTCCCTAAATATCTTCGGCAAAGCTCTATCACAACCACGGGCTGTGTTTCGAATATCTTTGTATAGCGCTTTCGTAAAAGTGTCATGTTGGGAAAGGATGGTGATATCGTTCTTGCAGAGGAGTGTACGGCATTTCATGCCATGAGCTGTTAGCCCTAGCCCGCCTTGCCGGGATGGGAGATACAACTGTTCCCGTTGTACTCGAAACAGAAATCCTTGCCATATAAACCAACCTGTATATTTTGACAATTGGCTCTCAAACATTTTAGGAAGTGGAAAAAGTTATGCAACATACCATATTTTAGAGAGCGCAAACACGTTGAGGACCATGACCCGTTGCACTATATTGAGGTTTCTTTGACCAAATTGGATCAGCACTCCCCTAACTTTAGCAATGACCTTAGTCCAGTTTGCTTGCACTGTGTCCAGAATCGATTGCTTCCAGGTAATGCCAAGAATTTTCACCTCATTTACTATCCGGAACCAGGGCTGCTGGGTAATCACTGAGTTAGTATTGAGCGGAAGCAAAGCAGTTTTCTGGGGTTTCGATTGTGCTCCAGAGGCGATATGGTAGAGCTGAAGGACGCTATCGATGTGGGAGATGTCTTCATTATTGCGGATCAATATTGATACGTCATCAGCATAGGCGCACATACCGAAAACATGTGTGGACAGTTTGTAACCCTGTAGCTTCACCTGGGTAGTCCGAATGAACGGTTCAAGGCCAATGACAAAAAGTAGCATGGAAAGGGGACATCCTTGCCTAACTGATCGTTGTATTGGAATCAGAGGGGAAAGAAAACCGTTGACGAGCACTCGAGACGTAGCATTACAATTTATCATACGAATGTAGTCAATAAGGATTGCAGGAAATTCAAAGTGCTGCAAGACCATGTACAAGCATTCATGACTGATGCGGTCGAAAGCTTTATCAAGATCTGAGGTGAGAAAACTCATTGGCTTAGTGGGGAGCATTTCGGCTTTTAGGTGTAGGTCCCTTAGTATCGCTAAGTTTGTTAACAGAGTTCTTCCAGGAATACTGCAACATTGTTCATCACCAATGATATCATGTAGAACAGTCTTCAATCGGCAAGCAAGTACTTTGGTACTTTGGTAAGGACTTTATAATCACTGCAGAGCAGAGTAACTGGTCGGAAGTCACCAACTGCCATGGGAAAGGTTGTTTTTGGTATGGGGACTATGGTACCCTCGTGATGTGATTGACAAAGAGCACGACGTTGGAGAATGGTACGCAAGACGTGACAAAATTATTTGCCAATGACAGGCCAGAAGTGTTTATACAGTTCATATGGCAGTCCATCAATGCCAGGTGAGCGGTTATTTGGGAGGTGCGTAACCACAGAGTGAATCTCTTCATCCGTAATATCCGCGCTGAGCAGAGTTTTTTTGTCCGGAGATAGTTGGGAACTGCAAGATGAAAGCAATAGGGTCACCTGCTGTGGATCAATTGGAGCCTTAGCGTAGAACCGTTGATAAAATAATGATATTTCACTACGTAGAGCGTCAGGGGAGGTGACGACACTTTCAGTACTGGTGCGGAGGCGGTGGATATATTTACGTTGCCGCTCACGTTGTCCTTTGGCGATATGGTATACACTTGCACTTTAGTCCGGGAGCACTGTACGATCTTTTAAAGCCACGTTTATATGAGCGAGCGTTCGTTGCTGTAGAGACAGGAGCTTGGTTTTAACTTCCCGGATCTGGTCATATATACGCTCCCCAGCATCAGATCTTTGCTGGAGCTGGCGAAGAACTCGATAGTAAAATTCAACTGTATCCCGTCTTTCCCGACCTCGTTGGTAAGATATGTTCTTAAAGACGCGGCGGATCCCTGGTTTAACTAAAATATCCCACCAGTCTGCACAGTCGCGAAAGTTGCATTTTTGTTGGACCCATCGATTCCAGTGTTGTCTGAAAATATCTTGGCATTCCTCCTCCAGTAACAACGAGCAATTCAATTTCCAATAACCTCTTCCTATGTGAAAAATGGGATGGGGGTAAGAGATTGTACATACGACTGCATGATGGTTAGTGAAACTGGCAGGTATCACTTCATATCGTCTAGGCTGGATATGTTCCTGGGAAAAGTAGATGCGGTCAATTCTTGATGAGGAGTTGTGACTTATACAGGTGTAATGGGGGCAGGGGCACCCTTAAACTATCCACAGCATCAATGAGGTGTAGGGAAGTAAGGAGGGTCGTGAGAGCCGGGTTGACACCTTGGTATGGACTAGTGGAATCCTCTGGGCGTTGAATACAATTGAAATCCCCTGCAAGAATAAGTTTTTCCTTAACGTCGTGCTGATGAGGCAGTATACTCTGTTGAAAGAACATTTTCCGTTCCACACGTTTGTTGGACCCGGATGGAGCATATACATTTATCAGGGTGGTATTGTGTATGTGTGCAGATATTATGCGTCCTGATGGATGACAGCCCACCTTCGAGTGGGATATCTTGTCTTATGAGGAATCCGGTCCCTCTATTAGTAGCACCGGTATTGATGTATTGTTTGTAGAAGGCAGATATGGGAAGACAGGGTATAGCAACTTCTTGAATGAAAGCAATGTCAATGTCTGCATCTCGAAGGGATCTCTCCAACAGTTGAAATTTCAGGGGGCATTCTATTACATTGATATTCACAGTGGCCACAGAGAGAAATTGCACCATTAAGAGAAGTATAAAAGCTGTGCTAGACATACTGGAAGGTGGACTCGAGAAAAAGCAGAAAGAATAAAAAAAAAGAAAGACACGGGTGAGAAATATACTGGTGCACTATGTCAAATTAGGGTGAGATAGTTCCTTATGAGTGCCATTCATAGGCCGGCTGTCAGCGTTTGAGAGCGTTCGTGGGTCCCTAGATGACGTAGAATAAAGATTTTGATCTTTTTCACAGCTGCGGGAACATTTGTAGAACCAGTTTGATTCTTCGGGGCTGGTACAGCAATCGAGGCATTTGTTTTAATCTTCTTAGATACGTTCTCAGATCCCCGATCAACCTGCTTAAGTGAGTCGGTAGGTACCAGAGAAGGTGGGGGCAGTGAAGACAACATTTCTGTGGCAGCCTGTAGTGATAGCAGAGTTGGCTCTAAGGCTGCAATACAGGTGTCCGATGGCACAGGGGCACTCTGTAGCTCGCTGATCTGGTCAGTGCAAGGTACGTGTTCTGCGTCATGTGTGTCAGAGGCCACTTCTGCTGGTGTCCCAACTGACTGATCAATAAGCATGTTTTCATGTGACGTTTGCTGTGTCACAACATCCGAGTATTGGACACGTCGTTGTTGTGTAGGAGTTATACCGAGGGGAATCATTTTCTTTGGACAGTTGATACGTAGATGTGTGTTAGCATTGCAAATTAAACAGGTCTGTTTCTGTCCATTATATGATATGTAGCCAGAATGGACACCAAAATACTCAGTGGAGGGGATATATTGTTTGATTTCCATAGTGACTGCACGTATTCCATTATACACCGGGAACTGATAAGCAGAAGACCATTGTTTTTCCTGACGTCACTCACAGTGCCATATTTCGACAGGACGGATTTGAAAATTTCAGGGGGAACTTCGAGTGGGACATTAAATATACGCACTGTGGTAAAATTTGAATCCGCTGTGGAGAGCTTAACATTAGTCATTTCGCCTGAGTCATACTGAAATTTAATAGGAGCTTCAAAAGTATTTAGCAATTTCTGATAAGTAGATATGCTGATTACCTTGAAGTACATGGTTCTTTCATGCGCATTTAACTGGATGGCTTCTACTTGGTCGACAGTCAACCGGAGGGTATCGCTAATCCAGCGGTGAATTTCTCCTGGTGTGGGGGCGAGAACTCTGCCTGTCCCATTGACATCGTACGGTGTTTTTCCTCTGGTATCCGGACATGATTTTCAGCGGGGTTTTCTGGGTTTCTTGATTTGTTGTCCTATCTGGAACACTACTTGAAGAAGTATTGTCCGAATGACACACGGAAGGTCAGTACACCCGTGGAACTATCGGAAGCACCGGTATTAGGAACCGTACACTCTTCCATTGCGATCACACAGCTCGCACACACGCACCTCACTCGGCCACGACTGGACCACTCAGCCAGTCTGTTCTTTTGACTAAATGTACCTCAGCTTTAAGTGACATCATCTCACAGTTACCGGGTGAGATAGCCGTGTCGTTACGGCATAACTGCTGGCAGTCGCTCACATCCGGGTGGCAAGGAGGTTCAAATCCCCCCCCGGCAACCTTGAAGATGGTCTTCTGTGGTTTCCCATCTTCCTTCCAGGCAAATGCCGGGGTTGGTCCCTAACTATAGGCCACAGCCGCTACCTTCCAACTCCTCGTCCTTACAATCCCACTTCCCTCCCCAACGGTACTTGTAGCTAACCCATTGGGTGTCCGTCTCGAAGCAGCTACAAAACTGGCGAGCCGAACATGTACTCAGACACTCCCGGCACTAAGAGCCATACGATAAAAAAAATAAAAAACCCACAGTTCAAAAGGGGAGGTGTTTGCCCAATTCGGTGAAAAATCAAAAAACAAAATCTGTGTGTTGTGAGTCCCTTATAAACTCACTTACGTGTCCAAAGCAAATTTTTACGTCTAACGACCCTCCTAGTAGTTTATACAGACGTTTAATAAGCATGCTGCCTTATGTGCCACGCCCTCTTTTTCTGTCGCTCCTCAGTTATCTCTTATATATAATCCAAAACTGACTCATCACCGCAGGGCTCAAACCACTAGACCTAGGAAGCTGAAATTTTGCATGTTGGTTGATCCGAGTATGTAGAGGCTCACTAAGAAACGGTTTTTGAAAATTCAATTTGTAAGTGACTTTTTTCGGCCCTTTGGCATTGACAATCCAAAATTGACTCATCGACGCAGGGCTCAAACCACTAGACCTAGAAAGCTGAAATTTTGCATGTTGGTTGATCCGAGTATGTAGAGGCCCACTAAGAAACGGTTTTTGAATATTCAATTTGTAAGTGACTTTTTTCGGCCCTTTGGCACTGAGCAAGGACAGTCGGTAAAATGTTCGGATTTAGCTCATTTTAAGCCGCCACATACGAGAAACAATACTCGGAGGTCCTGTAGGGACCTCGAAACACACTTTTTAAGTTCCTAAAATGAACGGTTTCGGAGATATTCCCAAATAACTGTGTTCCCTCTGAGAAACAGATCAACGTTACTGTGGCAACCGCTGAAATTTCGCAGACCGGGGATAGTTTTCTGGCAATATCTCGAAAACCGTTCGTTTTAGGGCCTTAAAACGCTGGGTTCGGACCACGAACATTGCTCCTCACATTGATACGCGCAAAAAGAGCTATAATCCATATTTCTACGATCAAATCGACTCGGAAAGTCTCATCTCTTATATATAATCCAAAACTGACTCATCACCGCAGGGCTCAAACCACTAGACCTAGGAAGCTGAAATTTTGCATGTTGGTTGATCCGAGTATGTAGAGGCTCACTAAGAAACGGTTTTTGAAAATTCAATTTGTAAGTGACTTTTTTCGGCCCTTTGGCATTGACAATCCAAAATTGACAGAAATATTTCCGGTAACATACACCATGTTCCGCAAAGATCGAACCTGGACATCAGGGGGAGGGGTACTAATAGCCATGAAACCTGAGTTAAGGCCTGTTCGCCAACGGGAGCTTGAAACTGATGCTGAGGCTGTGTGGGAGGAATTCGCGTGTGCGAACAATAAATTTCTAATAGGCTCTGTATACCGTGCTCCCAATTCAACTCGGCACATCAATGATGAACTTTTGGAGTCCCTCCGTCGTGTACAATACATCCAGCACAAATACAAGGCTATTTACATAACAGGCGATTTTAATTTAGAAATAGACTGGCAAAACTCTCCTCCCACTCCCAAGGATCCCATTGCTAATGAATTCCTTACCGCATTCTACGACTTATTCCTTGACCAATTAATAACCGAAGCAACTCGAATCACACAAACTACACGCTCCACAATAGACCTATTTCTCACAAGCCTTCCTTCCTCCGTACAGAAAGCTGAAGTCATACCCGGTTTCAGTGATCACGCAGCCATCTTTACCACATTGCATTACAACAAACCACGCAGCAAGAGCACAGTGAGGACAGTATACAATTACAAAAAGGCAGACTGGAAACTGTTATCATCTTTATTCCTCAAACACCTTCCCACCCCAAGTATTCTGGACACCAGCGACATCAACTCAGTGTGGCACGCCTGGCGAAATTGTTTCTTTGAATGTGTGGATATAGCTATACCGAAAATAACTATTAGTGGGAAGAAAAATTCTCCTTGGGTGACGAAGGAAATCATTAAAATGATTAGGAAAAGGAACGTGTTATACAAGAAATGGAAAAGTTGCTCAACTGACATCATGTGGGAAAAATATAAGAACATCAGGAACCAAACAAAGAAATTAATTCGCGAAACATACAACAATTATATTCACAAAATAAGTAGCACCAGTGAAATGTGGAAAATCTTGTCCAGAAGACGCGGCACCGCTGCGCCAGCCTCATTTCACTGTAACGGTACATTCCTCAGTGCAACCCAAGATATTGCAACAGCGTTCAGTGACAGTTTCAAGCAGAACTTTTCAAAGCCAGATATGACCATGAACCTGCTTCTGCCAAGGTCATCACTTCCACCCCTCCCACTCTCCAACTTGTACTTCACAACAACTGAGGTGATTCACAGCCTACGGAAGATTAGACCACATGCGGCGACCGGCCCAGATGATGTTCCCGGACGGATCCTGCTGCAGTGTGCGGAAGCATTAGCGCCTTCTCTGTGTGCGTTATTCAACCTGTCGATCAACCAAGATTCTGTGCCGTGTGGGTGGAAATGTGCTAACGTGGTGCCAATCTATAAGCAAGGTGACAGAGAAGATGTTGCAAATTACAGACCGGTGTGTCTAACATCTATAATTTGTAAATGTATGGAGCGGCTAGTAGCAAACAGTGTGCTGGAATTCCTACGGGAGAACAATCTGCTCGACCCAAATCAGCACGGTTTTCTTCCGGGTCGTTCTTGCACTACTCTATTGACAAAAGTCATTGATGAGTTTCAGTTCTGCTTGAATCAGCCAGAAGTGAAACAAGTGGACTGTATTGCACTGGATTGGGCTAAGGTCTTCGATCAAGTGTCTCATGAAAGACTTTTGTTAAAGCTACAGCAGCTTAACATACGGGGTAGCTTACTTGCATGGGTGAGGTCATTCCTAGAGGGTCGAACGCAGTGTGTGGTGTACGAAGGAGCTCGATCACAGGCTGCTCAAGTTACTTCTGGAGTGATTCAGGGCTCTGTGATCGGACCTCTTCTCTTCACTATATATGTGCTCGATCTTCCTGGCTGTGTCACCTCATCAATGTCACTATATGCAGATGACACCGTGCTATACAGGGGCATTAAATGTGAAGAAGATTCCCTCTGTCTTAAATCAGATCTGGACAACTTATCGCTGTGGTGTTCTGTGAATAATTTAAATATAAATGTACAAAAATGTAAATACATAAGAATAACCAGGTCAAAAAAACCCATTGAGAATGAATACAAAATTATGAACAGTGTCATCCCACAGTGCACAAACTTAAAGTTATTAGGGGTAACAATCTCCGACACCCTGAATTGGAACATTCAAAGTGAAGAGGCAAGATGTAAGGCCACCAAAGTTCTGGGCTTCTTGTACAGAAACATGAGAGGTTGTAAACCTAGAGCCTTCAGGACGGCTTACATATGCATGGTCCGTCCGATATTAACGTACGGCTTACCTGCTTGGCATCCCACTACAGCGGAAAAAATGAACAAGCTCCAGCGTGTACAGCGCCCCGCAGAGAGGCTAATAGCTCGTTATTCCCCTTCCCCTTTGTCAAAATTTCCATCTATAGAGGCAACAGCCAAACAAATTGATCTAATTTTTATTAAAAAATCCCTTACAGGTTCCATTAATATTGACCCATTTTGTCGACTGTCATTGGCATATCGCTCAGTTCGGAGAGGACGAGGTGTAACCCTCGTTCCGCCCTTTGCACGTAGCAATGCTTACCTGACAGGTTTCTACGGCCGCTCTGCGCGGTTGTGGAACGCGCTGCCAGGGGATGCCAAGATCTTGTCTCTTCAGAAATTCAAGCCGTACGTAAAAAGGTACATTGTATAAATAAACGTATGTATGAGTGATTGATTGTCTCGCTGAATGAATGAGTATCTGAATGGAATTAATGTATGTATCGCGTGATCGAGGTTATGAAAGTGCGTGCGTGAGAGAGTGAGTGAACAGGAAAATGTACTATGTCAATATTCTAAATATGTAAATACTGCAAATATCTTTGTAAAATATGTAAATATTGTTAAAACAAATCTAGATGTAAGCTGTGCCTGTGAAGCATGAAATATGTATGTGGGGCTTGCCCTTTTTCACTAGGCCTTCCATACGTCTTGTACGATATATGGTAAATAAATAATAATAATAATAATAATAAAATTGACTCATCGACGCAGGGATCAAACCACTAGACCTAGAAAGCTGAAATTTTGCATGTTGGTTGATCCGAGTATGTAGAGGCCCACTAAGAAACGGTTTTTGAAAATTCAATTTGTAAGTGTCTTTTTTCGGCCCTTAGGCACTGAGCAAGGACAGTCGGTAAAATGTTCGGATTTAGCTCATTTTAAGCCGCCACATACGAGAAACAATACTCGGAGGTCCTGTAGGGACCCCGAAACACACTTTTTAAGTTCCTAAAATGAACGGTTTCGGAGATATTCCCAAATAACTGTGTTCCCTCTGAGAAACAGATTAATGTACTATGGCAACCGCTGAAATTTCGCAGACCTGGGATAGTTTTCTGGCAATATCTCGAAAACCGTTCGTTTTAGGGCCTTAAAACGCTGGGTTCGGTTCCCACTCCACGAACATTGCTCCTCACATTGATACGCGCAAAAAGAGCTATAATCCATATTTCTACGATCAAATCGACTCGGAAAGTCTCATCTCTTATATATAATCCAAAACTGACTCATCACCGCAGGGCTCAAATCACTAGACCTAGGAAGCTGAAATTTTGCATGTTGGTTGATCCGAGTATGTAGAGGCTCACTAAGAAACGGTTTTTGAAAATTCAATTTGTAAGTGACTTTTTTCGGCCCTTTGGCATTGACAATCCAAAATTGACTCATCGACGCAGGGCTCAAACCACTAGACCTAGAAAGCTGAAATTTTGCATGTTGGTTGATCCGAGTATGTAGAGGCCCACTAAGAAACGGTTTTTGAAAATTCAATTTGTAAGTGTCTTTTTTCGGCCCTTTGGCACTGAGCAAGGACAGTCGGTAAAATGTTCGGATTTAGCTCATTTTAAGCCGCCACATACGAGAAACAATACTCGGAGGTCCTGTAGGGACCCCGAAACACACTTTTTAAGTTCCTAAAATGAACGGTTTCGGAGATATTCCCAAATAACTGTGTTCCCTCTGAGAAACAGATTAATGTACTATGGCAACCGCTGAAATTTCGCAGACCTGGGATAGTTTTCTGGCAATATCTCGAAAACCGTTCGTTTTAGGGCCTTAAAACGCTGGGTTCGGTTCCCACCTCTAACCACGAACGTTGCTCCTCGCATTGATACGCGTAAAATGAGATATATTTTATAAATAGAGGTTGCTTTTGGGGCTCGGATACGATCGTGATTTTGAGTCTAATTTTATACTCTTTCTGCTGGTTGTTGTAAGCGAGCTTTCAGAAGTTTACTCGAATTTACAATGTTAAGATACTTTCTATTTTGCACGGTATGCTTTCATTTTGTTTATAAATTTGTTTTTCTTAACTGAATATTTTTGTTTGCCAATTTTGATCTGCTCTTTTTCGTTTTTAACCATGATCTGCAACGTTGATTCACAGTCGAATGTGTCGTATTCTACCGGCTGTCACGTTAATTATTATTGTTTCTTAATTACTCTTACTGAGGAATTGGGCAAACTTATTTCAATAAAGTTGTTGTTTTGTCTTTCACGGCCGTTGAATTCCCGCACAAGGCACGGCTTAAACCTAGAAAAGTTGCTGAGTTGTACTAATGGACTAATGGTGCAGCAGAAAAGAGGAGAATTGAAGCTTTTGAAATGTGGTGATAAGGGAGAATGATGATCAGATGGGTAGTTAGGGTAACAAATGAAGATGTATTAAGACGAGTGGGAGAGGAGAGATGTTTCTGGCGACTGCTAATGAAGAGAAGAAATAGGAGGGTAGGACACATATTATGACACCCAGGAATAGCAAGCTTACTGTCGACCAAAATATTATGTGCACTCGAGTTTGAAGGTTGTTTGTGAAGTAGCCAATAGACCTTCATAAAATACAATGACATCATCATTTTCAACGTTCGAGTTTACGTTAGTTCATGTAGGTTTGGAATTTTTAATTTATATTTTAATATTTTTAACGCAGTTGAAACACAAAAGGTGTCCCTTTTTAAGCGTGTTTCAAACATGCGTCACATTTAAGAATTATTATCTCTCAAACCCGTAATCAGATCGAATCCGAATTTTAACACAATATACATTGGAATGTTGTATAACTGGTTTATTAATTTCAAAATTTTGTGTGTTCAAGAACGAATGTTGTTATTATTTTTGTAAGGTAACTCTTTCTCGGCTCGGGGTCGTTGGAAAATGTAGTTCTTGGTTGCGTTGTAAACCTTATACATCAAAAAGTCATGCTGTATAACTGTGAAATAGGTAAATTTATTCACTTATTTTATATCGGTTTGTATTTGTACGGAGAATTAAGACATGGTTCACGAGCTAGCCGCTCCGGGAAATGCTATACAGCGTTGCTGATATGGAGCCCATCACTTCCGAGCGAGACGTGCCATGACGCGTGATGTAGCCCATCTTGGCAATGATGTACTGCTTTCACCGGAGCGGCTAACTGGTGAACCATGTCTTAATTCTCCGTACAAATACAAACCGATATACAATAAGTGAATTAATTTACGTATTTCACAATCATACAGCATACCGTTTTGATGTATAAGGATTACAACGCGACCAAGAACTACATTTTCAAACCATCCCGAGCCGAGGAAAAGTTACCTTACAAAAATAATAGCAACTTTGTTTCTTGGACACAAAAAATTTTAAAATTAATAAACCTGCTATACAACATTCCAGTGTATGTTGTGTTAAAATTTAGATTCGATCTGACGACGGGTTTGCGAGATAATAATTCTTAAATGTGACGCATGGTTGAAAAACGCTTAAAAACAGGCACTTCTTGTGTTCCAACTGTGATAAAAAATATTAAAATATAAATTAAAAATTCCAAACCTACATGATCTAACGTAAAATAGAACGACGAAAATGATGATGTTATTGGATTTTATATAGGTCTATCGGTTACTTCACAAACAAACTTCAAACTCGAGTACACATAATAGTTTGGTCGACAGTAGTTATGGATGGGAGGGTCGCAGACTAGAACTGCAGGGGTAAACCAGGGTTAAACAGATTGCCTCGGATGTAGGGTGTGATAGCTATGTAGAAATGAAACGATTAGCTCAGGAGAGGGATTCATGGAGGGCTGCATCAAACCAGTTAAAAAACTGAAGACTCAAACAACAACAATCAGGAATTTTAATTACTTAGAGAGGCATGTGGGGCAAAAGGGTCGTTGGAGAATTTCAATCCCTGGGATGTAACACTGGAAGAGACTGCATAATGTACATCAGCGGCCAAGGTGAGCGATATTTAACTATAGGTCTATTAATAGGGATATGTTTACGTTCAAATCATCAATTAGTATGGCCAAATTACATCCAGAATAGCTTAAGTAAGAATACATTTAATTCCCCATATTCCGATAGATTTGCCATTCCAGTGTGCAAGAGTGCAGTTCCCTCTTCAAACAATATTCGCAATTCCTTTAACAAAGCGCAATGACACTCACTTAACAGTAGCACGTGTACATTTAGACAAAACAATTTTTTCCCATGGCCAACTGTATGTGGCGTGCTCGCGAGCATCCGGACAACAAAATCATTTTGTCTCAGCAGAAGATGGCAAAACCATAAACGTAATTTTAAAATGTGTTAACATAATGTAACAACGAACCCTGCAGACGTTCACAACTCGATAAAATTCCCACTTTGCTGATCATATCAATATACTGTATGTATCAGAATATTCAGAATTAGAATGGACACACCTATAGCCGCGACTGCTGTAATAGAATAGACCAATTATCAGCAATAATGCATCGTCCTCATTGTCTTGATCGCGGGCGAATCCGCGGGTACCTGCTAGTCTTGTATAATTCTGTAATGCTTCATGCTTTCGAGTTGAGAGACATTAGTGTTGAGAAGCTTGAATGTGTAGGACACGTTCAGAAGAGGATTGGTGCCCACCTGATAAAACTGAGAGGGGATATGAAAGGCAAGAAACTTGAAAATGGACATGTTTTATCAGGAAAGGGTAGACTGACAAGGAAATTGACATTCTTCAAAGTTAGTATGGCTCGGCAATCAGAAATAATGTGGATTCCTTGGAAAATACGAGACATGCTGTGTGGGCTACATATTTCCAAAATATTTCAACTGACAGTCACCCACAGCATTATCTCTGTCCAAACGGTGAATCATCGTGGTGTAAATATAACAAGTCACAAGTTACTGGAGATCAATACAGGCATGAATATTCACTTCCTGTGGCGGTTGAAGATATCATAAAACCGGTTTGCTGATTCAAATTTGCTGAAGAAATGTTTGCACGGCAAGACGCAAAACCCCAACGAGTCTTTCAACAATGTTGTGTGGACTCGAATCCCTAAGAATGTATTTGTTGGCTTGGAAACTCTGTGCATTGGTGTAATTTATACTGTATTGGCCTTTAATAATGGTAATTATGGAAGGATGTGTGTTTTGAAACATTTAAACTTTGGACCCGGTAAAGAAACTGAGAGCGCTTAATGAAATTGATAGTTTTAGAGGTAAAAGAGCAGATAAGGATATCGAAGACTTTATTAAGGAAGCTAGGAAGAGGGGCAGATGACCTCGTAGTTTCGCCCATTAAAAAAACAATAACTAACTAACTAAGCTAGGAAGCACAAGAGGCAAAGTAGAACTACTGAGGAAGAGGATGATGATGATGGCAACCCAGAGTATGCTGTAGGGATGCACTGATACATGTTGAAACTTTTAAGTTCATATTTCTGAAAACTATTTTTTTAAATAAATGACACATTTTTTTCAGAAACTTCTCATCATAGAAAAATGATTTTTTGTTTACCGGTATACATAATGATACTTATGATAAATCTACTGAGTTACTCCTAACTCCCATCTTGCAGTTGTATGGATGTAACAGATAAATTTTCGATGAAATATCTACAAAAAATTGTGTACTGCAGAAAAATATCCCTTAAAATTTCATATTCACTTATAAATTCTTTAAACAAACTCAGTGTACATACAAAGTATCACCATAAGAGCATTCCAAATATGGTATACGTGGGGCTAACGGTTCCAGAGAAAACGGGTCACAAAGTATGGCAATTTAACGTTATTAGTATAATGATGATGATGATAATTGTTGTTTTAAGGGGCCTAATATCTAGGTTATCGGACCCTAATGATCTGGGTGATAGCGAAAATGATAATGAAATGGAAACCTGAACGAAAATTATGTGAGACGGAAAATACGTACAAAAAGGAACTCAGATGGAAACAACTCACAATATGGTCTTACAGAAGGGAATTTAGAACGAAAAGATTCACAAAAATGAATAGATTGAAAAAGACCCACAAAACCTAGGCTAGCGTCGAAATACTTACAAAATGCAACTGAAATTCAAAATACTTACAAAATGCAAATGGGAGCGAAAATACGTACAAAATGCAATTCAGGTTCAAAATACATACAAAATGCAATTGAAATTGAAAATACACAATGAAATTCAGATTGAAATATCCCAGTTCCAATCCAAATTATTCACAAAGTGCAATTGAAATTCAAAATACTTACAAAATGCAATTGAAATTGAAAATGCTTACAAAATGTAAGGTAGATTCAAAGGACTCATGTGGATTGACAATGCTGTACCCATGTGAGTAATCTCGTTGGATAATATGCATCTGCCTCCAACTAGCATCAGCTCTCAGGCGTGTACGGTAACCCCAATTTTGCAGTGCATATTTTGGATTTGAGGCTAAAAGGTATCAACTCTACAATGATAAGGCACAACTCTATTCTAAAACTTTAATCCAGTAAAATAAATCATGGCTTCAAACACAAAACAATACCCAAAAGAAGCATAAAATAAAGCAAACAAAATTTTTACTTCCACAATCCACAAATAAACAAATATGAAATCACAACAAAGTCATACCTAGCCATAATGCTTTACCCTTCTGTGAACTTCACAAGGATATACTAGTGCGCTGATGCACCTACGACTTTAAAACAAACTGTACATTAACATAATAGTCATACAATGTGACTTCTTTAATATTACAACAAGGATTATTCCTTAAACCTCTTTATGTTAAACAATTATGTGTGCCGTGCGTGTTTTAATATTTTTCTTCTCACCAATGAAATGCTTTGCATGCATTTACCTATTTGGACGTTGCACCAAAATCAACGTGCAACTCCATAATTATGTAAGCTACCCCCTACACATCCTTCAATTATATGGTTTCACTGCGTGCTGTCTGTGATTCCTAGATTAAACGTTACGTTATAGCTTATGTCGGATTGTACGATAGACTGCCTCGCGCTCATGGCGATTGGCATCTAGTAACCAACTACATGACTTGGTTCCAGTGACAGTACAAATATATCATGTAACTATTCGTCAGATAGCTAAATTAATGAACCATCAGGATTAACTACAATTATCCATGTGTTCACAAACCACATGGCTATAATACTCAACATAACAATCTTGCATTATATGTCATTTTAACAAGGTCTAGAATTTCTTCCCTCTTTTACTTGCCTGAGCGGTCCGGGTGGTTGGCATCGACCCTCAGCTAAGGAAATCGCTACACAATAGAAAGTGGGATGGGTCGTTCCACCAATTATCTCGACCTTTCTAAAAGTTTGAAAGCTTCCCTCTCTCTAAGCAGTGGAGATTTACAAGACAAATACTGTGTCCTGACCGACACATATGTTCCCAAAGGATCTTAATTGACTATTATGCCAACAGGTATTGAATGAGCTTTTGTAATTATTCCTACGTCGAGGATAACGATTAATTAATGGCCTCACATGGGTCCATTCAACATGAAGGTTCGGGGTTCGTAATGCATGAGCCTGGCGGTTGACCGATGTCTCAAGTATAATATAGGCGCACAAAACCACTGTCGCCATGAGTTTTCGCTGCCCACGAGCGTACATAACTCATCTATAAGTTCTCGGGAAATCATAGAGCTGCGAGGTGTCCCTGTTTCCTCGACTCTCACAAAGATTCCAATCCGGAACACATTTCAATCCTTTCTTCAGAGTTAGGGTCCATTCACTAGAACTCCGGAATAGATAATATCTCCAACAATGTCCACGACATAGGAGAATTCATACGTAGAATAGACTATCTGGCCCCTAATGCTCCATGCTACGACATTCCGACCTCTAATATTAAGAGAAATCTAACATTTACTCTATAAGCTTCTCAATTAAGCTGCAAATTCAATTCAATAAAAGCTCTTTCATTACTGGTATCATTACCGAATATATGCAATATTCTGATATAAAACTTCTTTCCATAATTACTGAAATGTAATCTCATTGTAACATCTTCCTGCTTAGATTGATAAGTCTTGCACTTAGCGTTAATAATTCTCGCTTACAACATTTATTTGTTTCCTGATGTGTTCATTCATACTCTTAATAACCATTATTATTATTATCATCATTTCTCACTGACATAAATGACCAAAATCATCCTTTATTATTATTATTGAAAATCTCATTGACATAAATGACCAAATCATTATTTATTATTATTCTCACATAAATTACCAAAATTTCCGACATAGCTAAACGTTTTAAACTCGAACAATCGCGTTCGTTACATTTACATAACTGATTGCCATTCTTAATTCATAGTGGGAATAATTACTCCACTTAATGATGCAAATCATCATTTCAACTCTATAAAAATCAACTCAATACTGATTAAACATGGAGGATCAGCCTCCTAACTGACTTTTATTGGCATCTATAAGGAATTTCACAATATCTTTACGGAATCACAGACATGCATCGGTCCATACTTCTACATAATTATAACCATAATTTGTGGGGTACTTACATCTCTATAGGCATCTAAGGTGGCTCCGACCAATCATATTCTTCCATGTCGCCCGCCATAATGGGTTTAACGCGACATATTTCTCTTGTTTACACACATTTGATTACACCTAATTTCTATCACCAACACGACATGTTGCATACCTTTCAGGAAGTTATCACTCCCCAAACATGTAAAACACTTCATCAAACACTACTTTAAATGATATTTTTACATATACATTACACTGAACACTCGTCACTTTATACACACTTCAATGCTGAAATTCCCTAGCAGAGATCGAAATTGCAGGTGTCGACGGCATCTGACGTTACCAACTCCTGATTGAAAGTCTGGTTATCTGCTCTCGGAACTCTCCAACAGTTTTATGACGATCATTACTCCTACAGTAAGCGTCCTGCGTTACATCAATACGCTTGCTCCTAAACATGAGCGTTAACATCTGGTACTCTCATGGCAATACCAAACACTTAGTAAGGTTTCTTTAGCGCATTCTATCGTTGTTACACACATATACGATTAGTTAATACTATACACACTGCGCTTAATAAAGTTCAACACTTTCACAAATAATTATATACAATATTTCTACCGTTAGTCTATACGGTGCTTCGTAACTGAACACGTCATAGTTCGTGCTGCTAATTATGCCTGTATCACGACTATTATTCATACAAGCATGTTTACTGTTTCTTTTACACATACCAGTCCTTGTTCGGCGTCTCGATGAATAGATCCGTCATGCGTTTTGCCTTGACGAACTTGCTTCAACCTGGCTGTAGCTGACTGAAGTTTCACTCGAAGACTGCACGTAGCTTATTTGAAGACTTCTGTCTGCGGCTTACACGCTGTCTCGTACTGCTGCATATTTGCTGCATACTGATTGCAACTTATTTCCATTGTGCTACAATTGACAATTGAGTAAAACTGTAACTGGCTGTAACTGCGCTTGGCGGCATGTAGACTGCGTGACAACTGAGTTAGACTGAGCTTGACTGAGTTAGAACAGAGTGAGTTTCAAAGTGAGGTTCAACTGAGAGCTCCTCCTGGGGTCTACTCCCTCATATCGGATTTCCACAGAAAGTAGAGCAACATCTTCCCGCGTAATCTTCGCTCCTCTCACAGCATGATTCAGGTCTTCAAACCATGATCATTGTGTTCCTCTCTCTTCACAGGTCCCAAAACTATCTGTGTGCAAAGGAATCGCTCGTTCAATTAATTAATATTAATTCCTTTCTCCATGGCGTGGGACGCTACCTAGTCGGGAAATCCCCTACAACATCTCCACATCCATCCGCGAACAATGGTCGTTTTACAGTCCTTACGCACATCACTAAATATGCACCAATTTCGCATGTAAAAGACTCTAAAATTATCTTCTTGCCAAGATATTCACCTGTGTGCAACTCTCATCTCGATTCGTTACTCCAATCGCGAGTAATCAATGATTCTTCTGGGCATTTCACCGCCCCTACTCCAAATCTATTCTCCGTCGGGGAATAACTGTGTCATTATTCAGGCCTCTCCCCTGCTCCAGACGACATAATGGGGTGACAGAGATGGACGTGGCTCCACTGGGACCAACCCACAATTCTGGGCCGATTAGTAAATGTCAGCTCTGCCCTCCTCTGTGCTTCAAGTCTCCAATAGCTTACACCAAATCGTCTTATAATGATATAATCTGCTCATTATTTCCTACATTATTTTAATAAATAATGCCATTTCATCAAAAATCACACCAGTGATTAAATATACATTTCTTTCGAGGGTTTTTTTTACCAAGAAACTCCCTGTACAGATCTCTGGTTCGCTCCCTGGTGGAACCTTTTTACTGAGATCACAGTCTCTGAGAACCATGTTCGATTCCAGTCAGCATAACCCCATCGGGTTCATGTTCCCCTTGCAAAACTTATAAAAGTCCAATGCAAGTGGCTTATATAAGTAACCAGCTGACTGTCGACCACCGTCTGTGTTTACGTCTGGGGTCCTTCACCTTGTCTGGCTACGAGTGGGTTAGTAGTGTTCCCCCTTCCACACTCGGCCTTGTTTCTGAGCTGTCTATTCTCCCTGCGAAGGGTCGCGTTTACAGCCTCAACCTCTCTAGCCATTCTGACCATTTCTTCATAGAATTCTTGCAAACACTGGCATTCTTTCTGCTCTCCGCTTACACTGGGTAAACTGTCTGCTTCTCGTCCCGTCTCGCCGTTCCAACATTCAGGTCTGCCTGCTTGGCTGCCTCCGCTCTCCACGTTGAGTTGGGTGTGCGTTACTAATTCTTCTTCTGGTTCATCGAATTCTTCTGGCGAGTAATAAATTTTTAAGTTGGCTATGTTCATAACGACCTCGTTTCCATTCTCTAAATGCCTTAACCTGTATGCATTGTTCTGGAGGTCTCTTATCACCTCGAACGGGCCGTGGTAAGAAAAATTAAACTTTTTATACTTCCGTGCCTCTGGATCTGAACTGGCGGGTTTCTTAATTAAAACTTTCTGTCCCACGAGAAGCGGTTTATGATACCTCTTCGCACGATTCCTTCTCTGACGTCTCTCCGCCTGTGCTTTGAGATATTCAAAGGTTCGTTGGATCCTCAATTCTCTACCGGGCTGTGCGTCTACAGGTAATGGAATAACACCATTCCACGGTCTCTCAGGTCTCTGATCCAGATGTAGAGTAACGGGAACCTGACCTGTCGCCTCATGTACAGTATTATTTATACAGTATTCAATTACTTCTAGAAATTCAATCCAACGCCAATTCGCTTCAGAACAGTAGATCTTCATGTATTTCTGGATCTCTCTCATTACTCTTTCAACGGGACTTGCCTCAGGATGGCGAATGGTAGATAAAATCTGCCTAATTCCTAGAGTTTCCAGTTCTCGACGAAATTCTGCACTAGTAAAGCAACTTCCGTGGTCCGAGAGAATGTTATCCGGCTTCCCAAGAATCGGAATAACTCTCTCTTTCAGGCGCTTCAAGACCTGTTTTGAACTTGTCTTTTGAATGGGGCACAACACCACCATTTTCGAAAATACATCCATGGCTACAAAAATGTGTCTATTGCCTCTACGTGCTCTAGGCAATGGTCCAAAGTTGTCGATACTCAATAGCTGCCTTGGCTTCTCTGGTAATAACGGGATAGGTCGTTGCCTCATTAAAAAGGGATTCGGCTTTACCCTTTGGCAAAGATCACATGTTCTAATAGCATTTCTCACCGTTTCTCTCAATTTTGGCCAAGTAGATGCTTCCTTCAACAGAGCACAGATTTTATCAATCCCCGGATGACCAAATGCTCTGTGGGCTAGCCATACTAACCTCCTCTGCAAAGATGCAGGAATTACAATCCTTTGACGTGTGTGATCCACATCGTCCCACTTGTGTAATATCTGATTATACCATACATAATCTGTTGCCAATGCCTCCGCCTCTCTGTATATCGCAGTTCCCCTTGCTAAGCGCCCCTCAAAGTAATCGATTATCATCTTCAACCATGGGTCTTCGCGTTGTAGGTTGGTAATGTTCCTTAAGTCATCCAACGTCTTCTGATCTCGATTCTCAATCTGGACCGCTAGTACTTCTTCTTCTCTAGGGTAACGACTTAATATGTCCGGTATTACATTCTCTTTCCCTGGACAGTATTCTATTTCCCCATTAAATTGCTGGATATACAGGGACCATCTTGTCAATCTCTGACTAGACAAATCTGTCTTTAACAAAAATGTTAAAGCTTTATGGTCTGTTCTCAGAACTATTCGGAAGCCGTACACGAGTTTGTGCCACGATTGCAACGCGTACAAAATTGCGAGCAATTCTATCTCTGTGATCGTGTAATTTTTCTCATGGGCTCTCAGTCTTCTGCTGATAAAGGCGATAAAAACTTTCTTCTCAGGCTGGTCAACATTTTCCTGGAATAGCATCGCTCCAATCCCAATAAGTGATGCATCCGTCTGTATGATGAACTTCTGGGTATAATCTGGGTATCCCAGTTTCACATATTCCAAAAGCATTTGTTTTGACCTCACGAATGCTTCCTGACATTGCTCCGTCCAATTCCATCTGCCGCCTTTCTTCAATAGGTCCTGCAGTGGTGCTACTGTCGCAGTATAGTTTGGGCAGTGGTTCGAAAAGAATCCAATTACTCCCAAATACTGTCGGACGTGCTTAACTTTCGTGGGTCGAGGGAAATTCCGAATTATCTCCAATTTATCTGGATTGGGCTTCACTCCATTTGCATCAATAACATGCCCTAGGAATTTAACTTCCCTCTGACAGAAGTGCGATTTCTTGATATTGACCTTAAAGTTAGCCTCTCGAAGGTCATCTAGCAACTTCTTCAGGTCTCTCATGTGCTCCTCCAGAGATTCTGATGTGAGTAGAATGTCGTCTACATATCTGATGGTACTCTCTTTAACCTCATCTGATAGATTGCGATCTAACGCTCTTATCAGGGCTGAACCAGCTGTTTTCAACCCAAAAGGTAGCCTTAAAAATGTGAATGTATGTTGATCAAACATAAATCCTGTCAACAGACTAGTTTTCTTCTCTAATTCAAGATGGTGGAAACTGGATGTGATATCCAAGTTTGAGAATATAGTTTTCCCTTTAAACTTCCTGAGGATCTCTTTAATAGGTGGCACTTGGTCAAATTCCGGAATAACTCTCAAATTTAAGCGTCTCAGGTCCAAGCAGACTCTGACAGATCCGTCTGTCTTTGGTACAATTACCAATGGACTTACATAAGGCGTAGGTGTTTTCTCAATAACACCGGCCTCCAACATCTCCTGAATTGCCTCTTTCACTTTAGCATAATGCTTTTCAGCTATAGGGTAGGGTTTCTGCCTAAATGGTGTCCAATCACTGACTTGAAAAGCATAAGTGAAGTTCTTTATCCGACCAGGTCTCGAATCAAAGACTTCCTTCTGTTCCAGCAATAACTGCTTTAAATTTTCCTTCTCTTTTAGCCCAATTTTCGCTTCTTCTAGCTTCTCCGAAATGTAGTCTTCCAATTTGGGTTCCAGATCTTTTTCCAAGTCTGTGGCTAGTGTTTTGAGCTCCGCTTCTAACTGCTCAATAGCTAACACTTCTTCATCAGCCACATCTCTGTATGTATGCCATACTTGTTCACTGGATCCTGGTTCAATTTCATTGAGTGCGACCTCTAAGCCTTCAGCTTCTTCATTCACATGGAACATAACCCTGTCCTGTGCTAGGTCAATTATCACTCTGTATTCCCTTATAAACTCCGCCCCAATAAGTAGGTTATAAGGTAGTTTGTTTACTAACAGAAAACTCTGTGAGAAAATAGAGCCTCCTATCTGTAAATCTAGGAATACCTGGTATTTACATATCATTGTTCTGTCTGGAATTACCCCTTTAATTTTGACACTGGAGATCGGTATCTTCAAAATGTTCTCTCTCCGGGCTATTTCATTATATAGAGCTTGTGTCATCAGGCTCACTGTTGATCCTGTGTCTAGCAGACTTCTGACTTTTAATCCTGCCACTCTCACAATTATAATAGGCAATTCTCTCTTGACCATGACCTGTGGTCCTCCTGTATCCTCAATCAATTCTTCTGGTTTGGCTATCCAATTGACGATGTTAATAGACTTCCATCCATCAGTCTCGAGCTCTTCTAATTTTGGCGTTTTTTTTTTCTTCAGCGCCCGCCCCTTTGGAGTTCCTTCTCTCCTGTTCGCTGCGCTGTAGTTCCAAACTCTTAGCTCCATCTCCATATCTGTCTGGCGATGTCCTGTTCTGCATGACTTCTTGCCAGCGGACTTGTGATTTCTGGGGCTCATCTCCCCTTTCTTCGAGGTATCGCAAAGAAGCATGATATCGCTCTTCTGCCTCGTCATCGAAGTTATTTCTTCTCTCTTGGGGTCTCCAATTTCTATTATTGCCTTCCTGGCCATTATTACCTCCATTGTTATGGTACGGTTTGCCCCTGTTATTGTGTTTATTCCACGAACTTCGACCTCTTCCTGCTTTATTAGCATTTCCTTTGTACCTTGACTGCCATTTTCTGGGTTCCTGTTCCCATTTCCGTCCATAGGAATCTAAAGTTTCTGTGCTCGTGGCCTTGTTGTTCCTTGGAGCTTGCTGTTGGTCAGTCTGTGTGTTGGTCACGTGGACTTGTTCCACGGTTCGACTCTGACGCATAGTATTTGCTGTGGTGAGGTCCAGTTGCCTTAGAACTGTCTCCATTTCCATAGCCGTTTTCGCATTAGCCGAGATTAGTAGCCTTTGGATCTCGTATGGAAGCTGTTTGGCGATAGCAATGCATAGCTCCAGTTCACTAGGTTTTTGATCCAGCTCTTTAAAACGACACATCTGCGATATGAAGAATTCTGCGTACTTCGTCGGGTTGTTCGTGCTGTACTTTTTGGCATACAAATCCAGCCGTAAATTCTGCTGAGTCGCGGCGTCCCAATACCTCTTCAAGAATGCCTCGCGGAATTCCTCAACAGTATCAAAAGTGTAACGGAAGCTGCGAAACCATAATGCGCACTCCCCCTCTGTTAACTTCTCTATAGCACGTAGCCTACGCTCCTGCGGTATTCGTGCATCATTGAGATATTCAGTCACTTCCTTTAACCAATATTTTGGTGTCATACTACAGTGACTACCTGAAAACTTCCTAGGTTTTTCTTCGCTTGCCCTAATGACGTTTATCACCTGGGTGTGCATCGCATTTTCATGTGGCGTCGATGCCGCAATTGGTACACCTGGCGTCATGTAAGGACTTTCTCCTGCGCCTGCAGCATTCCTGCTTATAGGTTGGGTTTCTAGGTCTGCCCACCTTGTTTTTCTTATATCCTCTATGCTGCCTTCATTTGACTTAGGATATTTCAGAAGTGTCTCCTCCTGTGCTATTATCCTAGTCTCCATTTGGTTATGGCGCATTTCTGCTCTTTCTAGGCGAGTGATGACTTCTTTTTCTATCCTCGTAAGCCTATCTCGGTTTTCCTCGGCTACTTGAAAGATTTTCACCTTGTCTTCTTTCAGACTTTGTTTGATATGGGATATTTCATCCTCTACGTCCTCTTTAATTTGAGCAAGGGTCTTGTCGCTTGCCTCTGTTTTCTGGCCTTCTCTTATTTCGAGTTCTTCTCTCAGACCTTTAATTTCATCTTGAATGTGTCCATTGACTTTAGACAATTCATTCCGGACCTTGGTGATCTCGTCTCTATTTTCCTCTTGTCTTTTATTGACTATGACAATATCACTCTGAACTTGGTCCAGTTCTTTATGAACTTTACCCATCTGACCTTTTACGTTGCCTACCAGCTCCTTACTTTCCTGCGCGATAGCCTTAACTTCGCCTATTTCCTGGCATTGACCTAATATATTCTGGTCCTGTTTCTTGAGGTCACCGTTAATTGCTCTAGCGTAGCTTTTCAATTTCTGGTCCCATTTGGAGTCGTTCTCCTCTAATCTCTGGTCTACTGTTTTCGTAAACTCTGCGAACTGTTTCGCTTGGCGTTCGAGATTCGCCTCATTTTGGATCTGAATATCCTTAATATCGTTAGACAACGCCTCTAATTTACTGTTGGTTTGCTCCTGAGCACGCCTACACGCTTGCAAATTACCCTCAAGTTTGGCTTCTATGGCCTCGAAACGTTTATCAGTATTTACCTGCATTTCCGATACAATGCTTACAACAGTATCTGTTACTTCGGTCTTAATGACTTCTTGCATTTGACCTAACTTATTGTTTAATTCATCTTTATATTCAACTTTATTTGCATCTAACCGACTGTTTATTTCAGTTTTATTTGCATCTAAACGGTTGTTTATTTCAACCTGAGTTGCATTAATTGCCTCCTGATTGGCATCTAACCTGTTATTTAACTCTCTCTGGTTCTCATCTAACCGAGTGTTTATACTATCCTGGAACGCTTTGGTTTCCAGTTTACTCTGCTCATGAGCAGCATCAAAATGTTGTTTCAGTCCTGCAATAACTTGCAAGATCTCCTCCGTACCTGACATTTTACAATAACACACTTAAATATGCAGGCAGGCTTCCTGGAAAAATATGTGGATACGTTTCGAAGAGAAACATCAAACACTGCACACATATTGTGAAGTCGTACAAAACCTGATAATATTATGGTAGATTGTGGATTGGGTATGTAACGCTAGTACCCTTAGGCCATTCTCTTCTCAATAGAGAGATTCTGCGTTACCTCAAAAGCCTACTGAATTCAAAAATCACTCAAACACAGTCTGAGGCAAAACAATTACTATGGTTTTCCCCATGAAATACCATAAAAAATCTATGGGTTTTCCCTAAATCCCATAAGCCCCACGTTGGGCGCCATGATAAATTAATATGTGTCGTGGTACTAGTATTAGTAGGACATCGGCCGTATTTTAATTTACTATAAAAACTGTTCAGGGAGTGGTTTTTTACTGCCGAAAGCCCCACGTTGGGCGCCATGATAAATTAATATGTGTCGTGGTACTAGTAGGACATCGGCCGTATTTTAATTTACTATAAAAACTGTTCAGGGAGTGGTTTTTTTTACTGCCGAAAGCCCCACTTGGGCCACGCCATGATAAATTAATAGAGCTTTTACTACCATAGACTCCACAGATGGGCGTCATGATAAATGATAGTGATACACAATCTATCAAAATTTATATATACGTATCGGAACTTAGCTATGGATTAGGAGCGGTCACACCCTACTTCGTTAATTCTTACTTTAATAGAGTTGTGTGCATTAAATCTGACCGACTTTAGTCGTACCTTTAGCTCAAATCACAGTATAGGACATCAAATCCCATGTACCCATGTGAGTAATCTCGTTGGATAATATGCATCTGCCTCCAACTAGCATCAGCTCTCAGGCGTGTACGGTAACCCCAATTTTGCAGTGCATATTTTGGATTTGAGGCTAAAAGGTATCAACTCTACAATGATAAGGCACAACTCTATTCTAAAACTTTAATCCAGTAAAATAAATCATGGCTTCAAACACAAAACAATACCCAAAAGAAGCATAAAATAAAGCAAACAAAATTTTTACTTCCACAATCCACAAATAAACAAATATGAAATCACAACAAAGTCATACCTAGCCATAATGCTTTACCCTTCTGTGAACTTCACAAGGATATACTAGTGCGCTGATGCACCTACGACTTTAAAACAAACTGTACATTAACATAATAGTCATACAATGTGACTTCTTTAATATTACAACAAGGATTATTCCTTAAACCTCTTTATGTTAAACAATTATGTGTGCCGTGCGTGTTTTAATATTTTTCTTCTCACCAATGAAATGCTTTGCATGCATTTACCTATTTGGACGTTGCACCAAAATCAACGTGCAACTCCATAATTATGTAAGCTACCCCCTACACATCCTTCAATTATATGGTTTCACTGCGTGCTGTCTGTGATTCCTAGATAAAACGTTACGTTATAGCTTATGTCGGATTGTACGATAGACTGCCTCGCGCTCATGGCGATTGGCATCTAGTAACCAACTACATGACTTGGTTCCAGTGACAGTACAAATATATCATGTAACTATTCGTCAGATAGCTAAATTAATGAACCATCAGGATTAACTACAATTATCCATGTGTTCACAAACCACATGGCTATAATACTCAACATAACAATCTTGCATTATATGTCATTTTAACAAGGTCTAGAATTTCTTCCCTCTTTTACTTGCCTGAGCGGTCCGGGTGGTTGGCATCGACCCTCAGCTAAGGAAATCGCTACACAATAGAAAGTGGGATGGGTCGTTCCACCAATTATCTCGACCTTTCTAAAAGTTTGAAAGCTTCCCTCTCTCTAAGCAGTGGAGATTTACAAGACAAATACTGTGTCCTGACCGACACATATGTTCCCAAAGGATCTTAATTGACTATTATGCCAACAGGTATTGAATGAGCTTTTGTAATTATTCCTACGTCGAGGATAACGATTAATTAATGGCCTCACATGGGTCCATTCAACATGAAGGTTCGGGGTTCGTAATGCATGAGCCTGGCGGTTGACCGATGTCTCAAGTATAATATAGGCGCACAAAACCACTGTCGCCATGAGTTTTCGCTGCCCACGAGCGTACATAACTCATCTATAAGTTCTCGGGAAATCATAGAGCTGCGAGGTGTCCCTGTTTCCTCGACTCTCACAAAGATTCCAATCCGGAACACATTTCAATCCTTTCTTCAGAGTTAGGGTCCATTCACTAGAACTCCGGAATAGATAATATCTCCAACAATGTCCACGACATAGGAGAATTCATACGTAGAATAGACTATCTGGCCCCTAATGCTCCATGCTACGACATTCCGACCTCTAATATTAAGAGAAATCTAACATTTACTCTATAAGCTTCTCAATTAAGCTGCAAATTCAATTCAATAAAAGCTCTTTCATTACTGGTATCATTACCGAATATATGCAATATTCTGATATAAAACTTCTTTCCATAATTACTGAAATGTAATCTCATTGTAACATCTTCCTGCTTAGATTGATAAGTCTTGCACTTAGCGTTAATAATTCTCGCTTACAACATTTATTTGTTTCCTGATGTGTTCATTCATACTCTTAATAACCATTATTATTATTATCATCATTTCTCACTGACATAAATGACCAAAATCATCCTTTATTATTATTATTGAAAATCTCATTGACATAAATGACCAAATCATTATTTATTATTATTCTCACATAAATTACCAAAATTTCCGACATAGCTAAACGTTTTAAACTCGAACAATCGCGTTCGTTACATTTACATAACTGATTGCCATTCTTAATTCATAGTGGGAATAATTACTCCACTTAATGATGCAAATCATCATTTCAACTCTATAAAAATCAACTCAATACTGATTAAACATGGAGGATCAGCCTCCTAACTGACTTTTATTGGCATCTATAAGGAATTTCACAATATCTTTACGGAATCACAGACATGCATCGGTCCATACTTCTACATAATTATAACCATAATTTGTGGGGTACTTACATCTCTATAGGCATCTAAGGTGGCTCCGACCAATCATATTCTTCCATGTCGCCCGCCATAATGGGTTTAACGCGACATATTTCTCTTGTTTACACACATTTGATTACACCTAATTTCTATCACCAACACGACATGTTGCATACCTTTCAGGAAGTTATCACTCCCCAAACATGTAAAACACTTCATCAAACACTACTTTAAATGATATTTTTACATATACATTACACTGAACACTCGTCACTTTATACACACTTCAATGCTGAAATTCCCTAGCAGAGATCGAAATTGCAGGTGTCGACGGCATCTGACGTTACCAACTCCTGATTGAAAGTCTGGTTATCTGCTCTCGGAACTCTCCAACAGTTTTATGACGATCATTACTCCTACAGTAAGCGTCCTGCGTTACATCAATACGCTTGCTCCTAAACATGAGCGTTAACATCTGGTACTCTCATGGCAATACCAAACACTTAGTAAGGTTTCTTTAGCGCATTCTATCGTTGTTACACACATATACGATTAGTTAATACTATACACACTGCGCTTAATAAAGTTCAACACTTTCACAAATAATTATATACAATATTTCTACCGTTAGTCTATACGGTGCTTCGTAACTGAACACGTCATAGTTCGTGCTGCTAATTATGCCTGTATCACGACTATTATTCATACAAGCATGTTTACTGTTTCTTTTACACATACCAGTCCTTGTTCGGCGTCTCGATGAATAGATCCGTCATGCGTTTTGCCTTGACGAACTTGCTTCAACCTGGCTGTAGCTGACTGAAGTTTCACTCGAAGACTGCACGTAGCTTATTTGAAGACTTCTGTCTGCGGCTTACACGCTGTCTCGTACTGCTGCATATTTGCTGCATACTGATTGCAACTTATTTCCATTGTGCTACAATTGACAATTGAGTAAAACTGTAACTGGCTGTAACTGCGCTTGGCGGCATGTAGACTGCGTGACAACTGAGTTAGACTGAGCTTGACTGAGTTAGAACAGAGTGAGTTTCAAAGTGAGGTTCAACTGAGAGCTCCTCCTGGGGTCTACTCCCTTATATCGGATTTCCACAGAAAGTAGAGCAACATCTTCCCGCGTAATCTTCGCTCCTCTCACAGCATGATTCAGGTCTTCAAACCATGATCATTGTGTTCCTCTCTCTTCACAGGTCCCAAAACTATCTGTGTGCAAAGGAATCGCTCGTTCAATTAATTAATATTAATTCCTTTCTCCATGGCGTGGGACGCTACCTAGTCGGGAAATCCCCTACAACATCTCCACATCCATCCGCGAACAATGGTCGTTTTACAGTCCTTACGCACATCACTAAATATGCACCAATTTCGCATGTAAAAGACTCTAAAATTATCTTCTTGCCAAGATATTCACCTGTGTGCAACTCTCATCTCGATTCGTTACTCCAATCGCGAGTAATCAATGATTCTTCTGGGCATTTCACCGCCCCTACTCCAAATCTATTCTCCGTCGGGGAATAACTGTGTCATTATTCAGGCCTCTCCCCTGCTCCAGACGACATAATGGGGTGACAGAGATGGACGTGGCTCCACTGGGACCAACCCACAATTCTGGGCCGATTAGTAAATGTCAGCTCTGCCCTCCTCTGTGCTTCAAGTCTCCAATAGCTTACACCAAATCGTCTTATAATGATATAATCTGCTCATTATTTCCTACATTATTTTAATAAATAATGCCATTTCATCAAAAATCACACCAGTGATTAAATATACATTTCTTTCGAGGGTTTTTTTTACCAAGAAACTCCCTGTACAGATCTCTGGTTCGCTCCCTGGTGGAACCTTTTTACTGAGATCACAGTCTCTGAGAACCATGTTCGATTCCAGTCAGCATAACCCCATCGGGTTCAATACTTACAAAACGCAATTTAGATTGAAAATACTTGACAAAATGTAATTTAGATTCAAAATACCCACAAAGTGCAATTGAGAATCAAAATAAGTGCAAAATGCCCGTCAAACAAAATGCAATTTAGATTCAAAATTCGAGCGAAATGCGGTTTTTGTTGAAAATACTTACAAAATGCAATTGAAATTCAAAATACTCACTAAGGTCCCTCCACCATATTGAAAGACTTACTAAAAAGCAATTTAGATGGTCAATCTTTACAAAATGCAATTGAGGTTGAAAACAATCGCGAGATATAATTTAGATCGAAAAAACATACAAAAAGCAAAGTAGATTAAAAATGGCTTAAAAAATCGCTAGAAGGGAATTTAGATACACGGTGAACCAAGTAACAAAAACAGTGCGGGAATCTTAAAGAGAAAAGTAAATATAATGAAAAGAGGAGAGGAGAGGAGAGGGGAGAGAGGAGAAGGTCCGCCCCAAAGGTAAGGGACAAAAGGGAAAAACGGACCCAGCTCAGGAATCCTTCGGGGTCGCCAACTCCCGAACTCACCAGCCGTGAGCCCCTGAGGGTGTAGCATTATCTACGGTGCACCAGAAGTGGTGGGGCTACATACACCCTGCCTCCTTAAGGGCCTTGAGCACAAGGCAGGAGGTACAAGGAAAAGAAAAAGAAGGCTGACCCCTCACAGAAGGAGGGTATCAGGAAAGATGAGACAAGGGCCAATTAAGGCGGGAAAGTGAAAGACTCCCTAGGCCTCGGATAACCTAATACCGTCGGGGTCGGAAGAGAACAAGAGTTGACCAAGGGAGGTCGACAGGAAAGAAGACGGAGAGGAGGCCGGCACAAGTAAGTAAGTGGAAGCAATGCCGGACTCGCCAACCCACGTCCCACTAGATGTGAGCCCCTGGGGGGTATTAGTATAAGGGCTAACACGTCCCCTTAGGAAAACTCTATACAGAAATGAGATTTTGAAACATGGCAACACTGCCTTGCGCTGTGTACGATGTAACCTTTACGCTGAACAATAACATTATCATTGTTGCAAACTTTAATTCATTTGTTGTTTTATCTCTCACTTATCGGCTAATTATAATGATGCCATAAAACACACGGAGACATTCTCATCGCAGCTGATAAGGCTTCAGCATACAAAGAAGAATGGGCGTATGCAAAGTCGTCAATCATGCTGACATGTCTGGTAGTTAAAGTGTCAATACTTGTGCCCTTGGAAACTGTCCCTGAGGCTAAGGGTTGGTCCACCACGCCCAATGTTATATACACATCGCATTGTATTCATGTACGTGAAAAGATAAATTCCATAATTTTAAACCACTATTTTTGAAATTATTTTTGTGGTTAACTAGAATGTGAATAAGGGCCGTTTTTCCATCAGAATGGTTAATTTACAATTTAACTTAAGGGGTGTCCAAACATTATTTTTGTAAAAACGAATTGGCATTTTTTTGAAATCACCTACCTCAATGGATTAATTTTAATTTTTCCTTCACGTAACTACAGTAAAACTTCGTTTAACCGTCACTCTTTAAATCGTCAGTTTCTGTTAACCGTCATTGCTCTAATAGCATAATAATACTGCAATAACAAAGTGCTTTAAGGTGCAGTGACGCGTTCGCTTTGTTTACTTGCTCTATTGTAGTGGGAAGTGAGTGTACCTGCCCGCCATAGAATGGACGAGTGTTCAAACCATGACGAAAAGCAAACTATTAGCCACTCAGAGGCTGAAAAAATGCTGTTCAAGTGTATAGAATGGTTTGAAAGCCGCGGTGGAAGCTCGAGCATCAAAGAGGCAGAAGAAAATGACTGACTATTTTCAAGCTACATGAACTATTTCACCTGTACGTTTATATTTTATTTTGCCACATTTGTAGCTACTGTACGGATGTTTTATCATGTAATAAATAGTTTTATTTGCTATTACAATCCTGTTTAATTTCTTTTCGCTCCGAAATATATTACATTACTGTGAGAGTGATATCTGTCTATAATATAATTGATTGAGGTCATGTTTTGGAGGAATAATACAGTGTTTCTCTTATCCGTCTATTCGCTCAACCGTCACGACCACGGTCCCGACGATGACGATTAATCGAGATTTTACAGTATTAACATTAGTGCTTTGATGTAGGTACCCTAATAAATGTATTAGTTTATTATTAATATACAAGAAATATAACATATTCTTTCTAGAGTGGTAAATTTCAAAAATATTTTCTTCTTTCTTCTTATTCAGTGTTTGAATGGGGAAATATTTTCTTTCAGTTTTATTACAGGACATTGCTAATTTAATGGTCTTTAATTTGAGACTTTCATCATCATCATCATCATCATCATCATGAACCGGCTCCAGTTTCCCGGGTGCGGTGAATGAGCGTTCTCCACTTATTTCTCTCCAAGATTGTTTCCTCCTTCATAAATTGCTGCACATCCAGACCTCTCCCTGCAAGATTATTTCTAACCTGGTCGATCCATCTCATCCTCGGTCGACCTCTTGGTCTCTTGCCTTTAATTTCTTTCTCAAACCACACTCTAGCAGTTCTTTGTGTGTCCATTCTTTTGAGATGACCGAACCATTTCAGCCTGGCCTCAACACAGATCTTAATAAGAGATTGTTCTACTTGAAAAGATGGCGTATCTCATCACTTTTTATTTTATCCCTCCTTGTCTTCTGAATCATAGTACTTAAAAACTTCATCTCCACTGCTTGTAGTTTGCTGGTATTTCTCTTGGATTGGGCACAGGTTTCTAAGCCATATGTAGTATCAGGTACGAAGAAGCTCTTGTAGAGTATTAGTTTTGATGTTAAAGGAACTTGCTTATCGCAAAGAAGCCTTCTCACGAGGTGAAAAAATTGTGCTCCATGTTGAATTCTACTAGTGATTTCTGCATAATGGCTGGTTACCTATGGACACTACACTGCCAAGGTAACAGAACCGATGTAAGTTACATCTTGTAACATTGTACCATTCACAGTACAGATGTTTTTTCAACTAATGGGCAACATTACCGTTTTGGACTTGCTTATATTCAGATCAAATTTCTTGAATATAGCATTCCAATCATTCAGTTTCGTATCTATCACTATTATTAATACATTTATTGCAGTCGAATGACAAGGAAAATGTATTGATTTAGAACTAAGTTGTGATTTTTCTATATTGTACACACGTGTATATACTTTTTAACTTACGTAATTCATAAACATTTTAGACAAAACAACCTAACACATAACGAGATTCAAATTGCGAGTCGTAAAAAATTCACCAAAGACCAGCTACAACAGTGGCATAATTATTTTAGTGTAAATTTAAACCTTAACACAGTCATCAGGATCTGATGATGGCCACTAGAGATTCGAAACGCGTAATCCTAAATTGCCCCATTAATTATGATAATTAGCGAATACATGTAATTTATTTCCAGGAGTGTATTTACATATTTATGTTCGACGATGTCGAAAAGTAAATAAATGTCAGAAAACTTTATCATAATTAGGGTCATTATAGTACTATTCTCCATTATGAAACAGTTTCTCCAGCCAATCAGAGCTCATTCATTGACCAATTAGGTATGGATAGCTTTGCGCATGCACTCAAAATCCAACATGTCGGACATGAATTAAATGATTTTAAAGTTCAAATTGGATATCGGATCAACCATTGTAGTTACAATCCCAAACACAAAGACAAAATCAGCACGAACCTTTACAGTAACAAGAAAATACTATGACATATGCAAGAAATTTATGAATATACGTCCAGAAGTTAGCAACACAGCATCCTTCTACATACATTACCGACATGGAAAGTGCACCGTCCCAAATCTTCGCGTAAATAAACTGGCGAATATGTGACAAGAAATCGCACTGTAGCCTACCTTAATATCTACAACTCCAATTTCTTCACAGCGCATTGCTTTCAAACGACTTCGGTGACAATATTAGTGAATGCTAGTTCTGATCGACACTAGACATCATGCAGGCTGTAAACAATAGCATTGCCAAGCAAAGTAAATGGTCTCTGCTTTCGAAATTCTTTGACCCACGCATGCGCTCTGTTCAGTTAGCAAACCAACCAGCGCGCTCGGTTCACTAACTGAAGTTACTGAATCCCACGGATATATATGAATATTTATGTTAAAACATATAATAAAGTTATAATTATCGTCGAACATAAACAGTCGAATGCAACTAGCCTATAATGGTAATTAAGACACTCGTATGAAAATTATAAAACTCGCTAAGCACATTTTATAAACATACTCGATTACTCGTGTCTTAATTATTGCCATTATAAGCTTGTTGCATAATGTACCTCGCCCATTCATTGGGCACATTCGTGTTGGCCGATTGAAGAGCTACAAATGACAATTTTGTGCAGGCAACAGAAGCAATGGCTTCAAATCTCTACATTGTAAGAGCTTGATTCCTCGATTCTCCAGGATCTTTTCCTAGGACATGACATTCTATTTGGTACATACTTGCTTGCTTGCTAGTTTTCCCAGGTCAGTGATTTTCGGTTTGTCCCATATGAGTTCAATCCCATATGTAGCGATGGGGTCGAACAGTCTCATTGATGTTGCTAGTGTGAGTGATGTGATGTTACACATTGTTTTTATTGTTTTCTCCAGTACGTGGATGCTGAATGATGATTTTTGTTAATGCGTTCATTAATATTATCAGCCTCCATGGCTTAGGTGGCAGCACTCCGGCCTTTCACCGCTGGGTCCGTGGTTCAAATCCCGGTTACTCCATGTGAGACCTGTGCTGGACAAAACGGATGCAGACAGGTTTTTCTCCGGGTACTCTGGTTTGCCCAGTCAAATATCTCATTCCAGCAACACTCTCCACTATCATTTCATTTCATCTGTCATTCATTTAATCATTGCCTCAGAGGAGTGCGTCAAGCATCGTCAGCCGGCACTGTTCATTTCCTCGGCGCTGAATGGGGGCTTCGTCCATTCCATCCCTGACCTGGTCGGTCGACTGGAAGCAGGCTGTGGATTATCATATCATTTCATTAATACCTATATTGTGGAAAGGTAACATTTACCATTTTATTTTCTTTGTTTCCGACTTTGGCCAACTATGGACCGCATGGAACCTAAGGTTTTTCTGGTAATTTTTTTTCTTCTTTTCTTCTCAGAACCTCTTGATTCTTTCACTTCTAATCTTTCTCTGCTCCTCTGTTATTACCAAATTCGGCCTGTGTTTTGGTGGTTTTTCTTTGATTGTTTTGATATTGTCAACTCGGCTTCGAAACGTTTTCCTATCGTGAATGGCAAGTTCAGTTAGTCCAACGTCAATGCCGTCTCTTTCGACCTCTTCTACCCATTTTGTAGTAGCTTTCAATCATGTGATGTATAACATTTACCAATATTAATGAGTAATAAAATCCATTTTCAACAAGACCTGAAAGAATAATCTCTCAATATTAATCCCAGGATAAAAACCCACCAGCCCCCACAGACCCAGTACCGTTTAAATAACTTACAAAACTTCAAAATCCAAGCAAATGACAGTGGCGTCTGGTAGCCAAAGTTGGAACTACTTGTAATTGAACTTGTTGGGGAGCCTACGGGCGTTCAATTACAATACCCTGCTCTGGACATTGGCTAACATTCAAATACAGGGTTATTCTAAAAGAAGGAACTGGTTATAAACACTTATTTCTTCCAAACTACAAAAGATAGAAACACAATTCCAACGTTCGTGGAAAGATAAAAGTTCAATTTTTACTTTTTAGTGCATTTAATACGAGCACCATATGTTACACGACAAATATCGAAACGATGACTCATTTCTTGCCACACAGGATCAGCTGGTCTCTAGTTATCGAATTCACAGCTTCAACAATTCGATGTCACAGACTTTCAACAGTGTCAGGCTTAGGGGGGGGGGATAAAACACGGTCTATTACGTAACCCCACTAATAAATATCACATGGAGTGAGGTCTGGAGACTTGGCAGGCCACTGGCAATGAAGTTGATCTTCTGCTCCTTTGTCTTCCAATCCAACTTCCTAGAATGGTGTCATTCAGGTAACGTCGGACGTAGAATAACCAGTTTTGAAGCATGTCCATATAGGCTAGTCCTGTCACAGTTTTCTCCGTGAAGAAGGAAGGTCCATAAACTTTGTTTACAGATATGGCTCATAAGACGTTGATTTACGGTGAATCTCATTCATGTTCAATAATTGCCATAGGATTTGAACTTGCCCAAATTTTCACGCTATGGCGATTAACTCTACCGGATATATGAAAAGTGGATTCATCAGAAATAAATAATCAATCACATTTTATACTTTTGTCTGTCCAGGAACGTTGGAATTATGGTTGTACCTTTTGTAGTTTGGACGAAATAAATGTTTAAAATCTGTTCCTTCTTTTCGAATAACCCTGTATAATAAAAATCCAAGCAAATGTGCGATTGAACTCATTAGTGGAACTACACATTGTTTGGCAACACTGTTTTCGATACCGTAGCCGCCTGAAGTTGGTATTCGAGCCTCAGACTTGTTAAGGCTAGTGGGTTAACTACCATATTTCTCACGGTGTACAGTCGGATGGCGTCATGAACAACATCACAACTTCCCCAATAATATTTCACGGATGACAATCCATTTAGCGGTACACGGAGATGAAATCCGTGTTAATCCATCACAATGTATCCAGTTATGATCTGTTCGCACGAACAATTAATAAATATGTCGGTCAAGTGACCTCTGTCGAGTATCGCCACCATTAATACAGTGTCCACACCCTGAGCTGCTTGGTACAAACATGGGAACTAGCATCCAGCAGTTCCACATTGCCCAAGGACGGACGGTCACATGTCACACTTGTCCGGCACTTTGGGATGTTAGTCATCAGCCCCGTCTACTTGGGTGCGTGTTGACTATGTCTGTGGTGGCTGTACCACTGCCTAACTACAGTGTTAGGTTCCAGGTTTGGAGTAGGTAGAAAATGGAATATTCTTCATCGGAAGTGGCTTCGGTGGAGTAGTTCGTAGCATGTCGAGCTTCTATGCCCAAGGTCGCGGGTTCAAACCCGGCCAAAGTCGTCAGATTTTTAAGAGCGTTAAAATCCCTCAGTATGACTTCCTTAGGAGGTGAAGTAAATCCGGTGGGCCCATATCATAGATTTATGGCATGTAAAAGAACCTTCCACTAGCTAAACTTGTGTGAAGCAAAATTTGTAGGTTAGGTTTGATTAATGCTCTGAAGTTCCAACGATGTCACCTGGCGCTGGTTGCGATGGCATCTAGTAGTAGTCAAGTTTACAGCTAGGTGTCGTGGACGGTAGCATTTGGTATCGAAAGTAGCAACTACTTGAAATTATCGTCTGCAGTCCTTACTTGATTTAGAAACAGATAACACACACTAATACAGTCATCACAATTAACACAAGTTATCAGACAGATTCTACACACACCCAAAGTACACGGGGCTACATGACCGCGTTGTCGCAGCCCCTAAACTGAGGAACCAACCAACCATCATTCTTCATCGGTCTAATAAATTGCAATTAAAACTGCTATGAATGCACAGCCCACTTTTCTTTGACTTTATTTTAAGAAAATTGCAGGATTTTACTTCAAAAATTATATTTCCAAAATAAGTTGGTGTAGAAACCTGGGGATTGTAGAGGAAACTCCATTTGATATTATGGTATAACATTAATGGCACCATCACAAGCCTGAAGAAAATGTCCGATTGTTGTGATAGTAAATAGTACGAATATATCAGGGACTTGAATCTTTAATCTTCTGTAAAATATACCCTTTCTGCACATTTGACCCAGTTTCAGAACACCTAATTGAGTTAGACGGTTAATGTGTTTATCACGCTGTGTTTGTTGACTGGCGGCTTCGGTGGCGTAGTTGGTAGCATGCTGAGCTTCTATGCCCAAGGTCACGGGTTCAAACCCAGCCGAAGTCATCGGATTTTTAAGAGCGTTTAAAATCCCTCAGTATGCCTTCCTTTGGAGGGGAAGTAAAGCCGGCGATCCCATGTCATAGATTTATGACATGAAAAAGAACCTTGCAATAACTACACTTGTGTTAAGCCAAAATTTGTAGGTTTGAATTGATAACGCTCTATTAGTTTCAACTTTCGCCGTCAGGTGCTGACTGCGATGCCATCTAGTAGCCAAGTCCGCAAGCTAGGTGTCGTGTTTGGTACCAAGTGGTAGAAAAAGAAATTATTGTCGGCAGACCTGAATTACAGATAACACACGCTAATACAGGCAACACAATTAGCACCGGTTATCAGACAGATTCTACACACAACCAAAGTACACGGGGCTACATGATTGCATTGTCGCAGTCCCTCAACTAAGAAACCAACCAACCATGTCTGTTGTTTGGCACTAAAATTATTCAGCCAAGTGTAAACAATCATTTAAAATATGTTTTATGTTTGAAATAATAATAATAATAATGTTATTGGTTGTACGCCCTTTAGCTACTGCGGCTTTTAGAGACACTGAGGTACCGGAATTTTGTAGAGAGAGATATTTTGTGTGGAGTAGGCTACGGGAGAGATGTTGTGAATGCCGTCAAGGTCTGCGGGTGACACCTGACATCTTCCCACGTGGACGGTCGAGAGCTACTCCATCCAGTGTAGTCCCACAGTCTGGCACGACGCGACTTCCTAACGAGCTGTCTTGCGCACTCAAGGAAGCTTTTAGTTTTACGCACCTCTTATGGAGTTTGAAGCCATTTTCATTGCTGGCTTAGTAAACGAAGTTTGATGTTTTTTAGTCGATCAACACAAACATGAAACTTATTTTACATGACTGTTAATCACGCACCTTGAGCGGTGGGACCTCCATTTGTACGTGGAATCCGAACCACCGGACCTGATATTTCACCGAAAATCTCACATGTATTAATCGACAATCGAACCCGGTGCGCCTTGGAAAGAGGCAGACAGCTTGATCACTGCGCATCACGCAGTCAGCTAAGCGGCTTCGGTAGCGTAGTAGGTAGCATGCTGAACTGCTATGCCCAAGATCGCGGGTTCAAACCCGGCCGAAGTCGTCGGATTTTTAAGAGCGTTAAAATCCTTCAGTATGCTTTCCTTCGGAGGGCAAGTAAAGCCGGCGGTCCTATGTCATAGATTTATGGTAAGTAAAAGATCCTTCCATAGTCTAAAATTGTGAAGCTAAATTTCTAGGTTAGATTTCGTTGGAACGCTCAATCCAAGTTCCAACGTTCACCACTAGGTACAAGTGACATCTGGTAGCGAAAGTTGGAACCACTTGAAATTGAACGGTACTTGTAGCTCACCCTATGGGTGTCCGCTTGAGGCAGTTACAGCCTCTGGTGAGCCGGACAATTCCTCGGACACTCCCGGCACTGAAAGCCATACGATAAATGAAATAAAAATCTACAGCCTGCTTCCAGTCGACCGACCGGGTCAGGAATGGAATGAATAAAGCCCCCATCTATCGGCGAGGATATGAACTGTGCCGGCTGCCGAAGCCTGTCGCACTTCCCTGGGGCAAGGATTAAATGAATGACAGATGAAATGAAATGAAATGATAGTGGAGAGTGTTGCTGGAATGAAATTTGTGACAGGGAAAACCGGAGTCCCCGGAGAAAAACCTGTCTGCCTACACTTTGTTCAGGACTAATCTCTCATGGAGTGACCGGGATTTGAACCACGGACCCAGCGGTGAGAGGCCGGCGTGCTGCCGCCTAAGCCACGGAGGCTCCCCATACGATAAATAAATAGCATAAATACGCAGTCAGCTGAGGTGCCATCATACTGTACTCAAGGTGGCAGTTGGGGGGTTTTGAGTGCTTCATTTTACTGTTACTGTAACACACCCTTTCGGTGTCACAGTAGTTAAATAGGCCATCAAAATCACAACATTACTTATTTATTTATTTACTTACCTTACTTTTATCATTGTGGCCACTGGGGACCGCGAGATCTCAACTCTTTTTCTTCTTGTTAGCCCACCACGCCTTCATTCTTTCGGAATGGGATTTCTTCCATTCATACGAGTGAACATATCTCTTGCTGGGTTTTACTTCCTCTTGATGAACCTGACAGAGTTTTTGTTTCAATGGGGTTCTGAGCAAGATATCTGATTCAGAGATTTCAAACTTTAACAAGTCCTTATCCACTTCCACTTCCATCACCTTTAAACCTCGGGAGTATGATAATAGACGGTTGGAGAATCTACTGGCTGGCATTCTGAGGAGGTGGTCATAGAATGTTATTCTCCGTTTCTGGATTACACTTGAGATCTTTTCAATGTGGGAGTATCTTTCTGAATACTCCAGAGCTAGTAACCTCCATCTCTAACTTAGGACCAAGAATTTTACTAATGATCTTTCCTTCCTTAACTTCAAGTCTCTCGATCGGGCCAGCTGCGCGGTTTGTTAGGCATTTCGCTGCATACAGTGCTTCCGGTCTAATCACAGTTTGATAGTGTTTTAACTTTGCATTCCTAGAGATAGACTTTTTATTGTACAGTTGGTGTGTGAGGTGGAAGGCCGTTTCGAATTTATTGACTCGTGTTGAGATGGTGAATTTTTCAGAATTATTTGGTTCGATCAACTCAACAAAGTTATTTAAACTTTTGAACTTTAATTTATTTCTTCTTCTTCTTTTCGTTTGGGCCTACTGAGGACCACGGGGCTCGTTTTGAATTCTTGTAAGGAATGTATGTTTCTTCTTAGCCCAGGCAGCCTTCATCTTCCGGCTGTGTGTCTGCTTTCTTTCCTGTGTCCACTTCGGTCTGGTAGTCCCTGTACTCTTCCTGCTGGTGAGAGACACTGGAAAGACACCATGTTGAATCATCTGTCGGAATTGTGATCGATCATGTATGTTTTTTTTATGAAATTCCAAGTTGCTCTAGGTCTGACTTCACCGTGGTGATCCATTTATTTTTGGACGCTTTCCCTCTTCCTGTCGTGGTGAAGATCTGGCTGGTAAGTCTATCTGGACCCATGCGTGTCAGATGTCCGTAGAAAGCTAATCGTCTCTTCCTCATGGATGTGACGATATCTTCTTGATGATCATAGAGCTCATTGTTGTGCCTGATCCTGAAAGTACCACCCTCTCCCCTTATTGGTCCTAAAATCCTTCTAAGTATTTTCCGTTCCTTGAGCTCTAGTTTCCTCACCGGGCCTTTCCGGTTCATCAGGAGACACTCAGAGGCATATTTATTTATTTACCCTTGTTTTCTTGATGCTGGTCATCTCAGGTCCACGTGAAATAACCCAGTGTAATCACCACTTCCTTTTGTATCCTTCCTTTCTTGTTTGTCAATATTTCTTCATTACATCATTTTGCTTTTTCTTCTTCTCCTCTGTCCACATGTACTTTCGTTCTTTCCTTAATCCTGGAAACCCTTAAAATTTTGCGTTAAATTGAAGCGGTGTGCCGAAATGGGATCCAACAGCCATTTTCCCGAAAATGATGTTACATTGCAATAATAATCTATATGAACGTTCCTGCAATGTGGCGAAGTCATGTGGAAAATTCGAAACTTGTTGCGGTGCCAGGGGGTCGGGAACCTCCGTCTCCCTCGGAATAGGGATCTAACTCCAGTACAAGACGGTGGAGCTTAGTTCTTTGCTTGGTTGGTTGGTTGCTCAGTTTAGGGGCTGCGACAACGCAGTCATGTAGCCCCGTGTACTTTGGGTGTGTGTAGAATTTGTCTGATAACCGGTGTTAATTGTGATGGCTGTATCAGTGTGTGTTATCTGTGATTCAGGCAAGGACTGCAGACGATTAATTTTTTCAAGTAGTTCCTTCTTTTGCTATCAAATTGCTACTGTCCACGACACCTAGGTTCGGACGTGCCTTCTAAATGCCATCGCAGTCGGCACCTGGCGGCAAACGTCGGAACTAATATAGCGTTATCAAACTAACCTACAAATTTTAGCTTCCACACGTGTAGTTAGTGGAAGGTTCTTTTTCATGCCATAAATCTATGACATGGGACCGCCAGCTTTACTTCCCCTCCGAAGTAAGGCATACTGATGGACTTTTAACGCTCTGAAAAAAGGCGACGACTTCGGCCTGGTTTGAACCCGCGATCTTGGGCATAGAAGCTCAGGTTCTTTGCTTGTGACAACGAGTGCATTGAAGCATGAAAATGCAATTAGAAAACGCAAACGTAATGTTAATTAGTGGAAGGACGTCAAGAGCAAACATCTTAGGAATGCTGGCTTGGCATATACTTCAAGTAAAGGTGTCGCAGTTCCAGGGAAAAAAGCACCAGCACCGTTGTTGTAAATAATTTATTTTTACGTAGTTTCTGGGCTGCCTCAGTCAACACAATAGTTATCAATCTCCACACGATGGCACAAATTATACCTACATTTCGTTTAACTACGATTTTTTTTTCAATTAACTCATAATGCAGTTTTTGGTGGTTAGACCCTGTTCGGGGCATCGCTTCATTTCTGAAAGTTATTCTGTCCCGTATTACGCCTGTTGTTATTCCCACCTCTGCCATATCCTTCCTTACACTCTGTATCCACTGGTTACCACTCTACTCTTGTAAACATGATTAAAAATTTGCTTACTCTGGTATTATCCATCCTCATTATGTGACTAAAAACCCGAACTCTCCTCTTCCTGATTTTTTCTGTTTCTTCATTCTTGTACAGGACTGCATTCCTCCGGTATCTGAATTCTCCGTCTTCAGTTTTCAAAAGGTCCACAAATTCTTCTAAAAAAAATTCCTTTCCTTTTTCTCTGTTTGTTGTATTTTTCCTGTTTTCATGAAGAACGTGCGCTCTACAGCATAGAGGCATTCAGGCTTAATTACTGTATTGTTGTGTCTGATTTTAGTTTTGATGGAACGGTTCTTCTTCTTGTAGGTATCCTTAGTCAGTTGAAAAGATTGTTCCAGTTTTCTGGATCTTGCTCTGGGGTACGTCAGATCAATGACTTCTTAGATGCTTGTGCTCTCCTTTTCTCCCAATACTTCTTCATTCTATCTGATCTCCTCTTTCTTTCCTCTTGTGATACCTACATCGGTTTTCTGGAGACGGCTCTGGCTTGGAACTTCTTGGTGTTGTCTTTGGTCACGGGTTTGGCTGTACCATTCATCAACATGATTTCAGTAATCTGGAGCTCTCGCAGGTCCTTTTCTACTTCCGTAAACCAATTACTTTTGATGTTTTTGGAAAAGAAGTCAAAGATTTTCTTGGTTATTCGGGCAGGATTCATCCGGTAGATGTGTTCATAGAAATTAATCCTCCTTTTCCTTAGGGTATCTGAAAGTCTCTCCGACTTCACATAGAGGGTGTCGTACCTATAGAAAACTGGTTTGTTATTTTGGAATTTAGGACCTATGATCTTCCTCAAAATTCTTCTGTCTTTGATTTCCAATTTTTCAATTTGCCCTTGTCTCCTCAAGACTAGTGTTTCTGCTGCAAAGCGTGTCTCTGGCTTAATTACGGTGTTATAATGCCTGATTTTAGTGTTCCAGGAGAGGGTTTTCCTATTGTATGTATTTTTGGTTTTCTGGAGGGCAAGTTCCATTTTGATTCTTTTCGCCTCCATTGTTTTTCCTTATTAATTAATTAATTAATTTATTTATTTGACCCATGAGCAACGCCTGTGTGGCCTAATAAGTGGTCCTGACAGTTGGGAAACAAGTTGGTATAGGGCAAGAAATCAGAACTGGTACCGTATTTGATGGGACGCTTGTACTGTGAGGTCCTTCTCTAAATGACGGAACCTCATCGAGGCCGCGTGCCGGGTGGGCCACAGTGTGTTGCTGGCAGCAGCAGCGTAGCGCCCAACTAGTTTAGCACATTTACAGTTTTTAACGTAATTAATAATCATTACATACATGAATTTCAGAGTGGTTGCTAGAAATGCTGTCCTTCTTTTGCCAATCACACATTGCACCAACGTAGGAAGGTTTGGTACACTCGCTGATTTATTTATTAGGTGTATGGAAACTGAAGAGCAACTAATATACATAGTTTACAAATAATTAGAAATACTAAAAATCTACAATTTAATGTCTAAGAAGCCGTCACTTCAAAGAAATCTTCCAGACTTCCAGAATAATCTCGTCTGCTACAGGATGTTACAATGTGTTTGATGGTCTGATGATCACTGCCACAGTCACACTGGGAAGATGTCACCAATCCCCATCGGTGGAGGTTCTCAGCACAAATGCCATGGCCTGTACGGAGCCTGTTAAGTGTCTTCCGAACACGTCGTGGTAGTTCCATGCCAACTGGCTGTGTACCAGGTCTAACGAGAGCCTGGTAGTCCTCATGTGCAGCACTAGTCCACATTCCTGACAATTTCCTGTTCATGGTGAAATTCATTGCTTGCAACGATTCTGCCTGTATGATGGGTGGCCGTCTGGATTTTAATCGGCTTTCTACAAAGTACAGGTACACCAGAGTGGATTGGAAACTGAGGATTGATAATAATTGTTTATATTCATTTAGGAGGGCGTTCTGTCTCCGCAGATTTGGTGGCGCTATGTGACTTAGAGGCTGAAATTCATTCTCACTGACATGTCGTATCGGTGCAGATATTTCCTTCTCGAGAGCTTTCAGAGTACGTGGATATTTCTGTAGGTTATAACTTTTGTTTGAGTAAAAATCGCACGGCAGTGAAAACTTGCAAAAAACATTTACTGGAAGACTTCTTCTTGAGAAGATAAGTTTCTACTTGGAAAATTCGTTTTTTGTTTGTTCTGTACCTAACCATGTTTAAATGATACGAGATAGGCTACAGTACTACCCGGCTAGTTTTAACTCTCTCAACTAAGATATCTTGCCATCCGCGTGTGTAATCATTGCCATGACAGCATCCAGTGCTTCCCGGTCCGGGTTTTTGTAATCGGTACAGTCCGTGACTCATCCCACACGGCCCGGCGAGGTTTCGTTATTTAGAGAAGGACCTCACTGTTGAACGTACGCACAAAACCTCCCATTAATATTACTCTTCATACATTCGCCATCACACTGTACGTTTACAGTGGTCGTAGTTTCCGATAATCACGAATGAAAACGTCAAAATGAGGCCAAGTTGTTGTGTACACTCCAGGAAAGGTTTCAGGCTGATTAAATCCATGTTAAAATAGGTAGAGCACGAGTAGATTCAACAAATGAGCGAAGACGCGCGAATCGTTTCAACAAAGTCCCGTATGCGTTCAAATACCATTCGTCCGATAGCGATGAAACTTCGATGAGATGTTGTGTACACATCCGGGAAGGTTTCTGGCTTTGTAAATCAACTTTACAATAGGTAGCGCATGAGTAGATTCAACAAATGAGCGACGGCATGCGAATCGTTTCAACAAAGTCCCGTATTCGTTCATATACCATTCATCCGATTGCGATGGAATTTTGATTTGTTAATGTGTACACGCCTGGGAAGGTTTTCCACTTAGTAAATCCATTTTACGATAGGTGGCGTACGAGTATATTCAACAAATGGGTGAAGGGGCTTGAATCGTTTCAACAAAGACCCGTATGCGTTCATATAGACTACCATTCATTTCTTTGCGACGAAACTTTCGTGAGTTGTTGAGCACGCTCCCATGAATGTTTATGAGATAGTAAATCAATTTTATAAAAGTTTAGAGGTGGTTAACGTAATAATAAAATAAAAAATATTGGAAATCCAAAAGCAGTTCAACAAACAAAGTCACATCGCCAATACTTCCTTTGATTGGCATTGCAAAGCATGCCGGGTACAGCTAGTAACATGTAAACTTGCATTACCCTCAGTCAAGTAGTTTTTCAATGTATATAGTTTTAAGTGAGTGATTCCTAGAAAAGACGTCAAAAAACAGACACTTTTTCATACAACCACAAATTTTAAAAAAAACTTGAGGATAATTGGCTTATATAGTCTAGCGCAGAATTATACCAGGAAAATATTGTTATAACTCATTTTTCAATAGGTCTATTGGTTTATTTGTAATTAAGGCCCAAACTCGAGTATCCATAATAAAAAATCCGATAGTAGCCACGTCTACAAGTAGGATGGGGTAGGATATTTTAGTTGAGAAAGCCAAGCTATAGTTTTACCTGGCTCTTAATACGCGATGAATCTGAATCATGGGATGTGGCATTTCATCTTAAAAACCCATAAGATGATCACCAAGTCAATGTTTTGACGAAATATGGGCTGCAAATGATCAGCAGTATTCGAGATAAAATATGCAATATACGAGTATCCTTTAAATGTATAATATAAACAATATTTCCATGTAGTGTTAGGCACATTACGTATTAATGCAATATTGGATTATTACTCCTTGATTCACGAGACTGTTAAGTGTAGAAGTCTAGTTAATGTGTCGACGTATCGTTCTAATTTGAGCTCTTGCGCGATGGTGAAGATTTCTTAGTGCAGTAAGTTGCCTTATATGAGAGAACTTGCGTGATCTTATTGCAAGAGATATTTGTATGGATAATATCAATGTCAACGACTGATTCATGGAAGCAGTCACGTCATAGGCATGTCTCTCTCTTGGAGGAAACGATAGGTGTCTCTTTTCTGACTCTAGTGTTGTGGCTTGAGGCATCTTCCTCGGGTGTGTTTGGAGATAGTTGTGATATTGTGTTGATTGTAGTAGTATTTATTTATTCAGCGTATGGCATTACACATGAAACACAATAATAATGACAGTAATAATAATAATAATAAACTAGTACATTATGCAACGCTTTGCTCGGTGGCTGCGTGTATAAATTGATAATGGTTTTAAATTGCTACTATGAAATGAGTTGTAGTAAAAGTAAAAATGTCTATCAACTTTCATTCTAACCAAACAAACCCACTAGAGGTCTATTCCTCCTTCCTAAAGCACATCAATTTAATAACTTAACTTTTCAACTTAAAATGTATTATTATTATTACTTCTGAAGCTATTGCAACGCCAGCCATGGCGCACGACACATACCAAAGCCAGATCAGCAGGCAAACAGAGCTTGACTGCTATGACAACAGTTTATCCCACGAAACCCAGAAATAAATAAATCTTTTTACTTTTACTACAACTGATTTCATAATCTAAGAAGTGAACATTATTCATGACGTTCCCACGATATATACTGGAATACAATTATACACGACGGAAAATGTTGAAATATGTATACTGACAGTTAAGTGTGTAGGGCCTATGTTGTTTAACTAACTTAATATTGCGCGGTATTGCCAGTGTTTCGGTAGCTCAGGTCGTAGCGTCAGAGACTCTTAATTTATGCATCGCGCAATGGGAGCTGTTCGAGTCCCACCTCCGTCACCTTTTTTTCCGAATTGTTATTTCTTGGTATTGCTATTCCGTTGACAAAACATATTTTACTCTTAGCATTCCCGTAAACTAAGAAATTCGGCGCGATTGACATTGCCATATATCTATATATTTAAAACAGTAAGGTGATTTTTGTTATCACGAGTTTGAGAGAACGACAGAACCGATTTACTTCGTAGAGCACTCTAACGAAAGCTCTTGACCTCTAGATTTGCAGAGTGACTCTAAAATAAACAAATATATTACGGTATATTTTTGAATTAATATAGAAAATAGCAGAATTCTTTCCCCTCACGCATGCGCACAATCCGCCTGGGGTCATGACAAAATGGCGGTGAGAAGTCCATTAAAATGTAAGTTATTTAATAAGCTTCCATGTAATTGAAAACATGCATTAACCAAGTTCTGACAATAAAATATAATAACAGTATGAACGTATACGAATGTGCAACATTTATTTGGATAATAAAACTGATTATTTCCTTCAGACAGCGGCTTTTGAATATAATGAACGGCTGCGTCAGCTGCTGAACAAGAGTGCGCGAGTAGCTATGTGGTTAAGGCGACTGACTGTGATTCCTAGGTTCACCGGTTCGATCCGAGCCCTCACCGATATAATTTTTTTTACCGCTGAAATATTGTTTAATCAAGGAGTATTAGTAAGGTTTTATGTCTGTTAAACATACATATTTCTACATTCCCTCTCAATATGTTTTATTTCCGTTTTACCATTGCATTACAGCATGTGATAAAGAGAGCTAACTGTTGTCCTCAATACGCCCAAATACGCCGTTCGAATATCTGCAATCAGTTCCAGTAACTGACAACAGATGGCAGCACCATTGCATCGCTATATTTAAAACACAAGACATGGTGCGTTTTCACGTGATGGAGAATTATAAAGGAGGGGAATATTTAAGAAGGGAAATGTTGAAGAACATTAACTGACAGTTGAATGTGTAGGCTATGTTGTTTATGTACCTCAATATTGCAATTCTTCCCAATGCTTCGGAGGTCAAGTTATTAGCGTCCTAGACTAAAAGTTATAATTATGCATCTTTGATATACTCTTAAATTATTAAAGAAAAAAGAAGTTTTCCAGGCACTCGCGCGTGTCCACAATTGCTCTCGCCACGAGAGACACTTGGCAAACATAATTCGTTTGAAGGGCTCCGACATCGTGGTCACTCAGCCCCGTGTACTTTGGTGTGTATGTGTAGAATTTTCTCTGATAACCTGCGTTATTGTGAAGGCTGCATTAATGTGTGTATTTGTAATTAAGGTGGGAAATGGCAAAGAGACGGCCAAGGCCTTAAGTAAGGAACCATCCCGGTATTTGCCTTGAGTGGAAGTGGGAAACCACATCCAAGATTGTCGAGGTGGGAATCAAACCTTCCTCTTCTTAGTTATACCTCAAGAGACTGAATGTGCCCCGTTTTTGCCATCCGACCAGAATTAAATTTCTTGGCAGAGCAGGAAATGTAACCCTGGTCTCCGGGGCGATAGACAAGAATAGGTGGACCTCCATGTGTTAGTACGATTTTTGACATGCACGGGACATAGAATTCAAAACCTGCCTCCATTAGGGTGACTGCCGAAGTGAGTATTGAGTATAGGCCTATGGTCATTCCAGTAGTTGGCGAAGTGATTCTATGTTTCCCTGCAAAATGTACCGCCATAACCTATAACAGGTGATGGAAATTGCTTATTTAGAGCAGTTTTGTACTGTTTATAACAAAATGAAGAACGTCATTCTGAGCTGCGTTTTCAAGCTATTGCAAACAATTTCGTTGGCAGGAACAATTATAAGGAATTTATTTTAAGCGATCAGTCTCATCGCATTCTCCTCTCCAACCAACTTGAGTATGAAAGTCTTTGGACGGTCATGTTGAACTTCATTGTATAATTTTCTCTGATGACCTGCATTAATGTGTGTATTTGTAATTAAGGAGGGGAATGGCAAGGAGACGGCCGAGGCCTAGAAACCGTCCCGGTATTTGCCTTGAGTGGAAGTGGGAAATTACGGAAAACCACATCCAAGATTGTTGAGGTGAGAATCGAACCTTCCTCTTCTTAGATATACCTCAAGAGACTGAGTGTGCCCCGTTTTTGCCCTCAGACCAGAATTAAATTTCTTGGCAGAGCAGGAAATGTAACCCGGGTCTCCGGGGCGATAGCCAAGAATAGGTGGGCTTCCATGTGTTAATACGATTTTTGCCATGCACTGGTCATAGAATTCTAAAACTGCTTCCATTAGGGTGACTGCCGAAGTGAGTATTGAGTATAGGCCTATGCTCATTCCAGTAGTTGGCGAAGTGATTCTATGTTCCCCTGCAAGATGTACTGCCATAACCTATAACAGGGGATGGAAATTGCTTATTTAGAGCAGTTTCGGACTGATTATATCAAAATGAAGAACGTCATTCTGAGCTGCATTTTCAAGCTATTACAAAAAAAATCGCTGGCAGGAACAATTATAAGGATTATATTATAGGCGATCAGTCTCATCGCATTTTCCTCAGCAACCAACTTGAGTATGAAAGTGTCTGGACGGTGAATACACTGGTCATGTTGAACTTCATTGTATAAAACAATATTGTTTAATGATTATTTGTTTAGAGTACTGAGTCTAACTACGCAGTTGATTTCGGTAATGGAAGTATTATTTGCCATTTAATATTTAGCGGCTCCGTTATTACAGGACACTATAGTGTTATCGAATAATACGAACAGGCGATCAGTCTCATCGCATTCTCCTCAGCAACCAACTTGAGTATGAAAGTGTCTGGACGGTGAATACACTGGTCATGTTGAACTTCATTGTATAAACAATATTGTTTAATGATTATTTGTTTAGAGTACTGAGTCTAACTACGCAGTTGATTTCGGTAATGGAAGTATTATTTGCCATTTAATATTTAGCGGCTCCGTTATTGCAGGACACTATAGTGTTATCGAATAATACGAAGCCACATTTAAAATCCAATATAAATAGGCCATTTCAGAAACAATTCCAGATATTATGCAGACTATGCAGTACAGTGTACGGTCTTTGACGATCAAATGTAAACATTGTTCTAAATTGTATTTCTCTTGCGTAAAATCTACGCGTGGTTATTTTGGCCTTTACTGTTGTGATGGTAAAATTGATCTGCTGGAATATATAATAGACTACATGTATTTGCCAATTTGCAACAATGTAATGATATTAATTTAAAAGTCATTGAACTTATGTCCAGTAGTTCAAACACATACATCAGCGTTAACAAATTGGATACTGAAGATGAAAGCCAGCTACTTGATTTCCCTATTATAGAATTCTTCAATTCCTTGGAATTAAGTGATTCGCTTCCACATACTCCGAACGTTTGAGCCATAGTTATGCTCCTTAGAAATCTGAACGTTTCCCAAGGACTCATATATGGAAATATATTAATTGTAAGAAATATGTAAGAAATTGCTTGGATTCGGATATAATAGGTGTAGTAATATTAGGCAGAGAGCTCAAATCCTACGACTTGATTTAACACCTTCCGATAAAACACTTGCAGGTACAGTACATTTTCTTTTAATAGGCAACAATGTCTTATTCGCTCGGCCTACTTTATCACAATCAATCAAGCTCAAGGAGAAACTCTGGAACGTATTGGGCTCTTTACCTCATCACGTTTTCAGTCATGACCAGCATTATGTTGCAATGTTGAGAGTGCTATCCTTTGACGCCCTTTAAGTTGCAATAGTGCTAAAAAGTAATCGTACAAAGAATGTAACTTATATAAGAAGCTTCTTCAGTAAATATATATTTCCATTGTCCGTCATGTTTTGACGGGTTTCATCTAGTAGCAATTTAAAACCATTATCAATTTATGCACGCTGCCACCGAAGCGACTGCCGGCCGCTTCGCGGCCGACAATCACTTGCGGCAGTTAAATTTTATTACTATATAAAAGATCTTACTATATTTATAAATTCAATCAAAATTCACCTCCCTTCAAATAAAATACACCAGGCAGAGTAGCGCATAGCCGCAACGGTACCTGGTCTCCAAGCGCCGCTGGCCTGCGAGCGAAGGCTTCAAAAACAGATTAATTACCAGCAGCCCAAACACAAAGACAAAATCAGCACGAAGCTTTACGGTAACAAGAAAATACTATGACATATGCAAGAAATTTATGAATCTACGTCCAGAAGTTAGCAACACAGCATCATTCTACATAAATTACCGACAAGGAAAGTGCACCGTCCCATATGTTCGCGTAAATAAACTGGAGAATATGAGACAAGAAATAGCACTGCACCTTAATATTCCCAACTCCAATTTATACACACCGCATTGCTTTCAAACGACTTCGGAGACAATATTAGTGAATGCTAGTTCTGTTCGGCACTAGACACCATGCAGGCTGTAATCAATAGCATTGCCAAGCAAAGTAAATGATCCCTGCTTTCTAAATTCTTTGACCCACGCATGCACTCTGTTCAGTCAGAAAACCACCCAGCGCGCTCTGTTCACTAACTGAAGTTACTGAATCCCACAGATATTTATGAATATTTATGTTAAAATATAATAATGTTATAATTATCGTTTAACATAAAAAGTCGTATGCATCTCGCCTATAATGGAAATTATAAAACTCGCTACGCTCGTTGTATAAACATACTCGTGTCTTAATTATTGCCATTATAGGCTTGTTGCATAATGTACTATTTCAGAGCCCCTTGTGTAAAGGGCCCTTTATGTATGATGCCGTTAGCTCTAAAGTCTGTTCGCCGAGTCGCGATAGTGCGCGTAAATACTTGCACGTGATCACTTGACTGCCTGGACAGGGAAACACGCCCAGTTAACGTCAGGGGTAGCCAAGAAGCTCCGAGATCATTAGTCATGCCGTAGCCCTAGAAAACACAAGACTTGCTGCACTTAGTGCTGTGCTGCACTGTATACTGTTGCCTGTCATAAGCAGTTAAGAACTAATTAATTAATTAATTAATTAATTAATTAATTATATAAATAGGCTGGAATAAAGTACAGGGATAGGAGGGTGATATACAATCTATACAGAAACCAGACAGCAGTCATTCGAGTTGAAGGACATGAGAGAGAAGCAGGTATTCGGAAAGGTGTAAGGCAAGGCTGCAACTTATCACCCATACTTTTCAATCTTTACATTGAACAAGCAATGAAGGAAATTAGAGAAAAATTTAAAGTGGGAGTGAAGATTCAAGGAGAAATAATTTCAACTCTGAGATTTGCTGATGACATCGTCATCTTGGCCAACAAGCCTGAGGATTTGAATGAGTTTTTGAATGGTATGGACTCCGTCTTACGGAAAGAATTCATGATGAAAATTAATAAATGTAAAACAAAAATACTGGAATGCAGCCGAAATAAATCAGAAACCTCTATGGAGATCAAATTGGCAGGTGAAAAGCTGAAGGAAGTAGGAGATTTCTGTTACTTAGGAAGCAGAATAACCAGTGATGGACGAAGCAAAGAGGATATAAAAAGTAGGTTGGCTCAGGCAAGAAAAGCATTTCTACAAAAAAGGAATCTGCTGACATCGAATATAGATTTAGGTATTAGGAAGTCATTTTTGAAAGCCTTTGTCTGGAGCGTGGTGCTCTATGGAAGTGAAACTTGGACTATTGGTGCAGCAGAAAAGAGGAGAATTGAAGCATTTGAAAGGTGGTGCTACAGGAGAATGATGAAGATCAGATGGGTAGATAGGGTTACAAACAAAGAGGTATTAAGACGAGTGGGAGAGGAGAGATGTTTCTGGCGACTGCTAATGAAGAGAAGAGATAGGTTGGTAGGACACATACTAAGACACCCAGGAATAGCAAGCTTAGTTATGGAAGGAAGGGTCGAGGACAAGAACTGTATGGGTAGACCAAGGTTAGAATATGTTAAACAGATTGCCTTGGATGTAGGGTGTGGTAGCTATGTAGAGATGAAACGATTAGCTCAGGACAGGGAGGCATGGAGGGCTGCATCAAACCAGTCAAAAGACTGAAGACTCAAACAACACAACACACACATAAATAGGCTACATAAACGAAAAATAAATAAACAGCGCTGTAGCATGTCACCGATAAGTCACCCCGCTTCACATGTAGGCTAAACACAGCCCTGAAGTTGGCGTACATTCAACAGACACAGCTCTATGCACCCCTTGCGGGCAGCCCTGCAATCACGTGTACAACTGTGTTTACTTCCACTGTCTCGACTCGGCGAACAGACTTTAGGTGATATTTCATACGTACTTCCAACCCGCTTTTAAAGCCTTCTTACTACAAGTTTGTTCTTAGGGGGATTCTGTTACTACCTTTCGGCAAACCAACTGCGGGCCCCCACTTTATTGGGTAGAGCCGTGGCCCTTCCTGTACGCACGCCTATGGACATCGTACCTTCAATTCTCTAAAAAGGTGAAATTCATTCAGTGCTGGTTTGGACTAAACGGCAGATGTCCAAAACTTCACACTTGAATTCTTTGAAAAAGTATATCGTAACGTTGGCACAGTGCGGTCGTGAATGAATTTCACCTTTTTCGAGAATTGAAGGTATGATTGAGCGGCAACGCCTCGCCAAAATGGAAAAACTTCAGGAGACTGTCCAGACGCACCCACCTCAGTGGCAGCAGAATGTTTTGCCGAGGGCATTGGAAAGCTGGTGTAAAACGATTCTAAAAATGTTCCAATCGTTCTGGCGATTATGTTAAGACATAAGAATAAAACAAGCAAACACTTAATAGTAAAATCAGTTTGGTATGACAATGTGTTATTTTTATACAGTCCACCGGAACTTGAAATAAAAACTGCCCTCGTTTATAAATACTTGTTTTCCCGCCGTATGTACTTGGGCGCAACCTGTGTTGACCGACCGGAAAGCTTTCTTTAATGAAATCACTCACCCGTAAGCCACACAGGACCGTCCGGACGGCTTCCTGTTGAGAAGGCGTGGTCCTTGCTTTGTTCCTGGTGCTCTGGTTTATGAATCATGACACAACTCAAGGCTTAGTGTAAGGCCATGCGTTAATTCTCCATCGACATCGACAGTGAATTTCCTCATTGAAGTTTGAGAATCACCTTGAACATTGGGTGCTTTCTTCTTCTCTTTACAAACCACAAATATTTCTGCAGCCTTGATTACTTCTGCCCAACAATGCAAGGTCTCTACCAATCAAGGTTTGGGAAGGAAGGAGTCGCGTCTTCATCCAGTTTGCAGCAGGGACATAACTACCGACGTTACCGTACTGATTGTTTCAGTTACCTCTAGGAGGGCAGTGCCTCCTTCGGAAGATTACAGAACTTCTCCCCCAGAAGGTTGGGCAGGTGGAAAGAGGAAATAGTTGACGACCCAACTCGAGTTCGCCACCTCACTAGCCATGAGGGATTGAAGTGGAACATTTCATAGAGTTTGTGTTCCGCTCATTACTAACAATACAGATGACTCGGAAAATGGACCCTTAAAACACCTGTTATAAATAGATGTTGTTGTTGTTGTTGTTGATGATGATGATTATCTAGTGGCATTGTGACATCGTGGTCGTGTTTCCCCGTGTACTTGAGTGTGTGTAGAATTTGTCTGATAACATGTATGAAGGAAATTGCAGAAACATTTAAAGTGAGAGTGAAGGTTCAAGGAGAATTAATTTCAAGGCTGAGATTTTCTGATGACATCGTCATTTTGGCCGACAAGCCTGAGAATTTGAATGAGTTTTTGAATGGTATGGACTCCGTCTTGAGGAAAGAATTCATGATGAAAATGAATAAATGTAAAACAAAAATATTGGAATGCAGCAGAAATAAATCAGTAATCTCTATGGGCATCAAATTGGCAGGTGAAAAGCTGAAGTAAGCAGGTGACTTCTGTTACTTAGGAAGCAAAATAACCAGTGATGGACGAAGCAAAGAGGATATTAAAAGTAGGTTGGATCAAGCAAGGAAAGCATTTGTACAGAAAGGGAATCTGTTGACATTGAATATATATTTAGGTGTTAGGAAGTCATTTTTGAAAGCCTTTGTCTGGAGCGTTGTACTATATGGAAGTGAAACTTGGACCATTGGTGCAGCAGAAAGGAGGAGAATTGAAGCGCTTGAAATGTGGTGGAGAATGTTGAAGATCACATGGGTATATAGGGTTACTATTGAGGAGGTATTAAGACGAGTGGGAGAAGAGAGATGTTTCTGGTGACTGCTAATGAAGATAAGAGATAGGCTGGTAGGATATATACTAAGATACAAGGAAGGGTCGAGGACAAGAACTGTAGGGGTAGACCAAGGTTAGAATATATTAAACAGATTGGCTCGGATGTAGGTATTGTAGCTCTGTAGATATTAAGCGATTAGCTCAGGACAGGGAGGATGGACAGCTGCATCAAACCATTCAAGAGATGAAGACTCTAATAACAACCACCTGTAACCCTGTTATGTCTGTCCTAGTGTGTGTATTTTGTAATTGAGGTAGGATTTGGGTAGTTAGCGGTCGTGGCCTTAAGTGGAAGTGGAGTAGAAGTGAGAAACCATGGAAAACGACTTCCAGGATGGCTGAGGTAGGAATCGAACCCACCTCTTCTCAGTTCTGCCTCACGAGGCTGAGTGTACCCCGTTCCAGCCCTCATACCAGAATTTAATTTCTTGGCAGAGCCGGTAATCGAGCCCGTGCCTCCACCTGACAGCCACTAGGAAACGAGACGGACGATATTATAAATAGAAAAAGAAATTCAGTTTGAATTATTTATTTATTTATCGTATGGCTTTTAGTGCCGGGAGTGTCCGAGGACATGTTTGGCTCGCCTGAGTCTGTAGCTGCTTTTGTTCCAGCGGACACCCTAAAGGGGGAGCTACAAGTTCCGTTCAATTTCAAGTAGTTCCAACTTTCGCCACCAGATATCAATGATGTGGTGGCGAACGTTGGAACTTTGATAGAGCGTTCTGACGAAATCTAACCTAACAAATTTTGCTTTACACAAGTTTAGTCTGTGAAAGGATCTTTTACATGCCATAAATCTATGACATGGGACCGCCGGCTTTACTTCCCCTCCGAAGGAAGGCATACTGAAGGATTTTTAACGCTCTTAAAAAAATCCGACGACTTCGGCCGGGTTTGAACCCGCTATCTTGGGCATAGCAGTTCAGCATGCTACCGACTACGCCACCGAATAAACGTTATGTTGCTGAAACTTATGTAAAACAAGGCAACAGGTGAGAAACCCCGCTCACTGCTTGAGCCTTACCTAACAACATCAAATTATCCGCCGCAGTAGCCCCAATTGAAAGTAAACCAATTACCAATTATAAGCTGATACGAGGGGTCAAATAAGAAACTCGATCTAATCTCAATCATGATGGTTTGATTAATTCTCTAATGACAAGAAAAGTGGCAAATATTGAAACATCGCATTAAATTGGAGTCCACTAGAACTGGTTTGAGGCTGCATCATGAGCTAGAGTAATAATGTAGCCAATGGCCATTTATCTTATTCACATGATTTTGGAAGGAAGTCGGCGGGTTCAAGTTTACATCGCGATACTAACGCGTCTATAATAATAACTTAATAATGCTTGCCACGGTGGGTGAGGGTCAACGTGTCGGTCTACTAACCCCAAGCTTGCAGGTTCCCTCCTGGCCATGGTAAGAAATTTTTGAAAGGCGGCAAAAATTACGACACTATGTCATACGATGTTGGCATGTCAAAGAACCCATTTGAATTCAGCAGGCCGTGTTCATAATGGCAAAATTAATCTCGGGAGTTTCCGCCAACACCAAGTTCCTCATTTCTCTACTAGAAAACGCTGTAGTGTTCAAGGAGCTTAGATATCTAACCTCCTTGACTTTCATAGTGCTTCAAGAAACAACCAAATTCGACATGCAAGCTACCCTTTGAGTGTCAAATAACAAAGCTTGCAACCGGCACCCGAGGCCATACGATATTATTATTATTATTATTATTATTATTATTATTATTATTATTATTATTATACTTAATAATAATTAACACAATGTATTTAAGAAAAACACCAGGACCTCCTCACCTCACAGTTTAACTTCACACCATAACAAATTTAATAACACTGAGCTCTGGAGTAGTACAGAATCTTTTCCTGCCATCATCAAACGCAGTCGTGGAGATTACGAGCCACCTGAATAAACAAACTTTCCCTGCGTCTTAGTAGCGCTGGGTGGGGGCAGTACCCGAAGTGCGATAACCTATGAATGTTATCTGGTACCGAGCACTGGTATGCTTCAAAAACTATGTCAGACATTAATGAATATTTCTTCTCGCTTAGTCACCGACGTAAAGTCAACAGCAATAACGTTCCTCGCTACCTAACTTTTCTGTGATACCATCCTATAATTTTCAAGTAACGTTTAAGAAAGATAATTATAACTTTCATATTATGAAACAAACTACTGCCCTGAGAAGTAGGATATCCTCTACCAACATCAGGCAATATAAAAATAAATTATTTATCTGTTGTGATTATTAGTTCATTAGCTATGGCGTGATAAGTTTTATATGTGCATAAAAATAGATTCGCGCTAAAATATCGTAATAGATAAATAAATAAAATCGTAATTGTGAAAATTGGGCCATGTGTTAGTTATTTATTGGCTTTTAATTTTAATTTTACGTCATCTTAAAGAGCGCAAAATGATCTATAAGACCACTGAACCATTTTCTTAGATTTATCACTTTGCATTATTGGGGAATGGCAACATCGCCGGGGTAGAAGAGGACGAAGCTAATTGCAGGACATATGAGTGCGAGTGAGAAGCAAATATTGCATTTAATCCCTTACTGTCTTTTAAGGTAGATACGCTCTATAGGGGGATGTTTTAGTGTAGTCAATGACGTAACGGATGACGTGCGGACGTTGATGTTCGTTTGGTTGATGCTTTGGCTTGATTTGCCGCCATTTTGTCAGCAGTGTATGGTTTCAAAGTGCGTCGTTAGATGTCAATGTGTTGACATGTCTTCAATTGCGACGGGTGGTGCTGAGTTACGGATGTTTATACATTAATTTTACTTGTGCAATTTAATTGAAAAGGTGCACCGTATTCCTCCAAGCAGTCATGGGCAAAGTACGGCCCACGGGCCAAGTGCGGGCCTGGTTACTTAGTTTATGGTCTGCGACAACGCGTTCATATAGCCCCGTGTACATTGGGTGTGTGTAGAATTTGTGGTAGCGCTACAGAACGGGAGAACAAAGGTATACAACAATTTAGGTAATGAAATTTGCCAAAGTACCTTTAGTAATGGTATCCGGAGCTGTTAAAATAATAGATGTTGACTCGTCCGCTGCCATAAACCCACCCAGCCATCCCAAATAGATACACGACTTATATAGCAGAGATGAAGTCTTTTGGAGCCATCTTACTTACTAAGTCAGGAATGCCAACCCCACGCATTTGGTACTATTTCATATCGGGTATAGAACGAGTAAATAAAAGAGCGTCGATAAAGTAATGTAATGAAAAATTGCGCCAATTGTCAGTGTTTATTTATGTATTTATAATGTTTTACATACAAAAACAGACCTAACCTGGCTGCTTGAGCTTTTAGTTCTCGTAGTCAAGTGGTGCAGTTGCACCTTATATAAAGGGAAGTGGCGCGCAGTTCGTCACTCCTGTGGGGGTCCGGGCGTGGACACCAAGAGCCCGCCGATGAGCCTAGCTTGGTGTCCTAGGCGAAACCCCACACAAGACACGGCACAAACCTAGAAGAATTGCTGAGTTTTAATTCACCGGCCGTGAAAGCCAATATTCCATCTTTTTGGAAGCCTTCATAGGGAGGTTAAGGCTGCTTGAGCTTTTAGTTCTCGTAGTCAAGTGGTGCAGTTGCACCTTATATAAAGGGAGGTGGCGCTCAGTTCGTCACTCCTGTGGGGGTCCAGGCGGGGACACCAAGAGCCCGCCGATGAGCCTAGCTTGGTGTCCTAGGCGAAACCCCACACAAGACACGGCACAAACCTAGAAGAATTGCTGAGTTTTAATTCACTGGCCGTGAAAGCCAATATACCATCTTTTTTGGAAGCCTTCATAGGGAGGTTAAGGCTGCTTGAGCTTTTAGTTCTCGTAGTCAAGTGGTGCAGTTGCACCTTATATAAAGGGAGGTGGCGCGCAGTTCGTCACTCCTGTGGGGGTCCGGGCGGGGACACCAAGAGCCCGCCGATGAGCCTAGCTTGGTGTCCTAGGCGAAACCCCACACAAGACACGGCTCAAACCTAGAAGAATTGCTGAGTTTTAAATCACCGGCCGTGAAAGCCAATATACCATCTTTTTGGAAGCCTTCATAGGGAGGTTAAGGCTGCTTGAGCTTTTAGTTCTCGTAGTCAAGTGGTGCAGTTGCACCTTATATATAGGGAGGTGGCGCGCAGTTCGTCACTCCTGTGGGGGTCCGGGCGGGGACACCAAGAGCCCGCCGATGAGCCTAGCTTGGTGTCCTAGGCGAAACCCCACACAAGACACGGCACAAACCTAGAAGAATTGCTGAGTTTTAATTCACCGGCCGTGAAAACCAATATACCATCTTCTTGGAAGCCTTCATAGGGAGGTTAAGGCTGCTTGAGCTTTTAGTTCTCGTAGTCAAGTGGTGTAGTTGCACCTTATATAAAGGGAGGTGGCGCGCAGTTCGTCACTCCTGTGGGGGTCCGGGCGGGGACACCAAGAGCCCGCCGATGAGCCTAGCTTGGTGTCCTAGGCGAAACCCCACACAAGATACGGCACAAACCTAGAAGAATTGCTGAGTTTTAATTCACCGGCCGTGAAAGCCAATATACCATCTTTTTGGAAGCCTTCATAGGGAGGTTAAGGCTGCTTGAGCTTTTAGTTCTCGTAGTCAAGTGGTGCAGTTGCACCTTACATAAAGGGAGGTGGCGCGCAGTTCGTCACTCCTGTGGGGGTCCGGGCGGGGACACCAAGAGCCCGCCGATGAGCCTAGCTTGGTGTCCTAGGCGAAACCCCACACAAGACACGGCACAAACCTAGAAGAATTGCTGAGTTTTAATTCACCGGCTGTGAAAGCCAATATACCATCTTTTTGGAAGCCTTCATAGGGAGGTTAAGGCTGCTTGAGCTTTTAGTTCTCGTAGTCAGGTGGTGCAGTTGCACCTTATATAAAGGGAGGTGGCGCGCAGTTCGTCACTCCTGTGGGGGTCCGGGCGGGGACACCAAGAGCCCGCCGATGAGCCTAGCTTGGTGTCCTAGGCGAAACCCCACACAAGACACGGCACAAACCTAGAAGAATTGCTGAGTTTTAATTCACCGGCCGTGAAAGCCAATATACCATCTTTTTGGAAGCCTTCATAGGGAGGTTAAGGCTGCTTGAGCTTTTAGTTCTCGTAGTCAAGTGGTGCAGTTGCACCTTATATAAAGGGAGGTGGCGCGCAGTTCGTCACTCCTGTGGGGGTCCGGGCGGGGACACCAAGAGCCCGCCGATGAGCCTAGCTTGGTGTCCTAGGCGAAACCCCACACAAGACACGGCACAAACCAAGAAGAATTGCTGAGTTTTAATTCACCAGCCGTGAAAGCCAATATACCATCTTTTTGGAAGCCTTCATAGGGAGGTTAAGGCTGCTTGAGCTTTTAGTTCTCGTAGTCAAGTGGTGCAGTTGCACCTTATATAAAGGGAGGTGGCGCGCAGTTCGTCACTCCTGTGGGGGTCTGGGATGGGACACCAAGAGCCCGCCGATGAGCCTAGCTTGGTGTCCTAGGCGAAACCCCACACAAGACACGGCACAAACCTAGAAGAATTGCTGAGTTTTAATTCTCCGGCCGTGAAAGCCAATATACCATCTTTTTGGAAGCCTTCATAGGGAGGTTAAGGCTGCTTGAGCTTTTAGTTCTCGTAGTCAAGTGGTACAGTTGCACCTTATATAAAGGGAGGTGGCGCGCAGTTCGTCACTCCTGTGGGGGTCCGGGCGGGGACACCAAGAGCCCGCCGATGAGCCTAGCTTGGTGTCCTAGGCGAAACCCCACACAAGACACGGCACAAACCTAGAAGAATTGCTGAGTTTTAATTCACCGGCCGTGAAAGCCAATATACCATCTTTTTTTGAAGCCTTCATAGGGAGGTTAAGGCTGCTTGAGCTTTTAGTTCTCGTAGTCAAGTGGTGCAGTTGCACCTTATATAAAGGGAGGTGGCGCGCAGTTCGTCACTCCTGTGGGGGTCCGGGCGGGGACACCAAGAGCCCGCCGATGAGCCTAGTGTGGTGTCCTAGGCGAAACCCCACACAAGACACGGCACAAACCTAGAAGAATTGCTGAGTTTTAATTCACCGGCCGTGAAAACCAATATACCATCTTTTTGGAAGCCTTCATAAGGAGGTTAAGGCTGCTTGAGCTTTTAGTTCTCGTAGTCAAGTGGTGCAGTTGCACCTTATATAAAGGGAGGTGGCGCGCAGTTCGTCACTCCTGTGGGGGTCCGGGCGGGGACACCAAGAGCCCGCCGATGAGCCTAGCTTGGTGTCCTAGGCGAAACCCCACACAAGATACGGCACAAACCTAGAAGAATTGCTGAGTTTTAATTCACCGGCCGTGAAAGCCAATATATCATCTTTTTGGAAGCCTTCATAGGGAGGTTAAGGCTGCTTGAGCTTTTAGTTCTCGTAGTCAAGTGGTGCAGTTGCACCTTATATAAAGGGAGGTGGCGCGCAGTTCGTCACTCCTGTGGGGGTCCGGGCGGGGACTTCAAGAGCCCGCCGATGAGCCTAGCTTGGTGTCCTAGGCGAAACCCCACACAAGACACGGCACAAACCTAGAAGAATTGCTGAGTTTTAATTCACCGGCTGTGAAAGCCAATATACCATCTTTTTGGAAGCCTTCATAGGGAGGTTAAGGCTGCTTGAGCTTTTAGTTCTCGTAGTCAAGTGGTGCAGTTGCACCTTATATAAAGGGAGGTGGCGCGCAGTTCGTCACTCCTGTGGGGGTCCGGGCGGGGACACCAAGAGCCCGCCGATGAGCCTAGCTTGGTGTCCTAGGCGAAACCCCACACAAGACACGGCACAAACCTAAAAGAATTGCTGAGTTTTAATTCACCGGCCGTGAAAGCCAATATACCATCTTTTTGGAAGCCTTCATAGGGAGGTTAAGGCTGCTTGAGCTTTTAGTTCTCGTAGTCAAGTGGTGCAGTTGCCCCTTATATAAAGGGAGGTGGCGCGCAGTTTGTCACTCCTGTGGGGGTCTGGGCGGGGACACCAAGAGCCCGCCGATGAGCCTAGCTTGGTGTCCTAGGCGAAACCCCACACAAGACACGGCACAAACCTAGAAGAATTGCTGAGTTTTAATTCACCGGCCGTGAAAGCCAATATACCATAAATTTTTGGGCTTTATCCGACACATAGTCAGTATGAACTTTGAACGGATTCGATATTTCACATATTAAGAGAGTTATAGCAATATTTCATTTTTTCGAAAAAAAAGCCCCCCTTTTCACCCCCTTTGACCGATTTAGCCCAGTAATGAACTCGATCTAGATTTTATAGCTATACATATTCGGTAAAAAATTCAAAGTGATTGGTGCAAAATTACGGCAGTTATCGTGTCCACAAGAAACTGATATACATATATATTCATACATAAATTATGTATAAATTTTTGTACTGACGGTGGTTTTGGGGTCTGGGGGATGTGAAACGTGAATATATGTCGTAATTTTCCGAAAGTCGAAACATGGTACCCATTGCAATAGTTAGCTTTCTAATGAAATCTACCTAAAAGTAGACACAACACAGGCAAGCTTGGAACCTCACCTTTCCGACAGTATGAAATAATCACGGACATATGCCTAATGATATCTACAAATATAAGATAAACGGCAACCAAAGCTAACGAAGGCCCCTCTGCAGGACCGAACACATGTTAAGTATTAACAGGTGTCAGAGCAATTCAATTAATTAACGAAGTTAATATGTAGAATTAAAGCATTATCCAATAAGAATAATGTTTTTGCCTCATATTATTTGTTTCCAATTCTTCATTTTGTGATAATGCTCATTTCGGTAACAATAATTTTGTTAGTACCATTTCCGTGAGTTCCTTCCTGACCTGTTCCCCAGTTTAATCCAAGTATACGGGGAAACTCTCTCGATCGTAAACAATGGTTGGTTGGTTCCTCAGTTTAGGGGCTGCAACAATGTGGTCATGTAGCCCCGTGTACTTTGAGTGAGTGTAGAATCCGTCTGATAACCGGTGTTAATTGTGGTGACTGTATTAGTGTGTGTTATCTGTAATTGAGGTAATGACCGCAGGCGATAAATTTCAAGTAGTTCCTACTTTTGCTACTAAATGCTACCGTCAACGACACCTAGCTGTGAACTTGGCTACTAGATGCCACCGCGACCAGTACCTTGTGGTGAGCGTTGGAACGTAATAGAATGTTAATCAAAGCTAACCTACAAATTTAGATTCACAGAAATGTAGTTAGTGGAAGGTTCTTTTATATGCCATAAATCTATGACATGGGCCCGCCGGCTTTACATCTCCTCCAAAACATGGCATACTGAAAAAATCTGACGACTTCGGCCGGGTTTGAACCCGCGATATTGGGCATAGAAGCTCAGTATTTTATAGTTCTGGATTCATAATGTGTTAATTTAATGTATTCTTGCTGTGAATTCCTTATACCTGGTTGCCCTCTGTGAACGTTATTCTTAAATTAGTCGATGACATACGGTAATTTGAAATTGTCATTACTGTTGAATTGTATTGATAATGTCCTCGTTCCCAATGTAAGTCGTGATAATAATATATCCAAGTAAATGGAACGATTGCTGATTGCAATGGCCTCCTTGATGTAGCTGTAGAGTCTTTTCCGTAGAATATTGAAGAATAGGATAATGCGATTAAATTAATGGATGGTTCGATGAAGGAAAACATACATAAAATGAATGACAACATAAAATTGGTGTAGGCTATTCGTTTTAATAGGTTTAGTAGACTATAAAACATCAACTTACTGTAACTTAAATTCACTTTACTTTAACTACGATTACTTGCCACTGTGCTGGAACCTTGGTGACGTACTCAAATGGTGATATTATCTTGTTCTTGTTCTTTCTAGAAAGTAAAATGAGCTTGCACAGAAATTGTTTATGACTCTCCAAGAGTTAATTATGGTTAATTTCAACCATTACAGCTCTTGACTTTTAGCTAGCGTGTCCATAAATAAAGAAGTAATTATCTGTGCCTAGGATAAATTGTGTTATTAATTTTACTTGAAGTTGCTACGCATGATATGTACAAGAGTAATTATAAAACATTATTACAGGGAATGCGAATGCGCGGATAGTTTCATGTACGTCACAGAGGACAACAGATATAATAATTAAGTTTCCAAGTATCCTGCATAAATTTATAAAATGAATTTATGATGTAGCCTATATGTTATGAGCGCTGGATCCCCAGCACGCGATATATCTCACTTGCTGACAGTCAGCGTATGAAAAATGGACGTCAAGTATAAGACTGTAAAAAAGAGTAGCAAACATGAATCATGGAGCGGCTAACATTCTCTGTCAGTCATTGTTTAATGTCTCAATTGTAGGAATCTATGAGGTAGGATGAAACAGTTGCATACCGTGAATAGTTTACAACACCGATACAGAACAATGCTGATACAGGCTCTCACGGCCAACGTAAGAAACTTCAGAGTGACCTTTTGGGTTGTCTATCTATCTATCTATCTATCTATCTATCGCATGGCTTTTAGTGCCGGGAGTGTCCGAGGACATGTTCAGCTCGCCTGAGTCTGTAGCTGCTTCCAGCGGACACCCTTATTAGGGTGAGCTACAAGTTCCGTTCAATTTCAATTAGTTCCAACTTTCGCCACCAGATATCAATGATACCTAATGGTGATCGTTAGGACTTGGATAGAGCGTTGCGACGAAATCCAACCTAACAATTTAGCTTCACACAAGTTTAGTCTGTGAAAGGATCTTTTACATGCAATAAATCTATGACATGGAACTGCCGGCTTTACTACCCCTCCGAAGGAATGCATACTGAAGGATTTTTAACGCACTTAAAAAATCCGACGACTTCAGCCGGGTTTGAACCCGCTATCTTGGGCACAGCAGTTTAGCATGCTACCAATTACGCCACCAGAGCCGCTTTTGGGTTGTTAGGTTGTATTATAAGCGACATGACACCTGGCACTTCTCCAGAAAATGTGGCTGGCGATTTGTGAAGTTACGCTCATTTGGGGTGTTTATATAGGGTCTTGGAATTGTCTAGAATCAACACAAATCATGAAGGAATTCCACCAGCTTCTGATAGACCTCTCTGGTTTCGGTGAGCACCACCCTTAACATATACCAAGTACCCGAGCACCAGAAAATCGAATAAATAATAATAATTACGGGTGACCTTTGGAGAAGCCTGGAGCAGGTATTTCGAGCTATGATACATAAATATGTGTATTTTTAAAGCATTTACCAAGTTAATGAGATCCTTGAACTTGAATGTTGCAAAGGAGAAGTTGCTCGTAACTAAACGCAAACAGTCTTACAGGTTAGCGGCTTCGGTGGCGTAGTTGGTAGCATGCTGAGCTTCTATACCCAAGATCGCGGGTTCAAACCCGGCCGAAATAGTCAGATTTTTAAAAACGTTAAAAATCCCTTAGTATATCTTCCTTCGGAGGGGAAGTAAAGCCAGCGGTCCCATGTCATAGATTTATGGCTTGTTAAAGAACCTTTCACTAATTACACCTGTGTGAAGCTAAATTAATATAGGTTAAACATTTGACTAACGTTCTTAGGTTCCTACGTTCGTCGTCAGGAGCCGACTGCAGTGCCATCTGTGAACTAGTTGGTCGTTGACGGTGGCGCTTGGCACCGAAAGTAGGAACTACTTTAAAATTAATCGTCGTGAGTCCTTACTTGAATTAAAACAGATACACACACTAATACAGCCATCACAATTAACACCGGTTATCAGACAGATTCTACACACACCCAAAGTACACGAGGCTACATGACCACGTTGTCGCAACCCCTAAACTGAGGAACCAACCAACCAGTCTTACAGGTGTCTTTTCACCAAAAAAAAAAAAAAGGCTATGCATTTATTTCTCGCTAACGAGGAAGAAGATTTAGTTCATTTCAAGCACTAAGTTAAATATTTGTTGATATTCGGCACTTGTTTTTCTAAATAATTTAATTTTCTATATTTTATTTACACTTACTATTACAACATTTCTTATTTTTCTAACTTTATTTTCAAAATTTAATGTTAAGCCCATGTATATTATATTTTATTTATTTAAATTAATATTACATTGTAAGGCTATCCATTTTATTATTTTGTTTCATTCTTTTAATTACAATTGATCTCATAAACATTTTACATCAAAATACAGGGTGGGGCAGCATAACTTCCTTTTTTCAAACCTTAATAAAACACATTGTACGAATCAGAAAAATTTTATTTTTTAATATAATGTAGGTACAAATATAAAGTTTTGTTTTACTTGGTTTTGAAGATCAAATCAGGTAGGTGATGTCCCCCATTCTCTACACACTGGGTGAACCGATTTCTGGCGTTTGTCATAATTCTTACCAGCATAGCAGGCGTTATGTTGGCAAGTTCTTCCTGGATGTTGTTCTTCAAATCTTGTAGGGTCATTGGTCGGTTTACATAAATACGGGATTTCAAAAAAAAACATAGAAAAAATCACATGGGGTCAAATCGGGGGATCGGACCGGCCATTCCAAGTCGCCCCTAATTGAGATTAGGCGCCCTGGGAAGTGTTCCCTCAAAACGGCCATCGATGCTCTTGAAGTGTGTGCCGTTGCACCGTCTTGTTGAAACCAAACGTCCCCTAAGTCCAACTCATCCAGTTGTAGAAAAAAAAATCCTGTAACATGTTTACATACCGGTCCGAATTCACTGTCATTGTGACTTCATATTCCTCAAAGAACCAGGGACCAATTATTCCACCTGAGGAAATTGCACACCACACTGTGAGTTTTGGTGAATGCAAAGGCCTTGGATGCAATTCTCGAGGATTGGTAGCAGCCCAGTAGCGCATGTTTTGTTTGTTGACGGATCCACACAAATGAAAATGGGCTTCATCACTAAAAAACACAATAGCGTCCTCAGGCACGACTTCCAGAAACACCTCACACGCGTTCCTCCGAGAATTGAAGTCGCGTTCAGAAAGTTCCTGCACAATCGCCATCTTGAATGGATGAAAATGAAGATCATCATGAAGAATTCTCCTCACAGAACGATTAGAAAGTCCAAGGGCAGACGAATGTTTGCGCGCAGAACGCCGTGGTGATCGCAAAATTGAAGCTCTCACTGCCTCAATGTTATCAGGTGATCTAATGGGCCGTGGAACTCCAGTCTTGTTGCACTTGCAGTTTGTCTGAACGTAGTGACCCACGTAACAATTGATTTCCGGTCTGGGACAGGCGCCAATGGGGCTAAATTAAAGCGATTCCGAAAGGCACGCTGGGTTGCGATCACAGAACAACCGCTCGAAAAGTAGGTCTCAAGGGCAAACGCACGCTCCACACTGTTCCAACGCATGATGGCGACTGAACTGTGTCAGTACAAAACTTTACAGACCCGCCTATTGGACGAGACCACTAGCGCTCCGGTACTACATCACACTACTAAATGGGGCGCAATTGAAAAAAGGAAGTTATGCTGCCCCACCCTGTACATTAGACTTAAGTACATCTATTTTATTTTATTCATAATTGATGGCTATCTTAATTGAGCTGAAGGAGAACTCAATGTCAGGTCGAGACATGTACAATATATAATAGATATATTTGTGTAAGTATTGATTGGCGTATAATTTAAACTTTGAATTCATCTATCAGTACAGATATCTACAAACATTTGTGCTATCATTGGCAAATGTATTTGTATTCTTCTTAAGACGCCGTCTCCGAACGAATTTTGGCGATCCACCTTGACATTGCAGTATGAAAAGCTTCCTCCGATGTACACCGGTGCCACCTTCTAATGTCCTTCAACCATGAATTTCTGCGTCTCCCAACGGATCTTTTTCCTTGTATCTTTCCTTCAATAATTAATAATAATAAAAATAATAATAATAATAATAATGTTATTGGATTAACGTCCCTTTTAACTACTCTGGCTTTTAGAGAGGCCGGGGTGCCGGATTTTACCCCGAAGGGGATCTTTAACGTGCCAGTAAATCTACTGACACGGCTCCCTCGCATTTGCGCACCTTCAAATGCCAGCTGACTGCGCCAGGCTTCCTTTCAATAATTAGCTGTAATAATTGGTACCTCTCGTTTCGCATTATGTGACCTAGGTATTGTGTCTTTCCTTACTGTATAACATGTAGCAGTTCTTTTTCATCCGATGTAGGACCTCGACATTTGAAATTTTCAATATCCAAGGTCTGCGCAGGAGACGACAATATAGATACATTTCAAAGGCATCGAGTCGTTTTTCAATAGAAGGATCCATGGTCCAGCATTCGCAACCATATAGAAGAACAGAAAATATGTAACCACGGATCATGCGGATTCGCAACTGTCGACTGAGATCTGATCGTACAAAGAATTTCCGCAAGGTAAAGCATTGTTTCCTGGCCTGTTCAATTCTAGATTTTATTTCTTGTTTGGAGTCACATTGTTTGTTCAATATGGTGCCCAAGTATTTCAAGGAGGACACATGGTCAACTATATTATTATTTATTGTGAGATTTGCTCTTATTGTCTTTTGCATTCTACTGAGGATCTATCAATTCTAGTCATGCACCAATCATAACTTATTTACTTATTAAATACACACTGAATTGAAATGGGTTATGTTCCATGATAGACAAGTGTCCATTTTTTTTTGAAAACACGAAGACGCCCTTTGAGTTCGTTCAGAAGATTTAGAATTGCCACCTGGACAATTTTAGGGACACTAAAGGCGGTTTTCAGCAACTCTTTACTAACGATTAGTTAGTTAATTGCTATTTAACTTAAATACGGGAGTTAATGCGTGATTATCGTCGATGCATTTCACGAGGTCATTCGGGTTCCTAATTGCTTAAATACGCGGCGGTTATTGCTTGAAACTAGGGTTGCCAGATTTCAAGAATGGAACACACGTCCCAAACATTGTTTCTTTCAAATCAAGGTTGTTAAATGTTGTAGTTAATACGGTAATACACATATGTATTAAATAAGCACTACATAATCAAATACACAGATTAAAACTAGATATTGCTGACACATTATATAGGACTATGACTCCAGCAACTTACAAATGCTTTTCATTTGAACGACCCTTTGCAAGGTTTTTTATTTGTATGTACCTTCTGATAAAATTCTCTACAATTTTCGTCATAATTGTAATATGTGAACAATTCTTGTTTTATCAAACTAATGGAGCTTCTGTTTCTATCATCTCTCCATTTGATATCCATGACAGAAAAAACTCTCTCCGTAAATGTATAGGAGGGGGAAAATGTTGAGTATTAACTTCACAAGGACTAAGATATTCCGTAATTTTGTTGCCCCTAATAAATCTATAATATGTACCCATCTATCTGACACAGTCGCCTCCGTAGCGTAGCGGTCAACATGGCTAGCTGCCACCCCGGAGGTCCTGGGTTCGATTCCCGGCTCTGCCACGAAATTTGAAAAGTGGTATGAGGACTGGAACGGGGACTACTCAGCCTCGGGTGGTCCAAATGAGTAGAGGGGGTTCGATTCCTACCTCAACCATCCTCGAAGTGTTTTTCCGTGGTTTCGCACTTCGTCTTCGGGCAAATGCCGGGATGGTACCTACTGTAAGGCCACGGCCGCCTCCTTCCCTCTTCCTAGCCTATCCATCCCAATCTTCCATCCCTTCCCATCCCTCATGAGGCCCCTGCTCGCTTTGCAGGTGAGGCCGCCTGGGCGAATTGCTGATCACACCTCCCCAGTTGTATCCATTCCGACCAGATGTTCCAAGCTCCAGGACACTTCCCATAGAGGCGGTAGTGGTGAGTTCCCTCGCTGAGTCCGTGGGAACCACCAACCTAGAGGGTAAATTGACTAAATAAAAAAAATCTATCTGACACAGACATAGAAATAGTTTTCTCTTTCAAACTTGCACCTGCATCACCAGAAAACAAGCTAGATATTAGGCCTACAATCAATTCTGAAGCGGGGCATTTGAAAATTGGTGCGAAATTGAGTATTTTATCAAATTAACCAAAAAAAAAACAGAATATTTGGCGTTCCGTTAAAAATTAAAACAGAACAAGGAACAAAACCAGAAAAAACGTAAATGTTCCGGGTAAAACGGAACGTCTGGGAACCCTACTTGGAACTTCAAATTTCTACATGCATTTGTAACATAAAATGGTGGGTGCTCAATAATTATAGTTAAAGCATTACTTATAATTTTCTGAAAGCAAGCGCAATGGCACATTAATGAGGTGAGACACAGAGAGTGAGATCTGAATGTGCCACCTTCACTTTTCAAGGCATTCCATGGCAATGCCATTCTACAAGAACAGTGACGTGCTGTATTTAGCGTCACACTTGGATGACGTTGGAGCGCTTATTGTCTCCTTTTGTGGTGATCTTTAATTACTCCGACATTTAGTAACAAGTAAATTACTACCGCACGATAGGCTACTGCTACATTATGTTCATTATTATTGTCAAGGATAGAAATAAAGAACAGAAATCCATCAACATTCCTCAAGAAAAATGTGGGGTGTATAAACCGCAAACGCGTGAACAAGCGTTCAGTTCGCTGCGATTTAATTGAATTTCGCCTCAATTATTGTTATTATTATTATTCAGTAACGAAAACCCAGACAGTTAGGAATGTTCACACCTGCTGTCGTTGGTGTTGGTTCGTTTCAGAGATAATTAGTTTTATTGTTTTAAGGGATGGAATGCCCAGAGCATCTGCCTCTATTAACACAGATTAAGGTTTATAAATTTTGAATTAATTAAAATTGAGTGTGAATGCTCAAATATGAAAGAAACTATAAAAAATACGGGCAAAATATCGATATCAATGAATCGATTATTCAAGTGACCCATCAATTGATTAATCGTTTAAGCGAATAGTAGATTAATCGGCTAACCGAAAAATCGATTAATTGATTAGTAGACATGTGATGAGAAAAGAAGTTCAAATGAATTTAAATAAGTTCTTCCATTATTTGAAAACATTGTCTTCTGTCAAATGAAATTCAATTTATCATGAGATGAACATACAGCTGTATATTATAACCTACCTCATTGGGTTTGGGAAAGTATTATCTACCTAGGTACTATCACTGCGTTCCACTGACCTTTTGTTATTCAGATAGGGCTTCCTCTTTACATTTAATTCCCACTCGGTATAAAAAATTCATCCTCAGAAATCTCTCCATTTTGGACCATGACATTTTCCACGACAGCACAGCTGAACTACCGCGGTGTATCTTTGCGCGTGAAAGCTGAACCAATCAACGTCACTGTCGCACACGATAGCTGGACCAATCAAAATTAGCATGGCAAGCAAGCAGGTGGACGAATGGCTCTGTGAGACATACAGTAGGGTCAAAATGAGGAAGATTTTCTAAATATGACGCAGCAACAATTGCTTACATTATTATGTTATGAATGCCTGTGCTCGACACAGACAGCAACCACCCTGAGTATGTTCGACCCCACATCACCGTCCCCTCACCATGGGCTTACGACTAGCGGGGCATGGGTTGGCGACCACTTACTCGTGCCGGACTCCTCCGTCTCCTGTTTCCTGTCGACCTCTCTTCCGACCCCCGACAGTAATCGAGTCCTGGGGTGTCTTTCATTTCCCGCCTTGATTGGCTCTTTTCTCATCAATCCTGATATCCTCAGTTTTCGAGAGGTCCAAACCCTTTTCTATTCATTTCATGGTATCTCCTACCATTTGTTAAAGACTTTAAAGAAGGCAGGGTGTGTGTAGCCCTACCCTGGATACTGGTACACCCTCCGGGGCTCACAGCTGGTGAGCTCGGGAATTGGTGATGCAGATTGATTCCAGAGCTGGGCCCGTTTTCCCTCATTTTTCATTGGCTTTAGGGCGGACCCTCACCTATTTTCATTTACTATCTGCGTTTCATGGCTCTATGTCTTTATAAGTATCTTAATTATCTATTTTCATGAAGTGAGGAGCTATCTTTTCTGTGTTTTATATTTCCTTTATTCCTCTTTCTGTTGTCCATTTTATCAACATTTCTAATATCAGTGTCAGATGACCTACATGTTTCACTCCCTTAAAACAATCATCAAATTCCGTGGCAAGATCCTACAAATTATAATTGCACATATTACTACAGCCATCACTGATAAACAGGTTATTAGACAAATGCAATATACGCCCAAGTACACGAGGCTGAGGACGAAAATATCCAAAGCCCCTAATTGAGATCAGTGTAATATGCGAAAACGCCAGTGTTGTTTCTTATACGCCAACATTGGACTCAAGGCCAAATGTGGCAAAAAGTAGAAACTCTCATCAATATTCCAACAATGTTTGGAGCAAGTGTGAACTAGTGTCTAATTTCCTGCGGTTTAATGGAAGTTATTCGCCATTGTTCTTAATAACTAGGAAGCCGACACGGTAGTGGCCGATGGTCTGCTCTAGTGGTGCCATGCGCACAAGTCGAGGATGGACCAGCCTCTGGGATGGGACCCCTTTAAATAGGCGTAAGATTGTTTGGACGAGGCTGCCCACACTCAGTTATTGCGCATGGAATTAGTCCCCATTTTAACCCTTAATTATTTGCGGTGCGAAATTTTGTTCCATATAGTACAGTACAGCTGGAATGGTTTTGTTCCAAAAACCGTGCTATGGTTGGCTTTTGTAAATCGTTAGAAAAGCACAAAAAAAAGCTTAACTCTAAATTTCGGAATAATTTGTAGTATCATGTTGTCGGAAAACTCAAAAAAAAAATGAAAAGCGTTTTTCTCTGAATCTGCGTATTTTAAAGAAAAGTTTTTTAAACAAAAAAATGTAGAGGACATTGTCACCTACAATTTGTCTCATTGAGGTCATGTCATACGTTTTGAAATGCAGAAGCTAGGTGGCGCCAAAGTTTCCAAAAAAGTGTTTCTTTCACTTTTTGTCCTAGAAAAAATGTTTTGTTTTTTTTCACAAAAGAGTGAATCAGAAATTTGTTCCTCTCATAATAGTCTGCAACATTTATTTAAACGTTTGTTTCCTCCTACTTACCGTTCCAAAGTTATAGTGCAGCAAATGCAACGCTGCGTAGTCAAGGCTACTATTGTTACTGCGGAGAGAGCGGTGGGCATAGTTCTGACAGAGACCGGTGTCGGACAGCTGAATAGTACAATTTTCACACTTCGGCAGACTTCGTTTAAAAACTTTTCTTTAAAATAGGCTACGTCGATTCAGAGAAAAACGCTTCTCAAAAATGTTTTGAGTTCTCCGACAAAATGATCGTGCAAATTATTCTGAAATTTAGAGTTAAGCTTTTCTTGTGCTTTTCTAACGATTTACTAAAAGCCAACCATAGCACGGTTTTTTGAACAAAAGGGGTTTCTTCTGTGCAGCTGTACTGTACTAATAACCAATCGTGTTGTCAGCTCGACGCCAACTGGGAGACGCCCGAGAGGCCGCCCTAGAATAAGATGGAAGGATCGAGCGATAATGTCACTGTTAAAGGTGGCACCAACAGCAACTGTGGAGGATGCAAGGGAGAGAGAAAGGTGGAAGATCATCTGCGACCGATACTTGTCAAGAGTCTCAGTCCCTCCTTTTGTAATGCCTGTGTTGTTTTGAATATGAGTTTTTGTTTTACGCTCTTATCGTCTGTCCTGGGTTTTAATGGTCTGTTAATACAATAAATGATGATGATGATTAAATTGTGCTAATTAGTATTTCCTTTAACGGCTATTGGATTCATTTAACCTCTTGTCTAGCTGACATTTTATTGTTCACCTTTATAGCCTACTAGCAGTAGTACCCGGCTTCGCCCGGTGAAATGATGATAATGTTTTAAGGTCTCCTTAGAAATATAATGGACTTAAAATCTAAGTCATTTGCCCCCAAAGACAATGAGGAAGTAATATCTAGGTAATTTGCCCTTTTGATAAGGATGATAATAAAAACTACTGTTGAATTGACACGTCAAACTTACAAACTACCTTAATAGAAATACATATTTCAAAATTCACAGGCGAGGAAGACTTATTGTGTGTGGTGATTAATGGTGTAATGGGCGTAACATCCACTGTAGGTCATTTGCTCTTATGATGAGGATGATAAGGGAAACTACTACCGGTATTGAATTGACACTTCAACTTTTAATGTACACAATGTACTGTAATAAAAACATGGCGGCTTCGGTGGCGTATTTGGTAGCATGCTGAGCTTCAATGCCCAAGATAGCGGGTTCAAGAGCGTTAAAAATCCCTCAGTATGCCTTTCTTCGGAGGGTCAGTAAAGCCGGCGGTCCCATGTCAGATTTGTGGCATGTTAAAGAACCTTCCACTAATTACACCTGTGTGAAGCTAAATTGGATAGGTAAACAACGCTCTTAGATGTCTACGTCCGTTGCCAAGAGCTGACTGCAGTGGCGTCTAGTAGCTAAGTTCCGAACTTGGCCTAGTAGTCGTGACGGCAAAAGTACGAACTATTTGAAGAATTCTAAGTTGCAGTTTGTACTTAAATTAAAAAAACAGATAACACTCACTAATACAGTCATCACAATTAACACCGTTTATCAGACAGATTCTACACACCCCCAAAGTACACGGGGCTACATGACCGCGTTGTCGCAGCCCCTAAACTTAAGAACCAACCAAAAATAAATATTTTAAAAATCACAGTCGAGAAATACTTTATGTAGCGGTGATTATTGGTATGATGCGCGTAACATCTAGGTCATTTGCACTTATGATGATAATAATAAGGTAATTAAAAAATGACTACTAAACGAACATGGTGTTATTTTAAAACTGATATAGGTAATTCAGGTGTCTAGCTTCGATGTCTTCCAAAGTCTCTACCTTATTTTCTGGCTTAGGCCTGTACTCGATGCGTCTAGTGAAAGAGCGTACTGCTCGGCAAAGACAAAGAATATAGGTCCAAGCTGTACGAACCTGAGATGATCGCAGATGATGACGAAAAATGATGACACGCGTTCGGGGTTCCCCGTCCTATTTAGATAGACCGGGAATCACTCACTGTTTCGCAACGGCCCTGTGCTGGCATCAGCATAGACAGCAGGAGATAACACGGCGGGCTCTGGAAAGTAATCTCAAGTCACCTCGCGATGAATCAGCAAGCTATTCTAACAACTGACCTCTCCCCCCCCAGGGTCTCACAACTTGTGGGACGTGGGTTGGCGACCACGGGACCCCAGCTGAGTCTGGCATCGCTTCTGCTTCCTGGTGCCGGGCTCATTTCAGTTTTTTTCCTGTCGGCCTCCCTTGGTCAACTCTTGTTCTCTTCCGACCCAGACTGTATTAGGGTATCCGAGGGCTAGGGAGTCTTTCAATTTCCCGCCTTAATTGGCTTTGTCTCATCTTTCCTGATACCCTCATTCTTCGAGGGGTCTGCCTTCTTTTCCTTTTCATAATATCTCCTGTCTTCTGCTCAAGGCCCTCAAAGAGGCAGGGTGTGTGTAGACCCACCACTTCTGGTACACCCTCAAGAGCTCATGACTGGTGAGTTAGGAAGCTGGCAACCCCGAGGAATTCCTGAGCTAAATGCAGGGAATGGAGTGGAATGTGATAAATTTCAAGTGGACAGTGTTACGCATCGGGTTCCAAAGGGTAAGTATACACACTTTGTTTTCGATCGGTGAACGATGTAGATTTGTACCAAAAGGCCTTAATGCGGGAAATGGAGTGGTCTGTCCGAAATTTCGAGTGGACAGTGTTACTCGTCGAGTTCCAAACGGTAATTATGTAAAATCTGGTTGAGATCGGTGAAACGGTGTAGTTTTGTGCCAAAGGGCCAAAATGCAGGGAACAGAGTGAGTGGCCTGTCCAAATTTTAAAGTGGACAGTGTTACTCATCGGGTTCCAAAGGGTAAGTATACACATTTTGTTTTCGATCGGTGAAAGATGTAGATTTGTGCCAAAGGGCCTAAATGCGTGGAATGGAGTGGTCTGTCCGAAATTTCGAGTGGACAGTGTTACTCGTCGAGTTCCAAAGGGTAATTATGTAAAATATGGTTGAGATCGGTGAAACGGTGTAGTTTTCTGCCAAAGGGCCAAAAAGCAGGGAATAGTGTGGTCTGTCCGAAATTTAAAGTGAACAGTGTTACTTGTCGGGTTCCTACGGGTAAGTATATAAAATTGGGGTCAGATCGGTGAAACGGTGTAGATTTGTGCCACACAGCCTAAATGCAAGGGATGGAGTGGCCTCGCCGCAATTTCAAGCAGACAGTGTTAGTCGCAGTGTTCCAAAGGGTAAATATACACATTTTGGTTGAGATCGGTGAAACGGTGTAGATTTGGGACAAAGGGCCTAAATGCAGGGAATGGAGTGGTCTGTCCGCAATTTCAAGCAGACAGTGTTACTCGCTGGGTACCAAAGGGTAAATTTCCGAATATTGGTTCTGATCGGTGAATTGGTGTAGATTTGTGCCAAAGTGCCTAAATGCAGGGAATGGGGTGGTCTGTCCAAAATTTTAAGTGGACAGTGTTACTCGCAGGGTTCCAAAGGGTAAGTATACAAATTTTGGTTCAGATCGGTGAAACGGTGTAGATTTGTGCCAAAGGGCCTAAATGCAGGGGATGGAGTAGCCTCTCCATAATTTCAAGCAGACAGTGTTAGTCGCAGTGTTCCAAAGGGTAAATATACAAATTTTGGTTGAGATCGGTGGAATGGTGTAGATTTTGGCCAAAGGGCCTAAATGAAGGGAATGGAGTGGTCTGTCCGCAATTTCAAGCAGACAGTGTTACTCGCAGGCCTTCAAAGGGTGAGTATACAAATTTTGGTTCAGATCGGTGAAACGGTGTTGATTTGTGCCAAAGGGCCTGAATGCAGGGAATGGAGTGGTCTGTCCGCAATTTCAAGCAGACATTGTTACTCGCAGGCTTTCAAAGGGTGAGTATACAAATTTTGGTTGAGATCGGTGGAACGGTGTAGATTTGGGCCAAAGGGCCTGAATGCAGGGAATGGAGTGGTCCATCCGCAATTTCAAGCGGACAGTGTTACTCGCAGGATACCAAAGGGTAAGAATACGAATTTTGGTTCTGATCTGTGAAACGGTGTAGATTTGGACCAAAGGGCCTAAATGCAGGGAATGGGGTGGTCTGTCCGAAATGTCAAGTGGACAGTGTTACTCGCAGGGTTCCAAAGGGTAAGTATACACATTTTGGTTCAGATAGGTGAAACGGTGTATATTTGTGCAAAAAGGGCCTAAATGCAGCGAATGGCGTGGTCTGTCCGAAATTTCAAGCAGACAGTGTTACTCGCAGGGTACCAAAGGGTAAGAATACGAATTTTGTTTCTGATCGGTGAAACGGTGTAGATTGGGACCAAAGGGCCTAAATGCAGGGAATGGGGTGGTCTGTCCGAAATTTTAAGTAGACAGTGTTACTCGCAGGGTTCCAAAGGGTAAATATACAAATTTTGGTTGAGATCGGTGAAACGGTGTGGATTTGGACTAAAGGGCCTAAATGCAGGGAATGGGGTGGTCTGTCCGAATTTTTAAGTGGACAGTGTTACTCGCAGGGTTCCAAAGGTTAAATATACAAATATTGGTTGAGATCGGTGAAACGGTGTGGATTTGGACCAAAGGGCCTAAATGCAGGGAATGGGGTGGTCTGTCCGAATTTTTAAGTGGACAGTGTTACTCGCAGGGTTCCAAAGGTAAAATATACAACTTTTGGTTCAGATCGGTGAAACGGTGTAGATTTGTGCAAAAGGGCCTAAATGCAGGGCATGGGGTGGTCTGTCCGAAATTTAATGTTGACAGGGTTACCCGCAGGGTCCCAAAGGGTAAGTATACAAATTTTGGTTCAGATCGGTGAAACGGTGTAGATTTGTATACATAACAGACAGACAGACAGACAGACAGACAGACAGACAGACAGACTGACAGACAGACAAACTTTGTGCTTTATATATATAGATTACAATTCACATTGTATTGTATTGTTGGCGTTGCCCGGAAGGTGTCTTTATAAGTTATAGAAAAATACTTCTATGCCCATGAGAGCGTTAAAAATCCCTCAGTATGCCTTTCTTCGGAGGGGAAGTAAAGCCGGCGGTCCCATGTCATAGATTTATGGCATGTTAAAGAACCTTCCACTAATTGCACCTGTGTGAAACTAAATTGGATAGGTTAAGAATGTAAACAACGCTCTTAGGTTTCTACATTCGTTGCCAAGAGTCGACTGCGGTGGCGTCTAGTAGCTAAGGTCTGAACTTGGCCTAGTAGTCGTTGACGGTGGCGCTTGGCGGCAAAAGTAGAAACTATTTGAAAAATTCTAAGTTGCAGTATTTAAATTTAAAAAAAAAACAGATAACACACTTATACAGTCATCACAATTAACACCGGTTATCAGACAGATTCTACACACACCCAAAGTACACGAGGCTACATGACCGCGTTGTAGCAGCCCCTAAACCTAAGAACCAACCAACCAACCATAGAAATATACATGGCAATATATTTCGCAGTGTGTATTCATTTTGCCCTTAAGTGAGTTTGAATATGGTTCTCTTCGATTCTGTTGTTACTCAAGTTCAATATTAACTCACTGTAGTCGAAAGGTACTGTGGAGTACAATAACGTAGCGTAGAATGCAACAATAGTAAAAAAGTGATGTAAACACACAATTCCTCGAGAACTCAGTCTCACAATTAATTTCCTGATAAGTGTTTATTTTTTATTTAATGGGGTCCGCTATTCTTATGGCAAAGTATCATTACTTACTGTTTGGTTCTTGTAGAAAATTATTCCATAATAATATATATTCGTAGTTTAATTACGTATGTTATTGACATGTTATCAACTAAATTCATAATTTAACATCCGTTTCCATTACAAATTAGCATCGTCATAGAGCAGAATAATTACCAATTACAATGTGTATATCTACCCCTAATTATTCCCGTTTTTCCAACGGGGTCGGGGATGAGATGCGATGGAAGTCGTTGTGGCGATGGTTTTTACGGCCGGATGCCCTTCCTGACGCCAACCTCATGAGAGGAGTTAATGAGAGATGAAATGAATGATGGTGAATGAAACTGGGTAAGGATGTGAAAGGAAGCGGCCGTGGCCTGTCAGAAGGTACCGTCCCAGCATTTGCCTGGTGTTGAAAATGGGAAACCACGGAAAACCATTTCAAGGACGGCCGACGGTGGGGCTCGAACCCACGCATCTACCGAGTCAGCAGAGAGCTTGGCCCCATGACCTAATGCTGCGCTTTAGCCAACGTAGCCACTACTGTCGGTAATTACCAATTACAATATAATCCGAATAACAGAAGGAAATATTATGCATAGAACAATCTGCATTATCACGCCAAAGTTACTGTATTTCTGATTTGTAATACAAAATACAGCTGGTGTAGACACTGCCAACAATAAAAGAATGCAGTATAAGTACATTATGATTAATAAAACATAAACGTCAACATATCAATAGCAGAACACACCTTAACGGAGAGTATAAAACTTAGATTCTAGTAGATATTACATACAATATAATACGCATTATACCTTTCGTCATAAGGTAAAAGATTCAAATTCTTCCGTAACAGCAGCGGCATTAGAGTAGGCTATAAGTTTAGACCAAAAATATCACATAGGTTTCTGTGACCTAACGACTGAAAGTTAAATAAAATTATAAATAAAATCACTGCACAGTTTCGTTAGTGATATTTGTCATTTTTAGCCTACTTTCGATTTTTGCAAAAAATGAAAGTAGACTTATGAGATCACTACAGGGCGAAAAAAAGTGTGTCTGTCTGTGTGTGTGTATGTGTGTGAGTCTGTGTGTGTGTGTGTGTGAGTGTGTGTACTCTGAATGTCTGTCCCCCCTATCAATTCGAACACGGTGAGCGCAAATTGAACGAAATTTGGTACAAAGGTAGCACTAGTAAAGGACACCTCAGTGTCATGTTATATATCGCCGCCATTTTGACGGAAACGTAATGGCGGCCACACAAATGTTCAAAGCTTAAATCAAATTACGACTAACCTAATCATCCGATCTCTACCATATTTAGCAACAACATACCTTTATGGGGGCAGCATCCCTTGACCAAACTAATAGGTCATCAGACTAATAGTTTGCGGATGGCGGCCATCTTTGTGTGAAAATCGATTGCCCCTATTAATTCGAACACGGTGAAACCGAATGGAACGAAATTTGTTACAGAGGTAGTACTAGCAAAGGGAACCCCAGTGTCATGTTTTATATCTCCGCCGTCATGACGGAAACGTAATGGCGGCCACACAAATGTTCAAAGCTTAAATCAAATTACGACTAACCTAATCATCCGATCTCTACCAAATTTTGCAACAACATACCTTTATGGAGGGAGCATCATTTGACAAATCTAATAGGTCATTAGCCTAATAGTTTGCGGATGGCGGCCATCTTTGTGTCAAAATTGATTACCCCTATTAATTCGAACACGGTGAAACCGAATGGGATGAAATTTGGTACAGAGGTAGCACTGGCAAAGGGCACCCCAGTGTCATGTTTTATATCGCCGCCATCTTGACGGAAACGTAATGGCGGCCACACAAATGTTCAAAGCTTAAATCAAATTACGACTAACCTAATCATCCGATCTCTACCAAATTTTGCAACAACATACCTTTATGAAGGAAGCATCCATTGACAAATCTAATAGGTCATTAGCCTAATAGTTTGCGGATGGCGGCCATCTTTGTGTCAAAATCGATTACCCCTATTAATTCGAACACGGTGAAACCGAATGGAACGAAATTTGGTACAGAGGTAGTACTAGCAAAGGGAACCCCAGTGTCATGTTTCATATCGCCGCCGTCATGACGGAAACGTAATGGCGGCCACACAAATGTTCAAAGCTTAAATCAAATTACGACTAACCTAATCATCCGATCTCTACCAAATTTTGCAACAACATACCTTTATGGAGGGAGCATCATTTGACAAATCTAATAGGTCATTAGCCTAATAGTTTGCGGATGGCGGCCATCTTTGTGTCAAAATTGATTACCCCTATTAATTCGAACACGGTGAAACCGAATGGGATGAAATTTGGTACAGAGGTAGCACTGGCAAAGGGCACCCCAGTGTCATGTTTTATATCGCCGCCATCTTGACGGAAACGTAATGGCGGCCACACAAATGTTCAAAGCTTAAATCAAATTACGACTAACCTAATCATCCGATCTCTACCAAATTTTGCAACAACATACCTTTATGAAGGAAGCATCCATTGACAAATCTAATAGGTCATTAGCCTAATAGTTTGCGGATGGCGGCCATCTTTGTGTCAAAATCGATTACCCCTATTAATTCGAACACGGTGAAACCGAATGGAACGAAATTTGGTACAGAGGTAGTACTAGCAAAGGGAACCCCAGTGTCATGTTTCATATCGCCGCCGTCATGACGGAAACGTAATGGCGGCCACACAAATGTTCAAAGCTTAAATCAAATTACGACTAACCTAATCATCCGATCTCTACCAAATTTTGCAACAACATACCTTTATGGAGGGAGCATCATTTGACAAATCTAATAGGTCATTAGCCTAATAGTTTGCGGATGGCAGCCATCTTTGTGTCAAAATCGATTACCCCTATTAATTCGAACACGGTGAAACCGAATGGAATGAAATTTGGTACAGAGGTAGCACTAGCAAAGGGCACCCCAGTGTCATGTTTTATATCGCCGCCATCTTGACGGAAACGTAATGGCGGCCTCCCAAATGTTCAAAGCTTAAATCAAATTACGACTAACCTAATCATCCGATCTCTACCAAATTTTGCAACAACATACCTTTATGAAGGGAGCATCCTTTGACAAATCTTATAGGTCATTAGCCTAATAGTTTGCAGATGGCGGCCATCTTTGTGTCAAAATTGATTACCCCTATTAATTCGAACACGGTGAAACCGAATGGAATGAAATTTGGTACAGAGGTAGCACTAGCAAAGGGCACCTCAGTGTCATGTTTTATATCACCGCCATCTTGACGGAAACGTAATGGCGGCCACACAAATGTTCAAAGCTAAAATCAAATTACGACTAACCTAATCATCCGATCTCTAACAAATTTTGCAACAACATACCTTTATGGAGGAAGCATCCTTTGACAAATCTAATAGGTCATTAGCCTAATAGTTTGCGGATGGCAACCATCTTTGTGTCAAAATCGATTACCCCTATTAATTCGAACACGGTGAAACCGAATGGAATCAAATTTGGTACAGAGGTAGCACTAGCAAAGGGCACCCCAGTGTCATGTTTTATATCGCCGCCATCTTGACGGAAACGTAATGGCGGCCTCCCAAATGTTCAAAGCTTAAATCAAATTACGACTAACCAATCGTCCGATCGCTACCAAATTTTGCAACAACATACCTTTATGAAGGGAGCATCCTTTGACAAATCTTATAGGTCATTAGCCTAATAGTTTGCAGATGGCGGCCATCTTTGTGTCAAAATTGATTACCCCTATTAATTCGAACACGGTGAAACCGAATGGAATGAAATTTGGTACAGAGGTAGCACTAGCAAAGGGCACCTCAGTGTCATGTTTGATATCGCCGACATCTGGACGGAAACGTAATGGCGGCCACACAAATATTCAAAGCTTAAATCAAATTACGATTAACCAAATCATCCGATCTCTACCAAATTTTGCATCAACATACCATTATGGAGGGAGCATCCTTTGACCAAACTCATAGGTCATTAGCCTAATATTTTGCGGATGGCGGCCATCTTTGTGTGAAAATCGATTCCCCCTATTAATTCGAACACGGTGAAACCGAATGGAACGAAATTTGGTACAGAGGTAGCACTAGAAAAGGCCACCTCAGTGTCATGTTTTATATCACCGCCATCTTGACGGAAACGTAATCGCGGCCACCTAAATGTTAAAGGCTAAAATGTAATTACGACCAACCTAATACTCTAGTCTCTACCAAATTTTGTAACAACACATCTTTATGTGGGAAGCATATTCTGACCAAACTGCTAGATCATCAGCCAAATAGTTTGCAGATGGTGGCCAAGTATGTGTGCAAATCGATTCCCCCTATCAATTCAAACCCGGTGAAACCGAACTGAACGAAATTAGGTACAGAGGTAGCATTAGCAAAGGGCACCTCAGTGTCATTTTTTATATCGCCGCCATCTTGACGGAAACGGAATGACGGCCACCCAAATGTTAAAAGCTTAAATCAAATTTCGACCATCCTAATAATTTGATCTCTACCGGATTTTGCAACAACATGCCTTTTTGTGGAAAGCATCTTATGACTGACTACAAGGTCATCAGCCCAATGGTTTGCAAATAGCAGCCATGTATGTGTGCAAATCCATTCCCCAGATCAATTCAAATACGGTGAAACCGAATTGAATGATTTTTTTTACAGAGGTAGCACTAGCAAAGGGCACCTCATATTCATATTTAATATCCCTATAGCACGTTGTATTTCAACAAGCTACTACAACCAACATTCAATTATACTCCTTGAAAAGGACAAAGAGTTATAACAATACCCATGCATTTAGGAGAAAGTAGGCTATATGTTCTTTACTGAACATCTTGTTGCACATATTCGCAGGATATCGGGATCATTGATTATGACATAATTCACTCACAGAGTCCTCTTTTGGGTAATGAGATCTTTTGTTGGTGCATAGCTTGTGGTGAATCCCGTGTAGGCTACTGCAAATCGTGTGATGGCGGGTCTCAGTTTATAGTTGGCTTGTCTCCAGTTTTGTGCCAGTATAACGTCTGTTGTATAAAACTCTGTCCAAATGTTGTTCCCTTTTCCAAGTAATATTTGAAAGGTTTTCTCAATATGCCTTTGTGTTTGGAAGATGCAACTGCAACCTCGTATCTTCTATGAAGAAGTTCTCACTAAGCATAATATAAGTCAGTCTTGATGGTGCTGTTATTCCTACTCCCAGCACTCTTTTCATGTAGTGGGCCTTGATTTTTTTAGTGTTTCCTGTGACCGTAAGAGTATCCCATATAATGTTGAGTCCGTAGGTAGCTATTGGCATTATTACAGTTTGGAAGAGAATCATTCCCGCAATACCTCCGCATTATTGCACCAATCACTTTTCCGACAATGAAAACTGAAAGTCTGTTTTAAGTTGTATTCACAGAGGAAAGAATTTCTTGTATGAAATATTTGGATTGCATTTCTCAGAACTCTAATCCTCTCTACTCATTAACCTCACAGCAGCAGCGGTCTTGCCAGCGTCATTGCAGAGAAATTGGTATCACCGATTACGAATATTATTGCGGAAGCCGAAATACCGGTTGCTTCCAAATAACTTCTGTACCAACCACTCAGCAGAAAAGTTCATGAAGTTTTATAAAAATCGAGTGAACCTAATGGAATTTTATTTTAATAAGGTGCAAAGAGGCCTGTTTGCCATCTCTTGATGAATGCAGTACATTTGCATTTTGTCTGTTGGCACAGGCTATAGTAAAATGTGGCTTTTCACCGCTGTCTCAGTCTTACTCAGGGCTGTGATTATATTGAAGCTACTGAGGTATGGGTGGTACTTAGTAATGGCATACAGGGCACAGTCAGTGCCTGTGGATGCTGTGAAGAGTTCTACTCGTAGGGTTAGAACTGCTGTTCTGACTCAGTGAGGAAAGCAATGGCAAACTAACTCACTCCTCATCTTGCCTAGTACGCCTCACTAGAGTGCTGCCACATTACCTAACGGCGGTACTTTTTGAGGATCCAACCAGCCTTTGGGCTGACTACCAAACAGAAGATGGACAGGTATGTTTAGTTTCTGTCATTTAATATCACGCTATTGTATTTTGTGATATAATTTGCGTTTTGATATTGCGGAAATTATATTGACAAATAGTGTCAAGTCTTTGTTATACTATACTGCGTTGACAGTGCTGCGTGAGCAGTTGAGTAACTAACGGGATTTCATGTAAAGAACCTCATTTTCTATACCGGTAGTGGAGAGCACAACTCGCATCCAGTCGGCCGTGTCTCGACTTGAGCTATGTTGCCATGGAGATGGCCGGACTTGCCATTCCTTCATGAGTTTATTTTATGACTTGATTAGCCTTTACTCGAGTGAAAAAGGGCCGAAATCAGAAGAATGAGAAACACTATAGGAAATTCATGCAGCCAGCCATTCCTTCTGGGCCCCAAAACTATGTGTATGCAAAATTTGGTTGAGATTGGTGGAACGGTGTAGATTTGTATTCGGAACAAATCCACATACCCACATACGTACCCACATACATACATACGAGTACATACAGACTTTCACTTTTATATATAAGATTACAATTCACATTTTCATTAATTTCCCAACCATTTATAGCAGTCAGAACTTTATTTCGGGAGTGCATTTTTGCGGAGAGGAATTCCGCGCGCGACTGATTAAAGTAGCCGTTTCGATGACGTAATATCGAGACGTATCGAGATTTTAAACAACCAGAGCTGTCTCCCCCCCCTCCATTCCTGGTTCCTTTTATCCCACAATAACTCTGCCTCAGACTTGACCTAATTGTAAGCCTGTATGAGTTTGCTCTGTGGTTAAAATATGCATTATTTGGTGTGAAAATAAATCGACAGTTACATTTCTATCATTGAAAATGTGCGATTATGAAAAAGAAGAGAGAAGAATTCACAACTCATGTTGAAGGCTCTGGGTTCAAATACACATTACACACGATGAAGACAAAAGAAGATAATGTCGAAGTGACCAGTGAGGAATCAGCTGATGAAGATGACAGTTTACTACCACTGATAAGGTAGCTCCTCAACATCATAAGAACCGTATCTGCTAGGAACCAATTATTAAGTTAGTATTAAATAAGTAATGTGGAAGGGGAGGGGGGATGAGAAAGGTGTTTCCCAATATAACTACGTTACAGATACAATTGTAACGCATCGTAACTTCTCAGTTACTATTGTATAAAATACATTTGAAAGGGCGTATTTGGATGGAATTTTCACCTTCTTTGTTTCCAGATGAAAGCTTAATCCTTCTACTTTGTGAAAACGTATCTAAATGGACCAGGGCGCAACACGCGAGTCAAATCACAATGCAAGCATAATTTACTCAACAACTGAGAATTGTGGTTGTTTCTTTACAGGTTCAAATATCAAAAAGTCAAGTTCTAATTCACCAATCAACCTCAACAAGGTCTCACGTTAATAAAGATCATTAAATCAGGAATGTGCTGTACGAAACCTGAGAAAAAAAACGCCCCCATTCAAAAACTGAATATGAAGAAAGAAAAACAAAATTGTTGCAATATTTCATCTTTGAAAGAATGTTATATTTCTTGGTATAATATTGATTTTAAAAAACACTAATGTTAATAGTTGTGCGAAAGGAATATTGAAATAAATTCATTGTGGATTGCTGATCTAAAAAATTGGCAATAATTAAAACAAAAACAAAATACAAATCAAAACAGACACCCCTAAATATGTACAAACCATTATGTTGGCATAACTGTCTTTATTCACATTCTAGATAACCACTAAAGAATTTCAATAAGTTTGGTTTAGTATTGTGGGAATTTTCATAAGACGTGTGTGAACAGAGGATACCGGGAATAAGAAAATTATTTGGCAATGTGTTATCACACCGCCTCGTTGCACAGTAGCTAGCATTCTTGGCTGTCACTGTGGAGGTCCAGGTTCAATTCTGGGCTCTGCCAAGGAATGAAATTCTGGTCTGAGGGCTGGAACGAGACTCACTCAGCCCCGTGAGGCATAACTGTGAAAAGGCGGGGTTGATTCCTACCTCGGCCATCCTGGAAATGGTTTTCCACGTAGGAAGTAGGAGACTTCTTCTACTTAGTAAGCAAAATAACCAGTGACGGACGAAGCAAAGAGGATATAAGTGGTAGGTTGGCTCAGGCAAGGAAATAATTTCTTCAGAAATGGAATCTTTTGACATCGAATATACATTTAGGTATTAGGAAGTCTTATTTGAAAGCCTTTGTCTGGTTTGTGGCGCTCTCTGGAAGTGAAACTTGGACATTTGGCGCAGCAGAAAAGAGGAGAATGGAAACATTTGAAATGTGGTGTTACAGGAGATTGATGAAGATCAGATGGATAGATAGAGTAATAAATAAAGAGGTATTAAGATGAGCGGGAGAGGAGAGTTGTTTCTGCCGAATGGTAATGAAAAGAAGAGGTAGGTTGGTAGGACAAATGCTAAGACTCCCAGGAATAGAAACTAATACTAATGTTATTGGTTTTACGTCCCTGTTAACTACTCTGTCTTTTAGAGACGGCAGGGTCCCAGAATTTTGCCCCGAAGGGGATCTTTAACGTGCCAGTAAATCTACTGACTCGGCTCCCTCACATTTGCGCACCCTCAAATGCCAGCTGACTGCGCCAGGATACGAACCTGCAACCTTGGGCCCAGCAAGCGAGAACGTTACCGCTGAGCCACGCAGCCAGTAGGAATAGTTACGGAAGGAAGGGTCGAGGACAAGAACTGTAGGGGTAGACCAAGGTTAGAATATGTTAAACAGATTGTCTGGGATGTAAGGTGTGGTAGCTATGTAGAGATGAAACGATTGGCTCAGGACAGGGAGGCATGCCCTGATGATATCTAACTTATGGCTACTGTCGCGTTCTATCCAAATCGTACCTCAATCACAAATGCACACACACACTATTACAGACATCACAGTGACGCAGGTTATCAGACAAATTCTACACACACACAAGTGCACGGGGCTACATGACCAGCCTCTAAAAGAACTAACAACAATAACTAGTACGTGAGTTACTGAAACTTTAAGTCTGTAGTTTTAGCATTGTTTTCATAATCTCTGCTTAGTGTAAAACCAAGTCCCCGATTCTTGGATGTCACGGGTAATCTCGAGAACCACTGGATGAATTTTGATGCGGTTTTCACCATTCTGTAAAGGATATTTCGAGGAATGGTTCTGTTGAAAATTATTTATTTATGATCAAAGAAAGCCAAGCAGTAACGATTTCAGTGAGAAAGTCGAAAAATGAACCTGGCGTCCGAGCGATTTTTAAGCTTACGCTGGACAAACCATTAAAAATATCTAAGAATTGTTCAGCATGAAAAGTTCTACCAAAAAGTCCGTGAGAGCATATGTCTATCTTCAATACATCGCCCGCTTTAAGTGTTTTTAGATTGGACGGAAGGGGTATTTGTGTTTCACGAACCTCGCCATTCTTATTAAATTACGTCTGACAATTCGTTCCACATTCATAACTGTTTCCGGGCGAAGCCGGGAGAGGTTGCTAGTTATCCTTATAATTAGGGGCTGGTAACCTATATCTTTCGCCCCGTTAAAATAACCAACACTACCACTACCAGCACCGGATCAAAGTCGAGTGCTCGGCTACGTTTGTGGGTATATTCGAAAATACGCTCAGCTATGATTCGATCACAGATGAAGGAGCAGTGTTAGTCAACCATGACCTATGTCGCAGACATTGTATTTCACAAAGCGTTGACCTTTCCTTGCGTTACAAGGTCAGTCAGAAGATGTGTGTAACTCAGGTTAGTTATGGCGTGTGAACCTCTCCACGCAGTCACTGCCCATCCTGAGTGACGTTTCTCAGACTCTCTCCAAACAAATGCCAGGATATTGATTTACAAGTAAACAGACACTCCGAACTAATTAAGGGGACCAGGGCGTCAATCTGTATGTTTTAAGGCTAGTATTTGAAACCCAAGATCAATGAAACTGTCTTTTCCACATCGCCTGGTTCGTTGGTTCCTCACTTTAGGGGCTGCAACAAAGCGGTCATGTAACCCTGTGTACTTTGGGTGTGTGTAGAATCTGTCTGATAACCGGTTTTAATTGTGATGGCTGTATTAGTGTGTGTTATCTGTAATTCAGGTAAGGACTGCAGACGATCAATTTCAAGTAGTCCCTACCTTTACTAGCAAATGCTACCGTCAACGACACCTAGCTGTGGACTTGGCTACTAGATGCCACCCCAAGCGGCACCTGGCGACGAACGTTGGAACTTCATACAGCGTTAATCAAATCTAACCCAGAAATTTACCTTCATACAATTGTAAATAGTGGAAGGTTCGTTTACTTGCCATAGATCTATGACATAGGACCACCGGCTTAACGTCCCCTCCGAACGAAGGCATACTAAGGGATTTTAACGCTCTTAAAAAAATCCGACGAATTGGCCGGGTTTGAACCCGCGGCCTTAGGCATAGAAGCTCAGCATGCTACCAATTTCGCCACCGAAACCGCCAGGTTCGCAGAAGGTTCTGTGTTTGTTGTCTCGGAAATCGAAGATATCTCCACGTCATTTCAGAAGCCGCTGCAAGAGCGCCTTTCCATTTAAGACTTGAACATTTGCCGTGGTTGGAGTGTTGGTGTGAGTGTCTAAACACAGCGGGATATTCCGGTTCAAATCCCGACTGCAGTCACATTTACAAGTCTTACGTTTCCTTGGCCTGATTTTCAGGAATGAACAGTGGCGCTCGAGAAGTGAAGATAAAGTGTACTGTACAGAGTATTTCAGAGGCACAAGTAACCTCCAGCTCATAAAATGCAAGCGACATGTCTCATTACCAGGTATTAATTTACAAATGTGTGTTGGAATCTAAGGCCGCACCGTAAATCGTGCCTAGGGGGGCTTCATTCCCAGCAGGGAGCGCGCACACGATTTATTCAGTGCCAGGTCCAGTTCAGCTGGAGACGTCGTAAGTTGCAATCAGCATCTGGCAGCGAACCACGTCCTCAAGGTCGCAGTGCAAACAGTCCTGATATATGCTCAATACATAGAATCATTTACAGTCGGCACAGGTTCTCCGTGGCTTAGGCGGCAGCACGCTGGCCTCTCTCTTCTGAGTCCGTGGTTCAAATCCCGGTCAGTCCATGTGAGATTTGTGCTGGACAAAGTAGGGGCAGACAGATTTTTCTCCGGGTACTGCGGTTTACCCTGTCATAATTTCATTCCAGCAACACTCTCCACTATCATTCATTTAATCATTGCGACAGGCTTCGGCAGCCGGCACAGTTCATGTCCTCGCCGCTAGATGTTTTTTTTTAGCGTATGGCTTTTAATGCCGGGAGTGTCCGAGGACATGTTCGGCTCACCAAAGTTTTGTAGCTGTTTCTATATGGACACCCATTGGGTGAGCTACAAGTACCGTCACGTGTGGAGTGTTGTCTGGGGAGAAAATTGTTAATGTAAGGACGAGGAATTAGAAGGTAGTGGCTGTGGCCTATAGTTAGGGACCAAACCCGGCATTTGCTTGGAAGGAAGATGGGAAACCACAGAAAACCATCTTCAAGGTTGCTGGCGGGGGGATTCGAACCCCCTAGCCTCCCGAATGTGAGCGACTGCCTGCAGCCACACCGTAACGACCACGGCTAACTCACCCGGTATTCCATTCCCTGACCCGGTCGGTCGACTGGAAGCAGGCTGTGGATTTTCATTTGATTGTCAGCACAAACTTAACCAGTCCTCAAGGTCGCAGTGCAAACAGTCCTGATAAATGCTCTTCAAGACCAGTTCCTTCCCCATCTCCTATTACAGAACGGAATTTTCCTATCAAAGCAATAGTAGGGTTTGACGTGCTCGTATTCTAGGGACGCAAGATTGAGAATAATGATTCTCACCTTGTTTCCACTTACTTTATTATTATTATTATTATTTATTTTTTCACAGCATGTTAATATGCACATACACTGTGAGTGGAAGCACTGTCTGCCAGCACATTAACTTATATTCAAAACTATCAACCCGCCCCGGCTTCGCCCGGGAACAGTTATGAATGCATTACGTGATAAGCGCTTTCTTCCATTGTCAATGAACAACGACCAATATCCGTTTTACGTCTCGGCATGATGGGTTAAAATCTCTGACTGGACTATTAATTATATTATCATGGAGATGCATGTGAAACAAATTCTTGTCAGACGTAATTTGAGAATGGCGAGGTGCATGAAACACAATTCCCCCTTCCGTCCAATCTTAACTTGACTGTGAATTTTGCGGAACGAAAAGTTCACAGGCGAAATGAAGAAAAGCCGAGTTGCACTTCCAGGGAAACTCCAAACACAACCACTCTTCTCTAAAGATTTTAACTCAACACGACTCGACAGTTTGCTGCCGGCTGTATCTGGGTCAATACGCTTCTCCGCTAGCTAAGCTCGCCCCTAGCTAGCTCGTAAACTGTCGCCTGAGTAACTTAATGGAGATTCTTGGAAGAAATGAAAACGTATAAACATTTATAGTAGGCGATGTATTGAAGATAGAGATACGCTCTCCCGGGCTTTTTTTGTAGAACTTTTCATGCTGAACAGTTCTTACACTCATAGTATATAGATATTTTTAACGGTTTGCCCAGCGTAAGCTTAAAAAGCGCACGGACGCCAGGTTTTTTTTTCGACCTTTTCACTGAAATCGTTAGTGCTAACTTCCTTGGGTCATAAATAAATTATTTTCTACAGAAACCTTGAACCTCGAGATATCCTTTACAGAATGGTGAAAACCGCAACAAAATCCATTCAGTGGTTCTAGAGATTACCCGTGACATCCAAGAATCGGGGACTTTGTTTTATACTAAGTAGAGATTATACGCCAATCAGTATAATTTATTATACTGTAATTTAATCCCCCTTCCGTCCAGTCTTAAATTGACTGTGAATTTTGCGGAACGAAAAGTTCACAGGCGAAATGAGAGTTGCACTTCCAGGGAATGGCGAGGAGAATGAAACTCAAATCCCCCTTCCGTCCAATCTTAACTTGATTGTGTTTCACAGGCGAAATGAAGAAAATCCGAGTTGTACTTCCAGGGAAACTCCAAACACAACCACCCTTCTCAGACGTCTTAACACGACTCAAAGGTTTTCTGCTGGCTGTTTCTGGGGCAATAGGTTCGCCCGTAAGCTAGGCTGTAACAGGGATGATAGACTTGCCCTTAGCTAGCTCGTAAACTGTCGCCTCATTAGTTGAATGGACATGGTGGGAAGAAATTAAAACGTAAAAACACTTTTAGTGGGCGATGCTCTCGCGGACTTTTTTATCATTTTAAATGATCTTGTTGACTTCGTCGTTACGCTGGGGTCTGGCGTTACGTTACGGTGACGGGACGAAATGTACCCAGATGCACTGAGGTGTGTGACGCCATAGTACGGCTTGGTGCATGTGCTCCCCGACAATCTCTACTTCGTTAGTATAAGACAAAAATCCCCGATTCTTGGATGTCACGGGTAATCTCGAGAACCACTGGATGGATTTTGATGCGGTTTTCATCATTCTGTAAAGGATATCTCGAGGAAAGATTCTGTAAAAAATAATTTATGTATGATCAAAGGAAGCCAAGCAGTAATGAATTCAGTGAAAAAGTCGAAAACAAACTTGGCATTCGTGCGCTTCTTAAGCTTACGCTGGGCAAACCGTTAAAAATATCACTATACTATGAGCGTATGAATTGGTCAGCATGAAAAGCTCTACAAAAAATTCCGTGAGAGCATATCTCTATCTTCAATACATCGCCCACTATAAGTGTTTTTAGACTGGATGGAAGGGGCACGTCCCCGCGCGCTCTGGTGAGCGGTTGACTTTGCTTTGCCCTTGGTTTGCACTTGCCGTTCGCGAGTAATTTGAAACAAGGTAAAGTATTATAAAGCAAGATAAGTATTATGCAGATACTTTTCTAATATGTCAAGAGTCTTTGACTTCGAGCGACGCGAGAAGCCCCCAGCCTTTCTAGCATTTTTCAGCATTTGTAGCATTTAAAATGATTTAAAGTCTAGCCTTTTAGACTGACTGTCACTTTTTTTTTGTAGAACTTTTCATTCTGAACAATTCTTACACTCATAGTATTTAGACATTTTTAACGGTTTGCCCAGCGTAAGCTTACAAAGCGCTCGGACGCCAGTTTTTTTTTTTCGACTTTTCCACTGAAAACGTTACTGCTCGGCTTCCTTTGATCATAAATAAATAATTTTCTACAGAAATCATCCTCGAGATATCCTTTACAGAATGGTGAAAACCGCATCAAAATCCATCGAATGGTTCTCGAGTGTACCCGTAACATCCAAGAATCGGGGACTTTGTTTTATACTAAGTAGAAATTATACATAAACATGAGCACACAGTCACAATGTAAAAACAAATCGTAACAAAAAGATGGTAAATTGGCTTTCACGGCTAGTGAATTGAGACTCAGCATTTTTTCTAGGTTTATGCCGTGTCCTGTCTGGGGTTTCGCCTAGGACACCAAGCTGGCTCATCAGCGGGCTATTGGTGCCCCCACCTGGATCCCCACAGGAGTAGCGAACTGCGCGCTACCTCCCTCTTTATGAAGCGCACCTTCGCCTCTTTACTGGGAGAACTAAAAGCTCAAGCAGCCGTAACTTCATAGGAAGACCCTCCGAAGAGGGTCCCTACCTGACGGTTTTAGGTATCTAAGAATCACGGTATCTGTCAACCGATGAAATGGGCCCACATTTTGACTGAGTGTGTGGACTTTGTCCACCTATCTGCACGTTACGGTGAATCTCATATTAGTCGAAGACATAGTGGCTGCTGGTCGCATCCTCCGCTTAGTGTAAGAGACTGGACTTGGGCAACACTTCTAAATTCTCCAGTGTAATCTGACTCCAAGAACTTATTCATTACGATATAAAATATTATTAGCTTACTATCCACAGTAACTTTAGGGACTATTATTCCAAAACTACGAGTTGGTACTACTGTATCTCGTGACCGATAGCTGTACAAACTTTCAATAGTAATAGCATTATATAGGCCTACATGTCTCTATAGGTCTAGATGACAAACACTTGTTGCCATGTTAACCACCTGATATCCGGGTTGCTTTCTGTCTACGCCAATCACATATTCATGTTAATGTAGACTTAGTCCTACAAGATTAACTTGGGGGTAATATCAGTCCGTCTCTCAGTGTATCCTCAACTATTAAATCTTAATGGGCTTCAACTATCGAAATCAAATTTGGTGTGAGTGAAAATCTATGTGAGGCATTCGCAACACCCTAATATGAAATTACGTCATTGCTGCCAACTGCTGAAAGATCATAGTTAATATTTAAACACAGAGATTATGAATTAAATAAGATTCAAAAGTGGTACTCATATGGACCACAATATTGTGTATTTAAATTGAGTAACACATACTGTACATGACAGTATTGCCAACATAATTGTACGCGTGCTGATAGGTTCAATGTTTAATTGCATGTAACTTCCATACTGTCAAATGGATTTCAACCAAATTTTGCATGTACAGTGTATGTCTTATGAGATTTAAAGCTACCAGGTGCGTCACCTGTAGATTAATGCTGTCGAGACATTTCATTGTTAGCACACAGCCAGGCCTTACTGTTAGAGTTATATTGATAGTATATATAATATCGTATGGCCTCGGGTGCCGGGTGCAAGCTTTGTAATTTGACACCAAATGGGTAGCGTGCATGTCGAATTTCGTTGTTCCTTGAAGCACTATGAAAGTCAAGAAGGTTAGATACCTAAGCTCATTGAGCACTATAGCGCTTTCTAGTAGAGAAATGAGGAACTTTGTGTTGGCCGAAACTCCCGAGATTAATTTTGCCATTATGAACACGGCCTACGGAATTCAAATGGGTTCTTTGACATTCCAACATCGTATGACATCACACTTTCTTCGGCTTTTCCCAATTAATTGGGGTCGCCAGAGCCAACTAGACTCATTTTGGTTTTGGGCGGGGACTTAAGGCCGGATGCCCTTCCTGACGCCACGTGATTTTTCAGGTGAAATTTCCACCCCGCTGTCACCGGGATTCGAACCCCGGCCGTCCGGGTGAAAGACGAGTAGTTAAGCCACTGCGCCATCACGCTTCCCCAACATCGTATGACATACGTGTCGTAATTTTTGCCACTTTTCAAAAATCACTTACCACCGCCAGGAGCGAATCTGCAAGTTTGGGGTTAGTAGACCGATACATTAACCACTCACCCTCCGTGGCAAGCAGTTATATTTATAGTGAGCCCTACAATTCTCTATTTACGCCTCTAAGTTCAATGTGTGATAGCATGTAACTTCCACGCTAATGAATAAATTATAACCAAATTTTGTACGTACGTTTTATCCCTTGAGAGACAGGACTACGCGTATTTTCGAAGTCGATGAGCTGCGTTTGCTAATTCAGTTGACGACATCGACGGATACCTAAAAGATCGTCCAGTTTCTCGAAGGCTGTGTGAGTTGTCGACCCGGAGCTATGACTGCGGGTGGGCCAAGGTCTCGACACTTGGCTTGTTCCGGTCTCTGGTTCGAACTCGACTCGCGCGTAGGAGGTGATGTAGAGCAGTGGCCGCTACTGCGACATTCATCATGTAGCCGCGCTGATCTGCGCAGCGGAGACCTAGTTTAGCGAACACCCAAGCGCTACAGCTATGCAGCAGAGACCTCGTGTAGCGAACACCCGAGAGCTACAGCTGTACAGCGTAGACCTAGTGTAGCGAACACCTGAGTACTACAGCTGTGCAGCAGAGTCCTAGTGTAGCGAAAACCCGAGCGCTACAGCTGTGCAGTGGAGACTTAGTATAGAGAACACCCGAGAGCTACAGATGTGCAGCAGAGGCCTAGTGTAACGAACACCCGAGTGCTACAGCTGTGCAGCGGATACCTAGTGTAGCGAACACCCAAGCGCTACAGCTGTGCAGCGGAGACCTAGTGTAACGAACACCCGAGTGCTACAGCTGTGCAGCGGAGACCTAGTGTAGCGAAAACCCGAGCGCTACAGCTGTGCAGCAGAGGCCAAGTCTAACGAACACCCGAGAGCTACAGATGTGCAGCGGAGACCTAGTGTAGCGAAAACCCGAGCGCTACAGCTGTGCAGCGGAGACCTAGTGTAACGAACACCCGAGTGCTACAGCTGTGCAGCGGAGACCTAGTGTAGCGAAAACCCGAGCGCTACAGCTGTGCAGCAGAGGCCAAGTGTAACGAACACCCGAGAGCTACAGCTGTGCAGCAGAAGCCAAGTGTAACGAACACCCGGGCGCTACAGCTGTGCAGCGGAGACCTAGTGTAACGAACACCCAAGCGCTACAGCTGTGCAGCGGAGACTTAGTATAGCGAACACCCGAGAGCTACAGCTGTGCAGTGGAGACTTAGTATAGCGAACTCCCGAGAGCTACAGCTGTGCAGCGGAGACCTAGTGTAACGAACACCCGAGTGCTACAGCTGTGCAGCGGAGACCTAGTGTAGCGAACACCCGAGTGCTACAGCTGTGCAGCGGAGACCTAGTGTAACGAACACCCGAGTGCTACAGCTGTGCAGCGGAGACCTAGTGTAGCGAACACCCAAGCGCTACAGCTGTGCAGTGGAGACCTAGTGAAGCGAACACCCGAGTGCTACAGCTGTGCAGCAGAGACCTAGTATAGCGAACACCCGAGCGCTACAGCTGTGCAGCAGAGGCCTAGTATAGCGAACACCCGAATGCTACAGCTGTGTAGTGGAGACCTAATGTAGAGAACACCCGAGCCCTAAAGCTGTGCAGCGGAAACCTAGTGTAGTGAACACCCGAGCGCTACAGCTGTGCAGCAGAGACCTAGTATAGCGAACACCCGAGCGCTACAGCTGTGCAGCAGAGGCCTAGTATAGCGACCACCCGAATGCTACAGCTGTGTAGTGGAGACCTAGTGTAGAGAACACCCGAGCCCTAAAGCTGTGCAGCGGAAACCTAGTGTAGTGAACACCCGAGCGCTACAGCTGTGTAGCAGAGACCTAATGTAGCGAACACCCGACTGCTACAGCTGTGCAGCACAGACCTAGTATAGCGAACATCCGAGCCCTAAAGCTGTGCAGCGGAAACCTAGTGTAGTAAACACCCGACTGCTACAGCTGTGCAGTGGAGACCTAATGTAGTGAACACCCGAGCGCTACAGCTGTGCAGCAGAGGCCTAGTATAGCCAACACCTGAATGCTACAGCTGTGTAGTGGAGACCTAATGTAGAGAACACCCGAGCCCTAAAGCTGTGCAGCGGAAACCTAGTGTAGTAAACACCCGACTGCTACAGCTGTGCAGTGGAGACCTAATGTAGTGAACACCCGAACACTACAGCTGTGAAGCAGAGTTCTAATATAGCGAACACCCATGCGCTACAGCTGTGCAGTGGAAACCTAGTGTAACGAACGCCCAAGCGCTTCAGCTGTGCAGTGGAGACCTAGTGTAACGAACGCCCAAGCGCTACAGCTGTGCAGTGGAGACCTAGTGTAACGAACGCTCAAGCGCTACAGCTGTGCAGTGGAGACCTAGTGTAACGAACACCCGAGAGCTACAGCTGTGCAGTGGAGACCTAATGTAGTGAACACCCGAGCACTACAGCTGTGCAGTGGAGACCTAATGTAGTGAACACCCGAGCACTACAGCTGTGCAGTGGAGACCTAATATAGTGAACACCCGAGCACTACAGCTGTGCAGCCGAGTTCTAGTATAGCGAACGCCCAAGCGCTACAGCTGTGCAGTGGAGACCTAGTGTAACGAACGCCCAAGCGCTACAGCTGTGTAGTGGAGACCTAGTGTAACGAACGCCCAAGCGCTTCAGCTGTGCAGTGGAGACCTAGTGTAACGAACACCGGAGAGCTACAGCTGTGCAGCGGAGACCTAATGTAACGAACGCCCAAGCGCTACAGCTGTGCAGTGGAGACCTAGTGTAACGAACGCCCAAGCGCTACAGCTGTGCAGCGGAGACCTAGTATAGCGAACGCCCAAGCGCTACAGCTGTGCAGTGGAGACCTAGTGTAACGAACGCCCATGCGCTACAGCTGTGCAGTGGAGACCTAGTGTAACGAACGCCCAAGCGCTACAGCTGTGCAGCAGAGGCCTAGTGTAACGAACGCCCAAGCGCTACAGCTGTGCAGTGGAGACCTAGTGTAACGAACGCCCAAGCGCTACAGCTGTTCAGCGGAGACCTAGTGCAACGATCGCCCAAGCGCTACAGCTGTGCAGCAGAGGCCTAGTGTAACGAACGCCCAAGCGCTACAGCTGTGCAGTGGAGACCTAGTGTAACGAACAGCCAAGCGCTACAGCTGTGCAGCAGAGGCCTAGTGTAACGAACGCCCAAGCGCTACGGCTGTGCAGCAGAGGCTTAGTGTAACGAACGCCCAAGCGATACAGCTGTGCAGCAGAGGCCTAGTGTAACGAACGCCCAAGCGCTACAGCTGTGCAGTGGAGACCTAGTATAGCGAACACCCAAGCGCTACAGCTGTGCAGTAGAGGCCTAGTGTAACGAACGCCCAAGCGCTACAGCTGTGCAGCATAGACGTAGTGTAGCGAACAGCCAAGCGCTACAGCAGTGCAGCAGAGACCTAGTGCAACGATCGCCCAAGCGCTACAGCTGTGCAGCAGAGGCCTAGTGTAACGAACGCCCAAGCGCTACAGCTGTGCAGTGGAGACCTAGTATAGCGAACACCCAAGCGCTACAGCTGTGCAGTAGAGGCCTAGTGTAACGAACGCCCAAGCGCTACGGCTGTGCAGTGGAGACCTAGTGTAACGAACACCCGAGTGCTACAGCTGTGCAGCGGAGACCTAGTGTAACGAACGCCCAAGCGCTACAGCTGTGCAGTGGAGACCTAGTGTAACGAACAGCCAAGCGCTACAGCTGTGCAGCAGAGGCCTAGTGTAACGAACGCCCAAGCGCTACGGCTGTGCAGCAGAGGCTTAGTGTAACGAACGCCCAAGCGATACAGCTGTGCAGCAGAGGCCTAGTGTAACGAACGCCCAAGCGCTACAGCTGTGCAGTGGAGACCTAGTATAGCGAACACCCAAGCGCTACAGCTGTGCAGTAGAGGCCTAGTGTAACGAACGCCCAAGCGCTACAGCTGTGCAGCATAGACGTAGTGTAGCGAACAGCCAAGCGCTACAGCAGTGCAGCAGAGACCTAGTGTTGCGAACACCCGTGCGCTACAGAGACTACGAGTACCAGCAACATAGCAAGGACACTGAATGTGGATCACACACGTCAGGCGTGTTCTGCATGAGCAGCAGCCCCAGAAGGTACAGGTACTGCAGCCACAGGTTTTCGTGTCAAGAGCCACTTCAGCAGGTGGTTTCTTGCACCGTTGTGTGGATGGTCCCCACTTCCCACGGGGGATTCTATTCATATCAATTTTAATGTGAATTTAGCCTTTAGGCAAGGCGGCTTCGGTGGCGTAGTTGGTAGCATGCTGAGCTTCTAAGCCCAAGATCGCGGGTTCAAATCCGGCCGAAGTCGTCGGATTTTTTAAGAGAGTTAAAAATCCCTCAGTATGCCTTACTTCGGAGGGGAAGTAAAGCCAGCGGTCCCATGTCATACATTTATGGCATGTTAATGAACCTTCCACTAATTACACCTGTGTGAATCTAAATTATATATAGGTTAAACATTCGACAAACGCTCTTAGGTTCCAACGTCCGTCGCCAGGAGCCGACTGCGGTGGCATTTGGTAATCAAGTATTGAACTAGTAGGTGTTGACCGTGGTGTTTGGCGGCAAAAGTAGGAACTACTTGAAAAAATTAAATGTCTGCAGTCCTGACTTGAGTTGAAAACAGATAACACACATTAATACAGTCATCACAATTAACACCTGTTATCAGACAGATTCTACACACACCCAAAGTACACGGGTCTACATAAACCGCGTTGTCGCAGCCCCTAAACTGAGGAACCAACCGACCAACCTTTAGACAACTTGTATTTTTTAGAAATAATTTTGAAAATAACCTTTGATATTAAAAGTTTTTGAATGTAGCCTAAGTCTTGCATCTCTACTGTAGGCCTACTTATATTATAACTAGCAAGCGGCCCCGTGGAAAAAAGCCGAGTTGCTCTTCCAGGGAAACTCCAAACACAACCACTCTTCTCTGAAGTCTTAATTCAACACGACTCGACAGTTTGCTGCTGGCTGTATCTGGGGTAATAGGCTCGACCACTAGCTACGCTGTAACTGGGGTCATAGGCTCGCCCCTAGCTAGCTCGTACTCTGTCGCCTCAGTAATTGAATGGTGATTGTTGGAAGAAATGAAAACGTAAAAACACTTACTGTGGGCGATGTATTGATATGCTCTCGCGGGCTTTTATTGTAGAACTTTTCCTGCTGAACTATTCCTACACTCATAGTATATTGATATTTTTAACCGTTTGCCCAGAATAAGCTTAAAAAGCGCACGGAAGCCGGGTTTCTTTTCGACTTTTTCACTGAAATCGTTACTGCTTGTCTTCCTTTGATCATAAATAAATTATTTTCAACAGAAATTTTCCTCGAGATATCCTTTACAAAATGGTGAAAACCACAACAAAATAAATCCAGTGGTTCTCGAGATTACCCGTGACATCTAAGAATCGAGGACTATTTTTTACTGTATACTAAATAGAGATCTGCTGCTGATGAAGACCGCAATGTGGCTCAAACCAGTACTAAAATTAAAATTATTATTAATATTATTGACTTAATGCATTAATTTTCTGAATATATTAATATTACTTAGTTATTGTTGCTTTTGGGGCGGAACAGCGAGGTCATCTGCCCCTTAACACAAGTTAAATTATACAAATTTAGAATACATTAAAATCCAGAGACTGATGCCAAACATGTAAAAGGCCTAAATGTAAAATAACAAAAATTAACAACTAACAATATTATAACAATAAACAAAAGAATTTTGGGAATACAGGTTAGTTATAGGTAGATATTGTTGTTTTAAGGGGCGGAACTACGAGGTCATCTGCCCCAAAGTACAGGTTCTTTGAGTAAATGCACACTTGAGATTGTTGGCCCTAATCCACTATCACGTGATCAGCAGTCACTACGTCATCGGCTTGCACAGTAAAATCTACCTAAGCCGGACTCTTTATATACCGGAAACCAGGACAAATGGAAAACAAAATTCGGAATGGAGGTATTTCCTATGTAAAATGACACTGTAAACCAGAAAACTGCCTAACGCGGAAACAGAACGAAATTCCGGAACAGTAGGCGTAAATAACCTGACTAAGACGGATTATCTTATCCATAATACAAAGCTATGCACTGTACTAAATTTTGAGCGGGACTGTACTTCCACCAAAGTTCTAGGGAACATTAATGACTGAAGTCATTCAAAATGCAGCTCATATTGCTGCCGAAAACAGCAGGTGCGAAGTCATGGAAGAAATGGACGACGATGAATGCAACGAAAGGGAGTTAAAAATACACTCTTTTGGAGAAGAACTATCTGTTGTGAGTGACCTTCAGTAATTTGCAGCTTCCAAGAAAGCACCAAAAATCCCTCAGCATGCCTTCCTTCGGAGGGGAAGTAAAGCCGGCGGTCCCATGTCACAGATTTATGGCATGTTAAAGAACCTTCCACTAATTGCACCTGTGTGAAGCTAAATTGGATAGGTTAAGAATGTAAACAACGCTCTTAGGTTTCTACGTTCGTTGCCAAGAGCCAACTGCGGTGGCGTCTAGTAGCTAAGTTCTGAACTTGGCCTAGTAGTCGTTGACGGTGGCGCTTGGCGGCAAAAGTAAGATCTATTTGAAAAATTCTAAGTTGCAGTATTCAAATAGAAAAACAGATAACACACACTAATACAGTCATCACAATTAACACCGGTTATCAGACAGATTCTACACACACCCAAAGTACACGGGGCTACGTGACCGCGTTGTCGCAGCCCTTAAACTTAAGAACCAACCAACCAACCAACCAACCAAAGCTCCAGAACTCCGGGAGTTAATGCAGGATGCAAAGGAGTTCATACAACGTTCACTTGTATAGAAGTCACGACAATGCACTTTGAAAGACATGCTGAAACTAATAAACGAGCAGAAAAACTGAAATTTTTGTACGTAAGTTGAAAATACATATGAACCTATTTTCTTTTTTATTTAGAGATCTATATTGTAAATTATTATTTCTTAGTGATCCTATGCGATAATACAGAATTTCCTTGTAGTGTAATTTGTCTTATTGAAACTCAACCCTTTATAAAACGGAAACCTGTGAAAACGGAAAAATAAATCCGGAACTAATGCGACGCGCTTTAGGCAGGTTGTACTGTACCAAGATCGAGTATCATCTCCAAACCAAGATTCTTGTCTCCACTATTAATAAAATATATCAAACTTTGCCACTCGATGTTGGAATAAACTCGACTGCCTTTGCCTGCTATTGTGGCAAAATCAATCAACCTTTTTCCTCGTATGAAGCAGGAATAGTGGAGACCAATGGGGTAGTCGCTGCAACGCTCGCTTGTTTTTGTGGACAGCTGTCGACCTTCCACCAGCGCCACGCCCAACTTGCCTGCCTGCACTTTAAAGCGGAACAAACTCTTATTGTGGGAATTTATATGGAAATGTCGCTCCTATTCCTGTCGGTGGACCTTGAAGTGGCAGCATCCGTTTCTCAAGTTGGGACACACTTATTGCCAGTTCCGTCCTTCTAGCTCATTCATCCAGGTGTTCCTGTGAGTGTTTCGTTCTTCTTTCTCACTTACGTTCCCGGGAGATTTCCTTACTTCTATCTCATTTATCCAGGTGTTCCCGGGAGATTTCCTGACTTCTACCTCATTTATCCAGGTGTTCCCGGGAGATTTTTCTAACTCCTACCTCATTTATCTAGGTGTTCCCGAGGGAGTTCCTGACTTCTACCTCATTTATCTAGGTGTTCCCGGGAGATTTCCTGACTTCTACCTCATTTATCCAGGTGTTCCCGGGAGATGTTTCTAACTCCTACCTCATTTATCTAGGTGTTCCCGAGGGAGTTCCTGACTTCTACCTCATTTATCTAGGTGTTCCTGGGAGATTTCCTGACTTCTACCTCATTTATCTAGGTGTTCCCGGGAGATTTCCTGACTTCTACCTCATTTATCCAGGTGTTCCCGGGAGATTTTTCCAACTCCTACCTCATTTATCTTGGTGTTCCCGAGGGAGTTCCTGACTTCTACCTCATTTATCTAGGTGTTCCCGGGAAAGTTCCTGACTTCTAACTCATTTATCCAGGTTTTCCCGAGGGAGTTCCTGACTTCTACCTCATTTGTCCAGGTGTTCCCGAGAGATTTCCTGAATTCAACCTCATTTATCCAGGTGTTCCCGAGGGAGTTCCTGACTTCTATCTCATTTATCCAGGTGTTCCCGAGGGAGTTCCTGACTTCTACCTCATTTATCTAGGTGTTCCCGGGAAAGTTCCTGACTTCTAACTCATTTATCCAGGTGTTCCCGAGGGAGTTCCTGACTTCTACCTCATTTGTCCAGGTGTTCCCGAGAGATTTCCTGAATTCAACCTCATTTATCCAGGTGTTCCCGAGGGAGTTCCTGACTTCTAACTCATTTATACAGGTGTTCCTGAGGGAGTTCCTGATTTCTACCTCATTTATCCAGGTTCCCGAGGGAGTTCCTGACTTCTAACTCATTTATCTAGGTGTTCCCGAGGGAGTTCCTGACTTCTACCTCATTTGTCCAGGTGTTCCCGAGGGAGTTCCTGACTTCTAACTCATTTATCCAGGTGTTCCCGAGGGAGTTCCTGACTTCTACCTCATTTGTCCAGGTGTTCCCGGGAGATTTCTTGACTTCTAACTCATTTATCCAGGTGTTCCCGGGAGATTTCCTGACTTCTAACTCGTTTATCCAGGTGTTCCCGAGGGAGTTCCTGACTTCTACCTCATTTATCCAGGTGTTCCCAAGGGAGTTCCTGACTTCTACCTCATTTACCCAGGTGTTCCCGAGGGAGTTCCTGACTTCTACCTCATTTATCCAGGTGTTCCCGGAAAAGTCCCTGACTTCTACCTCATTTATCCTGGTGTTCCCGGGAAAGTTCCTGACTTCTACCTCATTTATCCAGGTGTTCCCGGGAAAGTTCCTGACTTCTACTTCATTTAACCTGGTGTTCCCGGGGAAGTTCCTGACTTCTACCTCATTTATCCAGGTGTTCTCGGGAAAGTTCCTGACTTCTACCTCATTTATCCAGGTGTTCCCGGGAAAGTTCCTAAACTCTACCTCATTTGTCCAGGTGTTCCCGAGAATGTTCCTGACTTCTACCTCATTTGTCCAGGTGTTTCCGGGAGATTTCCTGACTTCTAACTCATTTATCCTGGTGTTTCCGAGAAAGTTCCTTACTTCTACCTCATTTATCCAGGTGTTTCCGAGAGAGTTCCTGTCTCCTACCTCATTCATCCAGGTGTTTGAAAAATTATCTTTCGTTACTGGTCTTAAAGATCAAAGGAAGGCAGTTTATGAAAACTAATAGGTCATATCCTCGTCATCGAAGTAAAGAAATGAAAGTTCTATGATGGAATAATGGAGGGCAGCCTTGCCCTGTAAACCGCTATAATCGATATATTAGCTTGCCACGGTGGGTGAGTGGATAGCGTGTCGGTCTACTAACCCCAAGATTACAGGTTCGCTCCTGGCCTGGTAAATGATTTTTGAAAGGCGGCAAAAATACGACACACATGTCATACGATGTTGGCATGTCAAAGAACCCATTTGAATTCAGTAGACCGAGTTCATAGTGGCAAAATTAATCTCGGGAGTTTTCGCCAACGCAAAGTTCCTCATTTCTCTACTAGAAAGCGCTGTAGAGTTCAAGGAGCTTAGATATCTAACCTCCTTGACTTTCATAGTGATTCAAGGAACAACGAAATTTGACATGCAAGCTACCCTTTGCACCCGGCACCCGAGGCCATATGATATTATTATTATTATAGATATATTTCGTTAGAAACGCTCTATCAAGTTCCAGCGTTCGTTGCTAGGTGTCAGTGTCATCTGGTAGCCAAAGTTGGAACTACTTGAAATTGAACTTGCTCATTCATCGTCATTCAGTTCATCTCATCCACACGCGACGGTACTTGTAGCTCACCCCATGGGTGTTCGCGTAGAAGCAGCTACAAACTCTGACGAGTCGAACATGTCCACGGACACTCCCGGCACTGAAGATAATACGCTAAATGAATACAAATTCAAGCCATTCGCTCCAATATACCAACGCATAACAAACAGACGAAGAGGGTATATTTGGTGTCATCTAGGAAAAACATTCCAAATGTCCAGACAGAATGCTACGCAGAAAAGAGAGCATGCGGTATCTGGAGCATATATGACGCGAAATGCATTTATTGTAAACGTGCTGTACGTACCCATCGTTGACGGGATTATTTTATCTACATGGTTGTGTATGACGTCATATTACTTTTGGCATGGAACGAAATCTATACGGCTTACCTAATTAATTTCAAGGGTAATTAAAACTTTCCGGAATTAAGGGACGCAGCTTCAAATACGAGCATAACTCTAAGATACGAGTGTTTTCAGAATTAAGAATAATATCTGGTCTCCCTAACCCTAGTCTAACCTCTTCAAAACGTATGCAATGCATAATCTGATAATGCAGAAAGAAAAGGAAATATCCTCCATGCCCCAATCATTTCATCACCCCATGCAGGGACTTCCTGACATAGAACTGACTTTGTTGCAAACTTCGGTTGGTTCCTCCGTTTAGGGGCTGCGACAACGCGGTATTGTAGCCCCGTGTACTTTGGGTGTGCGAAGAATCTTTCTGATAACCGGTGTTAATTATGATGGCTGTATAAGTGTGTGTTATCTGTAATTCAGGCAGGGACTGCAGACGATCGATTTCGACTAGTTCCTAATTTTACTACCAAATGCTACCATCAACGACACCTAGCCGCAAACTTGGCTACTACATGCCACCGCAAAAAGCACCTGGTGGCGAAAAATGGAACGTAATATAGCGTTAATCAAATCTAACCTACAAATTTAGCTTCACACAATTGTAGTTAGTGGAAGGTTATTTTACATGCCATAAATCTACTAGGACTACCTCTCCGGAGGAATTGCAAACTTCGAAATAGTAATAACAGGCACCGTCATAGTTGCCTCTTACTTACTTACTTAAATTACTTACTTACTTACTTAAATTACTTACTTACTTACTTACCTACTTAGATACTTATTTACTTACTTACTTAGTTAGTTACTTACTTACTTACTTACTTAAATTACTTACTTAGTTACTTATTTACTTACTTACTTACTTAAATTACTTACTTACCTACTTACTTACTTAAATTACTTACTTACTTACTTACTTACTTACCTACTTAGATACTTATTTACTTACTTACTTAGTTAGTTACTTACTTACTTACTTACTTAAATTACTTACTTACTTACTTAAATTACTTACTTACTTACCTACTTAGATACTTATTTACTTACTTACTTAGTTAGTTACTTACTTACTTACTTACTTAAATTACTTACTTAGTTACTTATTTACTTACTTACTTACTTAAATTACTTACTTACCTACTTACTTACTTACTTAAATTACTTACTTACTTACTTACCTACTTACTTACTTACTTACTTAACTTACTTACTTACTTACCTACTTACTTACTTAGTAAAATTACTTACTTACTTACTTACTTAGTTACTTACTTACTTGCTTACTTAGTTACTTACTTACTTACCTACTTACTTAGTTACTTACTTACTTGCTTACTTACTTACTTAAATTACTTACTTAATTACTTAAATTACTTACTTAGTTACTTACTTACTTACTTACTTACTTACTTACTTACTTACTTAGTTACTTACTTACTTAAATTACTTACTTACTTAGTTAGTTAGTTAGTTACTTACTTACTTACTAAGCAACTTACTTACTTACTTAAATTACTTCGTTTCCTCCATCTTCTTACTCCCATCTTACGTATGTCGTCCTCCACATCATCCAACCATCGATTCCTAGGTCTTCCTTTATTCCAGGATGCGATGTACATTTCTCCGTTTACACTTTCCTTTTCCTTGCATAGGTCGTTTATTATTATCATCAGTCCGGATATTATTGTATTAGAGTTTCATAACAGGCTGCTTTTTCCGATATGGGGTTGTTAGCCCCATGATCAACCCCCAACCTGGAGGTCCAGGGTATCCTTCTTTGTCTGGCCCATCACCTTGACCTGTGCTGCTTGGGAGGCCCTACCAGGAGCTTACGTTCCCGACGGCATAGCTCACAGGATCATTTGGGCTCTCAAGCCCCACATCACGTCAAGATGAGGACACCATCGTGAGGGTCATAGTTACCTCACTTGGAATTAAGAATCGTTCAGTCTAAACGAACTGAAAAGTATCATCAATAACATTTATTGCATTCTCCGTAGGTTATTATCAGGATCAACTGTGATCTATTTGCTAGTAAAGATATGTTTTTCAATGTATATTAAGTTCTGTTAAAAGTAGCTTGCTACATTCCTCATCACAAATGATTAACTTCTACGATCAGCTACTGAGTGGCTTCCGTTCTCCGTTCACATTACCTCTCCCACATCAACACTACGAAGTGTCTAGGAGTCACAAACTTAGTTGCTCTAAGGAAAGAAAACTCGAGAAGCCGTTCCTTGTGATGATCTCATCACTGTTAAAGAATAAATATGACGGTAAAATTTAGCGAGTCATCATCAAAATATACGACTGATTATTAATTATTATAGGTCAAATCTTGATCTCAACATTATTCATGGAGTATATGAATGCAGTGAATTGCAACACGACTTAAATGCCGGTAGAAAGACACAAGTGAACAGTGCTAAGATGAATCGCTTTATCAGTACAGTTCATTCGTGTTACACGTGTTTACGTCCATAGCACCTTTGGGTGATCACGTGCTCTCTATATAATTCTGCTCAGTGTGGCGACCCGGATTGCTGGTATCCGTTTGGCACGCTCTTATTGATACACCCTGTATGGGGCCAAATGAGCCTTCTCTTTATTTGCAAGGAATTTACTCGTGCAATATATAAAGTTTTTTAGAATTGAAATAATCAAACATATTTTGTCTCTCCAGCCTTGTCTTATTTCTTTCTTTCAGTCTTACTTCCTTCCTTTCTTTCTTTCTTTCTTTCTTTCTTTCTTTCTTTCTTTCTTCCTTTCTTTCTTTCTTTCTTTCTTTCTTTCTTTCTTTCTTAATTTTGCCCACTTAGGGAGCTCGTTTGAACTTGTTAACTCGGGTTGATGGTGTTATCCTCTTCTTCTCCTCTCCAGCCTTTTATTTATTTATTTATTTATTTATTTATTTATTTATTTATTTATTTATTTAGTCTTCGAGCCTCCGTGGCCTAGACAGCAGCACGCTGGCCTCTCACCGCTGGGTCCGTGGTTCAAATCCTGGTTACTCCATGTGAAATTTGTGCTGGACAAAGAGGATGCAGACATGTTTTTCTCCGGGTACTCCAGTTTTCCCTGTCACAATTTCATTCCAGCACCACTCTCCACTATCATTCCATTTCATCTGTCATGCATTTAATCATTGCTCCAGGGGAGTGCGACAGGCTTCGGCAGCCGGCACAGTTCATATCCTCGCTGCTTGATGGGGGCTTCATTCATTTCCCTGACCCGGTCAGTCAACTGGAAGCAGGGTGTGATTTTCATTTATTTATTGTCTTCAGTAGTGGTGAAGTTAGGGCTCATGACCCTCTCTTACACTTAACCACGTAATATGCTACCAGTACATATGAGACAAGTTTGGAAATACAAAAAATAATTATGATGATACATAAGGAGTAAATTAATTGTGCTAATACTAACATTAAAGAAAAAGGCACATGAATAATGATAATAATAATAATAATAATAATAATAATAATAATTTCCAGAAGATCTCTGATGTAATGAGGAAAAGGAGGATTGCATTTTATGGCCACTTGCTAAGAATGAAACCCACACGATTGACGAACCGGATCTTCAACTATTTTAAAAATAAGACCAAGCCAGCCTGGTTCGAAGAGGTGGAAAGTGACCTGCAAGAGATGGAAATTACCTGTGGGGATATTCAAGAACGCAATCCCCTCAGGAAGAAACTACACGACCATCAGGGTTTTCAAGAAAAACCGAAGTTGAAGACGGGAAAGATGTGGACGGAAGAAAGAAAAGAGCAACACCGGCAACGTATGAAAGAACACTGGGCAAACATCAAAGCCCAGAGAAGCCAGTTGAAATAACGTGGTCCTTAGTTGGCCGATACGATTAAAGAATAATAATCACAATAATAATAATCACAATGTCGCAGACCTTTCTATAATAACCTAGATATATTCCTAGCTCAGTCATACGTCCTATCATCCATCATCATTCACACGGAGTAATCAGCAGTAATCAACAGGTAATCTCGGCATGCGGTCTTATTCTATTCTCCTTTTGTGTATCTGCAAGGGCCTGAGTTTAAGGTTAATGGCTCAGTGGCGATAGGCTTGGTGTTTTGTTAACTTTTTAAACATATGAGTTTTACGTCCCTTTTACTACTGCGGCTTTAAAGACGCCGGTGTGCTGGAATTTTGGCCCGAAGGGGATCTTTAACGTGCCAATAAATCTCCCTCACATTTCCACACCCTCAAATGCAAACGGACTGCGTCGGGATTAAATTTGTTAACAAAATAGAGTGCTGTAATTCGTTGATTTTAAACAAATTCCTGCACCTTACTTGTCCAAATCGAAGGAGTGACCTATCAGTGGAAATAGGCTACCTCACCTTGATCTAAGACAACTACCACAGGTTTAACCCTTTATGGGATAGTGGCCTCTATATTAGCCACCAGTCATAACGACAGTTTATGCTTTCAAAGATGCTGTTAGTTGAATCTTTCAGCCAAATTTCGGAGAATTTTTATGCCGAAATACTGGTATTTCTAAAAATCAAATATTATATACGGCACGTATCTACTCGATGTAATGTGCTGAATAAAATTTAAAAAAAATTAAACTATACCTCATCCACGGAATCTGTGAAGTAGGTTTGCGCATGACGTCACACAGAGGAAGTGAAAAGAGAATGCTATGGGTGGAGCTTGGCAGCCCAGCTGTTGCGAGAGTTGGTTGAAGCCAAGGTCGCGCCTCCCTCCTGCGCTTATTATTCAGTGGCATCACGCCTCATTGGCCAGTCAGCCGAGTCACACTGGTGCGCAGACCACGTGTTTTCACTCTGGCACTTCGCTGATTGCTTGAATGGAGTTTAAGTACATTAATAATTAAAGTTCAAAAGATATAAATATAGAGATAACAAGTAGTTCCGTGAAGAACTATACAGCCTATTTTCATATATCCTACTCAGGTTAATTGCCACTATCAACATACAAAATTTCAGTTTAATTGCTGTAACAGATTCGTAGATATTGAAAACCGTCTAAATATTTCAGATTGTCGCCAGGTTGGATTTTTATTTTTGTACTATTACATTAATATTATTGTGTACGTGTGGTATTCAAACTTCAATCGCATGATTAGATCACAAGAAGTAAAAATGAGATTTTAAAATTACGCACAGTGATTATGCAAACAATTCAAATAAATTAGATGCCAGTGGATCAACATTTGTATAAGCATTTAACGTGCAACGTTTCACGGCACTCGGATAGTTAATTCGCGAGAAACGACCATTTAAATATTTATACTTCGCGTCGCCGCCATGTTGGATTTGTGCTCACCAGGTTACTGAAGTCCTATAGGTGAACATATGTTCATAGTCTCTATGAACATTGAAAAAAATCAGTTTGGTTGCTGTAAAACATTCATAGATATTGAGAACCGTCTAAATATTTCGGAAGCTCGCCATTTAGGATTGTTATATGTATAGGCCATAGTGTTATGTACCATTCAAGGTCACTTATCGCCTAGGTTCATTATTCAAACTTTCACTTCGATCGCATGATTACGACACAAGAAATAAAAACTTAATTTTAAAATTTCGCACAGCCGCCATCTTGAGGTTATGTAAACAATTGAATTAAATTAGATGGCAGTACATTACAATCTGCAAAATCATTTACTGTACCACATTTCACTGCGCTCAGAGAGTTAACTCACGAGAAAAGTCTATTAAAATATTTCAAATTCGCTTGGTCGCCATGTTCGTTTTGTACTTTACAGGTTTATGAATTATACATAGGTAAACTTGTATCAGTACCCTTTATCACCGTACAAAATTGCAGGGTGATATCTGTAATAGTTTCGGGGATATAGAATGTCAGTGAAATATTTCGCACAGCCGCCATTTGGAGGTTATGTAAACAATTGAACTAAATTAGACTCCAGTGCATTACAATGTGTATAAATATTTGCTGTACCAAGTTTCATTACGTTTGGATAGTTAAATCGCGAGAAAAGTATATTTAAAAGTCTCCACTTCGCTTGGCCGCCATGTTGGTTATGTAGTAACCAGGTTTTTGAAAGTTTCATAGGTGAACTTCTAGTAGTACCCTTTATCACCGTACACAATTTCAGGGCGATATCCGTTATAGTTTCGGAGATACTGAATGCTAGTGAAATATTTTGCACAGCCGCCATGTTTGATTGGTGAGACGTAACAAAATTTGAAGGGCACGGTCGAGGTCGCCAGGAATAGTGCTATGAACTTACCGAGTTTCATTGAAATCGCTCCAGCCGTTTAGATTTTATTAGGGACACACACACACACACCTCACACACACACACACAGCCACACACGCACACACACACACACAAAAGGTGATCTCATAAGCCTATTTTTTCAAAATTGAAAATAGGCTAAAAATCATAAAAATAAAATTACAATAATGAAAGAAATATAAAATTGAAAATAATAAACATAACTATTAAAATATTAAAATAATTGTAAAAATCAATTCACAATTAATTAATTAAATTTAAAAAGTATCAAAATTAAATCTATAAACCGACAGTAGTGGCTACGCTGGCTAACGCGCTGCATTAGGTCATGGGGCCAAGCTCTCTGCTGACTCGGTAGACGCATGGGTTCGAGCCCCACTGTCGGCCGTCCTTGAAATGGTTTTCCGTGGTTTTCCATTTTCAACACCAGGCTAATGCTGGGACGGTACCTTCTGACAGGCCACGGCCGCTTCCTTCCACATCCTTGCCCAGATTCATTCACCATCATTCATTTCATCTCTCATTAACTCCTCTCATGAGGTTGGCGTCAGGAAGGGCATCCGGCCGTAAAAACCATCGCCACAAAGACTTCCATCGCATCTCATCCCCGACCCCGTTGGAAAACGGGAATAATAAGGGGTAAGGCATACATCAAAATTAAATCTATAAGAACATAAATTAAAAATTAAACAAACGTTTGGTGCTTTTCAGTCGGTCAACACGAAGGTACCCAAAACAGCTGGGTTATGCCTTAATCCAGTTTTTTTGATTTGATTAATAAATATACTAGGATGACCAGTTTCGATCGTCAAGCGATCATCATCAGATCCATTGCACTTAGGCTGTAAAATCTATGTATGAAAATACGGGTGAAAAAATATTCAATATGTACAATTATTTAGTTGCAGTATTGGTAATGCAACTTGTCAGTGTATGCTAGTTGTAGTATATATGATGTTGGGTGGAATGCTAAAATGGTGATAGAAATCCGGAATTGGTCTGTATGGAGTGACTATATGGTTGTAAAAGTCGACTATGATTGTACTGTGTAGTGCAGGATATTACTTATCTGGTTGGATGACTTCCGTGGTGTAACTCTGAGTAGTCTCAACTTCCCTCTTGGAGCAGTGACGGTCGACTGAATTGGATTGTTATCTCAACTGAACTGGTTTTTCCCTCCCCCCGTCTTGTGTTCCTAAGTGGTGTCTGTAGTCAATGAATGTGTAATTGGGAGATGTTGAAAAATCTAGAAACTGGTCATCCTAGTGTATTTATTAATCTCATGTAATTTGTTTCAGGATTAGGGCATAACCCAGCTCTTTTGGGTACATTCGTGTTGACCGACTGAAAAGCACCAAACTTTTGTTTACTAAGGCAACATTGAAAAATGGCTTCAAACCCCACAATGTTAAAAATTAAAATAAATATATAAACATTAAAATTAGAGAAACAAAAAGTAACACAAATAATAATAATAATAATAATAATAATAATAATAATAATAATAATAATAATAATAATAATAATAATAATAATAATAATTAAAATGAATTAAAATGTAAAAACACATACAAATAAAAATTAATTTTGCCCTATAAAGGGTTAAACAACTCTGTGTGCTAATAATACTGTAGATTTGGAGGAGAGGGTCGCTGTTCTACTGTCAGACTCGTCATGGATATTGATAATTAATTAATAAATAGATCGTAATGAGAAATAGTACATTATGCAACAAGCCTATAATGGCAATAATTAAGACACGAGTATGTTTATAAAACGAGCGTAGCGAGTTTTATAATTTCCATACGAGTGTCTTAATTGCCACTATAGGCGAGTTGCATACGACTGTTTATGTTCGACGATAATCATAACTTTATTATAGATATTCATAAATATCTGTGGGATTCAGTAACTTCAGTTAGTGAACAGAGCGCGCTGGGTGCTTTGCTGACTGAACGGAGCGCATGCGTGGGTCAAAGAATTTCGAAAGCAGAGACCATATACTTTGCTTGGCAATGCTATTGTTTACAGCCTGCATGAAGTCTAGTGCCGATCAGAACTAGCATTCACTAATATTGTCACCGAAGTCGTTTGAAAGCAATGCTCTGTGTAGAAATTCGAGTTGGGGATATTAAGGTACAGTGCTATTTCTTGTCTCATATTCGACAGTTTATTTACGAGAACATCTGGGACGGTGCACTTTCCATGTCGGTAATTTTTATAGAAGGCTGCTGTGTTGCTAACTTCTGGACGTAGATTCATAAATTTCTTGCATATGTCATAGTATTTTCTTGTTACCGTAAAGGTTCGTGCTGATTTTGTCTTTGTGTTTGGGATGGTAACTACAATGGTTGATCCGATATCCAATTTGAACTTTAAAATCATGTAATTCATGTCCGACATGTTGGATTTTGAGCGCATGCACGAATCTCTCCTTACCTAATTGGTCAATGAATGAGCTCTGATAGGCTGGAGAAACTGTCTCATAATGAAGAATAGAACTATAATGACCCTCGTTATGATACAGTTATCTGACATATAATATTTACATTTCGACATCGTCGATCATAAAGTTAATTTAAAATATGGAATTGTATCTGCGAGGGATCAACGAGTAGGTTGGAGTAACGGTGAGTGTTGTAACCTTGTGAAGTCCCAACGAGCGATCTCTTCTCTGCTTGAAGCATATCAGCAGTCACCTTCTGATCCTTGATAGCCCACGCGTCTCGTGCACCCCCGAGGTCCAGGTTCGATTCCCGGCTCTACCAACAAACTGAGGCCTACACTCAGCCTCTTGTGACAGAACTGAGATGAAAATAACGACAAGACATATTTGCCACGGTGGGTGAGTGGTTATCGTGTCGGACTACCAACCCCAAGCTTGCAGGTTCGCTCCTGGCCGTAGTAAGTGATTTTTGACAGGCGGAAAAAATCACGGCACGCATGTCATACGATGTTGGCATGTTAAAGAACCCATTTGAATGCAGTAGGCCGTGTTCATAATGGCAAAATTATTCACAGGATTTTCCGCGTTCACAAAGTTTCTCATTTCTCTACTAGGAAGCGCTATAGTGTCAAAGAGCTTAGATATTACCTCCTTGACTTTCATAGTACTTCAAGGAAGAACAAAATTCGACATGCAAGCTGCCCTCTCGGTGTCAAATAACAAATCTTACACCCAGCACCCGAGGCCATACGATATTATTATTATTATTATTATTATTATTTGCAGAAAATAGTGGACTTTGTTCCTTGCCAAATCAAGGCTAGAAGCGGTGCAGCACGGTTCTATGGAACCGATAACCTCGCTGTTTCACCCTTTAAAACAAGAGTAACTAACTACACGGTTCCATGTTCCTCTAATTGCTGTGATATCCTGAAACAACCAACACTGTTGTTTACTTAGCCCCCCTCCCCCCTCTCACTCCTCAGGGGCTCACATCCAGGGGGACTTGGGTTGGCGACCACGGGACCCCAGCTGATTCCGACATTGCTTCTACTTACTTGTGCCGGGCTCCTCTCCGTCTTCTTTCCTGTCGGCCTCTCGTGGTCAACTCTTGTTCTTTTCCGACACCGACGTTATTAGGGTACCCGAGGCCTAGGGAGTCTCTTTCTTTCCCGTCTTAATTGGCCCTTGTCTCATCTTTACTGATCCCCTCCTTCAGCGAGGGGTCAGCCTTCTTTTTCTTTTCATGTTATCTCCTGCCTTCTGCTCAAGGCCCTCAAGGAAGCAGGGTGTGTGCATCCCCACCACTTCTGGTGCACCCTGGATAGTGCTACACCCTCAGGGCTCACGACTGGTGAGTTCGGTAGTTGGCGATCCCGAGGGATTCCTGAGTTAGGTCCATTTATTTCCCTTTTTCAACTGACTTTGGGGTGGGCCCTCTCCTGTTTCCCCTTTCCTATCTGCCTTTCATGGCTCTCCTTCCATCCAAGTCCCTCAATCCTCATTCTTCGAGGATTGAGGGCATTTCGTTTCTTCCTGTCCTTTATTTGCCTTATCCTTTATTTGTTTACCATTTCTTCTTCTAGTATGTAGTTAGTATTGGTTATAGTTTTCATTCTCATGTCATCTCTTCTTTCACTATCACCCAAACCATTAGGGGCCGATAACCTAGATGTTATGCCCCTTAAAACAACAATTATCATCATCATCAGCTTACTTAGCACCACCCGGAAGACACGTGTAGGATACTGTCAACAGGATGAATACCCTGGACATCGTGCTTTTTAAGGCATAAACTGTAACAGTACCTACACTCTACTTCGTAAATATTGTATATATTTTAACCATATAGTTATCTGGTTTTCAATTCTTTGCCACACGAAATAAATGACTAACTAACGGTATTAGATCCAAGTTTTTAGGCGGAGATTAATTTTTTGTAGTTTGAGAGAGTAAATTTTTTAGACGCGTTACCATGATTTTGGAAGGTAGAATAAGGAAAAATAAGAGATCGTTCATGGCATTTGTAGACTTAGAAAAGGCTTTTGATAACGTTGATTGGACTAAATTGTTTGACTTTTGAAATCTATTGGTATAAAGTAGAGGGATAGGAGATTGATCTACAATCTATACAGAAACCAGACAGCAGTCATTCGAGCTGAAGGACATGACAGAGAAGCTGGTATTCAGAAAGGTGTAAGGCAAGGCTGCAACTTATCACCCATACTTTTCAATCTTTACATTGAACAAGCAATGAAGGAAATTGGAGAAAAATTTAAAGTGGGAGTGAAGATTCAAGGAGAAATAATTTCAACTCTGAGATTTGCTGATGACATCGTCATCTTGGCCGACACGCCTGAGGATTTGAATGAGTTTTTGAATTGCATGGACTCCGTCTTACGGAATGAATACATGATGAAAATTAATAAATGTAAAACAAAATACTGCAATGCAGCCAAAATAAAACAGAAACCTCTATGGACATCAAATTGGCAGGTGAAATGCAGAAGGAAGTAGGATACTTCTGTTACTGAGGAAGCAAAATAACCAGTGATGGACGAATCAAAGAGGATATAAAAAGTAGGTTGGTTCACGCAAGGAAAGCCTTTTTACAAAAAAAAAAAAAGGAATCTGTTTACATCGAATATAGATTTAGGTATTAGGAAGTCATTTTTGAAAGCCTTTGTCTGAAGCGTGGCGCTCTATGGAAGTGAAACTTGGACTATTGGTGCAGCAGAAAAGAAGAGAATTGAAGCATTTGAAATGTGGTGTTACAGGAGAATGATGAAGATCAGATGGGTAGATAGGGTGACAAACGAAGAGGTATTAAGACGAGTGGGAGAGCAGAGAAGTTTCTGGCGACTGCTAATGAAGAGAAGAGATAGGTTGGTAGGACACATACTAAGACACCCAGGATTAGCAAGCTTAGTTACGGAAGGAAGGGTTGACGACAAGAACTGTAGGGGAAGGCCAAGGTTAGAATATGTTAAACAGATTGCTTCGGATGTAGGGTGTGGTAGCTATGTAGAGATGAAACGATTAGCTCAAGACAGGGAGGCATGGAAAGCTGCATCAAACCAGTCAAAAGACTGAAGACTCAAACAACAACAACAACAACAACCATGAAATGACCCCGTAACGTGCCTTTCATGGCACGATATGATAGATGATGACTTCCTCGAGCAGGGATATGTGCGGCTAGACAGACAGTTCGCTGACTCAGCGCGTTCATAAGTAACAAATACCACTCATAACCACAGCTGTTTTTATCTAGCCATTGTGGCACGGTAATGGAGGCAAAAGAACTGTATCATTGCACTGAGAAATGCCATCGTAACATAAATATCCCGGAAATGCTTTCAAGGGATAAGACCTTGGTCAAGGAATCCTACACCAATAATGACTCGGTTATATAACCAGGATCTGCACGGCATATCGGCCATGTCCACTGACAGTACCAATAGGGGAAGCTCGAACATCGTGATCCTTATCATTGGGTATGTTTGATAGCTGCGTTATTATAGGGGAAGATCTTCTTCTTCTTCTTCTTCTCCTCCTTCTCATTCTTCTTCTTCTTCTTCTTCTCCCTAGCATTGTCCCGCCGGTGCAGGGTCCGCTTATTTGGTCATTGACCTCCATTTTGTCCGGTTTCGTGCGCCAGCTGGATTTAGGCCGGTAATGTAGTCTCATGAGAATAGGGAGAAAGCGAAGGCATGATTTTCCACAATCTGCTCGGAAATACTTGTAGAAGGAGACTCGTACAAATAGCATGCTTCCTCTATCTCTCCATGTGGAGTCCAGAGTTCAGTCTCGGCTGACGGCTCGCTTGTCAGGTCTCCAGTGTTGCACAGTTGCACAGTTGTTCCGTCCAGTCTCGCTGCTTGCTCTCAGTGGCTACGGTAGGGACTTGACAACGCTGTGCCTCGAGCTGGGAAAGCCTTGGCTCCACGCAGGAATGGAATGTAAACATATCCGCCCAGCTAGGTTTCAAAGGCGAGCCGCTCGTTAACGAGGCAAGTGAGAGAACTACCATATCTGCTGGTCATCGCGCTTCCACCACCACCAGAGGAGCGGTGCGATGTATTGCAAGCAACTGGCTTTTATAGTGTCATGCCAACGCTGCTTCGGTCGTCCTCTGGGGCGTAGGCTTCGACCTCAAAATGAAGGACAGAGTTAGTAATAGTATCAGGCGCTGCACCGCCCCTTAAAACATCAATAACTATAACTGCGTTATTATAGTGTCTATAATCTGTGTATTATGTAGACCCCTAGAGGCACAAAACTCAGTGGCAACTGCTGATTTTTATAATGAGCAGGACGTAATATGATAGGATTAATTTAAGATAATTATTAGTCTTTAGCAGGGCTAAATTGAGATATTAGACTCAGTCTAATATTAATTATTCAGTCGCACAGCGCTATTAGAACACATTTCACAATACAACACAATCGAATACCACTCCAAAGATGTGCACACGCTGAAAACAGACTATCCATTCTGACCGCGCGAAATCGTAACCAATAAGCCCGTAACCAATAGCGAGACTTGAGGATCTCAGGCGACATCCTCAGAGTGCCATTAAACAGCCCTCAAGAGCTCCCGTACATTTCTAAAGCTATAAACACGTGCTTTGAATTTGCAAGGCTTCCTTCCTCAGATTTCTACTCCGGGTGGTGAAGGTCACACTTCACCCATCTAGGGGTGAAATGTAGAACTAGTTGCAAGTACTGACAGTGACAGTGAGACTGAGCTTATTGAGAGGGCGCGCAAGGTAGCCCCAAAGACTATTTTACAAAACAATCAAATTAATCTTTTAAAACAGTTTCAGCTGAGAGCTGACTGTAGGATGATCCTCACGTCCTACATGGAGGAATCGCCTCTGACACAACTAGTGGGACGTGGGTTAGCGACCATGGGACCCCAGCTAAGACCAGTCTTACTTGCACAATTGTGCCGGGCTCGTCTCTGTACTCTTTCCTGTCGTCCCCCCTTGGGCAAAACGTGCTCTCTTCTGACTCCAATGGATCAAGGCTGGTGTGTTCGGGACTTGGCAAAACCGAGGGAATCCTGAGCTGGGTAGCCACTTTTTCCATTGACTTTGCGACAGTCCCTCTCCTCTTTCCTTCTCCTATCATTTCTCCGATCATTTTTCTTTTTAGACCGACGCTGATGTGTGTTCGGGGAAGTACACACATCAAAAAAAGTTTTGCATCACCTCGGTTCCAAGAGTTCCGGAACCGTTAAATACAAAGGGAATAGAGATCAACACAAACAACATTTCAGCTCGTTTTATTGCTCATGAGACCCACACATTGCATGTTGTACCATCATACAGCTAGACTTTCAGCATTTGTGGTCCAGATTGCAGTACACACCACTACCTCTAATACCCAGTAGCACGTCCTCTTGCATTGATGCATGCCTGTATTCGCCGTGGCATACTATCCACAAGTTCATCAAGACACTGTTGGTCCAAATTGTCCCACTCCTCAACGACAATTCGGCGTAAATCTCTCAGAGTGGTTGGTGGGTCAAGACGTCCATAAACAGCCCTTTTCAACATATCCCAGGCATGTTCGATAGGGTTCATGTCTGGCGAACATGCTGGCCACTGTAGTCGAGCGATGTCGTTATCTTGAAGGAACGCATTCACAAGATGTGCACGATGAGGTCGAGAATTGTCGTCCATGAAGACAAATGCCTCTCCAATATTCTGCCGATATGGTTGCACTATGGGTCGGAGGATGTCATTCAGGTATCGTAAAGCCGTTTCGGAGCCTTCCATGACCACCAGTGGCGTACGTCGGCCCCACATAATGCCACCCCAAAACATCAGGGAACCACCACCTTGCTGCACTCGCTGGACAGTGTGTCTAAGACGTTCAGCCTGACCAGGGTGCCTCCAAACACGTCTCCGACGATTGTCTGGTTGAAGGCATATGCGACACTCATCGGTGAAGAGAACGTGATGCCAATTCCGTGGGGTCCATTCAGCATGTTGTTGGGCCCATTTGTACCGCGCTGCATGGTGTCGGGGTTGCAAAGCTGGACCTCGCCATGGACGTCGGGAGTGAAGTTGCGCATCATGCAGCCTATTGCGCACAGTTTGAGTTGAAACACGACGTCCTGTGGCTGAACGAAACGCATTATTCAACATGGTGGCATTGCTGTCAGGGTTCCTCCGAGCGGCAATCCGTAAGTAGCGGTCATCCACTACAGTAGTAGCCCTTGGGCGGCCTGAGCGAGGCCTGTCATCGACCGTTCCTGTATCTCTGTACCTCCTCCATGTCCGAACAACATCGCTTTGGTTCACTCTGAGACGCCTGGAAACTTCCCTTGTTGAGAGCCCTTCTTGACACAAAGTAACAATGCGGACGCGATCGAACTGCGGTATTGACCTTCTAGGCATGGTAGAACTACAGACAACATGAGCAGCGTACCTTCGTCCTGGTGGAATGACTGGAAATGATCGGCTGTCGTACCCCCTCCGTCTAATAGGCCCTGCTCATGCATGGTTGTTTACATCTTTGAGCAGTTTTAGTGACATCTATGAACAGTCAAAGGGACTGTATCTTGGATACAATATACACAGTCAACGTCTATATGCCGGAGATCTGGGAACCGAGGTGATGCAAAACTTTTTTTGATGTGTGTAGTTGGTCCCTTACCCCGCTGACAACAGTTGCTCGCAATACATCGCCGCTCTTGCTGGCACCGCTCCACGGATGGTGGTGGAGATATGGTAGTTCTCTCAATTGCCTCGTTAACGAGCGGCTCGCCTTTGAAACCTAGCTGGGCGGATATGTTTACATTCCATGGCTGCCTGGAGCCAAGGCTTTCCCAGCTCGAGGCACAGCGTTGTCAAGTCCCTACCGTAGCCATTGAGGGCAAGCAGCGAGACTGGACGGAACTTCGTGCAACTGTGCAACACTGGAAACCTGACAAGCGAACCGTCAGCCAGGACTGAACTCTGGACTCCACATGGAGAGATAGAGGAAGCATGCTATTTGCACGAGTCTCCTTCTACAAGTATTTCCGAGCAGATTATGGAAAATCATGCCTTCGTTTCCTCCCTATTCTCATGAGACTATATTTACTCGTATTTATCATCATTTTGTTGTCAACTGACCATTTGTGGACCAGGTTGACGTTAGTTTTAACTCAGCATTGTCTTCTGAGCTATGATTTTTTCTGGTAATAATGATCAGTTTAGTTATTTACAAATACAGTACATTTTGTAGCCTCCGTGGCTTAGGCGGCAGCACGCCAGCCTCTCACCGCTGGGTCCGTGGTTCAAATCCCGGTCACTCCATGTGAGATTTGTGCTGGACAAAGTGGAGACAGACAGGTTTTTCTCCGGGTATTCCGGTTTTCCCTGTCACAATTTCATTCCAGCATCACTCTCCACTATCATTTCATTTCATCTGAAGGGAGTGCGACAGGCTTCGGCAGCCGGCACAGTTCATATCCTCGCCGTTAGATGGGGGCTTCATTCATTCCATTCCCTGACCTGGTCGGTTGACTGGAAGCACGCTGTGGATTTTCATTCACAGTATATTTAAACACATTACGCTATTACCTCCTTGATGAGATAGTTAAGAGTCGAAGTGTTTAATTGCTCACTATGACCGCGAGGCGAGAGGGAGCAGCAGCAAGTCCATGGATCTGACGCTCGACAGTGGCGATCCTGAGTGTGGTATTCCCCTCCCTCCAAGCAAATGCCGGGATAGTACCTTATTTCAAGTTCCAAGCCACCTCCCCCACTCTAATAACTAGAGATTTTATTTATTTATTTATTTATTTATTTATTTATTTATTTATTTATTTATTTATTTATTTATTTATTTATTTAGCGCATGGCTTTTGGTGCCGGGAGTGTCTGAGGACATGTTTGACTCGCCCGAGGCTGTAGCTGTTTCAAGCGGACACCCATGGGGTGAGCTACAAGTTACGTTCAATTTCAAGTAGTTCCAACTTTCGATACCAGATGTCACTGACACCTAGTGGTGAACGTTGGAACTTTGATAGAGCATTTCAACGAAATCTAACCTAGAAATTTAGCTTCACACAAGTTTAGTTAGTGGAACGATCTTTTACAAGCCATAAATCTATAACATCGGACCGCCGGCTTTACTTCATCTCTGAAAACAGACATACTGAAGGATTTTAATGCTCTTAAAAAAACCGACGTTTTCGGTCCGGTTTGAACCCGCGATCTTGGGTACAGCAGTTCAGCATGCTACCAACTACATCACCGAAGCCGCTATATCTAGAGATACTCACACCCAAGTATACGGGGCTAATGACCAAAGATGTCCCAACATGAGCCAATGGAGTAGGATATGTCCGAGTAACTTATCCTTGATAGCGGCGGAGCGCGAACCTGGGGCTAAGAGATGTGTGACGTAAGAGAGAGCAAGGTTACTGTAACACACGGTGACCTTTAAATGTGGTGCTTTGATCTGTTCCATTACTGACACTGAATTAGACCGCGCCCTACACTCGGTGCCGCAAGTCCCTTCCGGTAATGACAACTGCTATGGGTGACTCCGGGCATCACTGATTTAGGATCTCGATGTTGGTTGGTAAATTAGTCATTGTTGTATTAAGGGGCGGAACAACGAGGTCATCTGCCCCTCCTAACAAAGATAAATTTAAAAAATTTAGATTAATTTAAAATTTTTGAGGTGGATAACTGAATACGATTTTGTTTTACATTCGTTCATATTCTAAAGGCTAATGCCTTGTCGATGCAACCACACTCTTCTGTCCTTGGCCGCTCGTTTCAGTTCCATGTAATTGTCACATCCCATTCTATTCTTGATGTCTTCCAAATACTTTTTCCTTTCTTTCCCAGCATGTTTGTTCCCTTCAAGAATGTTAACGATGAATGTGCTGTGTCACATGCCATGTTCAATAAATTTTATTTTTCTCTTTCCCATCCTTCATTAATCTTATCTCTTCTTTGACTTCCCTTAAGGTAAGAAGGACCCGTCTAGGACCGAAAAAAATTGGAAAAATATTTATTTTGGCGTTTTTAGTTATATACAATGTAGAGAACAGGAATTTGTCAAAAAAGTCGAAAATATATGAAAAATGGTCATTTTATAAGATATAAATGACTATGCTGCACCATGAATGACAACGCCCACTTTTACACAGATTTATGTTTGTGGTTATAACTTCTGAACTAAGTTATTATTATTGATAGATTTCTGATCTCACTTCCTGTCTGCACTGTTGTGCACAGACTTTGTGTTGGTAACAATGACAACTTCCCGCATTGTTTATGTTACTAGCGGTTACTGAACATCGTCATCACTGTAATTTTTCACTGACCCATTGAAGAAATATTGTTTAAGGGGCGGAACAGTGAGGTAATCTGCCCCAATTATTAATAATTGAATCGTTGATTTGAAGAGGGAAACAAGTCCACTTATTTGCTAACAGATAAGTTGAAATACGCACTTCTTTATTTTTTTTATTTTTTTATGTTGTTTTTATTTACTTATTTATTTATTTGTTTACTTATTTGTTTATTTATTTATTTATTTAAAAGCTAAATGAAGTAGGGGAAGCATGATAACCAGTGATGGACGAAATGATGCAAGTTATGGGGCAGGAATGTTCTAAGAATTGTCAGAGGTAACAAAATGTAATGAAAAACTTAAACCTCATTTTTCTCAGTTCACTACTTTGGTACCATTTGTAAGAAAACTGATAAAGATAGGCCCATATATTTAAATATATCAACATCATCCTAATGAACAATAATTAGAAGGGATTTCCATTTAAGTAATATACAAAATGAAATATAAATATTTTACGACATAATTTTGGATAAAAATTTAGTACCTTAAACAAAAATTCATATTGGCAAAAGTATTTCGTTTTTGTCAATAATCCTTCTTATTCTTGCAGACAATGATCCAAACAGTAATTCCTGAAAGTCTCAATTGGCTAACCCAAACACATTTTGAGTCAAGTGTACCACAAATTTGGAGATTTAACATGGGCGAGATAGGCAGGTCTTTCTTACCTTAAGACTTCCAGGTTGGTTTTTCTTTCCATCCAGCTCGTTCTTGTAATTTTCCACCATATCCACATTTCAGCACCTTCAGGCCGATTCTTTTCCAATTTTCCCAGAGTCCAACTTACTCTTCCATAGAGCAGTGTACTCCATACAAATGATTTTGCAAAGGAATTTATTACACCTATATTCATATGTTGCTGGATAAAATGGTTTTCTTAATCATAAATGCCTATTTTGCCAATGTCTAAAATTAATAATCTCTCAATCTTTAAATAGTCTTGAATACATACGCATAACCTCTCTCCCATCTCATCTCTAAATACCTTGAAGTGTTACCATTTAATGATTACATAGTCCTAGATGAGACAAACGTGTTATCTGTCGATTTTGAGTTTAAAGATAAGGTAGGAGAGTTCTGTGGGATAATGAGTTTTTATAGAAGCCTTGGAAGATATGAATGCATTAAGTGGCAACAGAAACATTCTTCAAATCTGTTGTAAATGCATCAGTGTCCTCACTGCCTACAAATCCTGTTAGTCCCATTTCTAGTCCTTTGGCGCCACTATCGCTGAAGAGATAAAATGTGAGTCTGGCCTTGATTCTTCGAAAGGAGGAGGGATCTAAATCGTCTGTTGAGAGCTTGGGGCAAGCGGTATGTCATGCATCTCCCTTAAACAGTTCTCTATAAAAGTCAAATTTGATATTTGTTCTATTGTTTATTTTATTTATTTGTCTGATTCATAGAGGGTACGCCAAACGACAGAGAATAATATATATATATATAATTTGCTGAGGTGTATGTATCACAAAACCAGTGGAAGTTAGAAGATGTGGTTTGTTCCAAAATCATCCAAATCATCTCAATAGTAGCTTGCCACGGTGGGTGAGTGGTTAACGTGTCGGTCTACTAACCCCAAGCCTGCAGGTTAGCTCCTGGCAGTGGTAAGTGATTTTTGAAAGGCGGCAAAAATTACGACACCATGTTATACGTTGTTGGCTTGTCAAAGAACCTATTTGAATTAAGTAGGCCGTGTTCATAATGGCAAAATTAATCTCGGGTGTTTCCACCAACACAAAGTTCCTCATTTCTCTACTAGAAAGCGCTATAGTGTTCAAGAAGCTTAGATATCTAACCTCCTTGACAATCATAATGCTTCAAGGAACAACGAAATTCGACATGCAACCTACCCTTTGGATGTCAGATAAGAATGCTTTCACCCGGCACCGAGACCATACGATATTATTATTATTATTATCTCAATAGTACAGGAAAATTCGTGCATTTCTTGATAAGTCAACTGAAATATATTTATTTGTTTATAAAGTGCTTTTAAACAAATAAACAAGACGATATCCCCTGATAGAACTGTCACGTTCAGCACTAGTGCCGGGCGGGTAGTCTGTACACATGGGGCGCATTCAACCCAGATAGCCCCTGGAAGAACTATGCCGCGTACAGCCCGCATAGCACTAGAGCCGGGCGGGTAGTCTGTACACATGGGGGGCACGGGTCCGCTAGTATACATAATTTTATAAATACAGATCGTGAAACACGAGTTATTACAAAGCTAGTTGTCCATACAAATGGTTACTGTTGATTTGGGGATTCTTGTGACAATTTCTTCTTGAACTTGTTTTTCAATTTTTATGAATCCTTCTCCAGTTAACAAATAACGTTGAAATAGTTCCCCTGGAGCCGAAAAATACGCCAGTAACTGTTATTGTATTCACCAGAATAAGTAGTTCCGTGAAGAACTAAACAGCCTATTTGCATTATATCCTACTCATGTTAATTGCTTCTATCAACATAGAAAATTTCAGTTTGATTGTTGTAATAGATTCGTAGATATTGAGAACCGTCTAAATATTTCGGATGGTCGCCATGTTGGATTTTTATATATATAGGCCATAGAGTTATGAACTATTAGATGACGATTATTGTGTAGGTTCACTATTCAAACGTTGACTTCAATCGCATGATTAGGACCCAAGAAATAAAAACTTCATTTTAAATGTTCGCTCTGCTGACATCTTGAGGTTATGTTAACAATTGAAATAAATTAGATGCCAGTGCATTAAAATGTGTAAAAACATTTGCTGTACCAAGTTTCACAGCGCTCGGATGGTTACATCGCGAGGAAAGTCTATTTAAATGTTTCAACTTCGCTTGGCCACCATGTTCGTTTTGTACTTAACAGGTTTTTGAAAGTTGCATAGGTGACTTTCTAGTAGTGCCCTTTATTACCGTACAAAAAATTTCAGGGTGATATCAGTAATAGTTTAGGAGATATAGAATACCAGTGAAATAATTCGCACAGCCGCCATCTTGGATTGGTGAGACGTAATAAAATGTGAAGGGCACAGTTGAGGTTTAGTACTATGTTCTTACAGAGTTTCATTGAAATCGCTCCAGCCGTTTATATTTTATTAGGGGGGGGGGGGCACAGACACACACAGACACATGCGCACAAACCGGGTGAGTTAGCCGTGGTGGTTACGGCATGACTGATGGCAGTCGCTCACATCCGGGAGGCGAGGAGGTTCGAATCCCCCCGCCGGCAACCTTGAAGATGGTCTGCTGTGGTTTCCCATCTTCCTTCCAGGCAAATGCCGGGGTTGGTCCCTAACTATAGGCCACAGCCGCTACCTTCCAACTCCTCGTCCTTACAATCCAACTTCCCTCCCTCCCTCCCCAACGGTACTTGTAGCTCACCCATTGGGTGTCCGTCTCGAAGCAGCTACAAAACTGGCGAGCCGAACATGTCCTCGGACACTCCCGGCACTAGAAGCCATACGCTTAAAAAAAAAAAAAAACATACGCACATACATACACACACACACACAGGCAAAAGATGATCTCATAAGCCTTTTTTTTCTAAAATTAAAACAGGCTAAAAATAGGGAATCGTGGGTTCATCAATATGGCTTGCAGGTTAATGGGCGATGCAAGGTCAAATCATATAGCCTCCTCTTATGTATCAATCTTGGCTTACCTGACCAGGGTTGTGGTGCATTGTGGCTGCTATTATATTCTCTCTGTCCAATTCTTCTGGTTGATTCATGGAGGTTTCAAATCGAGTAGTTGGTTCCTTGTTCCTTGCTTTCTTCTCCCGATGATTAATGGCAATAATATCTATACGACGGCCAAGCAGTGCAGTTCTTCGTAAACAACGTAAAGTGCTTGCTAACCTTTCGCGAAGTGTGTAGCCTAATGACTTTCGATTTTTAACATTTCTCCCCCGAAGTTGCCTTCCCAGCACATAAGGAAAGATTCAATACTCATTGCAATGTCTGCAGTGGCTAGTGCTGGAGGGAGAGTTCGAACAGGTGATACCATGGCATTATTTTTAAGATGTCTCTCCATTCCGATCTAGGAAGTCCGTCCATTTTTATAATCTAAGCATTCGTGGATGGAACTTGAGAAAACAGATCTATGCCTTTTTCTTTATGAGGATGTGCAGTCCAAGAAGCAAATTCTTCATCTCTTAGGTGGTTTCTCAATCCTAGAACTGTTTTGTTTCTCTGAGAATTATCGACATGAAGCTCCTCAAATAACATCAATTTGAGGCTCTCGCAATGATTTAAGTTTATTATTTACATACAGTTGTTAATAATAATAATAATAATAATAATAATAATAATAATAATATCGTATGGCCTTGGGTGCCGGGTGCAACCTTTGCTATTTGACGTCCAAAGGGCAGCTAGCGTGTCATTTTTTTGTGTCTTTGGAGCGCTATGAAAGTCAAGGAGGTTAGATATCGAAGCTCCTTGACACTATAACCCTTTCTAGTAGAGAATGGAGGTAATTTTTGTATTGGTGGAAAATTCCGAGATTAATTTTGCCATTTTGAACACAGTCTACTGAATTCAAATGGGTTCTTTAACATGCCAACAACGTAAGACATGCGTGTTGTGATTTTTGTTGCTTTACAAAAATCACTTACCACGGCCAGGAGCGAACCTGCAAGCTTGGGGTTGGTAGTCCGACACGATAACCACTCACCCACCGTGGCAAGCATCCAGTTGTTGTTAGCAAGGCAAGTAGACTTGTGGCTAGAGTAAAGCATGCTGTTTGGAGTATCACTAGGTAATTGTAACACTTCTTTAAGAGAACTTCTTATCATATAATCCGTACTTACAAGGAATATTTTTGGAATATTTTTAATAGGAGCCACTTGAAAGAGGTACAATAATACTGTCCCGATAAACTGATTAATTACTCTGAGCTTTTGGTGCGGTTGGAGTAAGTGGGTTGGGTTGTAGTATGAATTTCAAGGGTATCCTGTAAATTGGATAGTTCTCCAAAGAGTTTGTTTTACATGCGACGGGGACCCTCACTTGCCCGCTCGCCCGCGTTGCAAGCCTGTCTCCCGCCAGGCACTTTGCCGTTATGCGGCACTCTCGCGGCACTGAGTCATTGAGTATAGGAATTTGTACTTACCTAGTTCACTGCTGGTGGTGAAAATGTTCGCCATTCACTGCTACACATCGCTGGCACCTCTTTATGAAATTGTCATTTACTTTCTGAAGATCCTCAGCACCGATTGACTGTATTTCAGCTGTAATATAGCCTTTACGCTCATTTATAGTGTGAGGGTTTCTCGCATGCACTCTATTTCTAAGCGTCCCCCACAAATAAAAGTCACATGTTAATAAGTCTGGGCTTCGCGGGGGCCACTTGTTCCAATTTATAATCCTAGTACCGAAAATGCGACGTAATTCTGTCTTGGATGCTTCGGCAGTGTGAGCAGTGGTAGAATCTTGTTGAAAATAAGTTGACAATCGCTCTCCGTAAGTCAGTTTGTCATAAAATTGGTCAAGGATCACATTGAAGTACAAATTAAAGTACAAATTCCTATACTCAATGACTCAGTGCCACGTCAGCGCCACTTAACGGCAAAGTGCCTGGCGAGAGACAGATGCCCAACGCGGGCGAGCGGGCAAGCGATGGTCCCCGTCGCATATAAAACAAACTCTCTGTACTTTATCATGACAATGAAAGTGGCACCACTTGGGGTGCCAATGCAACTACTCTCCATTGCTCAACTTTAGGTTTAGATTATTCTGTTGCTGAGTATTGTGTTCCGGTGTGGATAAATAGTCCGCATGTAAGATTAATAGATGTACAATTGAATAACACCATGCGCATGATAACAAGAACAATTATGTCAACTCCTACACAATGCCTTCCTATTCTCAGCCACATCCCACCACCTCATTTTCGTCGATGCAACATTTTGATAAGAGAATATAGAAAGATCCAGACCAACAAACAACTACCTATCCATGGAGACATTGCTGATCTACATGTGAAACGATTACGTTCAAGACATCCACCTACAGTAGCTGCGCAGCGGAGAATCTTGCAACCAACGAATTCAACCTGACTGAGAGATGGTGTTCTGATTGAATTCGTTTGCTCCTCCAGAGAGTTCAGTAATGCCATGTATAACTGAGAAGGTGCCAGGGTTCACTCAGCCTAGAATGACCTGGTCAAAATTCAATAGAATCCGGACCAATCACGGTGTATGCGGGGATCTCCTGTACAAGTGGAGGAAAAGATCTTCATCATGTTGCGAGTGTGATACTGAAAGACAGACTGTTCGGAACCTAGTTCAAGAATGCCCACAAACATCTCACAGTGGTGAATTCAGCGACTTCTTCCTAGGGACACCACAGACACTTCATTATGTCAACTAGTAACTAATTCTCATATATGGCATACTGTTACGTGCCACCCCTTGTGGCACTTTTGTTAACTGGATTACGGTGGGAAGAAGCACAAACCAATGGTTCTTTTACAGAAATAGTAATTTTATTGCAGGTCTTAGCAAGTTACAGTACACCACACAATAAACAGATACAAGCAATTAGTATCTTACTCTGGTTCCTCTCTGACTGGGAACACTTCCCTTTCACTCTCTCGATCAGCTGTCCGTTCACTAACTTTTAAGGCATGCCTGTGTCTAGCCAGTCTGTCACTCACCGAAATACCTGTCCACTCCCTTGATTACACAAACTACCGTTAGGCTACTTACGAGTCTGCTACACCCTGCTCCGCTGTCCGCTGGCTAGGGAACAGCCCACGGCGTTTCGCAATTCACCACAGCACTTCACTGCATGCAATAGCCTCACTTGGGGTTTCGCAAGTCACGTCACCACACTACTGTCGCTCATGTAAAAACACGCACTAGCTCAAAAACACTGTCCCTCCCTCGCTGATGAGGCCGCTTGTATAGCAGGCTGGTGACTCAATGAATGCTTCTAGAATCGTCCAGGATTCACGGCTTCTTGAGATTTCCATCAATGGCTGGGTCACGAATATTCTGGACCATCCCTTTGTCATCGCAGCCCGTTGCGTAAGGCGCAGGTAACACACAGAGGCAGAGCATAGCCCGGGGCAGCTGTGACTCACGCGGCGAGGCGACGAAACAAACTCACAGCCGTAACAATACGATAAATAAACAAATAAATCATGGGAAGCGTTACTTATACATTTCAATATGTATGCACAAAATATGAAAAATACCAGATCTTCCATATCACATCTTCTGGATTCAGAATATAACATTGAGCTTGATTTCTATTACCACTGATTCTGAAATATTTCCAGACTTTTTTTTGACTGATTACCGTCACGTGTGAAACCTACCACTCTCGCCCCAGCCTCCTCAATTTGCAGTACAACCTGGGTCTATTAGAATTGTAGCAAGGATATTTAGGTTGGACACAGTTCTGCAAGAAAGACACAAACATAAAAACTAATGCCATATGAAGTCTTTGACAATCTGGTGTGGGTTCACCTAAATCAACCAAGCCATCTACTTTCAGTGAAGAACAATTAAATTCAATCTCTTCTCTTAGCTTAACCTCATCGAATACAACTATCACGTACCGTTTATTCTCGTCAATTTCATCTTCAAACAAGAAGTTCCGTGACGAACTAAAGAGCCTACTTTTCTTAAAATTTAAGATTCATGCCAATGATTAATCTATATGGATCTATCTAGAATAATGACGAAATTAAGTTTGTAATATCGGAATTTCTAATTAGTTCGAAATACTGTATACCTGGCATAATGTACCCTAATAGAGAACTACAGTTGGCAACCCTGGTGACTGAATGTATTCTTAGTTCCATCTCTTAAGGTACAGAATACAAAATTTGGTTGCAGTGCAATGGATATCATGGACGTTACATGCAGTTAAACATTGAATCTAACAGCGCGCGTAAAATCATGTTGGCAACAATGACATACATGTATTGGTCAGAAATAATCTGAAATAATATGATCTATTGTTGTGTCAATTTTGAATAAAATCCATTAGTATAGAAGTTACATGCATTTTAAAATTGGACCTGTCAGCAGGCTTAGAATCATGTTGGCAGCACTGAAGTAGGCCTACATTAGTTACTCCAAATTAATCTGGAATGCCAGGTACTATACGTGTGCAAAGTTTAGAGCTATTGGCTTGCATACTTTCTGATATATTGATATTAGGGTAACCAAAATAGAGACAGCATTTATTAACAGTTGGCAGCCCTGGTTACTCTTAAGAATCGGCATAGTCATATCTGTTATGGTACACATAGCACACACGAAATTTGGTTGAAATCCAAATGATAGTATAGAAGTTACATGTATTTAAAGTTGGACCTCTCAGCAGGCTTAGAATCATGTTGGAAGCACTGACGTATATAAGTCACTCCAAATTAATATAGAATGTCAGGTACTATACGTGTGCATAGTTTAAAGCTGTCGGCTTGCATACTTCCTGATATATGGGTATTTGGATAAAAAAATTGAGAGCATTTATTAACAGTTGGCAGCCCTGGTGGCTCTTATGAATGTGCTCAGTCATATCTGTTTACGTACATATAGCACATACGAAATTTGGTTGAAATCCAGTTGCTAGTGTAGACGTTATATGCATTTGAAATTCGGACCTATCAGCAGACTTATAATCATTTTGGCAACACTGCCATATATGGCATCCTGGAAATTAAACTGTAATATTATTTTCTATACGTGTGCCAATTTTGAAATAGCTCCCATTCATACCTTTCAAGATATCCAACATGGAGCTCAAATTTCAATTGCGATTTTTCAGCAGTTGGTAGCACTGAGATCATTTTCAAATATGGCCGTGAGATATTCAGGTATAGATCTTTACTCTTACCAAATTTTGTTTCTATTGCTGCAGCCGTTTAGGAGTTGATAGGGGGGGGGGGGGGACACACACACACACACACAGCCAGCCAGACAGACAGACAGACAGAAGGACAGACAGACACACATTTGCTCGATCTCATAAGTCTACTTTTTCCTCATTTTTCAAAATGTGAAAAGTAGGCTAAAAATCTAATATAGCACTTATGCAATGCGGATGTACTCCATAGGAAGATTTAAGTCCTTTGCAGAGTTTCCTCAAATGGTTCTCTGAGGGAAGAGGTATCAATTTATGCCACAGGCAGTGCCTGTATCTTTAGGTCAGGGCCATCCAGACAGCGCTCCCCGAGCGCTTTGTTGGAAGGTAGTTTCAGAAGTGTTGGGTGGAGCTTGGCCGGCTGAGCGCGCTGAAGTGTGCAGCCGATCCAACAGTCGCTCGTCTAGTCCAATGCGCTTTGTTGACAGCGTGTAAGTAAATCAGTTTCGCCGTGGTAATGACTGAACAGCATGCACAAAAGGAGTGGTGAAGCAGCAGTCTTTAAAGCAGAATGGGAAATTTCATTTTTCTGTACAGCTTATAAATGTTTAGTGTGCAACAGACATGTAACTTGTTAAAAAGAACACAATTTGTTGTTGAATTTTTCTCTCTAATATGTTCACATTTCAGTTTGGAATAAATCACAATATTCTTTACTTAACACTTGTGTTCGTTTCCTGCACATTTCATACATCGGAGTACCATAGATTTGTATATGCGGTATATTTGTTATGGCTAAACAGCCCTATTAATATGTCAACAATCCCACAAGAGCCGTCGGCCGCACGACTGTACGTACGTATCTAGTCAGCGTGGTCCGAACATCGTCCGTCTCATCGCTGCCACAGTGCAGTGGTGGTAGGGGAAGGAGCGCTAGTCTGACTGCCCAGTGTTCCCCGAGCGCAATGACTGGTTGGCCCTGATGGGTGGTTTTATTCTACGTAACAAACTCTCGAAAAGAAAGCCACTGCTGTATCTAGAAACCATCAAGAAATTTTACTTGGCATTTGTTTAATATACTGGTAGTTTTTATAATAATTTTCTGCTTGTTACTAAAAAGCCAGTGATGGACGAAGGAAAGAGGATATAAAAAGTAGGTTGGCTCAGGCAAGGAAAGAATTTCTACAGTAACGAAATCTGTTGTCAACGAATATAGATTTAGGTATTAGGAAGTCATATTTGATAGCCTTTGTCTTAGCCGTGGCGCTCTATGGAAGTGAAACTTGGACTGTTGGCGTGGTGGAAAAGAGGAGAGTAGAATTATTTGAAATTACATTGTAGTTTATTTACCACCCTCTCTACTTCCTCAGCCGTGATCCTGTTCCCGTTCTCATTCCCCTTTGGCATAATCTCAAAATCTGCCACATTGCCAGATAAGTCTCCATTAGCATTTAGCAAGTTTTCGAAGTATTATTGCCTTCTTACCAGTGCATCCTCACTTGTTCGTCATATACAGCTGACAAGAATATTCTGGTGATACCGAGCTGCGCAAATGGGTTCTCTCCACGGGGGTCAATTAGGAAATTTCTAACATGGCGCGTGTTTCACTGGTGTCGTGCTGGATGCGACCGTGCCGGATGTGACCCGTGCCGCAAGCGACCACGAATGTGTCATCGTGCGTCTAGCGATCCACCAATGTGTCATCGTACGTCTAGCGATCCACCAATGTGACATCGAGCGTCTAGCGACCCACCAATGTGACATCGTGCGTCTAGCGACCCACCAATGTGTCATCGTGCGTCTAGCGATCCACCAATGTGTCATCGTGCGTCTAGCGATCCACCAATGTGACATCGTGCGTCTAGCGATCCACCAATGTGTCATCGTGCGTCTAGCGATCCACCAATGTGACATCGTGCGTCTAGCGACCCATCAATGTGTCATCGTGCGTCTAGCGATCCACCAATGTGTCATCGTGCGTCTAGCGACCCACCAATGTGTCATCGTGCGTCTAGCGACCCACCAATGTGTCATCGTGCGTCTAGCGATCCACCAATGTGTCATCGTGCGTCTAGCGACCCACCAATGTGTCATCGTGCGTCTAGCGACCCACCAATGTGTCATCGTGCGTCTAGTGACCCACCAATGTGTCATCGTGCGTCTAGCGACCCACCAATGTGTCATCGTGCGTCTAGCGACCCACCAATGTGTCATCGTGCGTCTAGCGACCCACCAATGTGTCATCGTGCGTCTAGCGACCCAAGCACTGATGTATCGGTGGAATCTGGGAATTTCTAACATATCTGTCTGTGCTAAAATTCCGCTAAGGTTAGGTTTTGCGTCGTAAAAAAAGAAGAGCTCATTTCCAAAGTGAATTAAATCCAAAATTGACGGTTTTTCAGGTTTTTTAAAATGTTAAAAGCAAGTTTATAGGTTCTCTCAACGTATAGCAAAGATTTTAAGTCGCAATACGTCGTATATCCCATATTAACCGAGATCTAAGAACTAAGTTTATTTGCAAAGTGATGTAACTCCAACAGGTATTTATTTCCAATGTGTCTTATATCCATGTTGACCAATCCGATGGCTCTCTGGACATGACGGGATATCACGTGATAAATCAAGGCCATGGCTAACTTTGAACGATATGTAGAGCATTAGTTTGTGTTTGTTGTGTTTAAACCATTTAAATGTTCATAAATGCCACTCACAGTTTATGTCAATATATGATTTATTTCCAAAATGTCGTAACTGCAACTTACAGGGGTAGATTACCACAATTTCCACTGATAGGAGATTTTTAAAAGTAATGAATAAAATTACATTATATTCATAATCATATCTAAATTTAATTATACGAAGAAACCAAAAACGCGATTCTGAAGTTTGGCATTTCATGGATTTACGTCACTTCAATTCTTCTCTCGAACAATGGGTCACATGGGGCACTGTAAGCTACTAGCAGGGTCGCCACAGCCACGATTTTTACTGGGTCGCATCCGGCACGGTCAAACTCGACAAGTAATCGTTTCACTGCCCCCCATTCCAAACTGAACGTAGAGGTAAATATTGTCGAAATGTGTCAACCTGCGCTGATCTTCACTCTCTTCTTATCTCAAAGACATTTCATTTAGTGGATACGGTGGCATAGTTGGTAGCATGCTGAGCTTCTATGCCCAAAGTCACGGGTTCAAACCCGGACGAAGTAGTCGGATGTTTTAAGAGCGTTAAAAATCCCTCAGTATGCCTTCCTTCGGAGGGGAAGTAAAGCCGGCGGTCACTTGTCATAGATTTATGGCATGTAAAAGAACGTACCATTAATTACACTTGTGTGGAGCTAAATTATGGGTTGGATTTGACTAACGCTCTTAGGTTCCAACGTTCGTCGCTAGGAGCCGACTGAGGTGGCACCTAGTAACCAAGTTCAGAACTAGTTGTCGTTGACGGTGGCGTTTGGTACCAAAAGTAAGAATTACCTGAAAATTGAATACCAGCAGTACTTACTTGAATAAAAAGCTGATAACACACACCAATACAGCCATCTCAATTAACACCGGTTATCAGAAAGATTCTACACACACCCAAAGTACACGCGGCTATATGACCGCGTTGTCGTAGCCCCTAAACTGAGGAACCAACCAACCGTCAAAGACGTATTCGATACTATTCATTAGCAAGTTTTGGCATTATTCCAGATTCCTGGAATTCTTTAGCCTTGCACTTAAAGCTCGAGTTCGAACATTTTATTTGTGTTCCACAGCTACTATTCAGACCTGCACATTTTAATTTTTATGTTGAAGCTTCGTAAAAATGTCTTTGTATGCTAGTTATAGCCTACACTGTGAGCTTCAAAACGATATCGGTGGAACCGAAATGCTTAGACTATGTGTAGGCTATTCTGCTACAAAATAAGGTGCATTCGTAAGGTTGGTTGGTTGGTTCCACAGTTTAGGGGCTAAGACAACGTGGTCATGTAGCCCCGTGTACTTTGGGTGTGCATATAATCTGTCTGATAACCGGCGTTAATTGTGATGGCTGTATTAGTGTGTGTTATCTGTTTATAATTCAAGTAAGGACTGCAGGCATTCAATTTTCAAGTAATTCCTACTTTTGCTACCAAATGCCACCGTCGATGACAATTAGTGGTGAACTAGGTTGTTAGATGCCACCGTTAGTGAAACCTAACCTAAACATTTTGCTTCACACAAGTTTAGTTAGTGGAAGGTTCTTTTACATGCCATAAATCTATGACATGGGACTGCCAGCTTTACTCCCTCTCCGAAGGAAGGCATACTGAGGGATTAATAACGATCTTAAAAAATCCGACGATTTCAGCCGGGTTTGAACCCGCGACTTTGGGCATAGAAGCTCAGCATGCTACCAACTACGCCACCGAAGGTGCTTATGCATTCGTAAGTAAATGACCTTGTTCGATTACTTCCACTTTTGGCCCCGTTGTGACAACTCACACTTGCAATAACTCGCAATCCTCCACCTTTTTGACCGTACATGGATAACTTGTTAGTTGCACTGATTACGGTATATCTTCGGAAACTCCAGGGGCCCCAGGCGTACGTACGAAGGTGGATCAAAAATGTTAGATGCAATAACGCGCTGCAGGAGAGCGCTGTGTGTCGCACACGTGGGCACAGCGGAGAAAGGGACAGACACTGCCTACACGTCCGTTAGGCAGGTCGCTGTGGTGTCTCGTCTTGTATGGTGTTAATAGCGGCCAAATGCAATGGCGCGTCGACTGGACGTTCACTTCAAATATGAGGTGCGTGAGACAATCCGATTCCTATGGGCCAAAAGGAAGAATTGCACGGACATTCATCGTGAAATTAGTGCTGTGTATGGGGAGCGGGCCATTTCCCGGCAAGGGATCGTAAAGTGGTTTCAGCAATTCGAAGCTGGACGCACGGATATGACGGACGAATATCGCGAGGGCAGGCTCGCAACGTCCAGGACCCGTGCAAATGTCAACAGTGTGAATGCGATCATTAGATAGAACGGTGGTCGGCATTCCCAGACCGATGAGGAGGTGAAGGCCGCTGTCTCCGTGTGGTTGCAGAACGTTGGAGGAACTTTCTATGTATCCGGCATCGACAAGTTGGTTGTGCGTTTGAAGAAATGTTTGTAGTCTCCTGGAAACTATGTGGAAATGTGATGTTACATTGTATGTCGTTATAGGCGTGTTGCTGTTGTATAGGTGGTGTAATAAATGGCCATAACTGGGAAGTGCAACTTATTATTTGATCTGCCCTCGTACATGTCAGTCAACTCAAGGCTTGACACGCGAGAGGTCACGCCCTCAGCAGTTCACCGCTTTTTATTTTTAGCCTATTTTCAATTTTGAAAAAATAGGCTTATGAGATCACCTTTTGTCCGTGTGTGTGTGCGTGTGTGTGTGTGTGTGCGCGTGTGTGTGTGTGATTCGTGTGTGTGTCCCCCCCTAATAAAATCTAAACGGCAGGAGCGATTTCAATGAAACTCGGAAAGTTCATAGCACTATTCCCGGCGACCTCGACCGTACCCTTCAAATTTTGTTACGACTCACCAATCCAACATGGCGGCTGTGCGAAATATTTCACCAGCATTCAATATCTCCGAAACTACTACCGATATTACCCTGACATTTTCTAATGTGATAGAGGGAACTACTATAAGTTCACTTATGTGACCTTTGACAACCTGGTAACTACAAAACCAACATGGAGGCCAAGCGAATTTGCGACTTTTAAATAGACGTATCACGCGATTTGACCAACCAAACGCAATGAAACTTGGTACAGTATATGTTTATATACATTGTAATGCACCGACATCTAACTTCGTTCAATTGTTCACATAATCACAAGATGGCGGATGTGCGAAATATTTCACCGGAATTCTATATCTCTGAAACTATTAGCGGTATCTCCATAAAATTTTGTACGGAGATAAAAGGCACTACTGGAAGTCCATCTATAAGACTTTCAAAAACTGGTTAACTACAAAACGAACATGGCGGCCAAGCGAATTTGAAAATTTTAAATAGACCTTTCTCGCGATTTAATGTTCCAAGCGCACTGAAACCTGGTACAGGAAATATTTATACACATTGTAATCCACTGGTATCTAATTTAGTTCAATTGTTTACATAACCTCAAGATGGCGGCAGTGCGAATTTTAAAATTAAGTTTTTATTTCTTGTGATGTAGTCATGCGATCGAAGTGAAAGTTTGAATAATGAACCTACGCAATAATTTTCCTTTAATGGTACATGACTCTATTGCCTATACATTTAACAATCCAACATGGCGACCATCCGAAATATTTAGACGATACTGAATATCTACGAATCTATTTTAGCAATCAAACTGCATTTTTTAATGTTCATGGGGGCTATGAACTTAAGTTCACCTATAGGACTTTAAATAACCTGGTGATCACAAATCCAACATGGCGGTGACGCGAATTATAAATATTCACATGGACGTTTCTCGCAATTTAACCATCCGCGTGCAGTGAAACTTGGTACAGTAAATCCTTATACGAATGTTAATCCACTGGCATCTAATTTATTTCAATTGTTTCCATAACCTCAAGATGGCAGCTGTGCAAAATTTTAAAATCTCCTTGTTTTTTCTTGTGTCCTAATTATGCGATTGAAGTTTGAATACTACACGTTCAAAATAATCTGCATGTTACAGTACATAACTCTAGGACCTACATATATAAAATCCAACATGGCGACCATCCGAAATATTTAGTCGGTTCTCAATATCTACGAATCTATTACAGCAATCAAACAGAAATTGTGTATGTTGATAGTGGCAATTAACATAAGTAGGATATATGAAAATAGGCTCTATAGTTCTTCACGGAACGACTTGTTATTTTTAATTTCTTAATAATGATGTACTATTTGCGGTAGAGTTTCGGGCGCCCGTTTCATCTCTCCCAGCACTCTCTCGTGCCGGCGAGTGGCGTTGTTGGTAACATGCTGAGCATCTATGCCCAAAGTCGCGGGTTAAAACCCTGCCGAAGTCGTCGGAATTTTTGGAGCGTTAAAGATCCCTCAGTATGCCTTCTTTCGGTGGGGAAGTAAAGCCGATGTCATAGATTTATGGCATGTAAAAGAACCTTCCACTAATTACACTTCTCTGAAGCTAAATTAAAGGTTAGATTTGACTAACGCTCTTAGGTTCCAACGTTCGTCACCAGGAGCCAAATGTGGTGGCATCTAGTAACCAAGTTCACAACTAGTTGTCGTCGACGGTGGCGTTTGGTTGCAAGAAGTAGGAGCTAGGCTATTTGAAAATTGAATGTCGGCAGTCTTTACTTGAATTAGGAACAGATAGGTCTAACACACACTAATACAGCCATCACAATTAACGCCGGTTATCGGACAGATTCTACACACACACAAAGTACATGGGGCTACCATGACCTCGTTGTCGCAGCCCCTAAACTGAGGAACCAATCAACCATTAGCGTAAGGTGACTGGGCTGTCTGCGTTCAACCCAATTAGCATATTTCATAATAATAATAATAATGTTATTGGTTTTACGTCCCTTTTAACTACACTGGCTTTTAGAGACGCCGGGGTGCCGGAATTTTGCCCCGAAGGGGATCTTTAACGTACCAGTAAATCTACGGACACGGCTCCCTCGCATTTGCGCACCCTCAAATGCCAGCTGACTGCGCCAGGATACGAACCTGCAACCTCGGGCCCAGCAAGCGAGAACGTTACCCCTGAGCCTCGCAGCCAGCCTAGCATAGTTCGACTAACCCGGAATATTCAGGACCATAGTGTGTTGTTTGTGATGAGCCTGATGCCATTCAACTGAGACGCTATTTAGAAATTAAAAGTCGGGGTTCGCGCAACTCAGAGGTTTGAGAGCCACTGATTCTCTTAATATAGAAGACTATATTTTTGAAGTGACAGTGTTTAGTAACGTGAAACTTTCGGAATTAACTGGAGAGCCTACAGTTAAAGCACCTCGCAGATAAACAAAACGTTAACCGCATCCGCCCCGCATCCTCACGACTGTTATCCGCATTCGCAGTAATTTTCCCAGCATTCGCACGTTTGTTATCCGAACCTACTGGCATTAAAATTATATTTTTAATTAGATAAAGCATTAATTACTAATACTCCGGTTTTCCCTGTCAACATTTCATTCCAGCAACACTCTCCACTATCATTTCATTTCATCTGTCATTCATTTAATCATTGCCCCAGAGGAGTGCGTCAGGCCTCGGCAGCCGGCACAGTTCATATCCTCGCCGCTAGATGGGGGCTTCATTCATTCCATTCCTGACCCGGTCGGAGACTGGAAGCAGGCTGTGGATTTTCATTCATTAATTACTAAAGCAACATATTTAGACATTTGAGGTAAAAAATCGTTCGCTTTGTATGTAATGTGCTATGTTTAAAATGAATGTTATACAGCCAGAATTGCAACCCTTTCCCGTTAGGAGTGTTAATTTTACTTAATGACATAATTTGAAAGAGATTAGCTTAAATCATCATTTCACATTTGTCACGAAAAACGCATAACGGGAAAAAAAATGATGTCATGAACACCCGGGTCTTAATAATGATACTGTATTAAAGAAGTTCTGGAACTGTTCCAGAAGCTCGGCATAGAAAGGTGTAACCTGATCAGTGATCACTAGGGCTCGGATCGATATGCTCGATAAATTCTCCAGATATGCTCGAAAACCATGCGTTTTATGCTCAATAGATATGCTCGAAAAAACCATTATATGCTCGATATATATGCTCGAAAAATCTATTATATGCGGTTAAATATGCAGAATATGCTAAAAAAAACTATAGAAAGGAAAGTGAAAAAAACAATATCATACCTTTATATACGAGCTTTGTTTTCTAATTGTATGTATGATACACTGCAATATACTCGCATTCAAGTTTTTCAAGTATATATAAGAGAAGTTTTCTTATAAAAGTTACAGTTTAAAAGTTCATTTACAAAATGTTCAGAATTAGGCGAGTCAATGAAGTAGATCTGCATTGGTCTGTACAACAATATTTTTTTCTATGTTTTCAGTTTTGAATGATTTTCTTAAATCAATCAATAAAAGTTTCAATGACGAGAACTACCTCACTAAAGGTTAAAAACCTGCGATTCTATTATTCACACCAGATAGGCTTTTCAATAATTATTTCTGTTTTCGAACCTTAAGAATGGTCAGGGCCCGAATTCGGGCGGGGGGAATTCGAAGAAGAACAAACTCTTTAGACGAAAACCAAAAGAATGTGCATTTATATGCTTCTATTCTCAAAACCGCGGTTTTATGCATTTATATGCTCGATAAAATTCAATTCTGTTGGTCCCAGAGAGGTGAAAATACCACCGAAATGCTTCTTTCAATGTGTACTATTCAGGAAAAAAATATGCAAATATGCTCGAATCCGAACCCTAGTGATCACTCTTGCTGAGGGTATCATTGCTGACTCTGTGGCCATATTGCAGCACCATATTTACAAGAGTGCCAACACCTGACATTTCTGATTTTAAAGAATAACACTCCATTTTAAATTGTAAAAAGAATGTTTAATCCTAACAAGGATTGAGGGGTATGCTGTGCCTTAAGGCATCTTATTACTTTCTGATTAAAGCTCTGTTAAGTAAGTTGAAAAATTATCCGGAAATTTTCTCCAAACATTATCCGCAGCTTATACGCATCCGCTCAGGCCATTGCCTACGGTGATATTAGAGAAGACGGGACACCGAAAGCACGCCCCACCTCGTGCTTACGACTGACGACCAAGCTCGCTGATGTCCAGCCTGACACAATCATGCTGTGAACATAATTTTGAAACGCACTGCGGAATATAACCTTGATCCTCCCACGCAACCATCGCTTGCTGATCCTGTCGATTATTGCTCCGTTCTTAATGAGTAATTATACACCGCGTTGTTTATTGAAGCTGTCAAGGATGTCCAGAAATTCTATGCTGACCATCCCATACCACCAAAACAAGTACACACACTAGTACAGCCATCACAGTGACACAGGTTGTCAGACAACTTTTACACACGCCCACCATTTCAGAAACTCCCTAAAGAATCAACAACAACATAATTAAATTTATTGGCAGAGCCAGGATTCGATTCCGGATCTCCTTAGAGGCAGCCAAGAATGCTAGCCGCTACACCACAAGGTGGACGGACACATAAGTGTTATAAACTAATTATTATTTATTTAGCATATGACTTTTAGTGCCGGGACTGTCCGAGGACATGTTCGGCTCGCCAGAGGCTGTAGCTGCTTCAAGCGGATACCCAAGGGGTGAGCTACAAGTTCCGATCAATTTCAAGTAGTTCCAACTTTCGCTACCAGATGTCACTGACATCTAGTGGTGATCGTTGGATTTTGATAGAGTGTTTCAACGAAATTTAACCTAGAAATTTAGCTTCACACAAGTTTAGTTAGTGGAAGGATCTTTTATATGACATAAATCTATGACATGGGACCGCTGGCTTTACTTCCCCTCCGGAGGAAGGCATACTGAAGGATTTTAACGCTCGACGACTTTGGCCGGGTTTGAACCCGCGATCTTGGGCACAGCAGTTCAGCATGCTACCAACTACGCCACCGAATCCGTTATTATAAACTGATGAAATAGCACGTTACGATAAATAATAACGATCGATGTGAGTGCTTTCATTGTAAAGTAACATAGTAAGTGTTGAACCTATGGTGATTAGGCTCTCGCAAATCAGCCTTGTGGCACTGCCATCGTAATGTCCAGGCCGGCATGCAGCAGCCAAGACCACGTGATCAGCTGATCGACAGGGTGGGAGATGTAACGTCAATTTTGCTTAACTGTGTGTGGTTTCAATGAAGTGTGTTATTTATACATTTTAATTACCGGTAGTGTCCGAGTGAAAAGCAATACGTAAGAACGCTACTACTTACGTCGTCCAGAATGAGGATTACGCCATTTGTTCATTTTGTAGGTAGGTTATTAGCATATAGGCCTATCTATAAAAAGTTTGAGTTGGATGCACATTGCATGTTATGGTTCAGTTAGAACATTTACATCGCTTATTTTCGACTAATGCAGGCTTTTTGGATGGTACTACAATGTTCTATTTGTTCATTGAAACAATTATTCCTTCCCAGGTCCCTGGTATGACGAAAACTTGTTATGTTACCGGTTGCAAAAGCAACTATGGAGATGTTTCTAATCCTAATGGTTACTGTATGTGTCTTGTTTTTTTCTTCCCCGCCGTCGACATTTAAGAAACAATGGAAACTTAAAATTCCTAGAAAAGATTTGCGCATTACAGGGAACACAAGAATGGTCTGTGCATTGATTACAGTTAAAGATAGGTTACGGTGTACAGCATCAGCCACGAGTAGTTTAGAATGTGATCTGTTGAATAGTCTAGAATTTATATAGACATCTAGGCCTATGGCAGCTAGATAGGCTACATTAGTTATTATTTTTTCTGTACTGTAGCTTACTCCATAAGAGGTTAACATCTAGTGCTGGTATATCAACAGTAGCCCAATACTGACTGAAATTATAACACTTAGATTAGGATATTCGGTAAAACGTTTGGAGAGGTATTCCTTTGTATAAAAATTTTTAACTACTGAAATTAACGATTAATGGTTATTCTTAATGGTTCCACACCTTATAAATAGGGTAAAGATATTCATTCGAGGAAGTGCTTGGAATACAGTAGCTTTTCAGTTATTTTTCAGTTGTGTAGGCCTATAACAAAAATGTTCTGTAATGTTTTTCAATTTCTTTTATGTGAAAATAGGGTGAGATTTGTTTTGCTTTCTTGCTGAAGGGTCAGCTAGTAGGTACTTTATTCAGAGAATATCCTCTATTAAGTATACATAATTATGTTTATTCGATGACGATCTTGTTTTGTGAACGTCATTCATTTTTGTGAGATGAAATCAAGTTGAACAACAGTGATTTTTTCATAAGTTTTTTTGAAGGATCCTGAGTAAGGTGACATTGATTTTTTGCAATTGAGCCATTTTTCTGATAGATACTGGGGATAACGGTTATATTGTACAAGATATATTTATTTGAAGAAGATCCTCATCAAAGTAACAGTGGTTTTTGGCCCCAATTACTTTTTAGTGCATAAATATGCAAAAGTATATATTTATATCTGGATTTTGCTGGTATTGCTTAGAGAGGAGGAATAATTTTCGTAAATTTGTTTTACTGATTGTCAAGAATGGCAGATTTCTTACTTAACCTATTCTCTCATGCAAGATGCAAGTCCAGAAGTGAATAGCTTGTAGTAGCCTACTTTCGATTTTTGCAAAAAATGAAAGTAGACTTATGAGATCAACACAGGGCGAAAAAAGTGTGTCTGTCTGTGTGTGTGTATGTGCGTGTGTGAGTCTGTGTGTGTGTGTGTGTATGTGTGTGTGTGAGTCTGTCTGTGTGTATGTGTGTGTGTGTGTGTGTGTGTCTGTGTGTGTGTGTGAGTGTGTGTACTCTGAATGTCTGTCCCCCCCTATCAATTCGAACACGGTGAATGCGAATTGAACGAAATTTGGTACAAAAGGTAGCACTAGCAAAGGACACCTCAGTGTCATGTTTTATATCGCCGCCATCTTGACGGAAACGTAATGGCGGCCACACAAATGTTCAAAGCTTAAATCAAATTACGACTAACCTAATCATCCGGTCTCTACCAAATTTCGCAACTACATACCTTTATGGAGGGAGCATCCTTTGACCAAACCAGTAGGCCATCAGCGTAATAGTTTGCGGATGGCGGCCATCTTTGTGTGAACATAGATTCCCCCTATTAATTCGGACACGGTGCAACCGAATGGAACAAAATTTGGTACAGAGGTAGTACTAAAAAAAGGCACCTCAGTGTCATGTTTTATATCGCCGCCATCTTGACGGAATCGTAATGGCGGCCACACAAATGTTCAAAGCTTAAATCAAATTACGATTAACCTAATCATCCGATCTCTGCCAAGTTTTGCAACTACATACCTTTATGGAGGGAGCATCCTTTGACCAATCTAATAGGTCATTTGCCTAATAGTTTGCGGATGGCAGCCATCTTTGTGTCAAAACCGATTCCCCTATTAATTCAAACACAGTGAAACCTAATGGAACGAAATTTGGTACAGAGGTAGCACTAGCAAAGAGCATCTCAGTGTCATGTTTTATATCGCCGCCATATTGACAGAAACGTAATGGCGGCCACACAAATGTTCAAAGCTTAAGTTAAATTACGACTAACATAACCATCCGATCTCTATCAAACTTTGCAACAACATTCCTTTATGGAGGGAGCATCCTTTGACCAATCTGATAGGTTATTAGCCTAATAGTTTGCGGGTGGCGGCCATATTTATGTCAAAATTGATTCCCCCTATTAATTCGAACATGGTGGAACCGAATGGAACGAAATTTGGTACAGAGGTAGCACTAGCAAAGGGCACCTCAGTGTCATGTTTTAAAATGCCGCCATCTTCACTGAAACGTAATGACGGCCACACGAATGTTCAAAGCTTAAATCAAATTACGATTAACCTAATCATCCGATCTCTGCCAAGTTTTGCAACTACATACCTTTATGGAGGGAGCATCCTTTGACCAATCTAATAGGTCATTCGCCTAATAGTTTGCGGATGGCAGCCATCTTTGTGTCAAAACCGATTCCCCCTATTAATTCAAACACGGTGAAACCGAATGGAACGAAATTTGGTACAGAGGTAGCACTAGTAAAGGGCATCTCAGTGGCATGATTTATATCGCCGCCATATTGACAGAAATGTAATGGCGGCCACACAAATGTTTAAAGCTTAAATCAAATTACGACTAACATAACCATCCGATCTCTACCAAACTTTGCAACAACATACCTTTATGGAGGGAGCATCCTTTGACCAATCTAATGGGCCATTAGCCTAATAGTTTGCGGATGGCAGCCATCTTTATGTCAAAATTGATTCCCCCTATTAATTCGAACACGGTGGAACCGAATGAACGAAATTTGGTACAGTGGTAGCACTAGCAAAGGGCACCTCAGTGTCATGTTTTATATCGCCGCCATCTTGACGGATACGTAATGGCGGCCACACAAATGTTCAAAGCTTAAATCAAATTACGATTAGCCTAATCATCCGATCTCTAGCAAATTTAGCAACAACATACCTTATTGGAGGGAGCATCCTTTGACCAAACTAATAGGTCATCAGCCTAATATTTTGCGGATGGCGGCCATCTTTGTGTGAAAATCGATTCCCCTTATCAATTTGAACACGGTGAAACCGAATGGAACGAAATTTGGTACAGAGGTAGCACTAGCAAAGGGCACCTCATATTCATGTTTAATATCCCTATAGCACGTTGCATTTCAACAAGCTACTACAACCAACATTCAATCATACTCCTTGAAAAGGACAAAGAGTTATAACAATACCCATGCATTTAGGAGAAAGTAGGCTATATGTTCTTTACTGAACATCTTGTTATATATTAGTATGATATATATATATATACTAGCAGAAGTACCCGTTCTTCGAACGGTGTTCGGTGTTAACACCAGACATTATAATAATAATAATAATGTTATTGGTGTTACGTCCCTTTTAAGTACTGTTGCTTTTAGAGATGCACCAGACATTATCAATTGAGCTACTGTTGCAATGGTTAGCGGCTTGTAATTCCTTCATAAATTTTTCAAAACGAAGTTAGTTTTCTGGGAATATCACACACACTGTTAATTTAAGGGCCTTATATTGTGGTTTTCGAAGTCCCTTTATAGACTCGCAAATTTTGTGTCTCACATTGAGAAGTGCAACATATGCTTTGGTCGTCCTTCTAGGATAATTTTTATATTTCGCCTATTTTAGCATGTATTTTGAGAAGTTTTTCCCGATATCCACCCTTCTACTGTATGAAATGTACGGTGAAGAGTTTTATAAATGATTGGTGTATTGACTCTTGTTTACCATACCTAATTTTACGATGCACCAAGCATCCGAACATGAGTTATAGGCATACATAAGGATACACAGAAAGACAGACAGACAGACAATACTATTGTCTACAACATATCACCCAGAAATCCAAATATGGGTATATCTACCACACAGTATCAAAGAAAATCATCCTTACGATGAACCCGTATGTCGACAAAAAAAAAAGATTAGTTAAAATGTGCTCTCAAACTAAATTCACCTAACGTGTACTTCCTGACATGAAATAGAATTGAAAGCCTTGTAGATGAAACGCAATACACGTCACATAAAAACAGACCCTCTACGTTGTGTTGGGTCCCCATACACAGGAAGACCTCTATCATAAATTATAAAAGCTTGTGGTGCATGAAAATTCAGGTTCTTTAGTCTCAAATGGCCCAAATTCCTAAAAGCCGCAAAAAATGCTGATTCAATTCAGGAATTTTTGAAAATAATGTTCTTGTTTGGAGATATAATAGCCCTTCTGTACTATATGTCGCAGTGAAAATTGCATGAAAAAATCCTAGGTTACCCCTTGACCCCCTTAATTCCATTGATGAACTATACAGTCTACGTTGGTTCCGTGATAACCTTATATTTGCAAACTTTCACAGAAATGTAATAAATGTAATACATGTAATAAATTGCTTCTTAATGAAATAGATGGAAAGTTGGATGCCACCCCTTGAGATAATGTTCTCATGGTTACCGATTTGCATTCCTTCATTAGTTTGTTAAATTAAATTTAATTAGTTTTCTGGGAATGTTTCAGAAACTGTTGGTTTTAGAGCCTTATAATGTAGTTTTCGAGGACCCTCGAGTTTTATTACTGGCACCGAGGGGCTTTGTCTCGTCGTTGTTCGCCATAATATAATATTAATAATAATAATATAATATAGGGATAGGAATATAATAGACCTGCCATACCACACCCGCAGATGTAAATCGCGTGAAAAAATTCTAGACTACCCCTTGACCCCCTTAAGCGCATTTTACGTATTGATGAAATTTACAGCTTAATTTGGTTCCATAATAACCATCTAACCGTTTGCAAACTTTCACACTAATGTAATTAATGCAATTGTATTGCGTCTTACAGCAATAGATGGACCTCTGAGAATCTGTTGCCATGGTTATCGGCTTGCATTCGTTCATTAGTTTATTAAATTAAATTAGTTTTCTGGGAATATCTCAAAAACGGTTGGACGTAGGACCTTAAAATGTGCTTTTAGGGCCCCCAAGTTTTGTCTCTCACATTGAGGGGATGAAAATGAGCTTTGTCTCGTCCTTCTACTCCTATTTCAGCATGTATTTTAAGGGGGTAGGCCCTCTTTTATGAGATGTACGGAGAAGGGTTACATCAATGATCAGTGTCGTGCCTCTGATGGATATCTATACCAAATTTTACGTTGATACACCCAGACGTTCTCGAGTTATAAGGGAACAAAGTTGTCCACAGACAATCAAACAAACAGGCAGACAGACAGACCAAAACATTATTTTCGCGCGCATCTATCATAAAACAGTCTGAAATGTGTAAATAACTCAAATTTCCGTAGAAATTCAGAAAAAAAATTCTTTTTTATATATGTAGAGATATACTGCACCGCTCGGTGTTGACCGTGTTTTATTGTACAAATTTAGGTTTTACTCGCTAACCGTTGGAGATACACGAAAAGTGATAAGAATCTTTTGGATAGAAAATTAAATGCTAAAGCTCGTGTATACCATCAAAAGTTTGCTATTTCTTAGCGTTCTCTTTTTATTTGAAATGGAAATATGGAATTTTGAAACCAAAGGGTGTAGTGACGTCACAAAAGTAGGTTTTACTCGCTAACCGTTGGAGATACACGAAAAGTGATAAGGACCTTTCAGATAGGAAATTACATTTCAAAGCTCGTGGTGCCATCACACGGTTGCTATATCTTAGCGTTCTCTTTTTATTTGAAATGGAAATATGAAAATAGTCGCCATTTTTCAATAGTGCAAAATATCGTAATCAAAAGTATCCTATATGTAAACCTGGTAAATCAGCTACATCCATGCAAAATTTCATTTAAATCGGACCAGTGGTTCTTGCGTTATTGAGTAACAGACAGACAGACAGAAAGACAGACAAACACCATCTCATTTTTAGCCTACTTTCGATTTTTGCAAAAAATGAAAGTAGACTTATGAGATCAACACAGGGCGAAAAAAGTGTGTCTGTCTGTGTGTGTGTATGTGTGTGTGTGAGTCTGTGTGTGTGTGTGTATGTGTGTGTGTGAGTCTGTGTGTGTGTGTGTGTGTGAGTGTGTGTACTCTGAATGTCTGTCCCCCCCCTATCAATTCGAACACGGTGAATGCGAATTGAACGAAATTTGGTACAAAGGTAGCACTAGCAAAGGACACCTCAGTGTCATGTTTTATATCGCCGCCATCTTTACTAAAACTGAATGGCGGCCACTCAAACGTTCAAAATGTAAAATCAAATTACGACTAACCAAATCATCCGATCTCTACCAAATTTGGTAACAATATACCTTCGTATAGGATGCGTCTTGTGACCAAACTACAAGGTCGTCCGCCATACCATTTCAGGATGGCGGCCGTGCGAATTATGCAAACTTTATAATCCATATCATGGGACCCACCAGTTCCGATTATCGAGCCGAGAATCGTTTTAACTGTTCTAAAGGAAGAGGCACGTTTGAAATTAAAAGTTTATTTTGTAATACTATAGTGCAGACGTGATTTTAAAAAGCTGAGCCGATTCAGTAATAAGACAAGATGGCAGCGGATATCTTGTGCCTGACTTATATTTCACTAATTTCAGTATTGCATGCAATATAGCGTACTGATACAAAATAAATAAACTTTGTATGAAATGCTTTATATATAAATAATATACTCCAGTGATGAAATCGTTTAGTATAAATCATTATTTGCTAACAAGTTCTATGTAAGTCATTTTATATAGAACGATATTCGTTGACACAATTAGCTCAGTGGTAGAGCGTTAGCCTATCGCTCAAATGCCTATGATTCAAACCCGATCAGAGCTAGGTTTTTTGCTTGAAATGTTACATGTTTATTGTTTTGTAATGACTCAGATGTTTTAAAATTAAGCGTTATATTGTGCATATTATGGTGTAAAATATATATTTAATTAAAACATAATTCGCCAGCGGATTTACTCGAGACATCTAGCTGCCAAAAAGGTAACTGCACTCCGACCTACTTATTAACTTCCAGATTTTATTGAAAAGTTCCTTCTTCTGGCCGCTAGAATGCACTCGCTCTGTTAGGATTATATTGTTCGATATTTCACCACTAGATGTCACGACTAGTCTACGTGGGGCTCCATTGATTACTATACCATTGGCATTCTATGCGCATCGAATTTGAAGAATGACAAGATGATACTACGATACATTTTTACTTTTTATTTTAAAGGGTTTGTAACAGCCTATTGTGCGTTATTTGAAAATGTTAATTGAAGTAAAGAACAAAACGATTTCACATAGTATCTGAACTCTACCGTTGGTGCTAGTTCAGGATATTAATTAATACTTTTATTTCAGCCAAATAGCAATCGAAAATATCCACATAGTTGGTATACACACTTCTCTGTAGGGTCATGGAAAGATTTGTTAATTCAATTAGGGTTGTAAAAGTCATACGCAGCCAGACGTGTAAAGACATGCCTCAACTCAAAGTTGGATGTTGCCCGCGTCAGGCCGATTATGTAATAATAATAATAGTAATGTTATTGGTTTTACGTCCCTTTTAACTACTGTTGCTTTTAGAGACGCCGGGATGCCAGAATTTTGTCCCGAAGGGGAACTTTAACGTGCCAGTAAATCTACTAACACGGCTCCCTCGCATTTGTGCACCCTCAAATGCCAGCTCACTGCGCCAGGATACGAACCTGAAACATACGGTCCAGCAAGCGAGAACGTTACCGCTGAGCCACGCCGCCAGTCCGGTCGATTATGTCTCCAGATCCATAACATTCTTTAGATACTTCTTATCTTTCTTTCTTTCTTTCTTTCTTTCTTTCTTTCCTTCTTTCTTTCTTTCTTTCTTTCTTCAATGATGGTAGCAGTTTTTATCTAGGTTGTGGCGTTTGGTAGAGGTAAATCGTTTCTAAGGTCTTCAACAAAGAATAGTTCTATTATGCTCTTTGATAATAACAACGAGTTATAACTATACTCATACATTTAGGAGAAAGTAGGCTATATGTTCTTTACTGAACATCTTGTTTTTGTAATGTTATTCTGTTTTACTGGGGAGTAAGGATGCTGGCAGTTTTTGAGAGTGAGATCCAGGAAGGAAATTACCTTCTATGCCCAAGATAGCGGGTTCAAACCCGGCCGAAGCCGTCGGATTTTTTTAAAGCGTTAAAAATCCCTCAGTATGCCTTCCTTCGGAGGGGAAGTAAAGCCGGCAGTCCCATGTCATAGATTTATGGCATGTTAAAGAACCTTCCACTAATTGTACCTGTGTGAAGCTAAATTGGATAGGTTAAGAATGTAAACAACGCTCTTAGGTTTCTACGTTCATTGCCAAGAGCCGACTACGGTGACGTCTAGTAGCTAAGTTCTGAACTTGGCCTAGTAGTCATTCACGGTGGCACTTGGAGACAAAAGTAGGAACTATTTGAAAAATTCTAAGTTGCAGTATTTAAATTTAAAAAAAAACAGATAACGCACAGTAATACAGTCATCACAATTAACACCGGTTATCAGACAGATTCTACACACACCCAAAGTACACGGGGCTACATGACCGCGTTGTCGCAGCCCCTAAACTTAAGAACCAACCGAAGTTACCTTCTCTGTTGATTTATTTCTGGTAAACAAGGTCTATAAATGGATATTTCTGTTACTACCGTATATAATGATTTTGAGGGCATAGTGTTCAAGAAGGCAGTAGGGAGGGGGCTGTTTCTCTAAAAGAAAGGAAAATAAAATACAGAATTAGAGATGACCATAATAATTTGGTGTCTTATCCTTGCAAGAGATTCTGAACTTTTCTCGAATTTTATAACCTAAGCTCAGTTCGAACTTTAATGGGTTTTTGTGGTAGTAGGCACAGAAAAGTGTACCTGTCTATGTATTATTTCTGTGGGTACATAGATTTATTTTATTAACAAACTGTTCCTGAAAATTGTTTTGTGTATTGAAATATTCAAATGTTTCCTACCTTCAATCCCGAGTTTAGCCATAGTCTATGCGATTTATCGACGTTGTGGTACATCTTGAGTAACTGTTTTAATGCCTCTTTTTATAGAAATAACTTTTACAGGACGTCTAAATGCTGCAATTTTGCCCTGTTTGTGTGCGTCAACGTCCTAGTAAGTTCACAGACGATGTACCATTTTGTTCACTCGTAAAATGCCCAATACAATGGCAGGATTCGAACTAGTGGAGCGATAATTAGGTCTATTTAGTGGTAATGTATCTAACAGCCAGTGAACTCCAAATACTATTACAATTTTCCTATAAATATGAATTCATATTCACTTTGGAGTGACTGGGTGTGAACGAAGCCGTCCGACTTGCTGCTGTGGCTGAAACGACCCTAAGCGTGACGTCACTACAGGAGCCTTGCAGCCTGGACATTAAGATGGCAGTGCTTGTGGCATGCTCTCAAACATATCTGCCAAACCTAGAATAAAGTGAACCTGATCTGATGATGGTCGCCTAAAGAACGAAATTAACATCCATCTCCTTTTTAACCTATTTTCATTTATGGAAAAAAATCCTCTCGGCACGCCGGAAGGCGGAGGTAGATTTCACCGGGCAAACTAGGGGATAGGCTATAATAGGCAAAATATGCAGGTTTTCGTAGGAGGATCAGACCTCATTTATTGCGATAAAGTATTTTACAATTGGAGGTTAATGAACTTTTTTCGTCTTTCTATGCATATTTTGAACATTTTATTGTCTTATGGGGATGGTAACCTTCTTGTCATTTGGGGTTCATTATTATAATTGTGATCACACTGTCCTTATGCAAGGTTTGGAACTGATGTGTAACTATCTAACAGTCTGTTACTTCTTCACGCAAAATTTTGTCTACCGCAGAGACGTTGGTTGGTTCCTCAGTTTAGGGGCTGCGACAACGTGTTCATGTAACCCCGTGTACATTGGGTGTGTTTAGAATCTGTCTGATAAACGGTGTTAATTGTGATGACTGTATTAGTCTGTAATTCAGGTAAGGTCTGCAGACGGTCAATTTATGTAGTAGTACCTAATTTTGTACCAAATACTACCGTCAACGACACCTAGCGGTGAACTTGGCTGCTAGATGCCACCACAACCAGCAACTTGCAACGAACGTTGTAACTTCCCCTCCGAAGGAAAGCATGCTGAGGGATTTTTAGCGCTCTTAGAAAATCCGGCGACTTTGGCCGGCTTTGAACCAGCGACCTTGGGCATAGAAGTTCAACATGCTACCAGTTAGCCGCTTCCCTCATAGTCAGATGGAACAAGAAGTTCCGTGACGAAGTAAGAGCCTACTTTTCTTAAAATTAAGATTCATGCCAATGATTAATCTACAGTATATGAACCTATCTAGAATAATGACGAACTTAAGTTGGAAATATCGAAATGTCTTAATTAGTTCGAAATACTGTATACTAGGCTTAATGTAGCCTAATAGAGCAATACAGTTGGCAGCCCTGGTGACTGAATATATTCTTAATTCCATCTCTTAAGGTACAGAATACTAAATGTGGTTGAAGTCCAAAGGACGTTACATGGAGTTAGACATTGGATCTCTTAGTACACGTAAAAGCATGTTGAAACAATGTCATGCGAGTGCTGGTCAGAAATAATCTGAAATTATATGATATCTTGTTGTGCCATTTTGGATGAAATCCATTTGTTGGTATAGAAGTTACATGTAATTTAAAATTGGAGCTATCATCAGGCATAGAATCATGTTGGCAGCACTGACTTATATTAATTACTCCAAATTAATCTAGAATGTCAGGTGCTATACGTGTGCAAAGTATAGAGAAGTTGGCTTGCATACTTTCTGATATATTGATATTAGGGTAAAAAATATAGACACCATTTATTAACAGTTGGCCGCCCTGATTGCTCTTAAGAATACTTATAGTCGTATCTGTTATGTTACACATATCACATACGAAATTTGGTTGAAATCCAACTGACAGTATAGAAGTTACATGTATTTAAAAATTTGTCCTAACAGCAGGCTTAGAATCATGTTGGTAGAACTGACGTATATAAGTTACTCCAAATTAATGTAAAATGTCAGGTAATATACCTGTGCATAGTTTAAAGCTGTCGGCTGGCACACTTTCTGATATATTGGTATTTGGATAAAAAATAGAGAGAGCAATTATTAACAGTTGGCAGCCGTGATGGCTCTTAAGAATTCACTCAGTCATATCTGTTTAAGTACACATATTACATACAAAATTTGGTTGAAATCCAATTTATAGTGTAGAAGTTATATGCATTTAAAAATTGGACCTATCAGAAGGCTTAAAATAATTTTGGCAACACTGTCATATATGGCCTCCTGGAAATTAAACTAAAATAGTACTATCTACATGTGTGCCAATTTTGGAATAGCTCCTCTGTATACATTCCAAGATATCCAACATGGAGCCCAAATTTCTAGTGCGATTTTTAGTACTTGGTAGCACTGACATCTTTTTCAAATATGGGCCTTAGATATTCCGGTATACAACTTTACTCATACTAAATTTGGTTTCGATTGCTGCAGCCGTTTAGGAGTTGATAGAGGGGGACACACACACACAGCCATCCAGCCAGCCAGACAGAAGGACAGACCGACAGACAGACAGACACATTTTCCCGGATGGATCTCATAAGCCTACTTTTTCCTCAGTTTTGCAAAGTGTGAAAAGTAGGCTAAAAATTAATGTGATCTCGTCAATGGCATTGTCTTGGCAACCTCTGATAGCTCATCCCTCATCCCTCATCAATTTAGAAGCACTAGGCATTTTCTTTAATTCCGAAATCATTTTTCTCATCCCTTGGCGTAATGGTGGATCATATCAAAAATTATTTCAGACAAAAGTTTTAGGTAGACTAATTATTAGGGGAATATTTTCCATTTTGTACGGTTTTGATATTGTGCGTATTAAGAGATATATGATTAATGTTTCCCGAAAAAACCACTTTTTTCCACCCCTTTGGTCAATGGTTGGTGCTATCAAAAAACGTATTTGACATAAATTGTTGGCACTTATCCGACACATATTATGAACTTTGAATGGATTCGATATTTCACGTATTAAGAGAGTTATAGCGAAAATTCACCTTTCGAAAAAATCCCCCCATTTTCACCCCCTTCGACCGATTTTGCCCATTAACGAACTCGACCGAGATTTTAATGGGATACTTATTATGTAAAAAATTCAAACTGATTGGGGCAAAATTACGGCAGTTATCGTGTCCACAAAAAAGTGATATATATAGACATATATACATAAATTATATATAAACTTTTGAACTGACGGTGGTTTTGGGGTCTGGGGGATGTGAAATGCGAAGATATGTCGAAATTTTTCGGAAGTCGAAACATGGTACCCATTGCAATAGTTAGCTTTCTAATGAAATCTACCTAAATAGGCTTATGAGATCACCTTTCGTCTGTGTATCTGTGTGTGCGTGGGTGGATGATGGTGTGTGTGATGGTGTATGTCCCGTCCTAATAACTTCTAAACGGCTGGAGCGATTGCAATGAAACTCGGTAAGTTCATAGCACTATTCCGGACGACCCCGACCGTGTCTTTCAAATTTTGTTACGTATCACCAATCCAACATGGTGGCTGTGCGGAATATTTCGCCAGCATTCAATATCTCCGGAACTAATACCGATATCACCCTGGAATATTTTACGGTGATAAAGGGAACTACTAGAAGTTCACACATGAGAAATTTTAAAACCTGGTAACTACAAAACCAACGATTTATCCAACCTAAACACAATAAAACTTGGTACAGTATATGTTTATACACATTGTAATGCACCGACATCTATCTTCGTTCAATTGTTTACATAACCTCAAGATGGCGGCTCTGAGAAATATTTCACCGACATTCTATATCTCTGAAACTATTAGCGGTATCACCTTGAAATTTTGTACGGAGATAAAGGGAACTGCTGAAAGTTCATCTATAAGACACTCAAAAACCGGTTAACTACAAAACGAATATGGTGGCCAAGCGAATTTGAAACTTTCAAATAGACTTTTCTCGCAATTTAATGATCCAAACGCAATGAAACTTGGTACAGAAAAAGTTTATAGACATTGTAATGCACTGGTATCTAATTTAGTTCAATTGTTTACATAACCTCAAGATGGCGGCTGTCCGAATTTTAAAATTAAGTTTGTATTTCTTGTGTCGTAATCATTCGATCGTAGTGAAAGTTTGAATAATGAACATCCGCTATAATTTTCCTTTAATGGTACATGACTCTATGGCCTACACATATAACAATCCAACATGGCGACCATCAGAAATATTTAGATGGATCTCAATATCTACGAATCTATTACAGCAATCAAACTGAATTTTTTAATGTTCATAGGGCTATGAACATAAGTTCACCTATAGGACTTTCAATAACCTGGTAATCACAAATCCATCATGGCGTCGACGCGAAGTATAAATATTCACATGGTCGTTTCTCGCAATTTAACCATCCAAGTGCAGTTATACTGGGTACAGCAAATCCTTATACAAATGTTAATCCACTGGCATCTGATGTTTTTCAATTGTTTCCATAACCACAAGATGGCAGCTGTGCGAAATTTTAAAATCTCGTTTTTATTTCTTGTGTACCAATCATGCGATTGAAGTTTGAATACTACACGCACACAATAATCTTCATGTAACAGTACATAACTCTATGACCTACAAATATAAAATTCCACATGGCGACCATCCGCAATATTTAGTTGGTTCTCAATCTACGAATCTATTACAGCAATCAAACTGAAATTTTGTATGTTGATAGAGGCAATTAACGTAAGTAGGATATATGAAAATAGGCTGTATAGTTCTTCACGGAACTACGTTTTTTTGATTTGATTATGTTCGCCCAAACAACGAAACATATCAAACAACTCCTTTGGGATGTGATGATGTTCGCCAAACGAACGAAACATATCATCCATCTCCTTTTTTTATCTGATGATGTTCGCCTTATGAAGGAAACATATCATCCATCTCCTTTTTTGATCTGATGATGTTCGCCTTATAAAGGAAACATATCGCCCATCTCCCCTTTTGATCTGATGATGTTCGCCTAAAGAATGAAACATATCATCCATCTCCTTCTTTTGATCTAATGATGTTCGCCCAATCAACGAAACATATTAAACTATCCATCTCCTTTTTCGATCTGATGATGTTCGCCTAACGAACGAAACATATTATCCATATCCTGTTTTTTTTTCGGGAAGAGTATTGTTAGTCCATGAAATTTTTCCAGAGTAGTAGATGATAGTATTATTTCCCGCCCATGTTAATACGTGTTGACCGACTGAAAATCAATTCTCTTACTATTTACATAGACGAAAGAGCCTACATGACATGCGTACGGCACATGACTGCGTATCAACGATTCAAGTAGCGTGTGAATCTGCGACTCCCAGAAAACAGGTTTCAATGCAGATGTTTTGGCCTTGTTTCGCAATCGAAGCTGATGTTTACGTAATTGAAACGATTAATGAATATTCAGTATGTGAAACAGGTCCCACTTCGAATCTTCGCAAGGACATCAACAATTGGTGTCACTTTACTAATCACCCTGGTACCAAGAGCAGTGGCAATAATGGATTTACTCCTGCTCATTGCTATTTCCATCCGTCTGTCTTCATGAACAGAGAAGAACTATGAAGAAATCCTATTCTATGAAATGTGGTATCAGAAATTGCATATCAATAATAAGAACAATAATAATAGAACACTACACTTTTGCAGATGACCTTGTGGTTTTTGTGGATTCATTGGATACGGCCAGGAAATAGATCAACTAGCTTCAAACACAAGCTGCAAAGGCGGGCCTCCTGATCTCTTTCGAGAGAACAGCATTTATTACCAACATCAAAACGGCTCCAAAACATTTAGAAGTGAATCATGGGAAAATCAAGCAGGTTGTGAAATTTAAGTAGCCTATCTTGGTGAATGGATAGACCCTAAAATGTTCGAAAACGAGGCTTTTGCGTCATGCATGAGTAAAATTGAAATGGCTTACCATCTAACTAATAATGTGAACAACAAAATATCTATATCCCTGAATGCAAAACTGAAGCACTTCTGCCTGGTCATCCGGCTTTGTATGCAGCGGAATGTCTCGCAATGGATAGAAAAGGCATAATGGAAAAACTGAAGACCAAGGAAAGGAAGATTTTGAGGAAAATCCTGGGTCCAGTCAAAGAACATGGCGAGTTCCGAAGACATCACAACCAAGAGTTGTATGTACACTCACGTAGAGAAAATAACTGACGTGATGAGGAAAAGGAGGATTTCTTTCTATGGACATTATAACCCGAATGAAATCAACACGGCTACCAACCGAATTTTTGCTATTCTTCATGAGAAAAAGACAAAGGGGGCCTGGTTCAGTGAAGTAGGGAAAGATCTGTTAGTGATTGGGATAACCTGTGAAGATAACCAGTAGCGTGGCCCACTTTGGGAACTAGAATATCGGAGTTTTCATCCAAAGCCGAAACTAAAAACCGGCAAGGCGTGGGTGACGGAGAGAAAGGTGCAACATTGACTGCGAATTAAAGGGTATTGGACCAACATTTTAATGCAGAAGAAACAGTTGACGTGACGTGGTGCTTAGTTGGCCGTAACAAAGCAAGAAGCAGAAGAAGAAAAAAAAACACTACAAGACCGTGGTGAAACAGAATGCCTGTCCATGAACTACAAGCTGTAGAAAGAAGATTCCTCAGAAGGGATGTGGGAGCTGTTCACACTGAAAGCGGATAGAAACTTCGGAGCAACAAAGAAGTTTACCAGAAGGTGGAAAGGATCTCGGAGACTGGTGTTCCTGGCACAATTGTACAGAATGAACGGCAAAAGACTAACCAAACAAATATCGGTTACTACTGGAGAAAAGGCAAAGACCACTACAGCAAGGAACAAAGAAATGTGAGGAAAGATTCAACATCTCAGACGTCCAATAATAAAAATAATAATTATTCTTCTTCTTCCTTCGTTACGGCCAACTAAGGACCACGTCATGTCAACTGTTTCTTCTGCATTTTAATGTTAGCCCAGTACTCCTTCATTCGCAATCGATGTTGCACCTTTCTCTCTGTCGTCCACGCCTTCCCGGTTTTTAGCTTCGGCTTAAGTTGAAAACTCCGATGTTTCTGAAGTTTCTCTCTAAGTGGGCCTCGCTCTTGGATATCTTCACATGTAATCCCAGTCTCCAACAGATCTTTCTCTACTTCACTGAACCAGGCCCCCTTTGTCTTTTTCTCACGGAGAAAAGCAAAAATTCTGTTGGATAGCCGTGTTGATTTAATTCGGGTTATATGTCCATAAAAAGAAATCCTCCTTTTCCTCATCACGTCCGTTATTTTCTCTACGTGAGTGTATAACTCGTGGTTGTGGCTTCTTCGGAACTCGCCGTGTTCTTTGACTGGACCCAGGATTTTCCTCAATATCTTCCTTTCCTTGGTCTCCAGTTTTTCCATTATGCCTTTTCTATTCATGGAGAGACATTCCGCTGCATACAAAGCTTCTGGCCGGATGACCGTGCAGTAGTGCTTCAGTTTTGCATTCAGGGATATAGATTTTTTGTTGTACACATTCTTAGTTAGATGGTAAGCCATTTCAATTTTATTCGAGCGTGACGCAAAAGCCTCGTTTTCGGACATTGTAGGGTCTATCCATTCCCCAAGATACTTAAATTTCACAACCCACTTGATTTTCCCATGATTCACTTCAATATGTTTTGGAGCCGTTTTGATGTTAGTAATAAATTCTGTTTTCTCGAAAGAGATCAGGAGGTCCGCCTTTGCAGCATGTGTTTGAAGCTGGTTGATCTGTTTCCTGGCCGTATCCAACGAATCTGCAAAAACCGCAAGGTCACCTGCAAAGGCTAGACAGTCAATTGATAGGTTCTTATTCTTGTGACCAAGTCTGATTCCATTTTCGACTCCTTCATCACTCATTGTTTTGCGCCACTCACGGATAACTTTCTCAAGAACGCAGTTGAATAGTAAAGGCGAGAGACCATCTCCCTGTCGAACTCCTGTCCTTATCTCGAAGGCATTGGAAATCTCGCCTCTAAACTTAACTTTTGAAGTGGTGTTGGTGAGAGTCTGTTGGATGATCGCTCTGGTTTTGTTGTCTAGGCCGAACTCCTTTAGAATCTTAAGCAGGGTAGTCCGATCGATGGAGTCATAAGCTTTCTTAAAATCAATGAAAGTTACTACAAATTTCTTGCTCCTTAGTTTCAGATATGAAAGGATAGATTTGAGATTCATGATTTGCTCCACACATGACCGTCCCTTCCTAAAACCTCCTTGATAATCACCCAGTTCTGTATCTAGCTGTTCTTCAGCCCTAGTTTGAAGAGCTTTTGAGAGGATTTTGTAAGTTATCAGTAGAAGGGAGATGCCTCGATAGTGGTTAACATCTGCTTTATCGCCTTTCTTATGAAGGGGGTGGATTAATGCAGAAGTCCAATCAGTTGGAAGTATTTCGGTATCCCAAATTTCATGTATGATGTCCGTTAATTTATCCACTGTATTGTCACTAGCAAACTTCCACAGTTCAGCGATTATCGAGTCTTCACCTGGAGCTTTATGGTTCTTTACAGATCGGATAATCTGTTTGACTTCCTCCTTCGAGCGTGAAGAGGAATCTGGGTGGACTTGCGCATGGTCATTAAATGTGAATATGGAACAGTTAAGAAGGGACTCAAAATATTTTGCAAGCACCTGACAATTATCTTTGTCGCTATAAACTAGTTTTCCATTGCAATCCCTGAACTGAAGACATGGAGGGCTATATTTCTTCAAGTTGCTTTTAAATGTTCTATAGAAGTTGCGCATATTATTCTTCTGGAAATCCTGTTCGATTTCATCCATCTGGTTTTTATGAAAGGCACGTTTAGCATTGCGGATGGTTTTTGCTGCACTCGTTCTCTCATTCAAGAAGTCTGTCCAGTTGACTTGATTTTGTTGCGAATTCCATTTCTGTTCCACCATGCATGCTTCCTCGTTTTAGTTAGTAGGACGGTCTCTTTTGCTGTCTCAACCAGCGCCTCTCGCAGTTGTTCCCAGTTCTCTGCATCCACAGTTTGTAGTTTTTGTGTAAACTCATTACCGGACGCCAGTTTTTCAACATCATATCTTTCAGTCTTTTTGGCTCGGAACCTCCGTGTGTTTCTCGGGAGGAGTTTGATTTTAATTTTAGATAGATAATGATCCGAGTCCAGTTTTGCATTTCGAAGAACTTTCACATTCTGAATTTCTCTTTGAGCTTTCCGTGCAATTGCGACGTGATCAATCTGGAATTCGCCAAGACTGGGATTTGGGGATTTCCAGGTCTTTTGTTTCCTGGTCAGATGTTTGAAAGCAGTGGATTTCATTACCAGGTTAAAGGCCCTACATAGCTCTATTAGCCGTTCACCATTACGATTCGTTCTGTGATGAGCGGAGTAATTTCCAACAATGTTACGAAATTTTCTTTCTTTGCCTACCTGGGCATTGAAATCCCCAAGTAAAATGATATTATGTTTGTCTGGAATCTTCGATAAAATGTCTTCAAGTTCTTCCCAGAATCGATCAGTTCCTTCCGGGACTTTCTTGTTCGCTACGTTGATCGTTGCATGAACGTTCACAATAGTATTCATTTTATTTGTACTTCGAAAGGAAAGGGTCGAGACTCGACTGCTTACAGAAGTGAAATTTGTGATGGAGTCTAGAATCTTCTTGTTGACTACAAATCCAGTACCGAGTTGGGGAACCGTTTCTATAACACGTTTACCTGGCTTACCCTTGAAGATTCTGTAGCCTTCTGATTCAAAGGCATGCTCATCAGTAAATCGTGTTTCCTGAACTGCCGCAATTTGGATCTGATGTTCAGTTAGAGCATCCGTGAGTTGTTTTAATTTTCCAACCTTCCGCAGAGAATTTGTGTTAAAGGTAGCAAAGAAATTCTTGACTCTATGATTGATCTTTCGTGGAGTCTCCGATACCTCCAAGCATTTCGGTGCAAGCTCCCCAGATTCCGAAGGCTTGCATGCGTCACTCGAAGCGACGGTGGATTGGTTACCACCTGGGGTATTAGCATTTGCTGAACTTTCCTCCATGCTTTTAACAGTTGAAAGACTGTTGACTTAGGCCAGTGATGTTTCACACTGACAAGGATAATAATTATTATTATTATTTTATATCGTAGCGGTCAGGATGGTTAACTGCCGTCCCGGGGGTCCTGGGTTCGATTCCCGGCTCTGCCATGAAATTTGAAAAGTGGTATGAGGACTGGAACGGGGTCTACTCAGCCTCGGGAGGCCCAAATGAGTAGATGGGGATTGATTCCCACCTCAGCCATCCTCGAAAGTGGATTTCCGTGGTTTCCCACTTCGTCTTCGGGCAAATGCTGGGATAGTACCTACTGTAAGGCCACGGCTGCCTCCTTCCCACTTCCTTGCCTATCCATCCCAATCTTCCCCTCCCTTCCCATCCCTCATAAGCCCCTGTTCGCTTTGCAGGTGAGGCCACCTGGGCGAGATGCTGATCACACCTCCTCAGTAGTATCCCCTCCGACCAGATGTTCCCAGCTCTAGGACACTGCCCGTAGAGGCGGTAGTGGTGAGTTACCTCGCTGAGTCCGTGGGTTCCACCAAACTAGAGGGCAAACCGACTAAAAAATAAAAATATTATTTTAATTCTATGGTCTGCATAGGACCACTTCAGTCAGGCTTATGGTTCAGGTTTGTCTTATTTTTATCTGACCTGGCTGGCTGCGTGGCTCAGGGGTAACGTTCTCGCTTGCTGGGCCCGAGGTTGCAGGTTCGTATCCTGGCGCTGGCAGCTGGCATTTGAGGGTGTGCAAATGCGAGGGAGCCGTGTCCGTAGATTTACTGGCACGTTAAAGATCCCCTTCGGGGCAAAATTCCGGCTCCCCGGCGTCTCTAAAAGCCGCAGTTGTTAAAAGGGACGTAAAACCAATAACATTATTATTAATATTTTTATCTGACCAATAATTCTTTATCCTCTCTAAACGTAATTTGATTTCTTCCTCTGGAATCACTCTTCCTTTTTGTTGATCTTCGTTTGTAGCGTAGAGTGTTCTTCTTTCAATATCTTAAGTGCGTCCGTCTTCTATTTTAAGTCATGTATTGTAATATGCAACTCTCTCATGTCTGATCCACCTAATGTTGCTCTTACCCTTCCAAACTTTTTCTATTAATTTCCTACTGATTTTTTTGTGACCTTATAAAATTCCCCAAGAAAGATATTCGCTTCTCTTTCATAGTGCTTGTCACTGGTTCTATTTCTTTATAGACTGTTTTATTGGAAGCTGATCTCCAGACTCCATCTACTTGATAGCTTTTATTTAAAAGGGTTCTCAGAATTCTCCTCTCAATCTATTGCAATGGTATTTGTTGTTTTAATTATTGTTCCACATGCTGGATGACTGTTTTGTAGTGTTTATAATTTGGTTGCTATTAGGAGACATTTAGGTAGATTTCATTAGAGAGCTAACTATTGCAATGGGTACCATGTTTCGACTTCCGGAAAATTTCGACATATCTTCGCGTTTCACATCCCCCAGACCCCAAAACCACCGTCAGTTCAAAAGTTTATATATAATTTATGTATGTATATATATAGTATATATATATGTATATCAGTTTCTTGTGGATAAGATAACTGACGTAATTTTGCGCCAATCACTTTGAATTTTTTACCGAATATGTATACCTATAAAATCTCGGTCGAGTTCGTTACTGGGCTAAATCGGTCGAAGGGGGTGAAAATGGAGGGCTTTTTTTTGGAAAAAGTGAAATATTGCTATAACTCTCTTAATATGTGAAATATCGAATCCGTTCAAAGTTCATACTATGTATCGGATAGAGCCCAAACATTTGTGTTTGAAGAGCTTTTTATAGCACCAACCATTGACCAAAGGGGAGGGAAAAAGAGTTTTTTTTTTCGGGAAACATTAATCATACCTCTCTTAATAAGCACAATATCAAAACCGTACAAAATGGACAATATTCCCCTAATAATTACCTAAAACTTTTGTCTGAAAGAATTTTTGATATGACCCATCATTACGCCAAGGGATGAGAAAAATGATTTCGGAATTATAAGAAAATGCCAAGAGCTATCAGTGGCTGCCATGGCAACACTAATAAATTGATGAGGGATGAGCCATCAGACGACGCCATGACAACGCACTTGCACGAGATTAGATTCAGATTTCCATCTGACTAAGTGTGAAGCGGCTTCGGTGACGTAACTGGTAGCATGCTGAACTTCTATGCCCAAGGTCGCGGGTTCAAAGCCGGACAAAGTCGACGGATTTTCTAAGAGCGCTAAAAATCCCTCAGTATGCTTTCCATTGGAGGGGAAGTTCCAACGTTCGTTGCGAGTTGCTGGTTGTGGTGGCATCTAGTAGCCAAGTTCACAGTTAGGTGTCGTTGACGGTAGTATCTGGTAGCAACATTAGGAACTACTGCTTGAAATTGACCGTCTGCAGTCCTTACCTGAATTACAGACTAATACAGCCATCCCAAATTACACGGGTTTACTTGACCGCGTTGTCGCAGCCCCTAAACTGAGGAACCAACCAAAATCTCTGCGGGAGATATAATTTTGCGTGAAGAAGTAACAGACCGTTACATAGTTACACATCAGTGTCGAAACCTTGCATAAGGACAGTGTGACCACAAGTATAAAAATGGACCCCAAATGACAAGAAGGTTACAGTTCCCATAAGACAATAAAATGTTTAATATAATCATAAAATGACGAAAAACAAAGTTAATTAAGCTCCAATTATAAAATACCTTCTCGCAATAAATGAGGTCTGATCCTTCTACGAAAACCTGCATATTCTGCCTATTTTCGCCTATCCCCAAGTTTGTCCGATGAAATCTACCTCCGCCTTCCGGTGTGCCGAGAGGACTTTTTGTTGTTGTTGTATTTGTTCTTGCTAAAAATTATAATTATTGGACATTAATTAATTAATTAATACATTTAAAATAAATGTGGAAATGGTTCCAGCCACAGTAAGAACTAAGAAGACCGGAAGACCCCCGGAAGCAGGGCAGCAAACGCACGAAGGAGTAGTGGAGACAGAGAAAACTCAGCACGAGGAGAAAGAAACTAAGTTGTAGCGTGATCCTAAGTGGTCACTTCGAATACCAGTAGTCTACTGATAACGGATATCCTGAGTAAGGCTCTTCACCGAGTTTTGCAACACTCCCTCCAAGAAAATGCAGGGGTAGTAACATATTTCAAGTCCCGGGATGCGTTCTCCTTTCCTGATCCTATTAATTACAGTTACACTACTACAGTCACCACAGAAACACAGGCTATCAGACAAATTGAACACACATCCAAGTACACGGGCTGATGATCTAGATGCCCGAAGTCCCAATTACGAATTAACAAAACACTGAACACTCATTTTAGTAACACACTGTAGCCTAATGTAGGCGATCTCAACCTCTTAGACACTGCGAGCCTCTCACCCGGAGGCCTCGGGTTCGATTCCCGGCTCCGTCGGGGATTTTAGAAACAGACGTGAGGGCTGAAACGGGGTGCACTCAGCCTCGTGAGGACAATTGAGTAGCTGTCTGACAGTGAGACCGCGCCCCGATGACGAAAACCAAGATTAACGGTCGAGGGGACCTGATCCGCTGATCACGCGTCACCCCAATATCTGCAGGCCAAATGGCTGGGCAGCGGTCACTTGGTAGGCCTAGGCCCTTCACGGGCTGTAGTGCCAGGGGTTATTATTATGTCATAATAATAGTAATAATAATAATAATAATAGGCTGACTAAATAGTACATTATGCAACGAGCCTACAATGGCTATAATTAAGACACGAGTATTTTTTATAAAACGAGCGTATGCGAGTTTTATAATTTCCATACGAGTGTCTTAATTACCATTATAGGCGAGTTGCATACGACTGTTTATGTTCGACGATAATTATAACTTTATTATATGTTTTAACATAAATATTCATAAATATCTGTTGAGAGTCAGCTACTGGAATTTTGTGATCGCAGAGCGAGCGTTGGGTGTTGTATCTCTGCCTTTCAAGAGCTTTGAACGACCGACGCATGCGCTCTGTGTGTTTGCAATGCCATATGCAAACCATATGTTTACATCTGCCGTCCCTCAGTAATATTGTCACCGGTGTCAGTTGAAGACAATGCGCTGTGTAGAAATTAGTGTTGGTGATTTTAAGGTACAGTGCTATTTCTTGTCTTATATTCGCCAGTTTATTTACGCGAACATATGGACGGTGGGTATTCCATGTCGGTAATTTATTATAGTTCGATGTTGTGTTTATGTCCGACATGTTGGATTTTGAGCGCATGCGCGAAGTTATCGTTACCTAATTGGTCAATGAACGAGCTCTGATTGGCTGGAGAAACTGTATCATAATGGAAAACAGTGTTATAATGACCATCATTATGATACAGTTATCTGACACATAATAGTGAGGGTCGAACATAAAGAATTCTAAATCTCACTTTCTCACAGAAAGCTATAGACATCTCAAATGATATAATAGTCAACAGGTCTAAATTCAGAGAGCGGCTTCTATATCCCCAAGATTGCGGGTTCAAATCCGATCGAAGTCGTTGGATTTGTTAAGAGCGTTAACAATCCCTCAGTATTCCTTCCTTCGGAGGGGAATTAAAGCCGGCGGGCATGTAAAAGGGCTTTACTAACTACAATTGTGTGAAGCTAAATTTGTACGTTAGATTTGATTAACGCTCTATTAGTTCCAACGTTCGCCGCCAGCTGCCTGTCGTGATGGCATCTAGTAGCCAAGTTCGCAGCTAGGTGTTGTTGAAGGTAGCATTTGGTAGCAAACGTAGAAACTACTCGAAATTGATCGTCTGCAGTCCTTAACTGAATTACAGATAACACACACTAATACAGCCATCCCAAATAACACCGGTTATCAGACAGATTATACTCACACTCAAAGTACACGGGGCTACATGACCGCGTAGTCGCAGCCCCTAAACTGAGGAACCAACCATCTAATAAATTCAGAGAACTAGTTGGCAATCATCAATTTGCAGACCTACCAAACATTGCATCCAACAGAACGTGGACGGAGGAGCACAGTAAGAGTCATAGCGTGAAGATGAAGGGATTTTGGGAGGACAAGAAATCAAGATACGCTAGATAAGGTAAATCGCGCTCCTTAGACGGGCATAACGATGTAAAAACAAATAAAATAAAATAATAATAAAATAATAATAATAAACTCTAAACTTGAACGCCAAACGATAACTCCGATCAGCCTATGAAGAAAATCAGGAGGGATTAAAATCAACTGCCTAGCTTTTCCTGATGACTTTGTTGTTCTGTCTGAAAGTTCAGAGGTCGCAACCATTCAAATTAACCTTCTGGAAAGAATTGCTACCCAAACAGGACTGAGGATCGCAACAGAGAAGACAAAAATCATGATGAACTCCAAAGATGGACCACAATTTCTGGAAACAGAGATAGGGCGAATCAAAAGGGTCGAAAGTTCAAGTTCCTTGGTGAGACCATATAAGCGAATGGACTAGAGAAAGATGCAATAGAAGATCGGATCTCAAAAATGGAGAGAGCATATGGCTTGACAAAAAACATGTACAATATAAAGTGCCTATCCTGGAATGCCAAAATAAAACACTACAACACCGTGGTGAAGACAGAATGTCTCTATGCCAGTGAATGTCTGTCTATGGACTACAAGCTGGATAAACTAGAGGTCTCGGAAAGGAGAATCCACACAAAAATTATGGGTGCTGTTCAAACCGAAAGTGGATGGAAACTTCGAAGTAATGAAGAAGTTTACCAGAAGGTAGAAAGAATCTCTGAGACTATGACGAAAAAGAAGAAGAAGAAGAGGTTGAAGTTTCTCGGACATCTATACAGAATGGACCAAAATAGACTCACCAAACGGATATTTGATTACTTCTGGAGAAAGAAGACCACAACAGCATGGATTAAGGAAACAAAGGCGGATATGGAAAGATTGAACATCTCTGAAGACCGACTGTTAGACAGAAATAGATTTAGGAACATACTGAGTAATTTGGAAGGGATTCAAGCCGCAAGAAGATCTAAGAAGACCGGAAGAGCCTGGACGGACGAACAGCGTAAAGAGGCCAGCGAACGCATGCAGGAGTATTGGGTGCAGTGAAAACTTCGCACCAAGAAAAATAAATGAAGCCATGAATTCCAAAACAGCACAAGTCCACTTAGCAAAGTTTTGAGATAAACGATTTTTTTTGTGTATCTTTAAACATACTGAAGCTATTACTTCGATTTTTTTTCTATACATACATATTACAAGGCTTTTGAGTCTTGCAAAATATTACATTAAAACTATGAACAGTTTCAGAGTAAAAAAAATATGAAAATGGTGTTTTTGTGCTGTTTTGGAAATCATTGGAATTCTTTTTAATATTACTTTTATTAACGTTTGTTTAATTGCACTCAAATACATGTCAAAACTGAAATTTTTGGTGAAATCGTATTCACAAAGATATCAGTGAATAGATGACCCTAAAAATTTTCAGTCTGAATCCCAGGCTTCACTTTCTGAGGCAGCAATGTCACTGTCTGAGTTTCCATAAGCAAGTAGACGCTCAAAGTATGGCTGATGCTGTACATCAATGGCTAGTATATATTTCGAAATGTCTCTTGCTTTCGCAGGTTTCAAACTAATTTCACTGTTGTAGGCATTCTTTAAAGCTGTCAAATCAAAAACACGCTTTTCTTTAAATTGAAATGTCTGTGTCACTAGTCCACTAGCTGATGTGCTAGCAGTCACATCATTGATGCGATACTGAATGATCTTGTATGATGTGACTTTCCACTTTCCTTCATGTTTAGATAGAGGCACAGGTTCTTTCACTTTTGCAAAGAAGGTTTTGTAATCCTTAATCATGGATTGATTGACGTGAACAATGTGTATATTACTTGCACTCTTCTCCATTATGTTGATCCATTGTTGAGGAGTGTACACAGTGTCCTGCTTCCTCTTCTTCAACTCTATGCGAGCAAAATCTCTGTCGCAGGGCAGATAGGAGTGGCCTTTTGTCGGATAAACGTGTCTTATGTATTCAAAACGTCCACATTTCACTAAGTGATGTAGATATTTGACAACAGTGTTGTTTCGGTTTTGAGCTGTACATGCATCTGTGAAAATGTACAGGTTCCTCACACTCGGGCCAACGTGATGTTTGATGAAATGATCCAAAAAAGAAACAGTTTCATTTGGCGTTTTTCTTCCTGTAAGTTCTGTGTACGGAAACATGAAAGCTTGATTGTCCGACATACGATGGAATCCTATAACATATAACCAAAGCTTCCTTGCATAGAACATCTCAGTTATAGGCATGAATGGGAAGGGAATATTCTGCATGTAATCAAACACCACACATTCTGACTTGCCATATTCCTCTCCTCCCTCTTTGACTAAGAATTCACATTGTTTCATTTCAGTGTAAAAACTTTTAGCTTTACGTTTATGTAATTCAAGCTGTGTCTTTAAACCATCCCTCACTGCAGCAATATTTTCACACTGTATTTTGAGTTTTAACTGTTCGCACTGTGCACAGATGTCTGTCCTTGGACGTCCGAAAGGATAGTTAAAAGTCTCTTTATAGTAGCGGAAAAAATATTCATAATTTATTAGAGGCTTGAATTCTTTTGTATCAAAACACATATATGCCTCAGGTTCATATTTCTGTAGATACATCTTCCACATTGTTTTAACATTCAGGTCTGAAGCCAAGTACCTAGTTTTCTTGCCACTCTTGCCGTAATGTGCCACCCGGAAGGGATACGACATAATGTGTGTCTTCATTTGGTCTTTGCAACTTTCAGATTTGCACCAAGTTTCACGACGTCCTCCACGTTCGTCAACAGGAGAAAGTACTCCTTCACACACCAGGGATGTGATCCGTCTTAAACGTGATGCAGTGATCCCGTGTAATGAAATGAAGGCTTGCTTGCACATTATCTTCTGGAAATCGCCTATTTTCACCTAAAGAGAAGAGAGATTTATTACTACTTGAAAACATTGCTAAAATACCGAAAGGGGAATATATAGATAATGATCATTTGTAGGTAATATCTGATTATTAACCTTTGAGTAGGCTATATGTTATATTAAAATATATTGAAATCACTCACTCTGAAGTAAAAAACAGCTGAATGAGGCTTTGTAGCTTCATGAAGCCGATACCGTTTTCTTCCTGGCTGGGTTACACTTACTAGTCCAACCAGATACCTGTCTTGTGCATTTTTAGACTCCATGTTATTAAACTGTGTTATTATATTGTCCTTGGCAGCCTGTGAGAGGTCCGACATGCATTGTCTTCTACATCTAGAACAAATAAAGCAAATATTAGGAAATGTATATGTTTTAATATATTACGCCAGTTGCTACTGTGGTTTTGAAACCATGCTCTTTACTTACTTGCAATCCTTTCCTGTTTCCTGTCCAGACAATCTCTTCTTTTTTAGAATGTTTTTCTTCCAGTTTTGGGGATCACATTTCCGTTTAGGAACTGGTATACCATCTGAACCATCGTCATCCATTTTCCAACTCTTTTTCACAAAACACTACACAAAAACCAATAATATTTTCAGTATTAACACTCCACAGTTCACGCGGGAACACAACGTAACAGCTCATGCGAAAGCAGCTCTGCCTAGTGAGAGCGAGAGGAGATAAGGACTTGTGCTGTTCTGGAAGTCAGGCGCGCTCATTTAAAGTATTTGAGTTTAGAGTCAGAACAGCATTTGTTCATGCTCTTGTGATGTTTTGATTATCATTACTTGAAATACAGGTTCAAAAAGCAAATATTTTGTGCTGTTCTGATTACCAAGTGGTAGCTTACGACGAGACGATTCCAGTGATACCCATAACTCATATAGCGTCAAAATGTGGACTTGTGCTGTTTTGGAATTCATGGCTTCAAATGAAGTTGTAGCTTGATCGTAAGTGGTCCATTCGCGTGTAAAATAAATGACAATCATCAGAGCAATTATTAACAAAAACCACCAAGTAAATGGCCAATGGAGATTACTGCCGAATGAAGTGGTAAATCGAGAGAGTGAATCAATAATAGATACAATGCGGAAAAGGAGAATCTCTTTTTTCTGCCATATCTCACGCCTACCAGAAACCAGACTAATAAAAGAGCTCTTTAGTTACTTCTGGAAGAGTAAAACAAAGAACAACTGGTTCAAAGAGATCCAGCATGATTTAGATTAATTAAATTTAACGATGCTCCAAATTAAATATAGAGAAGAGAAGAATATTTTAAGTAATAAATACTTACGATTCACATTAAAATTATTTGAACGGAAAAACTACACCATCGCAGATGATCAAAGGGCAGCGAGCTCAGATAGAATGAAGAAATTTGGGGTGAAGAAGTAGCTGAAGCTGAATCGCTAATCACTAAACTTAATTGTATTTGTCTTGACTAATGAAAACAGACTTGTACGCCAACTAGTGATGGGAAATCTAGGAGAGAAAACTGGAGGAAAATGGATCCAAGAAATCCAACAAGATCTCAAAGCAGTTGGACTCAAGATAACAGATGCCGAGGAGAAAAATAAAATTAACACCATTCTTAAAACTCACTCATATTCTGCAGAAATGACACATAGAAAGCCTATGGAGATTTCAGATGAGTTGGGAAAATCCCGATCTGAAAGAAAGTAAAAGTACTGGAAAGAGCGCAAGAACCAAGCAGTACAAACTTCAAAGAAGAAGTGATTGTGGAACGATTCAAGTGGTCCAATGTGACCAATCAAGATTAATAATAATAATAACAATAATAATAATAATGTGCTCAAATGAGGGCGTAAAATATGGAGGAAAAAAATTATAAAATTTCTGTTTGTCAAAATTTGTAATGTAAACAATATTAATCTGGTTAGAGCAACAACATTTGAATTGTAGAATGGATCTCAGGGAAGCTTGTGTTTGCGAGCACTGTAGGCTAATGGTTACACTTGGTGCTAAACTCGCCTCGAGACGAGCTTGTGAAGTCACAGCACGAGACTAGCCAAGAGTCTCCGTTTCTACATCCAGCCACTGGGTTTCTCTATACAAACATAATGTCATAACTAATGTTCGCATGTTAAGGAAAAGTCATATTTTTTTCCTAAGCTCATTTTACCCAAAATCTGAAAAATAAGTTTCAATGACGGGTCCCTGGCTACGTTTAAAGCCATTTGATGTTGCTTATAAATGCATATTACGGCCATTTTTATTGTTGTGGTTATATTTGGTCATATTTTAGTGATATAAGGTCATGTTTGGTTATAATTTCAGCATTTGTATTTAAATTGAGGCGTCGTTAGCAAGGTACGTGTTATCTGCGTCGAGTTTCAAACACAGGATTTCCGAATAGTGTAGTAGATATATGTTTATTTCTTTTCACGGAACAGGCAGATAGCAGTTTTAGAAGACCTGATTCCAAGAAGGCGCTCCTCTACGGACGTCTTTTAGCACATCTTTCTGGACAAGTTAGATTGCGACACTGTACGCATGAGGTCACGGAACATGACGATAGAATGCTTCCTCCTTTCAATAGGATGTCACTCCAGTAGATATATTTAGCTCAGAAGTAATTAGCAAACAAGGACATGTCATGTTTTTAGGTCATATTTTATAGTTTTTAGGTCATATTTATCTAGTTTTTAGGGCCTATTTACTTGCATATTTTGTACTTTTTAGGTCTTAAACTCCCGAACCATAGTCATAACTTATTCCCAATTCTATCTCTGCCCCAATCAGATTGGCTGGCATAAGCTGTCTAGACTAGAATTCCATCTACACACTTAGAGATTTGCGTGTGCTGCTGGGGACCCAGAATCCCGCCAAAATAACACACACTGCATAGTGTAGTGTATTTCTGTATTATGTCACGCAGTCATTGTTCGTGACTTTTCTTCCTTTATCCTGCAATAGCAGCATCCAAATACTTTCGCCATTAGTCTTGAGAATGCCATAAACGGGCCTACTAACATAAAACAGTAGCATACATTACTTGCTTCGGTCCAAACACAGGCAAGTTCAAATTTGGTCAAGTATTTATAGTTGTTTTTCCCCGCTCAAATAAAAAGAGGGTTGTTTGTCTCCTATGGAGAGCTGGAGGACAGCTGTTGTCTCATATAAGGGCAAACAAATGACTTGGCAGCGGCACGCGCCTGTGCTGCACTCTTTTACATCGCGCTAGGAAACAAAAGACGACGCGAGGCAAGGAGAAGACAACATAGTGATCGCCTTTTTGGGGGCGACTTTGAAAGATGGAAACCCCTGGAGCGACAGCTGTGGAATATTAATACTTGCAGCCAGCCAAGAAGGCTTCTCCACACAAAAATATTACATTGTACCTTCATTCTTATCATCTCACTGTGAACTAGTTTTAATTAGAGCGATGGTTGGTGGATTCCTCAGTTTAAGGGCTGCGACAACGCGGTTATGTAGCCCCGTGTACTTTGGGTGTGTGTAGAATCTGTCTGATAACTGGTGTTAATTGTGATGGCTGTATTAGTGTGTGTTATCTGTTTTTTAATTCAAGTAAGGACTGCAACGTTGTATTTTTCAAATAGTTCCTACTTTTGCCGCCAAACGCCACCGTCAACGACTACTAGGCCTAGTTCAGAACTTAGCTACTAGACGCCACCGCAGTAGGCTCTTGGCAACGAACGTAGGAACTTAAGAGCGTTGTTTACATTCTTAACCTATACAATTTAGCTTCTCATAGGTGTAATTAGTGGAATTTTTTTTTATCATGCCATAAATCTATGACATGGGACCGCCGCGCCGGCTTTACTTCCTCTCCGAAGGAAGGCATACTGAGGGATTTTTAACGCTCTTAAAAAATCCGACGGCTTCGGCCGGGAAACTACTGTAGAGCGATGTTCGGTTAATCCATTAATTGAATGATTTGAAATTAATACAAAAACGATTAATAGACTGACCGTTCAATCGATTAATTAACTGAATAATTGATCAATCGGTTAATCAAAGAATCGATTATTTGATTAGTAAACACATGTTAAGATAAGAAAAGAAGTTTAACCCTTGAGAACTGGCGTGAAAAACTATAACAGGAAGACTGGCGCCGGGTCATTTTGACCTATAGTGTAGGCCTATATCACTCCCTTTTTGTCGTAGTTGTTAGGATTTTAATTAAGTAATTTTACACCTGGTGTCTTCCTATGAACTATTCCCAATATAAAATGAGTTTTTTAAAGGTAGTGTTTATAATTTGGTTGCTATTAGGAGACATTTAGGTAGATTTCATTAGAAAGCTAACTATTGCAATGGGTACCATGTTTCGACTTCCACAAAATGTCCACATATCTTCGCGTTTCAAATCCCCCAGATCCCTAAAGCACCGTCAGTTCAAAAGTGTATATGCACTTTATGTGTATCAGCTTCTTGTGGACACGATAACTGCCGTAATTTTGCACCAATCACTTTGATTGTTTTACATAATATGTATCCGTATAAAATTTCGGTCGAGTTCGTTAATGGGCAAAATCGGTCGAAGAGGGTGAAAATGGGGGGCTTTTGTCGAAAAAGTGAAATATCGATATAATTCTCTTAATACATGAAATATCGAATCCATTCAAAGTTCATACTATGTGTCGGATAAGTGCTAAGAAATTATGTTTTTTTTTGATAGAACCAACCATTGACCAAAGGGGTGGTAAACAGTTTTTTTGGGGGGGAAACATTAATCATATCTCTCTTAATAGGCACAATATCAAAACCATACAAAATGGACAATATTGCCCTAAAAATGATCTAAAACTTTTGTCTGAAGTAATTTTTGATATGACGCACCATTACGCCACGGGATGAGCAAAATGATTTCGGAATTATATGAAAATGCCAAGATCCATTAGAGGTTACCATGACAACGCTTCTAATTTAATGAGGGATGAGCTATCAGAGATTGCCATAACAACGCCATTGCACGAGATCACATTCAGTTTTCCATCTGACTCTGTAGAAAGCGACTTCGGTGACGTAACTGGTAGCATGCTGAACTTCAATGCCCAAGGTCGCGGATTCAAAGCTGTCTGAAGTCGTCGGAATTTCTAAGAACGCTAAAGATCCCTCAGTATGCTTTCCTTCGGAGGGGAAGTTCCAAGGTTCGTTGCGAGTTACTGGTGGCGGTGGCATCTAGTTGCCAAGTTCATAGCTAGGTGTCCTTGACGGTAGTATTTTTACAAAAATTGGGAACTAGTACTGGAAATTGACCGTCTGCAGTCCTTACCTGAATTACAGACTAATACAGCCATCACAATTAACACCGTTTATCAGACAGATTCTACACACACCGAAAGTACACAGAGTTACATGACCGCGTTGTCGCAGCCCCTAAACTGAGGAACCAACCAATATCTCTCAGGGAGATACAATTTTGCGTGAAGAAGTAACAGACTGCTGGTTAGTTACACATCAGCGTCGAAACCTTGCATATGGACAGTGTGTCCACAAGAGTATAACAAGTAGTTCCGTAACGAACTAAAGAGCCTACTTTTCTTAAAATTTAAGATTCATGCCAATCTACATAGACCTATTTAGAATAATGACGAAATCTAGTTGGTAATACAGTACTAACATTTCTAAGTACTGCAGTTTGAAATACACCTGAAATAGGGTAGCCTAATAGAGTAACTTACTACAGTCGGCAGCCCTGGTGACTCTGAATATGTTCTTAGTTCCATCTCTTAAGGTATAGAATGCATATACAAAATTTGGTTGAAATGTCATGGATAGTATGGGCGTTACATGCTGTTTGATATTGGATTTATAAGTGCGCGTAAAATCATGTTGGATACAATGTCATGTATGTGATGCTCAGAATTAATCTGAAATATTACGATCTATTATAGTGCCTATTTTGGATGGCATCCATTTGTTAGTATAGAAGATCCGTGTGATTAAAAATTTAAACTATTAGATAGCTTGGAATCATGTTGGCAGCACTGAGGTATATTAGTTACTTCAAATTAATCTAGAATGTCAGGCATTATACGTGTGAAAAGTTAAGAGCTGATTGCTTGCATACTTTCTGATATATTGATATTAGGATTAAACAAATAGAGAGAGCATTTATTAACAGTTGGCAGCCTTTCTGGTTCTTAAGAACACGCATAGTCGTAACTGTTATGGTACACAAAGTACATACGAAATTTGGTTGAAATTCATTTGTTAGTATAGAAGTTATAAGCATTTGATAACTGGACACATCAGCAGGATTAGAATCGTGTTGGCAGCACTGATGTATATAAGTTACACCAAACTAAGGTGGAAAGTCAGGTACTATACGTGTGCAAAGTTTAGAACCGTTGGCTTATATACTTTCCGATATATTGATATTAGGGTTAAAACATAGATAGAGCATTTATTAACAGTTGGCAGCCCTGGTGGCTCTTTAGAATACGCACAGTCATATCTGATGTCGTACACAGAGTAAATTAGGTAGTAATCCAATCGACAGTATAGAAGTTACACGCATTTAGAAATCGGATCTATCGGCAGGCTTAGAATCATGTTGGCAACACTGGAATCTGAAAATCGGCATTCGCTTGGAGTGATAGCCACTGTCAGCACCGGGATTCGAACTTTCTGTAGCTTTCCGTCGCAGTCCGTGGTGGGTGATTTAACGCTTACGGCTACGTCGCGGATTCTGCTCTTGCACGTGTAGTACACAGTTGGAGTTTTCCACCAGCATTATTTTACTACTTTGTATTTTATTTAAGATTTGGAGCACGGACATCATGTTGTTTTCAGCGTGTGCACATCTTTGGAGTGGTATTCGATTGTACTGTATTGTGTAATGTGTTCGTAATAGTGATGTCGACTGAATAATTAATATTATTCCGAGTCGAATATCTCAATTTAGCTCAGTTATAATAACTAGTGGGCCCGTGCGAGCTTTCGCATGGGGTAGAAGTGAAGAATGTGGGAGAACGAAGGTTTAAATATTGAAGAAATATATTTATTGTTGTTAAACGGCATACGTACATGAGAAGAACACAAAGAATTATGTAGAACAGTCTTTTGTACTTGTCACAGCACCTCTTTGTAGACAATATTCGATGTTACAACGAATTCATCGGTTATTGTTTGCTCGGGAGTTTCTTCTACAGCAATTTTTACAGTTGCAAAGGATTGAACTCTAGAGAAAGTCTTGGCACGACCACACCGGAGCCAACTGCTGAGAGACTCCTCAGCTAGCAGTACGCCGCGCTGCAGCCAAATGGCTGCCGCCGCCGCGCTGCCCTGCGCTCTAGCGGCAGGCTCGCCAGGTTAAGGTGCTCCCATTGTAAATATACATTTTTAAGGTATGTATTTAATTGTGAGGCTTTTAAAGAGGAAGTGAGTGCGTATCGGCCACACATGGGGTTATGCGGAACCTGTAGGTACCCCATATGTGTAGGTTGGTGTTAACAGGACCTTATTTTCGGTACAAAACCAGAATGGGACCTTAGCAGAATAATCTACAGCAATTTTTACATTTGCAAAGGATTGAACCCTAGAGAAAGTCATGGCGAGACCACACCGGAGCCATCTGTTGAGAGTTTCCTCAGCTAGCAGTACGCTGCGCTCCCGCCAGATGGCTGCCGCCGCCGCGCTGCTCTTCGTTGTAGCGGCAGGCTCGCCTAGAAATACGCTGCGCTCCCGCCAGATGGCTGCCACCGCCACTCTGCCCTTCGCGGTAGCGGCAGGCTCGCCAGGTTACGGTGCTCCCATTGTAAATATACATTTTTTTAAAGGTATTTATTTAATTGTGAGGCATTTAAAGAGGAAGTGAGTGCGTTTCGGGCACACATGGGGTTATGCGCAACCTGTAGGTACCCCATATGTGTAGGTTGGTGTTAACAGGACCTTATTTTCGGTACAAAACCGGAATGGGGCCTTTGCAGAATAATATAGGGAGGATTATCTTAGGGTAACAAGTAGCCTATCCTATTACGTCCTACACATTATAAAAATCAGCAGTCGTCACTGTACTTTACATCCTTTTCTTCCTGCAACAGATGGCACAGTCTTATCTATTCGATTCTATAAGGTGCGTTCAAAAAGTAACGCGCCGGAGGCATAATTACAGAAACCAGTACCTGTATGTTAGAAGTATTGGCCCTGGCTGTTGAGGCACCTGTCCCACTGTGACACGAGGCGGTGAATGGCTGTCTCATTCCCTGGGCTGCGAAGTGAACCAGTTCCGCACGTACAGCTGGACGTCGGCGTCCGAGGTGAATCGTTGGCCCCGGAAAACCCCTTTTCAGGGAACCAAACATGGCGTAATCACAGGGAGAGAGGTCTGGACTGTATGGAGGGTGGCCGAGATCCTCCCATTTGAATTTCTCAGGAGTGCCGCGTCTGTGTTGGCCGTATGAGGTCCTGCATTGTCGTGGAGCGACCAAGGCGGCTATGGCGTTCACTGTCACTCGGTGGTCCTGGGTAATGAGTGAATCAACCAGCTGGACATTGTCATCGGTAATGCAGGGGGTGCCCCAGTCCGGGCATCATCGGCTAACGACACCTGTCCTTCCCTGTAGCGCTTGTGACACGCCTTGACCCTTGCAAGCGGCATGCAGTGTTCGCCGTACACTTGTGACATTCGGCGATGAATGTCCGTTCTCCCTACTCCTTCCGCTGTCAGAAACCAAACAACACCTCTTTGCTCTTCGGTTGACACCTCCATGTCACTGTTTGCAATGCGACTGGCAGCGTTGGACGATTAATGCATGCTGCTGCTCGCTTTGTATCGTCACGTGACCTGCACACTTGCCCTCTAGCGACGGGCTATGACCTTCCACGCTCTGGTCGGAACCACACCTCGTTACACACGCCACGAATAGCCGATGTAGTCACCGGTTTGCGCATTCCAACCTCCGGCTCGTTACTTTTTGAACGCACCTTATAAATAATAGTTGATACATTAGCTTTTATTTTTGTGGTTGGTACACTCTATTGCAGCTTGTATGCGCTGTGCAGGCAGTTAGTGTTAGTTAAGATGGCTGAACGCATGGTTCGTCAAAGCAAACGTTTTCTGCCATGAATGTTATGCTTTATTTGCATTTCCACGCGACGTAGGCAATTCTAAAAAAGTTCCACTCAATAACGTTTATATAGCAGACATGTATAGCCCGCGGGCCTACTGTTGGCCATCCCTGCCTTCATGTTCGCCGATCCCACTTCATATAGAATAGGTCCTAAAATGATTGTTGAAAGCTTGAGCTACATCTGACTCGCACTCACGTCTACAGATAGCACACCACTCATATCTACAGAGAATTAGAGGTAGCTGCAGAAACTTGCGTCTCGCGAAAGACTTGGCTGGATAAGCTGATTGGTCGCTCTGACCAGGATCGAGACATAACTTTAACGTCACTTTTGTAACACAGGCGATTGTTATCCCAGACACGTTTTAACGACGTTTACAAAATTATATTTATTTAAATTTGTTCAAAATTTTGAAATCTCGTTTCAGAAGGCCCCCCTTCTCGAATCTAAAAAAGTATGCATACTTACGAGTGGTCGAATGCCTAAACGTTAACGTCGTTTTGGTAAGGTAACGAACAGAAAGATTCTCTTTTATTGTCACTATAGCGACGCAAGAAGAATGAGCGCTGGTCTACTGCTTTAATCTATAATTTTATTAAGAATAATACTGTTCAAATAATTCATGGCGTTTGGGCTAATGCCCTGGGAAAATAAAATTAAATACCACCAGACGTTTCGAAGGAACCTTGCCTCCTTTTTCAATGGAATTAAACAATGTTTGATGTTCCAGGCCGTGAAAGCTTTAATCTATAAGAATAATACTGTTCATTTCATTTCATCACTGTGCTAAGCTTTTGTTGATGAAAAACTTGCGTCTCGTGACAGACTTGGCTGGACAACTCTTGTTCTTGTGTTGCACGAGAAGCTGGAATGTATAGGTTAAGGAAGTAACGTCGAGTTTTGATGACGTAACACCATTCAACCAATCAGCTTATCCAGCCAAGTCTGTCACGAGACGCAAGTGTTGCAGAATGTCAGAAGAGCATTTATCGCTTAAGCAGTTCCAGAGACATACGCATGTTTAAGGAAATATTCAATCCTATTTTCGCCGCTAAAATTTCTCAAACACATAGATTATCCTTTCGGATGTATCAAAGAGCATACAATTCATGTTTTACGTTTGTGTTGTAAACTGTTTTATCTCCTGCCTAAAACCGTAAAGCAACCCCCGTGAAAAATAAATGCTACATCCAGAGTTACCGAGATATGGTGACGAGTGCGTAACATTTGCCTTTTATATACACTTTGCATTCGCCCCTGTTCTACGTGAGTGTAGGGGCAGATGACCTCGTAATTCCACCCCTTAAAACAACAATAACTAACTAACTACGTGAGTGTGCATGTGTACACAGATGTAACTTACTGTATTGACTTATATCAAAGTAACAAAAATTACTTGTTATCTTACTTGGCTCCTAAACCTAACGATTATAGGGAATAAGACCTCATTTTTACTTGGATTCCGAACCTCTGGACGTAACTTCTTAATTCAATGAACTAACATACCCTGAAATCGACATTAGTACATCAGCTGCTCTCTCTCGTTCTAACTAAACGCGAGTGGCACGCTATCTGTAGACGAGAGTCTGAATCAGATCTAGCTCATTCTTCCACCAATCATAATCAATTATTTTAGGGACTATGCTATACGATGTGGGATCGGTGAACATGCTGCCTGCCTTAGAATCTAGATAATCGCTCCACATAGCTAATAAGATAGCTATGTGATCGCTGTATTAGTGTTATCTCAGTGGACTATGAAACGAACGCAACAAACCATGCGTTTAACAATAAGCCCATAGCCATAGTAACTGTACATTATCATTTAACTAATTCCATTGCGGTAGATTTGTTATGAACTGGAGAATTATATGTTCTTCAACATGGCTTTCTCTGCGCACGTCGTCATAATATTCAGCATCATAATGGATTTGATCTTCCGTAAAACTACCGTCTCGGCGTTCCAGCCCCTGGTTATAGGATGCGGTCTTAACGCAGGTGCTTCTTCAGTGCTCTTCATCAATTACTCTCATTTGGAAGAGGAAGGATCATTCTGCCTCATACTTGCAATCCTGGGCCTCCTCAACGTAGTCGTCATGCCTATGGCCATCCTTCTGTAGATAAGCTCTCGATATTGTGCAAGTAGTAGTTCATTAAAATAGCCTACAGAAGTGAAAGAAAAATTAAACGACGATTGTTACCCTGAGAGACTATCAATGCCGTCCAACCTCTTTCCAAAAAGCAATGCCCGTTCTTGCGGTCAATGGTCAAAAGAGAACTTCAAACCAGTCGCATGGCCGTTCCGATATGTTTTCATGTCATTTGGAATATTTTATTGGTCTACAAGAACCAGCTGGCCTATGTGCCTGTCAGATTCAATATTCCAATGAACTACATCGCAATCTGCAAGCATCAAGAAAGCGAGTTTACAGTAGTAAGTTATTACTGCTTTAAGGGGTGGAACAGCGAGGTTATCTGCCCCTATAATAAAGCGAGTCATAAGTATTTTTCGTGAGGTTATTTTTCAACAAAGGACCAGTAAGTGTTTTGAGAATCGGTAAGTGTCTAGTTTATTAACAGATATCATGTGTGTGTGTGTGTGTGTGTGTGCCATACAGTAGTCTCGGTATCTCGCTGTACGGCGCCATGTTAGTGAGGAGCTTATGTTCCCGTAACTGGTCCTCCGTTGGCTGGTAGACTACTGGAACCCTCTAAATCCTCCCTTATCATGTGTGTCTGGTGGTGAGAGTGAGAGCACATCATCACAGAGCAGTCTCGGTCACTGATATCAGGTGCACAGCCATGTCAGTGAGGAGGTTACGTTCACATAACTGGACCCCCATTGGCTGTGAGACTGCTGTATCGTTCAATACCCTAATGGGGAGTAGGCCTATGTGTGGTTTGAAGTTCTCTTTTGACCATTGGACACAAGAACAGGCATTGTTTTTGGAAAGAGGTTGGACGGCATCGATAGTCCCTCAGGGTAACAATCGTTCATAACAAATCTACTACAATGGAATTAGCTAAACGACACTGTACAATCAGTATGGTTATGGGCTTATGGTGTGTGTATTACTGTAAAAAATAACCTAGTGTACAATAGGTCGAGCTTTAGTGAATGGGTTCAGGTTGAATGAATATACAGGAGAATTCTCACATGTTTCTGCTAGCAGTTAAGCATCAACTCTGAGACACATCTAAATAAGAACAAGAAGACGAAGGGAGAGAAAGAGAGAGAGAAATATAAACACAAGCAGAAATTGCAGGAAGAGGGAACACTAATGTTGGGGTGATAGCACTGTGTCAGTCCAGAAGACACACAAGAGTGAAGAATAAATACACACAACTGAATTATTTAGGAAATAAAGTAACAACGGGCGTGATTATAACTTCTATGTTTAAAGGAAGCTTGGACGACTCCTCATCACCGACAAACAGAATAACCAAACGTTACGAGCAGTTTTCAGCGGAACGCACGCAGTTTCTGAAAGAAGTCTACTGACACTAAAACGAACCCGAATTTCAATGTGAACAACCTCAAATGCCACAGTAACCGTGGACTAGGCCTACTGGGGAGACCACGTAAAAAAAAACGCGCCATGTACTCTACCTCATGGTGGTGTGGAAATGAGTATTCCTGTGCGGTGCAGACCGAAAATACAGTAGTATCAGTTTCAAAACTTAGCCTACGTCTCGACCGTATGGCGGCCCTGAGAAACGCTCAACTTTATAGTAGAGTTTATCAGCCAGTGATGCAAGACATGTATTCCGGTGGCACTTGATGAGTTGTCTGGTGGTACTTGACAGGTCTGGTGGTACATGAGGTGTCTGGCTAAAACTCAGCAATTTTTCAGACACGACACAAACCTAGTAAAATTACTTGACGTTACAGAGAGGAATATGGCTTCGAGTAGCGGAGAAAGCCGAAGAGATACGATAGGTTACGAAGTACATAATGGCTTCGAGTCATCACATGGTAGCGGAGAAAGCCGTAGCTTTACGATCGGTTACGAAGTGAGAAGCTTATATCCTCTTTGTGTCAAAGGTTTGTATTTGTATGTGTGATAAAGTGAATATTGTGGTACAGGCAGAAATGTTTGGCCACACAGAAGCCAGTAGTTTCTCCTTATTTCGCTTCGTAAGCCAGAAGTTTCTAAGGGACGTGGTGGCGCAATGGTCACGCTATTGGTCTCAATCCGCAGTCAATGGTCATAGCGGGGTATTTTCAAAGTGAAATGCCATGTTCTGTGGTTCAGATTCCACGTAAAATGGAGGTCCCGTCGCTCATAATCATGAGATTAACGGTCACATAAAACTGCAAACTTCCTTCCAATAGTTTCTCGCTTAGCTTGCTACGCATGATCAGTGTCGTTTATTTTGTGTACCATACATTGGCAACAACCTGTGTGCGTCTCGGAAACAGTTGAAGACACCTTATGCGCCTCTTTCAGTAGTCTAATAGTTGAGCAATGAAAATTGCCGTCTTTGAATGAACAAGAAATAACGACTCAAGTCACATACGAGTATATATGTAATTGAGCACATATTTCCTATAGTAATTGGAATACCATATACCGGCACCAAAATCAGTTCACACAACCATTGATTATATTTGATAAATTATTTGTGTTGTTTGACAGCGAAATACTGGAAATCGAGTAAGCAAATGAGTCTTGCTACCATAAGATGTTCGAATATGCGGAAGGAATTATTAAAAATAGTTTGGTGAAATCCTAAGAGGTGAAAATTTATAACTATTCCCAGTATCAAAATGGCGGTCAAAGCTAAAGCCATTCGACTGTCCCCGCTGCTGTTCGCTGACTCGAAGCCATGTTCCCCTCTGTCTATAACGTCAAGTGAAAAATCGCTTAGTTTTAAATCACTGGTCCTGAAACCAAATATACCATCCTTCTAGTGCCACAGTGGAGGTATTCGAGGAGGCCAGGGTCGAATACAAGGTATTCTAGGCGTCCCATGCATTCTGTTCAGTACATAAACCTGGCGAAATCTCGACAGATATTTATGAATATTTATGCTCGACGATGAAATGTGAATATTATGTGTCAGAAAACTGTATCATAATGAGGTTCATTATAGTATAAGTTCTCATTATGATACAGTTTCTCCAGCCAATCAGAGCTCATTCATTGACCAATAAGCTAAGGATACCTTCACGCATGCGCTCAAAATCCAACATGACTATATAAATTACCAACATGGAAAGTGCACCGTCCATATGTTCGCGTAAATAAACTGGCGAATGTGAGACAAGAAATAGCACTGTACCTTAATATCCCCAACACCAATTTCTACGCAGTGCATTGCTTTCAAACGACTTCGGTGACAGTTTGAGTGAATGCTGGTTACACATCGGCAGGCTGTAAACATATGGCATTACCAAGCACACAGAGCGCATGCGTTGGTCGGTCAGAGAACTTGGAAAACACAGATATCCAACTTAGCGCTTGCACTCCGATCACAACATTCAAGTGACTCAACAGATGAATATTTACGTTAAAACCCATAATGAAGTTATAATTATCATCGAACATGAACAGTCGTATGCAACTCGCCTATAATGGTAATTAACACACTCGTATGGAAATTCTACTCGTGTCTTAATTATTGCCATTATAGTCTCGTTGCATAATGTACTATTGTATTTGACCCTGGCGAAATGTAAATATATGTCAGAAAACTGTACTATAATGAGGCTCATTATAGTACAAGTTTTCATTGTTGTTGTCGTTTGAGTCCTCAGTCTTTTGACTGGGTTGATGCAGCTGCCGAGCTATTCGTTTCATCTCTATATAGCTACTACACCCTACATCCGAGGTAATCTGTTCAACATATTCTAACCTTGGTCTACCCCTACAGTTCTTGTCCCTTCCTTCCATAACTAAGCTTGCTATTCCTGGGTGTCTTAGTATGTGTCCTACCAACCTATCTCTTTTGGATAAAGTTTTTCCCACCAATGAGCTCAAGAAACAGTTGTGTGACCAATTAGGTGAGGATAACATAGCGCCTGCGCTGACTTCCACGGGCTCCTATTTTAAATTTCACTGGGTGGCTAGTCTCATAGTGGAAGTATTCGAGGAGGCCAGGGTCGAATACAAGGTATTCTCTGCGTCCCATGCATTCTGTTCGGTACATAAAACTGGCGAAATCTCGACAGATATTTATGTATATTTATGTTCGAACATAAAATAGTTATAATAAATCGTCGAACATAAACCGTCGTATGCAACTCGCCTATAATGGTAATTAAGACACTCGCTTCGCTCGTTTTATAAACATACTCCTGTCTTAATTATTACCATTAAAGGCTTGTTGCATAATGTATTAATTAATTGCCTGTTTTGCTTCTGTGAGAGCGTAGTGAAAGGGGCGAAGAATATCGATGAATCGACAAAACAATTAACCAATTATTCAGCCGACCGATTAATCGATTAAACGCACAATAGAGTAATAGTTATTTGTAGCAATTAATAGATTTTACTGCTTCGATAAATCGATTATCGATAAGTGAAATGAATCGATTAAAAGTTCCAGCCCTAGTTTTAACATGCTGTACGTGCTAGACGAGGATTTTTTGTAGCTTGACGAATTTTGGCCATAAAATGAAAGTTATTTAATTATTTTTTTAAAGTCAATTTTATCCTCCAGGTTGGTGGTTCCCACGGACTCTTCGAGGGAACTCACCACTACCGCCTTTCGAGGCAGTGTCCTAGAGCTAGCAACACTTGGTCGGTTTGGATACAACTGGGGAGGTGTGATCAGCACTTCACCCATGCAGCCTCACCTGCAAAGCAAACAGGGACCCCATGAGGGATGGGAAGGGAATATTGGGATGGATGCAAGGAAGAGGGAAGGAGGCAGCCGTGGCCTTACAAGAGGTACAATCCCGGCATTTGCCCGAAGACGAAGTGGAAAACTACGGAAAACCACTTCGAGGATGGCTGAGGTGGGAATCAAACCCCCTCTACTCATTTGGACCACCCGAGGCTGAGTAGACCCCGTTCCAGTCCTCATACCACTTTCCAAATTTCGTGGCAGAGCCGGGAATCGAAGCCAGGACCTCCGGGGCGGCAGCTAATCTTGCTGCCCGCTGCGCTACGGAGGCGACAAAGTTATTTAATGCAAATTTTAATTTCATTCCGATTCGTTGGTCCTGTTTAAGGTAATGACATACCCCCAGGGGCTCACTACTTGAGGGACGTGAGTTGGTAACCACGGGACCCTAGCTGAGTCCAGCATTGCTTCCGGTAACTTGTACAGGGCTCCTCTCAATCATCTTTCCTGTCGACCATCCTTGGTCAACTCTTGTTCTCTTCCGACCCAGACGGTATTAAAATATCTGAGGCCTAGGGAGTCTTTCACCTTTCCGCCTTAATTAACCCTTGTCTCAGGCTCAGACCTCTTCTTTTTCCTTTCATGGTATCTCTTGCCTTCTGTTCAAGGACCTAAAGGAGGCAGGGTGTGTGTAGCTCACCACTTCTGTTGCACACTCTCAAGGGGTCATGTCTGGTGAGTTCGGGAGTTGGCGACCCTGAGGATTTATTGAGCTGGGTCCGGTTTTTTCCCCTTTTTCCATTACCTTTGTGGTGAACCCTTTCCTCTTTCCCTTTCTTTATCTGCCTTTTATAGCTCTCCTTTCTTCCAAGTCCCTTAATTCTCATTCTTCGAGGTTTGAGCAGGCCCGACGAAAGGAAGGCAAACGGAGCTACAGCCCTTGAGTACGGGCGTGTTGAAGGTCCCGGAAGACACAAAATCATCTTTAAAATTTTGTCTAGACCGAATTCACTCTTGACAACTTTGCAAATACTAAAGAATGTGTGAAAAATACTGACATAATTACATTACCTATTTTCGCCTATCCCCTAGTTTGCCCGGTGAAATCTACCTCCGCCTTCCGGCGTGTCGAGAGGGATTTTTTACGTGGAATCCGAACCACAGGACATGACATTTCACTTGAAGACTAAACCTGGCCGATTAAGTATTCACCTCCCTTTTTCTCTTTGGCTGCGGCTGATAACGCATTGTATTATTTTTATTATTATTGTTATTATTATTATTATTATCATTATTGCGGTGGGCGAGAGCTCTAACAACAGCTTGTGTGGAGGGTCATTGAATATCGGACAAATATGGACTTATAGGTCACGCGGTAACAGGCGCCCCCGCCAATGACGAATACGAGCTGAGAATTAACACGTGTGGTTGTCATATCAGTTGTGCCTGACGGAAGGTTAATGGCCTAGTTCCGTTGTTCGTTTGAAGAGCTTTATAATATTAACCTAAATTCCATAGGTCAAGTTTTACCTAGTTTAGTCTTTGGAAACCTAAATGATGATAACTCGGGTGTCTTCTTGTTATTTGAACAGTTTATTGCACTGCACATATCTCCTCTTTTATAACCTATGCTCAACTTCATAAATCCAGCAACAATAATAGACCACAGTCGGCCATGCCGGTACCTGCTTGCCGGCCGCGTGAGTGCACTGTTGTCGCGTGGAAGGAAACAAATGAGCAAAGCTTCACGACTGTGTATAATATTAGACTTTGGTGTTATCCTACCTCAAGGAAACTGAAGATCAAATCCAGACGGGCGAGAGCTGCTGATTGTGTTTTGTTCTTCTCTGGTGTGCTTCCCCAGTCCTGACGAGATTTCTTCTTCTTGACCGTGGGCAAGGCGATCCCGAACGGAACCGTGATCTGCATGGCTGTAAGAAAACATTTGTTGTTGTTGATTCATTTAGGGACTTTGCGACTAAGCCCCGTGTACTTGGAATCTATCTGATAACTAAAGCTCTGCGCGGATAGCGGATAAGCTGCGGATAATGTCTGGAGAATATTTGCGGATAGTTTTCAAAATACAATCCGAATTTGTTGAACATCATTATTAGGACCCGGATGTCTATGACATACCGGTATCATATTCTTCCGTTATGTTTTGTTCATGACAAACGTAAGATGATGATTTATGCTAATCTCATTCAAATCATGTCATTAAGCATAATTAACACTCGGAAGAGGATAGAGTTGTAGTTCTGGCTGTCTAACATTGATTATAAACATAGCACATGACATACAAAGCCTATGAGAATGACTTTTTCCTCAAATGTCTTTAGTTGCTATAGTAATTAATGTCTGTTAGGTAGTCAGCCTGAAAGCTGGTCGGATCCTCAAAAAGTACCGCCGTTAGGTTTATGTGGGTAGATACCCACAAAAAAACAAGACAGCGCTATATTGAGGAGTACTAGGAAGATGAGGAGTGAGGTAGTTTGCCATTGCTTTCCTCACTGAGTCAGAACAGCAGTACTAACCCTATGAGTAGAACCCTTCACAGCATCCACAGGCACTGACTGTGCTCTGACTAAACACCACCCATACCTCAGTAGCTTCCATATAATCACAGCTATTAGTGAGACTGAGACATCGGTGAAAAGCCACATTTTACTCTAACCTATGCCAACAGACAAATGAAAATGTACTGCATTCATCAAGAGATGGCAAACAGGTCATTTGTAATTATCTAATTAATGCTTTGTATAATAAAAAATATATTATTATAATGCCAGTAAATTCGGATAACAAACGTGGGAATGCGGAAAAATGTCATGCGGATGCAGGGCGGATGCAGATAACAGTCGTGCGGATGCGGGGTGGATGCGGATAACAGTTGTGCAAATGCGGGGCGGATGCGGATAACAGTCCTGTGGATGCGGGGCGGATGCGGGTAATAGTTGTGCAAATGCGAGGCAGATGCGGATAACAGTCGTGCGGATGCGGGGCGGATGCGGATTACCGTCGTGTGGATGCGGGGCGGATGCGGATAACAGTCGTGTGGATGCGGGGCGGATGCGGGTAATAGTTGTGCGGATGCGGGGCGGATGCGGATAACAGTCGTGTGGATGCGGGGCGGATGCGGATAACAGTCCTGTGGATGCGGGGCGGATGCGGGTAATAGTTGTGCAAATGCGGGGCAGATGCGGATAACAGTCGTGCGGATGTGGGGCGGATGCGGATAACAGTCGTGTGGATGCGGGGCGGATGCGGGTAATAGTTGTGCGGATGCGGGGCGGATGCGGATAACAGTCGTGTGGATGCGGGGCGGATGCGGATAATAGTTGTGCAAATGCGGGGTGGATGCGGATTACAGTCGTGCGGATGCGGGACGGATGCGGATAACAGTCGTGCGGATGTGGATAACATTTTGTTTATCCGCGCAGGACTCTACTGATAACCTGTATCATTGTTTGTATTTTGTTATTCACGCTAGGATGTGAGTAGGAAGCGGTCGTGTTCTTAATTTAGGCATCATCCGGGCATTCGCCTGTAGTAGAAGTTGGGAAACCACGGAAAACCAATTCTAGGAAGAATCAAACTCACCTGTTCTCAGTTTTGTTGAGTTAACCCCGTTCCAGTCCTCAGGTCAGAATTACATTTTTTTTTGGCAGAGCCGGGAATCAAAGCCGGACCTCCGCTGTGACAGCCAAGAATGCTAGCCACTACGCCATGAGAAGGACCCTAAGAAAACAAATCTTGTGTCTAACAACAGAGGAGTTGAGTTCTATGTTCTGCCTTTCGAAATAGCATTTACCTCCATGGCCATCAGTTATTTCCACTTCCCACTTCCTCGAAACTGGAAGAATCACTACATAATACGGTATGTCAATAATAAGACTGTGCATAAAAAGGAATATTATTAATAATAATAATAATAACAATAACTAGAAGACCTGTGTGAGAAATTTCGCATATGTATAAACCACCCGCCCGGCTATAGCCTACTGTTATGCGGACTCGACGTGGCAGGGCCTATCGTTTTATTTATTATTTTAAACGCACTTTCTACACAAATAACTTAAATATATTTCCGTTGACTTTTCAAGAAATACAACTTTATTCCTGTACTATTGAGACGATTTTTAAGCTTTTCGTACAAACCACACCTTCTAACTCCCTCTGGTTAAAGAGTTTTAGTTTTCTGAAACATACACCTTAGCGTTTTTATATAATAATAATAATAATAATAATAATAATAATAATAATTCCTTTTCGTCGGCTTTTCCCAATTAATTGGGGTCACCGGAGCCAACCAGGCTCATTTTGGTTTTGGCCGGAGATTTAAGGCCGGATGCCCTTCCTGACACCACGTGATTTTTCAGGTGAAAATTCCACCCCGTTGTCACCGGGATTCGAACCCCGGTCGTCCGGGTGAAAGACGAGCAGCTAAGCCACTGCGCCATCACGCTCCCCAATAATAATAATAATAATAATAATAATAATAATAATAATAATAGAAATGACTTGTAAGAATGATTTCCCTTGGAGCGTTCATAGACTATCTGTTGAGTAAGACATGAAAATGAGACCACGAACGGCATTCAAACCCGAGTGTCCTGCAGTCCTGATAGGTGCCTTTAAGAGCTTATACAATTCATTTATGTTCGACCCTCACTATTATGTGTCAGAAAACTGTATCATAATGATGGTCATTATAACACTGCTTTTCATTATGATACCGTTTCTCCAGCCAATCAGAGCTCGTTCATTGACCAATTAGGTAACGATACCTTCACGCATGTGCTCAAAATCCAACATGTCGGACATAAACACAACATCGAACTATAATAAATTACCGATATGGAATACGCACCGTCCATATGTTCACGTAAATAAACTGGCGAATATGAGACAAGAAATAGCACTGTACCTTAATATCACCAACGCTAATTTCTACACAGCGCATTGCCTTCAAACGGCTCCGGTGACAATATTACTGAGGGACGGCAGATGTAAACATATGGCCTGCATATGGCATTGCAAGCACACAGAGCGCATGCGTCGGTCGTTCAGAGATCTTGAAAGACAGAGATATACCCAGCGCTCGCTCTTCGATCACAAAATTCAAGTGGCTGACTCTCAACAGATATTTATGAATATTTATGTTAAAACATATAATCAAGTTATAATTATCGTCGAACGTAAACAGCCGTATGCAACTCGCCTATAATGGTAATTAAGACACTCGTATGGAAATTATAAAACTCCCATACGCTCGTTTTATAAAAATACTCGTGTCTTATAGGCTCGTTGCATAATGAACTATTATACGATTGAAAAAAAAAATAGTCCGGTTCTGACTAACGCCACTGATGTCACTTTCTGAGATGACGGCCATCTCAACAGTATCCTGGAAGTTGCGCCCTCTTTACCCAGCAATGTCAGCTGCTTTGTTAGCATTTCAAGGCGATTGTCTAAAATACAGGAGAGTCGGGTTTGAATCTCGACTGTGCTTGCATATTTAAACTTATTCAACAAGGTAGTCGCCTCCGTAGCGTAGCGGTCAGCATGGTTAGCTGCCGCCCCGGAGGTCCTGGGTTCGATTCCCGGCTCTGCCACAAAATTTGAAAAGTGGTGTGAGGACTGGAACGGGGTCTACTCAGCCTCGGGTGGTCCAAATGAGTAGAGGGGGTTCGATTCCCACCTCAGCCATCCTCGAAGTGGTTTTCCATGGTTTCCCACTTCGTCTTCGGGCAAATGCCGGGATGGTACCTACTGTAAGGCCACGGCCGCCTCCTTCCCTCTTCCTAGCCTATTCATCCCAATCTTCCATCCCTTCCCATCCCTCATGAGGCCCCTGTTCGCTTTGCAGGTGAGGCCGCCTGGGCGAAGTGCTGATCACACCTCCCCAGTTGTATCCATCCCGACCAGATGTTCCAAGCTCCAGGACACTGCCCATAGAGGCGGTAGTGGTGAGTTCCCTCGCTGAGTCCGTGGGAACCACCAACCTAGAGGGTAAATTGACTTAAAACAAGAAGTTCCGTTAAGAACTATACAGCCTACTTTTCATGCCAATGATTTTTCTACAGAATATGAACCTATCTAGAATAATGACGAAATTAAGTTGGTAATATCGAAATATCTAATTAGTTCAAACTATACCTGGTATAATGTAGCCTAATAGAGCACTACAGTTGGCAGCCCTGGTGACTGAATATATTCTTAGTTCCATCTCTTAAGGTACAGAATACAAAATTTGGTTGAAGTTCAATGGACGTTACATGCAGTTAGACACTAGATCTATCAGCAGGCGTAAAAGCATGTTGCCAACAATACCATGCGTGTGCTGGTCATAAATAATCTGAAATATTATGATATCTTGTTGTGCCAATTTTGGATGAAATCCATTTGTTAGTATAGAAGTTACATGTATTTTAAAATTGAACATATCAGCAGGCATAGAATCATGTTGTCAGCACTGCCTTGTATTAATTACTCCAAATTAATCTAGAATGTCAGGTGCTGTACGTGTGCAAAGTATAGAGCTGTTGTCTTGCATACTTTCTGATATATTGATATTAGGGTAAAAATATAGACAGCATTTATTAACAGTTGGCAGCCCTGATTGCACTGAAGAATACTTATAGTCATATCTGATATGTTACACATAGCACATGCGAAATTTGGATGAAATCCTACTGATAGTATAGAAGTTACATGTATTTAAAAATTGGCCCTATCAATAGGCTTAGAATCATGTTGGTAGAACTGACGTATATAAGTTACTCCAAAATTAATCAAACATGTCAGGTACTATAAGTGTGCAAAGTTTAAAGCTGTCGGCTTGCACACATTCTGATATATTGGTATTTGGATAAAAAATAGAGAGAGCAATTATTAACAGTTGGCAGCCCTGGTGGCTCCTAAGAATACGCTCAGTCATATCTGTTTATGTACAGATATTACATACAAAATTTGGTTGAAATCCAGTTGATAGTGTAGAAGTTATATGCATTTAAACATTGGACCTATCAGAAGGCTTAAAATTATTTTGGCAACACTGTCATGGTTGGCCTCCTGGAAATTAAACTGAAATAGTATTATCTACATGTGTGCCAATTTTGGAATAGCTCCTATGCATACCTTGCAGGATATCCAACATGGAGCTCAAATTTCTAGTGCGTTTTTTCAGCAGTTGGTAGCACTGACATCATTTTCAAGTATGGACGTGAGCTATTCCGGTGCACATCTTTACTCATACTAAATTTGGTTTTGATTGCTGCTGCCGTTTAGGAGTTGATAGGGGGGGGACACACACACAGCCAGACAGACAGACGGAAGGACAGACAGACAGACAGACAGACAGACATTTGCCCGATCTCATAAGACTACTTTTTCCTCATTTTTGCAAAATGTGAAAAGTAGGCTAAAAATCTACAAGGTAATAGCTTAATACAGTAATACGAGTCATGATTTTCTTGCCAAGGTAGTACAGTACATCAAGAACTGGCTTACGCCTTCAACTGCAAGGCCAAACGAAAGTGCCGTACTATAAATATGCCCCAGAAAGTGTACTGGAAAATGACAATTTTACCTAGTACTGGGATCGTACTGTATTGACAGACCAGTCAGCCGTCACAACAGACCTGATCTGGTTCTTGCTGTATAAGTGCTTGAGGCACGCCACTTTCATAGATGTGGCAATAACAAACAGTGGCAACATGGTAACAAAATATGTAGAAAAGCTGTCAAAATACAGAGAGCTTTCAGAATTGATAAGCAGGTTGCGGAGTCTAGTACGTGTGCAATGAAGATAGAAAGCACCGTACTATAGGGCACGTGGAAGCTCCTCCTGAGACCTTCGGGTGTACCGATGAACACATGTGACGTACAGCGGATAAATTGACTGATCCCGTGGTTCATCGTCTGTTGTGGACGGCCTGGCAGGTCATAGGATGTGCGTCATCTCAACCCCGTGCGATACTAATCTGATTGAACTGTTTACGTACTAAGACCCCGCAGCCTGCTGATAAGGAAGCAATGGCACATGGCACACGTCAAGACAGTTCCTACGATCTTCTCCAGCACTGGCGTGATTTCGACCAGCTTAGGCTAAATGAATATCACACAAATTTGAATTTAGACCCAGGCCATTTTAAGCGTATGCAGAAGACAGTGATACATTCAACGTGTTGCTTAGTGAGATTGGTTGGTTGGTTCCTTAGTTTAGGGGCTGGAACAACGCGGTCATGTAGCCCCGTGTACTTTGGCTGTGTGTAAAATATGTATGATAACCGGTGTTAGTTGTGATGGTTGTATTAGTGTGTGTTATCTGTTTTAATTCAAGTAAGGACTGCAGACAATAATTTCAAGTAGTTCCTACGTTTGCTACCAAACGCTACCGTCCACGACACCTAGCTTGCAGACTTGCCTACTTGTTGGCATCGCAGTTAGCACCTGGCGGTGAACGTAGGAACTAATAGAGTGTTATCAAACTAACTTACACATTTTGGCTTCACACAAGTGTAGTTGGTGGAAAGTTGTTTTACATGCCATAAATCTATGACATGGGACCGCCGGCTTTACTTCCCCTCCAAAGGAAGACATACTGAGGAATTTATAACGCTCTTAAAAATTCCGACGACATCGGCCAGGTTTGAACCCACGATCTTGGGCATAGAAGGTCAGCATGCTACCAACTACGCCACCGAAGCCGCCATGGTGAAGTTGTTCTTGGGTAATCAAGCGTGAAGGAGTCTAAGAGAAGAGTAATGCTACTACAGAATGCGGTCACCGAGACTTTTCTCTTTATGATGTAAGTTAAATCTGGCATTGTAAATGTTTTCTTTCCAGCAAATATGCTGGGTATGTTTAAGTGCATGCGCAAAATAAAAAGATACGAGCCTTACAGTAGTTCCATTTGATGTGTAACATCTGACATGTTATCCTACTCGTATACTGCACAGCTTAGACATTCTTAAAATGTTAATTTACGCTCCGTTTTCATACTGGTACTATGATGAATGTATAGATTGAACTGGAGACATGCTACTCTCACACTTGTTTGAACAAACATCACATATTATATTGTATATTAAGAGGAGGAATGAAACCATATTCTCTAGCCTATCTATAGGCTACTAGAAATAATGTTCAATACAATCAAATTTCCCAACTCCTGCTTTGTGCAAACTATTGTAATTAAATTTAGATAAATCGTAATTTCATGTAGATTCTGTTAAAATGATGCATAATGTTATGATCGTTTAAATCGATAATCCGGTAGCAAAAGTAAATGCCGGGACTGGGGTTCGACCCTGAAACCTCATGATTTGCAGACCAAGCTCCTATCCACGCAGCCATTACTACGAACAGAAATGTAAATAACAATACAGTTACTTATGATCACGTGCCGGTAATAATATGGAAGTATTTTTTAATGCTCCATTAATATTTTGCTTTTTTTCGATAATGTTCCTGCGTGAATTTGAGTTTTAAATTAGTTATGAATACGCCTACTTGACAGTAAAGGGAATTCCTATAGTGGTCCATGAAAGACTAGCTCAGTTCCCGTATAAAAACATCAATATATATTACATTGATCACTGCATTACCGCAATGTGGGTCCTATCTACTTCCGTCCGATCCACTTCCGTCACATTTTTCAAAATCACTCCCACAAAAATATCCAGCAACCGAGTGGAAAGATGTTACATATCAATAATAATAATATTAATATTATATCGACCGCGGAGTCCAAGAGCCTCGTGTCTCGATGGTATTGGGTGAGCAAGGATTTGTGTTCCACCTCGGCCGTCCTGAAAATGGTTTTCCATGGTTTCCCATTTTCAGTTAGTTAGTTAGTTAGTTAGTTAGTTATTGAGGTTTTAAGGGGCGGAACTACGAGGTCATCTGCCCCGTTCCCATTTTCAACCCCAGGCAAATTCAAATGCGGTTCCACGGACGACTTCCTTCCCTTCTCACTCCCTTTCCTTCATTAGACCCAAGTTAACGGTCGCCTGTCACCATCCCCAGTTGTATCTGCTAACAAAGTGTGTCCAGCTCCCACACACCGCCCTTGTGACGGTGGAGGAATGATTTCTCGCAGAGTCTGTATGTGAACCCGGGCTGGGAGGATAAGCTATTAATAATAATAATAACAGAGACAATAATAATAATATTAATAACATTGTTCAGCCTCTGTATATCAGATTTGCCGTCCATAAAATCGAGGAAGTTTGGATATGCTGACGACTGGACAATTGCTACTAGAAATCCATGTTTCGAAAGTACAGAAGAGACGCTGACAAATGATCTTTCTGCACTGGGAGATTATTTTCGAAAATGGAGGCTTCAGCCAAGCACAACTAAGACCGAAGTTGCTTGCTTGCACCTGAACAATAAAATGGCAACAAGGGAACTTGCAGTTTACTTCAATTACATCCCAAGTATTTGGGTATAACACCGGATAGAACATTGTCATTCAAAGTACACCTACGAATGACATCTGCCAAAATGAAGACAAGAAACAACATTTTGCGGAAATTATGTGGCACCACTTGGGGTGCCAATGCAACTACTCTCCATTGCTCAACTTTAGGTTTAGATTACTCTGTTGCTGAGTATTGTGCTCCGGTGTGGATAAATAGTCCGCATGTAAGATTAATAGATGTACAATTGAATAACACCATGCGCATGATAACAGGAACAATTATGTCAACTCCTATACAATGGCTGCCTATTCTCAGCCACATTCCACCACCTCATTTGCGGCGATGCATCATTTTGATAAGAGAATATAGACCAGACCAACAAACAACTACCTATCCATGGAGATATTGCTTATCTACATGTGAATGAAACGATTACGTTCAAGACATCCACCTTTCTGCACAGCGGAGAATCTTGCAACTAACAAATTCAACCTGACTGAGAGATGGTCTTCTGATTGGAATTCGTTTTCCCCTCCAGAGAGTTCAGTAATGCCATGCCTAACTGAGAAGGTGCCAGGGTTCACTCAGCCTAGAAAGACCTGGTCAAAATTAAATAGAATCCGGAACAATCACGGTGTATGCTGGGATCTCCTGCACAAGTAGAGGAAAAAATCTTCATCATGTTACGAGTACGGTGCTGAAAGACAGACTGTTCGGCACCTAGTTCAAGAATGCCCACAAACATCTTACAATGGTGAATTTAGCGACTTCTTCCTAGGGACACCACAGGCACTTCATTACGTTTCGAAACTTGATGTCAAATTATAAGTAATTTTCATGTATGCCATACGATAAATAAATACATAACATTGTCTCCTGAGAATGCTGTCACGAAGTGCGAACATCCTCTGAAGAACCCGCATCCAACAACCATACAGCGTAGCCGCACGCTCTGCTTCTGCATTGGGGTGTTGGAAGTCTGAAGTTCCAGGATTCGAATCTCGTCGCTTGGAGCTACCATCTTGAGTGATAGTTTCCCCCTGGTCTTTCTACATTCCCTTCGGGCAAATGCCGAGATGGTACATCATTTCAATTATCAATAAATGATAAAAATGGTCCGGTTAGCTCAAACCAAGCCAGCGTTTCGCCCCAGTGTGCCGTTGGGCTCGTCAGTTGGTATGTGTGTCTGTACCAACTGACGAGCCCAACGGCACACTGGGGCGAAACGCTGGCTTTGTTTGAGCTAACAGGACCATTTTTATCATTTATTGATAATGCATCCGCTCAAATGGAAACTACATCATATTCCTTTCGGGAATACTCAAAACCTTAGTTGGATTTCCAAGGTAAGGCTTTTCTTTTTATGAAAGGGAGTTTGACTACCGTAAAACATTGGTATGCTCGTGACGTCAATACTGCTTCTATTTTGTGTCTTGCATGGCCTTCTCAGTATGTGCTTGCCACGCGTATTGGTAGGTGTGTCTGTACCAACTGACGAGCCCAACGGCACACTGGTGCGAAACGCTGGCTTTGTTTGAGCTAACCGGACCATTTTTATAATTTATTGATAATTCATTCCCTCATCATATTCCCTTAGGGAATACTCAAAACCTTACATCATTTCAAGTTTGATCACATCCACTCCAATCCTTGACTCTAATATACAGCTCGTACAGTGACCACGGAAACACAGGTCTTCAGACAAATCCAATTTGCACCTCACAGTGCTGATGATCAGATGTCCCAAGCCCCTACATGTACAGTATGCCTATCCCTTATTATTCCCGTTTTCCAACGGGGTTGGGAATGAGATGCGATGGAAGTCTTTGTCTTTGTGGCGGATGTTTCTTACGGCCGGATGCCCTTCCTGACGCCAACCTCACGAGAGGAGTTAATGAGAGATGAAATGAATGATGGTGAATGAAACTGGGCAAGGATGTGGAAGGAAGCGGCCGTAGCCTGTCAGAAGGTACCGTCCCAGCATTTGGCTGGTGTTGAAAATGGGTGAAACCACGGAAAACCATTTCAAGGACAGCAGACGGTGGGGTTCGAACCCACGCGTCTACTGAGTTAGCAAGCCGCTACCTGAAATAACAAAATTCAGCGATAAAACAAAGCGAACTCTCTTCACTTAGTAAATGAACACTGCTGCCCCCTGTCAGCCTTCGTCAGAAAAAGCATTTCGTAGATCAGGTTCTTAGAGTAGGTATCTCGTACAATCCCTCTCTCTCTTTCTCTTTGAAATATCTTTCGGCCGGAGGTATTTGGAATAGATCTATTCCTAAGGAAAGAGATTTCTCAGGCAGTCTGTCACCCGTGTTATAGGCCTATTGCATTGTCCAGGGTATTTAACATCACACCCATGCCTCGAGCAAATGTCTCACCTATGACCTTTCGATGCGAAGGCTGACTTCTTGACCACTCAAGAGCAATAAATTACAGAAAATACAGGACCACCAACAAGTAATGTAACCTATAATACAAGGAAGCAAGGCGATTAATGCTAATAATTACTGCTTCTTATCCAAACAAGACCTCCTCTGTCTTCATAGTAGATGGGTCTTACTTACCACGGATCAATGCTGTATTTTTGTTGCGCTGCCAACATTGGCACAGTCACAGGCTGTTCCCGCAACTCTATACCTATTTATCATTTACTCAAGATACCGGGTTCAAACCCGGCCGAAGTCGTCGGATTTTTGATGTGTAACATCATTCCACTCGGTTGCTGGATATTTTTGTGGGAGTAATTATGAAAAATGGGACGGAAGTGGTTCGGACGGAAGTGTGTAAGACGCACTGCCAGCTGCTTTAGCAGCCAGGAGGGATACGATCCGATCCATCTGGCAGTGGTTCTATGTGGAATGTATATAACATACGGATTACTTCAAGGTTTTGAGGCGCCATTACAGATATTTCTACAATAAATCATCATCAAGTTGTCGTTCTTTGGTGTAAAAATTTTCATTAAATCATATTTGCTGAAAACAATTATGATTTATTAAGAGTCTGTTTTTCAATCTCTGGATAAAAGTGATGGGCATCCACTCGCCGAGTAACTTTCCTCAACACCTCATTGAAACACAAACAACATGTCTTCGTATCAGTATTTAAATTACAATATGGTTTTATATGACACAATGTAACTAGTAATAATACTAATGTTATTGGTTTTACGTCCCTTTTAACTACTCGGGCTTTTAGAGACGCCAGGGTGCCGGAATTTTGACCCGAAGGGGATGTTTAACGTGCCAGTAAATCTACTGACACGGACTCCCTCGCATTTGCGCACCCTCAAATGCCATCTGACTGCGCCAGGATACGAACCTGCAAACTTGGGTCCAGCAAGCGAGAACGTTACCGCTGAGCCACGCAGCCAGCCACATTGTAACTAGTCGGCAAGCCGGTATTTCTTTCTGCACAATGACTATTCAGATATTAACCTACATTGCGGTAATGCAGTGATCAATGTAATATATATCGATGGTTTTATACGGGAACTGAGCTAGCCTTTCATAGACCACTATAGGAATTCCCTTTACTGTCAAGTAGGCGTATTCATAACTAATTTAAAACTCAACTAGATGAAACCCGTCAAAACATGACGGACAATGGAAAACAAAATTACTGAAGAAGCTTCTTATATAAGTTACATTCTTTGTACGATTACTTTTTAGCACTATTGCAACTTTAAGGGCGTCAAAAGATAGCACTCTCAGCATTGCAATATATTGCTGGTCATGACTGAAAACGTGATGAGGTCATCATCATCTTGCACAGTTTCCAGCCACTGGCCGGGTCTGTTTGGAACACAAGTCTCTCCAACGTCTTCTGTCTTCCCACCATCTCTCAGCCTCCACCCTTATCCAGTCTTCTCCTCTCTTCTTCACGATTTCTTCCTCCCCCTTCAGCCACCTGTCTCTCGGTCTCCCTCTTGGTCTCTTTCCTTCCCACTTCGTCTCGTGTATCCTCCTGGGTATCCTCTTCTCCTCCATTCGTTTTACATGTCCATACCATCTAAGTCTAGATTTCTCTATACCAGTCTGTAATGGTTCATCCTTCATTAATTCTCTGGTCCTCTCATTTCTTATTCTGTCCATCTTTGTAGCTCCAATACTTCTCAAGAACCTCATCTCACTGGCCTGTATTTTGCTCTTCTCCCTTCCTTTCATAACCCAGGTCTCCGAGGCATACGTCAGGATAGGGTCATAGTACGTCCGATATATGATCTGTTTGCTGTTCTGAGGGACATTCTTGCTCCATAACATGCTTCTCACACTCCTCCGGAATGCTTCTGCTGTCTCCCCCGCTCATCTATTTCTCTATCGTTTCTTCCATTCTCTTGTATCAGGCTTCCCAGATACTTGAAACTCTCCACTTCCTTCAGCTGTTCCCCACCAATTGTTTTTCCTGTTGTGGTTCTTTCCTTCTTCCTTGTTGTGATCACCATCTCACTCTTATTTATGCTAAATTTCATCCCATAACCTTGTATTATTCCTTCCCACACGTCCAACTGTTCCTGTACCTCCTCCTCCTTGTTTCCCCAAATCATCAAATCATCTGCAAGCACCATTGCTTTCATCTTTCCTTCCCCAATTACTTGTGCCACTCGGGTCATTATGTCATCCATCACCACAATGCAAAGTAACGGTGACAGTGCACTTCCTTGTTTCAGGCCGTGTCTCTGTTCCAACCAGTCCGATCTCTCTCCTCCCACTTTCACACAGCTCACGCTTCCCTTGTACATCTCCTTTATCTTCCTTATAGTCCATTTTTATATTCCTCTATCCTCCAGGGACTTCCATACTTTGTTTCTGCATACACTGTCATATGCTTTCTCAATGTCCAGGAAGGCCATCAGTAGATCTGTTCCATACTCATAGTGCTGTTCTTGTAACTGCCTTACAGCAAAAATCAAATCCACTGTGGACCTTCCTGATCTGAAGCCATGTTGTTCTTCCCTCATCCCTCCTTCTATCCTTGTCCTAATTCTCCTTTCCAAAACTTTCTCAAACAACTTTGCACAATGACTCATCAGTGTTATTCCCCGATAGTTTCTGCATTCTGTTCTACTACCTTTCTTGAAGATCGGGACAATTATTCCCTTTTTCCAGTCCTCTGGGGTCTTCCTTTCCTTCCATGCTGTCTTCATCACTCGGTACAACCATTGTATCCCCACCTCTCCTGCTGCTCTCACCATCTCCACACTCAACTCATCCACACCCGGTGCCTTCCCTCCTTTCATCTTCCTCACTGCATCTTCCACTTCTTTCCATGTTAAGTCCTTTTCTGTTTGCAGTTCATCTACTGTACCTCTTCCCCGATTTCTTCCTCCTCGCCGTGGTTTCCATTTGGGTTCGGGAGTTCTTCAAAATATTCTTTCCACATTTTTTTCAGTTCTTCCCTATTTTCTATCTCTTGTCCCCTTTTGTTCACCATTCTAACATAATCCGTAGGATCCTTCCGCCTCTTATTCTTTACCATCCCAAACAGGACCATTTTTGCACCTTCACTATCCTACTGGTCATGACTGAAAACGTGATGAAGTAAATAGCCCAATACGTTCAAGAGTTTCTCCTTGAGCTTGATTGATTGTGATAAAGTAGGCCGAGCGAATAGGACATTGTTGCCTATTAAAAGAAAATGTACTGTACCTGTAAGTGTTTTATCGGAAGGTGTTAAATCAAGTCGTAGGATTTGAGCTCTCTGCCTAATATTACTGCACCTATTATATCCGAATCCAAGCGATTTCTTACAATTAATATATTACCATATATGAGTCCTTGGGAAACGTTCAGATTTCTAAGAAGCATATCTACGGCTCAAACGTTCGAAGTATGTGGAGGCGAATCTCTTAATTCCAAGGATTTGAAAAATTCAATAATAGGGAATTGAAGTAGCTGGCTTTCATCTTCAGTATCCAATCTGTTAACGCTGATGTATGTGTTTGAACTACTGGATATAAGTTCAATGACTTTTAAATTAATATCATTACATTGTTGCAGCTTGGCAAATATTTTATATTCCAGCAGATCAATTTTACCCTCACAACAGTAAAGACCAAAGTAACCACGCATAGATTTTACGCAAGAGAAATACAATGTAGAACAATGTTTACATTTGATCGTCAAAGACCTTACAGTACACTGTACTGCATAATATCTGGAATTGTTTCTGAAATGGCCTATTTATATTGGATTTTAAATGTTGCTTCGTATTATTCGATAACACTATAGTGTCCTGCAATAACGGAGCCGCTATATATTAAATGGCAATTAATACTTCCATTGCCGAAATCAACTCCGTAGTTAGACTCAGTACTCTAAACAAATAATCATTAAACAATTGTCTTATACAATGAAGTTCAACATGACCGTCCAGAGACTTTCATACTCAAGTTGGTTGGTGAGGAGAATGTGATGAGACTGATCGCTTAAAATAAATTCCTTATAATTGTTCCTGCCAGCGAATTTTTTTGCAATAGCTTGAAAACGCAGCTCAGAATGACGTTCTTCATTTTGTTATAAACAGTACGAAACTGCTCTAAATAAGCAATTTCCATCACCTGTTATAGGTTATGGCAGTACATTTTGCAGGGGAACATAGAATCACTTCGCCAACTACTGGAATGACCATAGGCCTATACTCAATACTCAGTTTTTGAATTCTATGTCCCGTGCATGTCAAAAATCGTATTAACACATGGAGGCCCACCTATTCTTGTCTATCGCCCCGGAGACCCGGGTTACATTTCCTGTTCTGCCAAGAAATTTAATTCTGGTCTCAGGGCAAAATCGGGGTACATTCAGTCTCTTGAGGTATAACTAAGAAGAGAAAGGTTTAATTCCCTCCTCGACAATCTTGGATGTGGTTTTCCGTGGTTTCCCACTTCCACTTAAGGCAAATACCGGGATGGTTCCTAACTTAAGGCCTTGGCCGTCTCCTTGCCATTTACCACCTTAATTACAAATACACACAGTAATGCAGCCATCACAATAACACAGGTTATCAGAGAAAATTTCACACATACACACCCAAGTACACGGGGATGAGTGACCAAGATGTCGTAGCCCTTCAAATGAATTATATTTGCCAAGTGTCTCTCATGGCGAAAGCAATTGTGGACACGCGCGAGTGCCTGGAAAACTACCTTTTTCTTTAATAATTTAAGAGTATATCGACGATGCATAATTATAACATTTAGTCTAGGACGCGAATAACTTGACCACCCAAGCATTGGGAAGAAATTGCAATATTAAGGTACATAACAACCTAGCCTACACATTCAACTGTCGGTTAATGTTCCTCAACATGTCCCTTCTTAAATATTCCCCTCCTTTATAATTTTCCATCACGGGAAAACATGCAATGTCTTGTGTTTTAAATATATCGATGCAATGGTGTTGCCATCTGCTGTCAGTTAATGGAACTATATGGGCGATGTACTGCCATCTGTTGTCAGTTATAGGAACTGATTGCAGATATTTAAACGGCGTACTGCGGACAACAGTTTGCTCTTTTGATCACATGCTGCAATGCAATGGTAAAACGAAAATAAAACGTATTTAGAGGGAATGTAGAAATAAGTATCTTTAACAGACATAAAACCTTACTAATACTCCTTGATTAAAGAATATTTCAGTGGTAAAAAAAAATACTGGCGAGGGTTAGGATCGAACCGGCGCTTCTTGGAACCACAGTCGGTCGCCTTAACCACATGGCTACTCTCGCACTCAAGTTTAGCAGCAGACGCAGCCATTCATTATATTCAAAAGCCGCTGTTTGAAGGAAATAATCAATTTCATTATCCAAATAAATCAATGTTGCACATTCGTATACGTTCATACTGTTATTATATTTTATTGTCAGAACATGGTTAATGTATGTTTTCAATTACATGGAAGCTTATTAAATAACTTACATTTTAATGGACTTCTCACCGCCATTTTGTCATGACCCCAGGCGGATTGTGCGCATGCGTGAGGGGAAAGAATTCTGCTATTTTCTATATTAATTTAAAAATATACCGTAATATATTTGTTTATTTTAGAGACACTCTGCAAATCTAGAGGCCAAGAGCTTTCGTTAGAGTGCTCTACGAAGTAAATCGGTTCTGTCGTTTTCTCAATCTCGTGGTAACAAAAATCACCTTACTGTTTTAAATATATAGATTCCACGCAGGAACATTATCGAGAAAAAGCAAAATATTAATGGAGCATAAAAAGTACTTCCATATTATCACCGGCACGTGAAAATGAATACTGTACCTGTCTTGTACTCAAAAATGCCTGTGATGTTAATGGCTGCGTGGGTAACATCTTGGTCTGCGAATCATGAGGTCTCAGGTTCGAACCCCAGTCCCGGCAATTAATTTTGCGACTGGATTATCGATTTAAACGATATATATGTTAACATTATGCGTCATTTTAACAGAATCTACATGAAATTACGATTTATCTAATTTTAATTATAATAGTTTGCACTAAGCAAGAGTTGGGAAATTTGATTGTATTGAACATTATTTCTAGTAATCTATAGATAGGCTAGAGACTATGGTTTCATTCCTCCTCTTAATATACAATATAATATGTGATGTTTGTTCAAACAAGTGTGACAGTAGCATATCTCGAATTCAATCTACATTATACATTCATCATAGTACCAGTATGAAAACGGAGCGTAAATTAACATTTTAAGAATGTCTAAGCTGTGTAGTATACGAGTAGGATAACATGTCAGATGACTTCACATACATTTCATCTCAATTTCATAGTAGGATAACATGTCAGATGTTACACATCATATGCGACTTCTGTAAGGCTCGTATCATTTCTTAAGAGCGTTAATATCCTTCAGTAAGCCTTCCTTCGGAGGAGAAGTAAAGCCGGCGATCCCATGTCATAGATTTATGGCATGTGAAAGATCCTTCCACTAACTAAACTTGTATGAAGCTAAATGTCTAGGTTATATTTCGTTGAAACGCTCTATCAAAGTTCTATCGTTGACCACTAGTTGTCAGTGACATCTGGTAGCGAATGTTGGGACTACTTGAATTGAACGGAACTTGTAGCTCACCCCATGGTTGTCCGCTTGAAGTAGCTACAGCCTCTGGCGAGACGAACATGTCCTCGGACACTCCTGGCACTATAATCCATCTTCTTCTTCTTCTACCTTATCCGATACGGACGTTGGCTACCACCATGGCTAACACCTTCTTATCCTGTGCAATCCTGAAGAGTTCCGTGGAAGACAGCCCAAACCACGTTTTTAAATTATCCATCCAAGTTATTCGTCTCCTTCCTGGTCCACGCCGTCCTTCAATTTTACCCTGAAGTATAACTTGGAGCAGACGGTATTTTGTATTCCTCATCATGTGTCCCAAGTATTCCAATTTCCTCTTCTTAATTGTGTTTAACAGCTCAGGTTGGCTGCTCACACGCTGAAGAACCTCGGCATTACTCACATGTTCTGTCCATACGCTAAATAAACTAAATAAATACATTTTACATTGTTTCATATTCTAGAAGTCATCAGCAATTGAAATTACTGTACATTATCACAACTTCATCAGAAATATGTGCTCAATTACGTAAATATTGTGTTTTTATTGCTTGTTCATTTAACGACGGCAGCCATGTATGTCAGGCGCATGAGTTTGTTCAACTGCTACTTAGGCGCACACATTTTAACTGAACCCCCGTAGGCTCCCACCAAGGGGTGTCAACCAGATAGAATTTATTTAGCACCATTGTTTTTTTTTTGGCGGTCAGCCGCTTGGAGCGCTAATGTTGTGTTGCCAACATATGCATGATACAATGTTGTAGTCTAATTAAATTGCAAACATATCCCTATATTTAGTCAATATATATACGCATAATTGCTAATTGACATTTCCTTGGAATTATCTTGCTCCCAGACGATAATTACGGCACTTATCATCATTAAATAAACATTATTCCTACTGGGTTGGCGGCATTGAAACCATGGCCGCTCTGTTTATGTGTTGAATGCTTGAATGTTGTAAATAAGCTAAAGTTGTCTTCTTTCTCATCTTTCTTACACCACATCGTCTTCATGGTAATGAGAAGTGAATAGTTTTTCTTCTGCTACGCCAAGTAAGTACGCTTATTTTAAGAATTTAAGTTAAAACGAGTTTCCGTAGTGTGTGTGAAAAATATAGTTTTGAATTGATATTAGACGCAGGTGTACAGGTGACATTCTACTTGACATATCAATTAACTTTCACTGTTATTTATTTTATAGGTAGGCCTAACAAATTCTGTGAACTGCGCTCTATCACCGGAAGAAGGAAATAAAAGAAACAAAAAATCGTAAATTGCTGTTCTCGAAATAGCAGAGGAATGTGGCAATTACTCTCCCGAGAAATGATCCAGTCTATGACCAGGTGAGAAGCTTATGTTACCGTAATGTTTTAGCTATGGAGCAAGGCAGTTAAGAATGCAGTGGGTAGTGGAACTACTGTTTTCAATAGGCCTAATGTAGGCCTACGATAGTGTACAAGATGGATAAGATTTGGTTCCAGTACAATTGCAACAACTTGATTACAGCTTGCAGAGATATGTACTGTACCATGAGCCTATTGCATATGTGTACTTAAGTGTACTCCTATTGAGGAGTGTTAATAATTCATTTTACATTGCGGTAGATTAAAAATGTCATGATTCATGACTACATGTGGTCTTTATTTTTTTCCCCTTCCTTGAATTTCAGATTATTGGTACCCTATTAAAAAAAAGACCAGTTCTTGCACATGAGTCGTCTAGTATCAAAACCGGCCAAGTCACAAAATTTACGAAAATGAGTTATGGTTATCAATTTGAAGTAGAAGTATAGCACTATCAGGTGAAACAAGAATATGCTTCAAAATCGTCCATGTCTTCATGTTACAGAGCACTGAATTCTTGGTCGTGCAACAAAATGGGCCAAGTCATGCAGGCAGTGCTTTCAAAACCGGCCATGTCAAAGAACGAGTAGCAATCTTCATGTCGCAGCATTATTGTTTGGAATCTTGCGTTGTTAGATTATGCAAGAATGTGATAATATCAGTAGGCAACATTTTTCCTTATATTGTATACCCTTCGAAGTCATAATAATTTGTATTTTGTTCGCTTGCAACACTGACTTCCGTATTCGCGGGCTTCTTACCGCATTGGCGCGAAAGCAATCGTATATCCTGTGTGCTCGTATTTTGTCATTATTGTGTAGTGTACCGTGTATATTGTTCATATTTTAATAAGTGACTCATTCTTTTACTGTGTTCAAGATCTAGTCAACTACTAACTTTTAATGATATAATACCTATTTTGTATTCTCCTCAGCTTTCTGATGTTCATCTTCATATATTACTATCCAATTTAAGCAGAATGCTTTCGTTTTTATTGCAATAAAGACAGGTAATTACAATGTCAATTTATTTAAATTTAATTGCCTTTTCCACTGGAATTTGCAATTTAAAAAGAAAAGTTTTACAAAAAAAGAAAAAAATTATACCAAATTGCAACAAAAACGGCCAAGTCAAAATTAATATTAGCAAAAAAGATGGGTTCATTATGAATCAGATTTCTCAAAATAGCAGAACTTAAATATTAAACCATTACGGATATAACTATGCAATAAAATCTTTTGTGACCACCATTGCTTTGTCTCAAGAGGTTTTTCATCCATACTGAAAAATATGCCTTCAGTGACTTGGCCGGTTTTGATACTAGACGACTCACATGTTAGTTAATGGGGCTCTGGCAAGTGTTCAGTTGGTCGAATAGGTAGTAATGTCATTACTGATGTAGGACTTCAATCACAGGTTATTAAAACTTAACACACAATCCCATGGTCTAATAGGTCTAATGGCCTACATCATATAGTCTTACCAATGTGTAATTATGTACATGAATGTGTTCTTGTTCTGCGGAACCAAGTCCAACGTGAAAATCCTTTTGCTAAGTCATGGTGCTAAAATGGACCTACTCGTGTAATGTTCTGCGACCCGAATACCAGTCAAATACACCTGTCCTCCTCTAATAAGCAATAACACACAAATGTGTAGATGTGTTTCCTTGGTATTCATGTGCTACTTGCTATTGCCTGTATCATATTCATGTTATGGGCATGTTTTATTTATTTTTGTACATACACAGGAATATAAGCTGTACAGTATACGTTTTGGTAGGAATGCAGTGATGGGCCTAGGTGTTCAGTTGGTCGAATAGGTAGTAATGTCATTGCTGATGTAGAACTATAATACCAGGTTCTAAAATCTTAACACACACTGGTCTTGTGGGTGGCTGTGTGAAGAGAGTGTGCTCTCGTTCTGTGGAGCCAAGTCCAACACTAAAATGTTAACAACTTCCTAAATAAAACATGATGATTGCTAGCAGTATTGAGTGTTTTTTCTTGTTTTTCATTGAAAGTTCTATTTCTCCTTTCCCCTTCACAGCATGTCATAGAATTTACTAAATTAGTGTTCGATGATATTTTTTTTATATACTTACTGTATTTCACCCTTCAAAATTGGTGAACTGGATATATTTCAAAGGGAATATGGAATTAACTACTGTATACAAATTGTTTGATACCAATTATTTTTCATAAATTTCAGTCCCCTAATGATTTTAGCACTATTACACTAACAATTTTAGTGTGATGAGGATCCGGTTACACCACCTGTTTCCTTAGCATTCTCTCTTAAAATTTTACTGTTGTTGCTAACAGCATCACGCATTTTAAGATATGAATATTCTCCCTTCCCAGTACTTCTCCTTTAGAGTTTATTCTAGGAACTAATTGGTTAGAATTGGGCCTACTGTGGTTTATTGGAAGGGGCCATATTTGATGTGTAACATCTTTCCACTAGGTTGCTGGAAAATTTTTGTGGGAGTGATTTTGAAAAATGGGACGGAAGTGGATCGGACGGAAGTGTGTAAGACGCACTGCCAGCTAGATCCAGCTGGCAGTGGTACCATGTGGAATGTATATAACATACGGATTACTTCAAGATTTGAAGGCGCCATTACAGATATTTCTACAATAAATCATCATCATCAAGTTGTCGTTCTTTGGTGTAAAAATATTCATTAAATCATATTTGTTGAACACAATTATGATTTATTAAGAGTCTGTTTTTCAATCTCTGGATAAAAGTGATGGGCATCCACTCGCCGAGTAACTTTCCTCAACACTGTCATACTGAACGGTAAACGCTAATGTGAAATCTGGTGTCAATTCATTGAAACACAAACCACATGTCTTCGTATCAGTATTTAATTGATGATATGCTTTTATATGAAACATTGTAACCAGTCGCCAAAGCCGGTATTAAGTTTCTGCACAATAGTTATTCAGATATTAACCCACATTGCGGTAATGCAGTGATCAATGTAATATATATCGATGATTTTATACGGGAACTGGGCTAGCCTTTCATAGACCACTATAGTAATTCCCTTTACTGTCAAGTAGGCGTATTCATAACTAATTTAAAACTCGATTCCACACAGGAACATTATCGAAAAAAGCAAAATATTAATGGAGCATAAAAAATACTTCCATATTATTACCGGCACGTGAAAATGAGTACCTGTCTTGTACTCCAAATATCTGTGGTTGTAATGGCTTCGTGGGTAACATTTTGGTCAGCGAATCATGAGGTCGCAGGTTCGAACCCCTGTCCCGGCAATTATTTTTGCTACCGGATTATCGATTTAAACGATATCTATCATAACATTATGCGTCATTTTAACAGAATCTACATGAAATTACTATATATCTAATTTTAATTACAATAGTTTGCACCAAGCAGGAGTTGGGAAATTTGATTGTATTGAACATTATTTCTATTAGTATATAGATAGGATAGAGACTATGGTTCCATTCCTCCTTTTAATTTACAATGTTTGTTCAAACAAGTGTGACAGTAGCATATCTCCAATTCAATCTATACATTCATCATAGTACCAGTATGGAAACCGAGCGTAAAGTAACATTTTAAGAATGTCCAAGCTGTGTAGTATACGAGTAGGATAACATGTCAGATGACTTCACATACATTTCATCTCAATTTCATAGTCGGATAACATGTTACACATCATATGCGACTACTGTAAGGCTCGTATCTTTTTTATTTTATTCTGAGTATTAATATGCTGCAGGCCTTGTAGTAGCCTAATTCTTGTCACCAATGCAATATGCTTCAATTATTGCAACTGAAAGAAATTTAAACATGTAAATTATTGATGTGGTTATGTCCTAAATGTTGTAATTGTTCATTACAGAGTTCTGGAATTCACAATTTCCCACTTTTGTATTATTTTTATTAATTTTTAAGAGCCGGCGGGCCCATGTCATAGATTTATGGCATGCAAAAGATCCTTCCACTGACTAAACTTGTGTGAAGCTAAATTTCTATGACATGGACCCGCCGGCTTTACTTTCCCTCCGAAGGAAGGCATATTGAAGGAACTACTCGAAATTGAACTTGATGGGAGCCACTACCTTAACTAGAGATCGGGCCATTGAGGAAGACGGCGGGGAACGGGCCGCATACTTCCCTATCTGAGAACATTGACGCGCGTGACAATAGGTTCTCACAATCCGACACAGACACGTTCAGCGAGGCAAATATTTTACACTGCAGTATTTTTTTTAAGCGTATGGCTTTTAGTGCCGGGAGTGTCCGAGGACGTGTTCAGGTCGCCAGTTTTGTTGCTGCTTCAAGGCGGACACCCAATGGGTGAACTACAAGTACCGTCGCATGTTGAGTGTTGTCTGGGGAGGAAAGTTTGAATGCAAGGACGAGGAGTTGGAAGGTATCGGCTGTGGCCTATAGTTAGGGACCAACCCCGGCATTTGCCTGGAAGGAAGATGGGAAACCACAGAAGACCATCTTCAAGGTTGCCTGCGGGGGATTCGAACCCCCTTGCCTCCCGGATGTGAGCGACTGCCAGCAGTCATGCCGTAACGACCACGGCTAACTCACCCGGTACTGCAGTAGTATACCGGGGAATGGAATGGGGAAGTGCAGAGCTAACTGCCGGTGACTGTGGAAGTGTGAAAGTCAGTATTTGGTCTCCTCCGCAATGAATATATCTTGTAATGGGGAGGGCTAAATGGAATTAATATCCAAACATTTTCATCAGCAATCACTGCCGGTGTCCTAATTATTTAGTTCACCCGTCTCTGATGTGTGCTCTGAGGGTACACACAACAATAGTTGCGACTGTTCAATGTGGATATGGTCTCATATGTTCTCAGAACGGGAAGCTGTTCTGCTCAGCAACACAAATATGGCAAAGGACAATTTGCTCTCATGGGTTGGTATAATCATTGTAAAAGACTACCTAAAGCTATTTTAAATTGGAAGTTTAACTACTTTTAATTGAGATCAACGTATTAGCTTTAGGCTCAAATTAAAGTAAACTTACATTCCAACAGTGGCATGTTTACTGGTGTGGGTAGTCACGTGTCAAGGTTATACACGGTGTTTAAGAAATGTTTTATGAGTTTGCATCTCTCTTAAAGTATTTTCTCTTCTTCTTGTTCCGTATAGGCCAACTTCGGACCACGACATTCAACTATTGTGTTTGGAGTGTGTCTTGATGTTTGCCCAGTAGTCATGCATCCTCTATCTGTGTTGTTCCCTTCTCTCCTTTGTCCATAGACCACTTGTCTTCTTCCTTGGGAGTTTGTCCTGCTTCAGTTTACTCCTGAGAGACGTTTGGTCTTTTGTCTCTTTGTCTGTAACTCCTAACTCCAGCAGATCTTAGTGCACTTCCGTCAGCCATGGTGACCTGGTCTTCCTTCTTTGCCAGTATGTGAGAAGCTGGTTGGTCAGCCTGGTGGGATGCATCCTGGAGACGTGCCCATAAAATGCCAGACGTCTCTTCCTGGCCACGTCTGTAATTCTTTCAGAGTACTTATATAGCTCAGTCAAATTAGAATATTTCGAGGAATTATTTTCCAGAAAGCTGGATATCGTTTTAATACCTTCGTTTGGTCCTAAATGCGTGTAATCCGAGTTTGCACCATCCCATGAGGTGTGCAAAACTTTTGGGACCCACATAACCTCAAAATTTTCCTCTTTTTTCAGTGTTTTGCTTGTAGTTCGATAACGGTTAGTCGGACGGAAAATATCAATCAGTTCAATATTAAAGAAGGGATTTTGAGAATATCTCGTGGCGGATTTGGTCCAAGGAGGTCTCATTGGCCTTAGTTGAATATTTAAATTTACATTATGAGGTTTGAAGCCATTTTTCAGTGTTGCCTTAGTAAACAAAAGTTTGGCGCTTTTCAGTCAGTCAACACGAATGTACCCAAAAGAGTTGGGTAATACCCTAATCCTGAAAAATTAGGGTGTTGACCGACTGAAAAGCACCAAACTTTTGTTTAAATTTACAATTTTCAAGTTTTTTGAATTCTACATAAAGTTATAAAGAAAATGAGTCCAAAGTTGGACTTCTTATTTCTTATAACTGCCGTTTATTACATGTCATTTATAATTGTATTGCAACAGATAACTATCACTCATTTACTACAAACAATTAAGGCGTCATAAGTTTTGACCGACTATCAGACCGTGGATATGAAGCATTTTAGTCTTAAACTTCAAATAAGAAAAGTTTAGTCCTGTGGGACAGCGCCAGTAGGTGAGTCATTGTCCGCCACCGGCCAGTCCGGCGAGCGGGTTGGGTAGGTGAGTGAGTGACGTCAGTTGAGTTCCGAGAAGTCCCTTAATCCTCTGGGTATCATGGCCAAACGGAAAGACTATAATGCTTGTGCGATTTTCGAGGTGAAATATCACGCCCGGTGATTTGGGTTCCACACGAAAAGAGGATCCGTGGGTCATTATCGCGACATGAACGGTCACGTAAAACTACAGGCATCCTTCCTTCCCTACCAGAAATTAATGATCTATTAGACGGCGCGGAGTTCCGAGTGAAGTGAAGTCCTGGAGTGTTGAGTATTTTCCAAGAAATCCGTGCAGGTTTCCTAGAACGGCTAGAACACGTGTGAGGCCTTGAGTGATTCGGTCGGCTACAATCTCCGGACTTCATGTCAATAAAATGATACTAAGTAGTGGAACCAAGTCACGCCACGACTGCACTTCTTCAGTGACAAGCGACCTTGGCAGACCTCAACACTGGTGGCCGTTGTGTCCAACTAGTACGACTACATTGTCTTTTGCTGTGGAGGTGATCTTGTTTTAACCCGTGGAGTGCTACGCCCATCTATAAACGTTGCAAATGAACTTTTCTTTTTCATATTCCCCATTCGCTTTCGAGTGCCAATTGGATCTCGGCTATGATCTGCCATCTATTGGGCATTATGTAGTACTACTTGAGTTTGGATTTTTGCTTCCGGAAATAACTAGCAGAGCATTTTGTAGGCGTCTGTCCTCTTCAGCTAGAGTTCATCTGAGATGTAAACAGGCATAGCGGAATAGGAAGCAAATTTTTCACGCTGCGTTGTGATTTCTGATCAAAGAATAGCAATTTTTGTCCTAGTGAGGAGCAACTAGCTACTGAAATAATTTTATTTAGGACACTTTGGCGCAATAATTTTAATTTTTATTATTTGTCAAAATAAAAAAATGGTAAACGTTTAGTTTTGAATTTACATTTAGATAAATACCAAAAACCCATAGACATTTTAAGCCCCCCCACCCTGATAAATTGAAAATTATTTTTATACAATCTTGTTAAAAATGCGAACAAATAAACTTAGCACTTAAAAGGTTTAGGGGTGGAATATCGAGGTCGTCTTAAATATTCCACTTGAACAGAATGCTTTTTAATTGAAGAGAAAATCTGTTTCCCTACTCTTGTCATAAGTTTTGACCGACTATCAGACCGTGGATATGAAGCATTTTAGTCTTAAACTTCAAATAAGAAAAGTTTAGTCCTGTGGGACAGCGCCAGTAGGTGAGTCATTGTCCGCCACCGGCCGGTCCGGCGAGCGGGTTGGGTAGGTGAGTGAGTGACGTCAGTTGAGTTCCGAGAAGTCCCTTAATCCTCTGGGTATCATGGCCAAACGGAAAGACTATAATGCTTGTGCGATTTTCGAGGTGAAATATCACGCCCGGTGATTTGGGTTCCACACGAAAAGAGGATCCGTGGGTCATTATCGCGACATGAACGGTCACGTAAAACTACAGGCATCCTTCCTTCCCTACCAGAAATTAATGATCTATTAGACGGCGCGGAGTTCCGAGTGAAGTGAAGTGAAGCTTGCACCAGGCACCCGAGGCCATACGATATTATTATTATTACCACTTTCTTACACCTCCGTTTGCTGTCGTGATACTTCCTTTCGCTTTCTTCTGTTTGATCTCGGTTCCATTCTTTCCATGCAGACTTCTTTTCTTTCACTGCTTTCCTCACTTCCTCATTCCATCACGGTGTCTCCTTCTCTTTCACTCTTGTTGACGTCCTACCACAGGCATTCTCTGCTGCACCAGCAAATGCCTTTTTAAAGTGAGACCATTTCTCTTCTACGTTTTCCACTTCAGTAACTGGGATTTGTTGCTTCGATCTCTCCTGAAAATCTTCCTGTACAGTTTTGTCTTTCAATTTCCATACTTTTATTTTACTTTCTCTGATCTCCTTTAGGTTTTCCAATTTTTCCCATCTAAATTTTGCCACCACAGCTCTATGGTCTCCATCAAATGCTTCTCCTGGTAAAGCTGTCACATCTATCAGCTTTCTGCGATTTGTCCTTTCCACCAGAAAGTAGTCAATTACTGATTTTGTTCTTCTATCACCCCACCCATATCTCGTAATTTTCCTGCTGTTTTTCTTCCGAAACCATGAATTACCCACTATCAGTCCATTCCTTTCACAAAAGTTTACAAGTTCCTCTCCTTCCCGGTTCTTTTTCCCATATCCATATGGTCCCATATCCATATCCGCTATCCGCACAGCCATGCAAACTATATCCTCATGGTGAAACATTTTGCGGATATCCGTGGGTTTATCCGTGAATATCCGCATCCGCGCAGTGCTTTACCTATAGATGCCACATACATCCAAGAACCTGGGCTGATGTCCATTAATTCGCAAGCCCTAAATAAATGGCTTACATTGGCTTTTTGTTAAAAGTTTCTGCCTAATAGAAGACCAGTAGATTCACTCTCTTGTAATTATTGTCAATTCAAATTACAGTACAGTAAGTATGTAGTTAGTTTTAGTTGTAAGTATGAAGTTAATTTGTTTATTAGCTATATGTCATTGTTCTATTAGACTGTGGTGTGTGAGTGTGTCTGGTGAGGGTGCATGTGAGTGGGCCTGGTGACAGACAGTTTTAGTGGTAGTATTTTGTTTGTTGGTGAAACTTTAGTATTTTTTTCGTTAGTAGAATTTTGGTATTTAATTGTTAGTAGAAGGTTAGTATTTTGTAGTAGAATTGCTCTTTACTTATTCTGAAAGGGAGTAGCAGCCTTCCAGAATAAATCAATTCTTTACTAGTCTAATAGACGGTTAAGATATTGATAATATAAGCCAACTAATGGCTACACTGCGTTCTGCTGCACGGCTGAAAGCAACGGGAAACTACAGCCGTAATGCTATTCCCGAGGATATGCACCTCTCTATGCATAATTACATGTGATGATGGCCTCCTCCCTTGTAAAATTTCAATCCGGAGGTAAACTAGTCCCCCGTTCGGATCTCCGGGTGGGGACTACTCGAGAGGGGGTTAACATCACAGAAGTGACAAAGAGGAAATCTGACATTCTACGGATCGGAGCGTGGAATGTTAGAAGTCTGCTAGGAAGTGGAAAGTTAGAAAACTTAGAAAGGGAAATGGATAGGTTGAGGTTGGATTTGGTTGGGATTAGTGAAATGCGCTGGCAGGAAGAGCAGGACTTTTGGTCAGGAGACTATAGGGTCCTTAGCACCAAATCAAACAATGGCCAAGCAGGGGTTGGTCTCATATTGAGTAGGAAACTTGGACAGCGGGTGGAATATTATGAGCAATACCGTGAACGGATTATTGTAGCAAAAATCAATACTAAACCTACCTGCACCACAGTGGTACAAGTCTATATGCCTACCAGTCAAGCTGATGATGAGGATGTTGAAAAGGTCTACGAAGAAATAGATGACATTCTGAGGTATATCAAAGGTGATGAAAATGTTATAGTAATGGGAGATTGGAATGCTGTGGTAGGAAAAGGGAGAGAAGGGAAGATAGTAGGAGATTTCGGATTAGGTGAAAGGAATGATCGAGGAAGCAGGCTGATGGAATTCTGCACCGAACATGAGCTGGTCATAGCTAACACCTTATTCAATAACCACAATAGAAGAATATACACATGGATGAGACCAGGAGATACAGGGCGTTACCAAATCGACTTCATTATGGTCAAGCAGAGGTTTCGAAACCAGATTTTGGATTGTAAAACATATCCTGGTGCTGACATAAACTCTGACCACAATCTGGTTGTAATGAAATGCAGATTAAAGTTGAAGAAACTGAAGAAAAGTCAAAAGCCAAAAAGGTGGGCAATAGACAGACTGAAAGAGAAGGATGTAAACGAAAGATTCAAGAAGAGTATAAAGGAAGGACTAATCAAAACCCCTAAACAAACTTCAATTGCAGACGAATGGGCACTTTTGAGGAATGAAATAACAAAATCCGCAGAAGAAAACATTGGTAGGAAAGAAAGAATAGGTAGAAAACCGTGGATCACTCAGGATATACTAGAATTGATGGATGAAAGGCGGAAACACAAGAATCTAAGAGATGAAAAGGGGAAAGCAGAATACAGACGTCTGAGAAATGAGGTTAACAAGAAGTGCAAGGAAGCGAAAGAAGAATGGTTGAAAGAGAAATGTGCAGGTATAGAAAATTGTCTGAAATTAGGAAGAGTAGACACAGCTTATCGAAGGATTAAGAATACTTTTGTGGAAAAGAAGACTAAGTGCTGTAATATTAGGGACACAAATGGAAAGCCTCTAACAGATAGGGAAGAAAAGGTTGAGAGATGGAAAGCTTACATAGAGTGCTTGTATAAGGGAAAGGAGATCGAGAATCATGTAATGGAAAGGGAGGAGGAAATTGATGAGGATGCAAAAGGAGATTTAATATTGAAATCAGAATTTGACAGAGCATTAGAGGACTTAGGCAGGAACAAAGCACCAGGCATAGATGATATACCGATTGAGTTGCTACGCTGCATAGGAGATGAAGGTCTGATCAGGTTATTTCACTTGGTGTGTAAGATTTATGAGACAGGTGAGGTACCCCCTGATTTCAAGAAGAATGTAATCATCCCTATACCAAAGAAAGTGGGAGCTGACAGATGTGAAGATTACCGTACAATCAGCTTGATTACTCATGCTTCAAAGATCCTGTCTAGAATAATTTACAAGAGGATTGAAAGCCAGATAGAAACGGAGTTGGGTGAAGACCAGTTTGGTTTCAGGAGAAATGTAGGAACAAGGGAAGCTGTACTAAGTCTTAGGCTGATTTTGGAAGGTAGAATAAGGAAAGATAAGAGAACGTTCATGGCATTTGTAGACTTAGAAAAGGCTTTTGATAACGTTGATTGGACTAAATTGTTTGACATTTTGAAATCTATTGGAATAAAGTACAGGGATAGGAGGGTGATATACAATCTATACAGAAACCAGACAGCAGTCATTCGAGCTGAAGGACATGAGAGAGAAGCTGGTATTCAGAAAGGTGTAAGGCAAGGCTGCAACTTATCACCCATACTTTTCAATCTTTACATTGAACAAGCAATGAAGGAAATTGGAGAAAAATTTAAAGTGGGAGTGAAGATTCAAGGAGAAATAATTTCTACTCTGAGATTTGCTGATGACATCGTCATCTTGGCCGACAAGCCTGAGGATTTGAATGAGTTTTTGAATGGTATGGATTCCGTCTTACGGAAGGAATTCATGATGAAAATTAATATATGTAAAACAAAAATACTGGAATGCAGCCGAAATAAATCAGAAACCTCTATGGAGATCAAATTGGCCGGTGAAAAGCTGAAGGAAGTAGGAGACTTCTGTTACTTAGGAAGCAGAATAACCAGTGATGGACGAAGCAAAGAGGATATAAAAAGTAGGTTGGCTCAGGCAAGGAAAGCCTTTCTACAAAAAAGGAATCTTTTGACATCGAATATAGATTTAGGTATTAGGAAGTCATTTTTGAAAGCCTTTGTCTGGAGCGTGGCGCTCTATGGAAGTGAAACTTGGACTATTGGTGCAGCAGAAAAGAGGAGAATTGAAGCATTTGAAATGTGGTGTTACAGGAGAATGATGAAGATCAGATGGGTAGATAGGGTTACAAACAAAGAGGTATTAAGGCGAGTGGGAGAGAAGAGATGTTTCTGGCGACTGCTAATGAAGAGAAGAGATAGGTTGGTAGGACACATACTAAGACACCCAGGAATAGCAAGCTTAGTTATGGAAGGAAGGGTCGAGGATAAGAACTGTAGGGGTAGACCAAGGTTAGAATATGTTAAACAGATTGCCTCGGATGTAGGGTGTGGTAGCTATGTAGAAATGAAACGATTAGCTCAGGACAGGGAGGCATGGAGAGCTGCATCAAACCAGTCAAAAGACTGAAGACTCAAACAACAACAACTCTTGTTCACTTACAATTCATCAGTCATACTTTTGTTCCATTATTATTATTATTATTTAGCGTCTATGGCCTTTAGTCCGGTAGCAGATGACCTCGTAGTTCCGCCCCTTAAAACAACAATAACTAACTAACTAACTAACTAGTCCGGTAGCGTCCGAGAACATGTTCGGCTCGCCAGAGTTTGTAGCTGCTTCTATGCGGACACCCATGTGGGTCGTCGCGTTTGGATGAGATGAAAAGAATGAAGATGAATGAAATTGGGCAAGTTCAATTTCAACTAGTTCCAACTTTGGCTACCAGACGTCACTGACAAACAGCGGCGAACGTTGGAACATAATAGAGAGTTTCTAACGAAATATAACATACAAATTTGGCTGCATACTACCAATTGTAGTGGTAGCAGTTTTTACATGCCATAAATCTATGACATGGGTCCGCCGATTTTATTTCCCCTCCGAAGGAAAACATACTGAAGGATTTTAACACTCTTAAAAAATCCGACGACTTCGGCCGGGTTTGAACCTGCTATCTTGGGCATAGCAGTTCAGCTAACTACCGACTACGCCATCGAAGCCGCTCTTTTCCATTAAAAACATGGGAAGCGTCCACAGACCTGTATTTTAGTGTAATGTTAACATTTGTGAATTGGTATCCCTGAGATACATGCTCGGTTTTCGGCTCTGCCCTCAAATTTACAGCAATTCTGTTATTAATTCATGTATCTGGCTGGCTAGGCACATCTTGGTCATCAGCCCTATTTAGTTGGATGTGTGTTGGATTTGTTTCGAAACATGTGCTTCTATAATGACTGTGTCATTGATATTAGGTTAAGTTCCCAGGGTGCAATCCCAACACTTGCCTGGAGAAATTGTCGAGAATACCGGGATTCAACCACTTATCTCAGGGCTCGATGCAGCGCCCCATCACACACATGGTGCACGATTTAACGCCCACGACTACTCCGTAAAGATGGAATGAAGTAAACACTTTGTTATACAGGTTATTTATTTATTTATTTATTTATTTATTTATTTCATGGCTTTTGGTGCCGGGAGTGTCCGAGGACATGTTCGGCTTGCCAGAGGCTGCAGTTGCTTCAAGCGGACCGCCCTAGGGTGAGCTACAAATTCCTTTCAATTTCAAGTAGTTCCAACTTTCGCTACCAGATGTCAAAGATACCTAGTGGTGAACGTTGGAACTTTGATAGAGCGCTCCAACGAAATCTAACCTAGAAATTGAGCTCCTCACAAGTTTAGTCTGTGGAAGGATCTTTTACATGGCATAAATCTATGACATGGGACCTCCGGCTTTACTTCCCTTCCGAAGGAAGGCATACTGAAGGATTTTAACGCTCTTAAAAAATCCGACGACTTCGGCCGGGTTTTGAACCCGCCACCTTGGGCACAGCAGTTCAGCATGCTACCAACTACGCCACCGAAGTCGCGTTATACAGGTCGCAAAGTCCCTACTCCACAGTTTGCTATTGTGTGACACGGCGGGGATGTCTACCTGTAAATACAGTACAACTCCTGTAATCCCCCCTTAGGGACTGAGGGTATGGTCGGATCGCAAAAAGGGTCAGATTATTAGACAGTACAGAAAATTAAGCGGCTTCGGTGGCGTAGTTGGTAGCATGCTGAACTTCTATGCCCAAGATCGCGGGTTCAAACCCGGCCAAAGTCGTCGGATTTCTTAAGAGCGTTAAAAATCCCTCAGTATTCCTTCCTTCGGAGGGGAAGTAAAGCCGGCGGTCCCATGTCATAGACCTAGATTTATGGCATGTTCAAGAACCTTCCTCTAATTACACCTGTGTGAAGCTAAATTAGGTTAGGTTAAACATTTGACAAACGCTCTTAGGTTCCGACATTCGTCGCCGGGAGCCGACTGCAGTGGCGTCTGGTAACCAGGTTCTGAACTAGTAGTCGCTGACGGTGGCGTTTCGCGGCAAAAGTAGGAATTACTGTACTTAAAAATTAAATGTCTGCAGTCCTTACTTGAATTGAAAAGAGATATACACACTAATACAGTTATCACAATTAACACCGGTTATCAGACAGATTCTACACACAACCAAAGTACACGGGGCTACATGACCGCGTTGTCGCAGCCCCTAAAACAGAGAAACCAACCAACCAACAGAAAATTACGGATTACATTGAAATAAACAATCTCTGAACTCAAGATATTGGGGTTCCTTTCTTTCTTTCTTTCTTTCTTTCTTTCTTTCTTTCTTTCCTGGGTAAACCACATCCACAATGCGTTGTCCAGCAGTTCAAGTTTAGGCTTTTTGAATGTTTTGCGATTCCTAAGAGCGTTTTCACCATCTATCGTCACTGTACATGATTAAATGCCTTTCCCATTTCTTTCCAATTTTTTACTGTCGTAACGCCTACATTGAGTTCCTTGGCAATTTTTTGGAGTGATTCCCCTTTGTCCAGTCTTAGTAGCACTGCTAATTTTTCATTTAATGAAAGAGTAACGTGTTTACGTTTTACTCCTGATATGTTGAAAAAAAACAAGAAGTTCCGTGACGAAGTAAAGAGCCTACTTTTCTTAAAATTTAAGATTCATGCCAATGATTAATCAATATGGATCTACCTAGAATAAGGACGAAATTGAGTTGGTAATATCGAAATTTCTAATTAGTTCGAAATACTGTATACCTGGCATAATGTAGCCTAATAGAGAACTACAGTTGGCAGCCCTGATGACTGAATATATTCTTAATTTCATCTCTGAAGGTACAGAATACAAAATTTGGTTGAAGTCCAATGGATAGCATGGACGTTACATGGAGTTAAACGTTGGATCTAAGAGCACGCGTAAAATCATGTTGGCAACAATGACATACATGTATTGGTCTGAAATAATCTGAAATAATATGATCTATTGTTGTGTCAATTTTGAATGAAATCCATTAATTAGTAGAGAAGTTACATGCATTTTTAAATTGGAGCTATCAGCAGGCTTAGAATCATGTTGGCAGCACTGGGGTATGCCTATATTAGTTACTCCAAATTAATCTAGAATGCCAGGTATTATACGTGTGCAAAGTTTAGAGCTATTGGCTTGCATACTTTCTGATATATTGATATCAGGGTAACAAAAATAGAGAGAGTATTTATTAACAGTTGGCAGCCCTTGTTACTCTTAAGAATCGGCATAGTCATATCAGTTATGGCACACATAGAACACACAAAATTTGGTTGAAATCCAAATGATAGTATAGAAGTTACTTGTATTTAAAGTTGGACCTCTCAGCTGGCTTAGAATCATGTTGGTAGCACTGACGTATATAAGTTACTCCAAATTAATATAGAATGCCAGGTACTATACGTGTGCATAGTTTAAAGCTGTCGGATTGCATACTTACTGATATATGGGTATTTGTATTAAAAAAATTGAGAGCATTTATTAACAGTTGGCAGCCCTGGTGGTTCTTAAGAATACGCTCAGTCACATCTGTTTATGTACACATAGCACAGACGAAATTTGGTTGAAATCCAATTGATAGTGTAGAAGTTATATGCATTTAACATTTGGACCTATCAGCAGGCTTATACTCATTTTGGCAACACTGCCATGTAAGGCCTCCTGGAAATTAAACTGCAATATTAATATCTATACGTGTGCCAATTTTGAAATAGCTCCCATTCATACCTTCCAAGATATCCAACATTGAGCTCAAATTTCAATTGCAATTTTTCAGCAGTTGGTAGCACTGACATCATTTTCAAATATGGCCGTGAGATATTCAGTTATAGATCTTTACTTCTACCAAATTTTGTTTCGATTGGTGCAGCCGTTTAGGAGTTGATAGGGGGGGGACACACACACAGACAGACAGACAGACAGACAGAAAGACAGACAGACAGACAGACAGACAGACACACATTTGCCCGATCTCATAAGTCTACTTTTTTCTCATCTTTGCAAAAAGTGAAAAGTAGGCTAAAAACACACAAAATGTACAATAATCAAATTACTGTACTTTACTGTACGAATCACGGACGACAGAAACGATACGAGAGATGACTGAGTACTAATTAAACGGACAACCGATAATAACAAGTACCTGTAAACAACATTGGCGCGACGGGTAGTGATTCACGCTACGAGTCGGGACAAGTTCACTCGAGCGATTAGGTGCCGAGTGCGACCGTGCCGGATGTGACCCACCAAAAATCGTGGCTGTTGCGACCCTGCTAGTAGCTTACAGTGCCCCATGCGACCCATTGTTCGAGAGAAGAATTGAAGATCTTATTTCCAAAGTGACATAAATCCATGAAATGCAAAACTTCAGAAATCGCGTTCTTGTATCTTCGTATAGGCAAAATTCAGATATGATTATGAATATAATGTAATTGCATTCATTACTTTTATGCACATCCTGACACCGTGTTTTAAAAATCTCCTATCATTGGAAATTGTGGTATTCGACTCCTGTAAGTTGGAGTTATGACGTTTTGGAAATAAATCATATATTGGCATACACTGTGAGTGGCATTTATGAAAATTTAAATGGTTTAAACACGACAAACACAAACTGATGCTCTACATATTTTTCAAAGTTAGCCATGGCCTTGATTTATCACGTGATATGACGTGATGTCTAGAGAGCCATCGGATTGGTCAAGATAGATATAAGACACATTGGAAATAAATAGGCCTACACTTTGGAGATACATCACTTTGCAAATAAACTTAGTACTTATATCTATGTTAATATGGTATATAAGACGTATTGCGACTTAAACCTTTACGATACGTTGAGAGAACCTATAAACTTGCTTATGAAAATAAAAACTGAACCCCTTCCATTTTGGATTTATGTCACTTGGGAAATAATCTCTTCAATTTTTACTGCGCCTAACCTCTAACCTAAACTAAGCGGAATTTTAGCAGAGACAGATGTGTTAGAAATTCCCAGATTCCACCGATACATCAGTGCTTGGGTCGGTAGTGGCACGATGGCAAATTGGTGGGTCACTTGCGTCATGGGTCGCATCCGCACGGTGACATCATGCACGATACCGCTCGAGCACGGTCGGATCAACCGGAGCGGCGGACCAGCCGAGGGCGGACGAGGTGGGTTCTAACGTAGTTCCGTCGGTAAACGGAGTTCCAGCGTATTAAGAAACGGGTGGCATGCAATTAATATTCCATTCCCTTACAAGAGTTCGTCGCTCGTCAGGGAGTTATTTGGAACCTTTCAAGACTCCAAGATAAATCCTTACAGCGAAGTTGCCAAGTTCTTGTCGAATTAATTTGCCGGTAATGCATTAAGAACAAGCAAGCCTAGTTCCGTGAAGAACTAAAGCCTATTTTCATATATCCTACTTATGTTAATTGTCACTATGAACATACAAAATTTCAGTTTGATTGCTGCAATAGATTCGTAGATATTGAGAACCGACTAAATTGCGGATGGTCGCCATGTTGAGTTTTTATATATGTAGGTCTTAGAGTTATGTACTGTTACATGAAGATTATTGTGTACGTGTAGTATTCAAACTTCAATCTCATGATCAGGACACAGGAAGTAAAAACGAGATTTTAAAATTTCGCACAGCTGCCATCTAGCGGTTATGGGAACAATTAAAACAAATTAGATGCCAGTGGATTAACATTAGTATAAGGATTTACTGCACCAAGTTTCACTGCTCTCGGATGGTTAAATTGCGAGAAACGTCCATGTGGATATTTATATTTCACGTCGCCGCCATGTTAGATTTGTGATCACCAGGTTATTGAAAGTCCTATAGGTGAACTTATATTCATAGCCCCTATGAAAATAACAACATTCAGTTTGATTGCTGTAATAGATTCGTAGATATTGACAACCGTCTAAATATTTTGGATAGTCGCCATGTTGGATTCTGTTATGTATAGGCCATAGAGTAATGTACCATTAAAGGAAAATTATTGCGTAGGTTCATTATTCAAACTTTCAATTCGATCGCATTATTACGACACAGGAAATAAAAACTTAATTTTAAAATTCGCACAGCTGCCATCTTGAGGTTACGTAAACAATTGAACTAAATTAGAAACCAGTGCATTACAATGTGTATAAACATTTGCTGTACCAAGTTTCATTGCATTTGGATCATTAAATCGCGAGAAAAGTCTATTTAAAACTTTCAAATTCGCTTGGCCCCCATTTCATTTTGTAGTTAACCGGTTTTGAACGTCTCATAGATTAACTTCCAGTAGTGTCCTATATCTCCGTACAAAATTTCAGAGTGATACCGGTAATAGTTTCACAGATATAGAATGCCGGTGAAATATTTCGCACAGCCGCCATCTTGAGTTTATGTAAACAATTGAAATAAATTAGATGCCGGTGAATTAACATTTGCATAAGGATTTACTGTACCAAGTTTCATTGCATTTGGTTGGTTAAATCGCGAGAAAAGTCGCAAATTCGCTTGTCCGCCATGTTGGTTTTGTAGTTACCAGGTTTTCAAAAGTCACATAGGTGAACATATAGTAGTTCCCTTTAACACCGTAAAAATTTCCAGGGTGATATCTGTAATAGTTTCGGAGATATTGAATGCTGGTGAAATATTTCGCACAGCCGCCAAATTGGATTGGTGAGACGTAACAAAATTTGAAGTGCACGGTCGGGGTCGTCCGGAATAGTGCTATGAACTTACCGAGTTTCATTGAAATCGCTCCAGCCGTTTAGATTGTATTATGGGGACAACACACACGAATCACACACGCACACACAGACAGACACACGGACAAAAGGTGATCTCACAAGCCTATTTTCTCTTAAATGAAAATAGGCTAAACATATTGGTTGTGTCATGGGCCATTGTCATTCTTTTATAAAGGGGCGTGGAGGTGCAGTGGTCAAGTTGCTTGCCTCTGACCAAGGCGGACCGGGTTCAATTCCCGGCCAATGCATATGAGATTTTCAAAGTGAAATATCGCGTCCTGTTGTTCGGATTTCACGCTAAAATGGAGGTCCCATGGCTCCTAATCGCATAATTAGCGGTCACGTAAAACTACGAGTTTCTTTCCTTCATTCTTTTATTTATATTTTGTTCCAAGAAAAAATGGCAACGAAATTGTCGATTCAAAATGTGGCAGTATGCTAGTGGCAGTGTCTACTATTCCTTCAACCCAGTAGGGAACGGTTAAGACATCTGGTGCCAGAGAATGGAAGCCGACACATAACCCTGGTAATTGCTTGGGTGGGACTGAGCGGCAGGATTATGGGGACTAGTGATAAATTGGCCATCGTGACTTTACAAGCACGGATACAAAATGTATCTCAACAGTGAAGTGTAGTTTTTTTTGGTCGTAAATCCACGTGTTCTGCAGTAAATAAATTCGAAGCGTTGTGGAACGTTCCATGGACATGTTTTGTGTCATTGTCATATTTACATATGTTTCCAAGCACATTGTTACATGTTGCCCCTAGTGGCAAGTTTGTTAACTGGATTACGGTGGGTGAAGGCACAACACAATTGTTCCATTAACGAAATATTGGCTTTATTGCAGGCCAGGAAAATACACCACACTATATGCACTGAAACTCACTTCATAAGACACTACTAGTCACTATAGCTTCCACACTTAGCCCACGTTCACACTACTGTCCTCGCTATTAATACCTGCAACTCTGCCTTGTACACAAACTACAGTTATTTACGATAGCCAGACACTCACCACTACACACTGCTTCGCTGTCCGCTGGCTAGGGAACAGCCCACTGCGTTTCGCAATTTATCACAATATCTCTGTCGCACTAGGTAAGTACACATTCCTCAAAACTCAGTCCCTCCGTATGATTCACACAGCCTCGCTGTCTGGAGAATCAGCCTCACTTGGGTTTCGTAACTTCGCACGTCACGTCGCCACACTACTGTCGCACAGGTAAAAACACGCACTAGCTCAAAAACACAGTCCCTCCCTCGCTGGTGAGGCCGCTTTATATAGGGAGGGTGGTGACTCAATGGACGTTTCCAGAGGAGGAGAGTTCACGGCTCCTCCCGAGAGTTCCATCACCAGGTACGCCGGGAACATTCCAGACCTTGTCTTTGTTCCCGCTGCGCAAGTAGCCGGCCGAGAGAGACCAGAGGTAGCCGCAGGCGGCTGTGAGTCACGCGAGAGGGAATGAAGCAACCCCGCTCTCGTAACACCATATTTACGACAAATGAGGAGCTGGGTATCAACGTTGGACAACTCCTCTTTTGATATTTTTACAGGAGAGGTTCAAAAACTAAATCCACAATATGGTTGTCAGTATTATGGTGATTTTTAAATTACATTCTTAGGCAACAAACATTTTTTCATACCCATTATTAAAATTAAATTAATATTTAAGCCGTAATTATAATTTAAATAGTGGAGTTGGCCATGTATGAAACCAAGTCATGGAGTTGTCTGTTTTTGAAGCCAAATGGAGCTAATTTGGAATTGAAACTGTTCTCTTTTGAAACCAAATAATTATGAAACCGATATCAATGAATTCATTTTATTTTCTTCATCTACTCTTCTAGTGCCTGAGGGTGTTTTAAAATAATGTAATTATGTCTACTGTATTAAAACAAAATCATATAAAATCGGTCTTATAGTTAAACAAGATGTTCAGTAAAGAACATATAGCCTACTTCCTCCTAAATGCATGGGTATTGTTGTAACTCTTTGTCCTTTTCAAGGAGTATAATTGAATGTTGGTTGTAGTATCTTGTTGAAATACAACGTGCTATACGGATATTAAACATGAATATGAGGTGCCCTTTGCTAGTGCTACCTCTGTAAGAAATGTCATTCAATTCGGTTTCATCGTGTTTGAATTGATATGGGGAATGGATTTGCACACATACATGGCCGCTACCTGCAAACTATTGGGCTGATGACCTTGTAGTTCAGTTGAAAGATGCTTCCCACGAAAAGGTATGTTGTTGCAAAATTTGGTAGAGATCAAATGATTAGGTTGGTCGTAATTTGATTTAAGCTTTTAACAATTGGGTGGCCGCCATTCCGTTTCCGTCAAGATGCCGGCGATATAAAACATGACACTGAGGTTCTCTTTGCTAGTGCTACCTCTTTACCAAATTTCGTTCAATTTGAGTTTTACCGTGTTTGAATTGATAGGGGGAATCGATTTGCACACATACATGGCCGCCATATGCTAAGTATTGGGCTAATGATCTTGTAGTTTGGTTAAAATATGCTTCCCACATAAAGGTATGTTGTTGCAAAATTTGGTAGAGATCAGATTATTAGGTTGGTCGTAATTTGATTTAAGCTTTTAACAATTGGGTGGCCGCCATTACGTTTCCGTTAAGATGGCGGCAATATAAAACATGACACTGAGGTGCCCTTTGCTAGTGCTACCTCTGTACCAAATTTTGTTCAATTCGGTTTCACCGTATTTTAATAGATAGGGGGAATCGATTTGCACACATACATGGCTGCCATCCCCAAGGCTGATGACCTTATAGTTTGGTCAAAAGATTCTTCATACAAAAAGGTATAATGTTGCAAAATTTGGTAGAGATCAGATAATAACGTTGGACGTAATTTGTTTTAAGCTTTTAACATTTAGGTGGCCACCATTACGTTTTCGTCAAGTTAGTGGCGATATAGGCCTAAAACATGACACTGAGGTATCCTTTGCTAGTGCTACCTCTGTACCAAATTTCGTTCAATTCGGTTTCACCGTGTTCGAATTGATAGGGGGGACATCCATTCAGAGTACACACACACTCACACAACCGGACACACACTGACAGACACACAATTTTTGGCCCTGTGTAGATCTCATAAGCCTACTTTCATTTTTTGCAAAAATCGAAAGTAGGGAGAAAATGACATGAACAAATTGTACTGAGACGCCTTTTGACAAAACTGAAATCCTTGAGTTATTCTTACACCTTCGAAAGAACTAGTTCATCAAAATCAGCACTCTCCGACTCATCACACTCATAATGTCCACTGTTTAGAATATTACCAGCGTCGTTACACGTTAAACATTCAGCCATGATGGATTTGCAATGCATGTTGGGAGCAGATTGCATGAATGCAAGCTTCTCATTGGCTACTGAAGGAGTTGTCATTTTTTTTTAACGAAACTATTGTGGAATTGTCTATATTTTGATTCTGAACTGAGCAAATGCATGCTATTCTCCCTCAGTTCTCTCTTTTTTGAAGCAGAACAGTTGTAGATTCGCAATCACCATAAGAATTCACATAAGAGTGAAACAAAATCTCAAAACTGACAAAAATGGTGTTGCCCAACTTAGATACCAAGCTCCTCAAATATACCCAAGCTTACAAGGTGAATACTCACCAACATCAATGTTGGATTCAGTGTCGAAGTAAATGACCCTCTTGGATCTCCCACAGTGACCGGAGCACTGAGGGATGAGAAGGACTCCAAGACACAGCGGCCAAAGATACATTTTGAAAACCTGAAAAGAATGAAAATACATTATTTTGATACTGAATTCTGGTCATTGTACTGTAAGAATGGTTGGTGGGTTCCTCAGTTTAGGGGCTGCGACAATGCGGTCATGTAGCCCCGTGTACTTTGGGTGTGTGTAGAATCTGTCTAATAACCGGTGTTAATGGTGCTGGCTGTATTAGTGTGTGTTATCTGTTTTGTTCTTTAATTCAAGTAAGGACTGCGGACATTCGAGTTTCCAGTAGTTCCAACTATTGCTATCAAACGCCATCGTCAACGACTAACTAGTTCTGAACTTTGTTACTAGATGCCACCAGCAGTCGGCTTCTGGTGACGAACGTTGGAACCTAAGAGCGTTAGTCAAATCTAACCTATAATTTAGCTTGACACACGTGTAATTAGTGGAAGTTTCTTTTACATGCCATAAATCTATATCATGGAACCGCCGGCATTATTTCCCCTCCGAAGGAAGGCATACTGAGGGATTTGTAATGCTCTTAAAAAAATCCGACAACTTCGGCCGGGTTTGAACCCATGACATTAGGCATAGAAGCTCAGCACGCTACCATCTACGCCACCGAAGCCGCCGCATTGTAAGAATACGGACTGTTTTTAGCCTAATTTCGATTTTTGCAAAAAATGAAAGTAGACTTATGAGATCAACACAGGGCGAAAAAAGTGTGTCTGTCTGTGTGTGTATGTGTGTGTGTGAGTATGTGTGTGTGTGTGTATGTGTGTGTGAGTCTCTGTGTGTGTGTGTGTCTGTGTGTGTGTGAGTGTGTGTACTCTGAATGTCTGTCCCCCCCCCCCCTATCAATTCGAACACGGTGAATGCGAATTGAACGAAATTTGGTACAAAGGTAGCACTAACAAAGGACACCTCAGTGTCATGTTTTATATCGCCGCCATCTTGACAGAAACGTAATGGCGGCCACACGAATGTTCAAAGCTTAAATCAAATTACGATTAACCTAATCATCCGATCTCTACCAAATTTTGCAACTACATACCTTTATGGAGGGAACATCCTTTGACCAATCTAATAGGTCATTCGCCTAATAGTTTGCGGATGGCGGCCATCTTTGTGTGAAAATCAATTCCCCCTATTAATTCAAACACGGTGTAACCGAATGGAACGAAATTTAATACAGAGGTAGCACAAGTAAAGGGCATCTCAGTGTCATGTTTTATATCGCCGCCATATTGATAGAAACGTAATGGCGGCCACACAAATGTTCAAAGCTTAAATCAAATTACGACTAACCTAATCATCCGATCTCTACCAAATTTTGCAACAACATACCGTTACGGGGGGAGCATCCTTTGACCAAACCAATAGGTCATCAGCGTAATAGTTTGCGGATGGCGGCCATCTTTGTGTGAAAATAGATTCCCCCTATTAATTCGAACACGGTGCAACCGAATGGAACGAAATTTGGTACAGAGGTAGTACTAACAAAAGGCACCTCAGTGTCAAGTTTTATATCGCCGCCATCTTGACGGAAATGTAATTGCGGCCACACAAATGTTCAAAGCTTAAATCATATTACGACTAACCTAATCATCCGATCTCTACCAAATTTTGCAACAACATACCTTTATCGGGGAGCATCCTTTGACCAAACTAATAGGTCATCAGCGTAATAGTTGGCGGATGGCGGCCATCTTTGTGTGAAAATCGATTACCCCTATTAATTCGAACACGGTGCAACCGAATGGAACGAAATTTGGTACAGAGGTAGTACTAGCAAAAGGCACCTCAGTGTCATGTTTTATATCGCAGCCATCTTGACGGAAACGTAATGGCGGCCACACAAATGTTCAAACCTTAAATCAAATTACGAATAACCTAATCATCCGATCTCTACCAAATTTTGAACCAACATACCCTTATAGAGGAAGCATTCTTTGACCAAATGAATAGGCCATTAGCCCAATAGTTTGCGGATGGCGGCCATCTTTGTGTGAAAATCAATTCCCCCTATTAATTCAAACACGGTGTAACCGAATGGAACGAAATTTGGTACAGAGGTAGCACTAGTAAAAGGCATCTCAGTGTCATGTTTTATATCGCCGCCATATTGACAGAAACGTAATGGCGGCCACACAAATGTTCAAAGCTTAAGTTAAATTACGACTAACATAACCATCCGATCTCTACCAAACTTTGCAACAACATACCTTTATGGAGGGAGCATCCTTTGACCAATCTAATAGGTTATTAGCCTTATAGTTTGCGGATGGCGGCCATCTTTATGTCAAAATTGATTCCCCCTATTAATTCGAACACGGAGGAACCGAATGGAACGAAATTTGGTACAGAGGTAGCATTAGCAAAGGGCACCTCAGTGTCATGTTTTATATCGCCGCCATCTTGACTGAAACGTAATGGCGGCCACACGAATGTTCAAAGCTTAAATCAAATTACGATTAACCTAATCATCCGATCTCTACCAAATTTTGCAACTACATACCTTTATGGAGGGATCATCCTTTGACCAATCTAATAGGTCATCAGCGTAATAGATTGCGGATGGCGGCCATCTTTGCGTGAAAATAGATTCCCCGTATTAATTCGAACACGGTGCAACCGAATGGAACGAAATTTGGTACAGAGGTAGTACTAAAAAAAGGCACCTCAGTGTCATGTTTTATATCGCCGCCATCTTGACGGAAACGTAATGGCGGCCACACAAATGTTCAAAGCTTAAATCAATATACGATTAACCTAATCATCCGATCTCTACCAAATTTTGCAACAACATACCTTTATAGAGGAAGCATCCTTTGACCAAATGAATAGGTCATTAGCCTAATAGTTTGCGGATGGCGGCCATCTTTGTGTGAAAATCAATTCCCCCTATTAATTCAAACACGGTGAAACCGAATGGAACGAAATTTGGTACAGAGGTAGCACTAGCAAAGCGCATCTCAGTGTCATGTTTTATATCGCCGCCATATTGACAGAAACGTAATGAAGGCCACACAAATGTTCGAAGCTTAAGTTAAATTACGACTAACATAACCATCCGATCTCTACCAAACTTTGCAACAACATACCTTTATGGAGGGAGCATCCTTTGACCAATCTAATAGGTTATTAGCCTAATAGTTTGCGGATGGCGGCCATCTTTATGTCAAAATTGATTTTCCCTATTAATTTGAACACGGTGGAACCGAATGGAACGAAATTTGGTACAGAGGTAGCACTAGCAAAGGGCACCTCAGTGTCATGTTTTAAATCGCCGCCATCTTGACTGAAACGTAATGGCGGCCACACGAATGTTCAAAGCTTAAATCAAATTACGATTAACCTAATCATCCGATCTCTACCAAATTTTGCAACTACATACCTTTATGGAGGGATCATCCTTTGACCAATCTAATAGGTCATTCGCCTAATAGTTTGCGGATGGCGGCCATCTTTATGTCAAAATTGATTCCCCCTATTAATTCGAACATGGTGGAACCGAATGGAACGAAATTTGGTACAGAGGTAGCACTAGCAAAGGGCATCTCAGTGTTATGATTAATATCGCCGCCATATTGACAGAAACGTAATGGCGGCCACACAAATGTTTAAAGCTTAAATCAAATTACGACTAACATAACCATCCGATCTCTACCAAACTTTGCAACAACATACCTTTATGGAGGGAGCATCCTTTGACCAATCTAATTGGTCATTAGCCTAATAGTTTGCGGATGGCGGCCATCTTTATGTCAAAATTGATTCCCCCTATTATTTCGTACACGGTGGAACCGAATGAACGAAATTTGGTACAGAGGTAGCACTAGCAAAGGGCACCTAAGTGTCATGTTTTATATCACCGCTATCTTGACGGAAACGTAATCGCGGCCACCCAAATGTTAAAAGCTAAAATGTAATTACGACCAACCTAATAATCTAGTCTCTACCAAATTTTGCAACACCATATCTTTATGTGGGAAACATATTCTGACCAAACTGCAAGAACATCAGTCCAATTGTTTGCAGATGGTGGCCAAGTATGTGTGCAAATCGATTCCCCCTATCAATTCAAACACGGTGAAACCGAATTGAACGAAATTTGGTACAGAGGTAGCACTAGCAAAGGGCACCTCATATTCATGTTTAATATCCCTATAGCACGTAGTATTTCAACAAGCTACTACAACCAACATTCAATCATACTCCTTGAAAAGGACAAAGAGTTATAACAATACCCATGCATTTAGGAGAAAGTAGGCTATATGGTCTTTATTGAACATCTTGTTTGTATTTGGCATTGAACCTGTCAGCTAATGCAGTGACGGGCACGAGGGGGTTCCTTAGAACTTGTCCGCCCTTTAGCAATGGTGTGGTGTAGGGTGAGATGGAGTGCAATGATGGTGGTGAAGGTTAATCATCTAGGTCATCTGTCCGTGCTTCCAGAGAACATGAATAGGAAATAAAAACTACACACATGCTAGATGAAAAACATGTCGAAAAAAAGAAATACAGGTAATAAAAGAGAGAGGAGAAAATGCTTTCAATCCCTTTAAATGAACATTGAGGGACTTGTAAAATAGTAAAGCCATTAAAAGCAGATAGAAAAGGGAAACAAGTAGTTCCTTGAAGAACTAAATAGCCTATTTTCATACATCCTAATTATATGAATTGCCTCTATCAACATACGAACCTAAGAGCGTTAGTCAAATCTAACCTATAATTTAGCTTGACACGAGTGTAATTAGTTTGATTGCTGTAATAGGTTCGTAGATATTGAGATCCGTCTAAATATTTCGACTCGTCACCATGTTGGATTTTGATATATGAGCACCATAGAGGTATGTACTATTAGATGAGGATTATTGTGTACTTTCATTATTCATACGTTGATTTCGATCGCATGATTAGAACACATGAAATGAAAACTTAATTTTAATACTTCACAAAGCCGCCATCTTGAGGTTATTTAAACAATTGAACTAAATTAGATGCCAGTGCATTGCAATTTGTACAGTCATTTTTGTACCAAGTTCACTGTGTTCGGATGGTTAAACCGCGAGAAAAGTCTATTTAAATGTTTCAACTTCGCTTGGCCGCCATGTTCGTTTGTAGTTAACAGGGTTTTGAAAGTTACATAAGTGAACGTCTATTATTGCTTTTTATCACTGTACAGAATTTCAGGGTGATATGAGTAATAGTTTCGGAGATATGGAAAGCCGGTGAAATATTTCGCGCAGCTGCCATGTTGGATTGGTGAGACATAATAAAATTTGAAGGACACGGTCGGGGTCAGCCGAAATAGTACTATGACCTTACCGAGTTTCATTGAAATCGCTCCAGCCGTTATTAGGTGGGACACACACACACACGGACGCACATACTCACATACACACACACATGGACAAAAGGTGATCTCATAAGCCTATTTATTCATAAATGAAAATAACCTAATTAAGACATGGCCTGTCCGAATTAACACACAAAATGGACCCATCTCAGTGATGCCACCATCTCCCGAGCCATGACTCCTTTAGGGACTCTTACAATAGGAAGGAGATACTATGAAAAGAAGAGGTCGGACTCTACGAAAATTGAAAGTATCAGAAATGATTATTATTTATTTATTTATTTATTTATTTATTTATTTATTTATCGTATGGCTTTTTATGCCGGGAGTGTCCGAGTACATGTTCGGCTCGCCTGAGTCTGAAGCGGACACCCTTAAGGTGAGCTACAATTTCTGTTCAATTTCAAGTAGTTCCAACTTTCGCTGCCAGATATCAATGATACCTAGTGGTGAACGTTGGCACTTTGATAGAGCGTTCCGACGAAATTTAACCTAACAATTTAGCTTCATACAAGTTTAATCTGTGAAATGATCTTTTACATGCCATAAATCTATGACATGGGACCGCCGCGCCGGCTTTACTTCCCCTCCGAAGCAAGGCATACTGAAGGATTTTTAACGCTCTTAAAATCCGACGACTTCGGCCGGGTTTGAACCCGCTATCTTGGGCACAGCAGTTTAGCATGCTAGCAACTACGCCACCGAAGCCGCTATCAGAAATTATGAGACTAGGTCTAATTAAGAAGGGAAAATGAAAGATACCCTAGGCCTCAGATACCCTAATACCATCGAGGGCGGAAGAGAACAAGAGAGGTGCACTGAAAAGACAAAAGAACGGAGCCCTGCACAAGTAGGCCTAAGTGGAAGCTGGGGTTCCGAGGACTGGATGTGAGTCCCTGGCGAAGAGCAGCGGAGCTCTGTTTTCCGCGATCTGCACTCAACAATATGAAATGGATGGTGTTTGAAGCCATTTTTCAGTGTTGCCTTAGTAATCGAAATTTGGTGCTTTTCAATCGATCAACACGATTGTACCCAATTGTTATGGGTTATTCCCTAATCCTGAAAAAGAATACCTGAGATTAGTAAATACAATCGCAGACTCGCACTAAGCAAGCAAATTTGGAGGTCAAACCACCACTTTCATTATCTTAATAAAACATCACCCTGCATAGTGCTACATCCTCAAGGACTCACGGCTGGTGAGTTCAGGAGTTGGCGACCCCGACGGTTTCCTAAGCTGGGTCCGGTTTTTTTCCCTTTTTCCACTGACGTTGTGTCGGGCCCTCCCATCTTTCCCTTTCCTATCTGCCTTTCATGGCTCTCCTTCCTTCCAAGTCCCTCAATCCTTGAGGCATTTCTGTTTTTCCTGTCGTTAATTTAACTTATTCTTCTTTTGCTTTCCGTTTCTTCTTCTAGTATGTAAGTGTGTAGTTAGCTTCAGTTATAGTTTACATTACATCATCATTATCACTATCACCCAAACCGTTAGAGGCCGATAACCTAGATGTTAGGCCTCTTAAAACAACAATCATCATCATCATTATCACAGTAGCAGGGCCATCCAGTCATTGCGCTCCGGGAGCGCGACCGCGCTCGGGGAACACGGGGCAGTCAGACTAGCGCTCCTTCCCCTACCACCACTGCACTGTGGCAGCGAGGAATCGGACGATGATCGGACCACGCTGAATAGATACGTACGTACAGTCGTGCGGCCGACGGCTCTTGTGGGATTGTTGACATATTAATAGGACTCTTTTGCCTTAACAAATATACCACATATACAAATCGAATGGTACTCCGGTGTATGGAATGTGCAGGAAACGAACACAAGTTTTAAGTAACGAATATTGTGATTTATTCCAAACTGAAATGTGAACATATTAGAGAGAAAAATTCAACAATAAATTGTGTTCTTTTCAACACATTACATCTCTGTTACACACTAAACATTTGGTATGCCCCTTATTTGCTGTACAGAAAAATGAAAATTCCCATTCTGCTTTAAAGACTGCTGCTTCACCCACTTTTTTTTTTGCATGCTGTTCAGTCATGACGACTGCGAAACTGATTTACTTACACGCTGTCAACAAAGCGCATTGGACTAGACTAGCAACTGATGGATTGGCTGCGCACTTCAGCGCACTCAGCCAGCCAAGCTCCTCCCACCACTTCTGAAACTACCTTCCAACAAAGTGCTCGGAGCACTGGCTTAGAGCGCGGACGGAGCGCTAGCGCTGTCTAGATGGCCCTGCAGTAGGGCAACTCTGGATGCAAAGAGCATGAACATGTATAATTACTGCTATGGGCAGCTAAATATAAACATTGGCTACAACTGAACTTTCCGTTCTCTTCTGCTCAAACGCTTCGTGAACACTCCTCGTTAGTTCTTGCCTATCTTATTTATTCAAACACCACAGGTGTGAATTATATTGTTATTTGCATAACCCGCGCAGTTGATGAAGAACAGAGGTGATTGCCAAATTTATGAGAGCGATTATCAATGCAGTGCGTAGACGATTGTGCTGGGTTACGTCACGTTCTATAGAAGTGACTCAAGTCCTGGGCGGTCCTGAGGTTTCACCTTCAGCTTGAGTTCGAACGTGTCATAAATCGTACACAAAATATAAATAAAGCTAACACATTAGGAGAACAGTGAATCATAAATCAGGAGACAAAAGGAATTAAAGACAATGCCTTCGTTAGTCACGTGTCATATCGGCAGGTGGCAGCACATTTGTCAACAAGTCCAATTGAAATACAACCCATGGTCACTCTTTATTGTAAACCTGGGATTATTAACCTCTCAGACTTCAAGGAACAACTAATTTAAGTGAAGCCTGCTTTCGATAGCTTTGTGATTTATTGTATTTTTCCGTTGCCTACGTTAATATACAAGGCAGGCATATAGTGAGCTGAAATTAATTGTATGAATTCAGTTTCCTTCGTTGCCGTATATTGCCGCTAGATGTCTCGACAAACATACAAAAATCAACGATAATAGTACATAGTACAGTGTGTTATATAGGCCGAGCATAGGGCTTTCAATATAGCCTACGTAGGGTACTATGACAGGAGTTTGCATGCAAACTTGGTTAAGTTTCATAGCCCTTTTACCAGTTGTGTATTAATTGTCTAGGATACAAAACCCAGTGGCTACAAAACCTAGGTGTTCAGTTCCACAAATTTATATATTAACAAATATTTTGTCTGCGCCCTAAACATAATATTATAGCACCAGCAATTAAATCCACAACTTGATGAAAATTATGAATTTACAATTATCCGTCATCTACACTACCCGATATATTCGACTTTGGCTCTCGTGCATTCTCCGAAGTCCGTTTTCAAAGTGTGTCATTTTTGTTAGTAGCGCTCTGAAAATGGATTCTACTTACTGTGCCACGTTATTGAAGCCAACTGCTATTAACAATCTCCACGAAAACACTTTCAAAGTAAGGAAATAGTCAACATTAACTTTCAAGTAATAAACTTACCAAAAAAACACGTCGCCATGTTGGATTGCAACTTCACTTAACCTCAATCCCCTGTTGCGAGGTTTGGTGACTGTCTGGACGAAATTATTGGTGAAAATTACTGATTGTACTACTAGGCAAAACCATTGGCCTGGATAACGATTATTGATACGTGACCACCCGCACTGTGTGTGACAAAAACTAGAGGTGTTAATATTAGCCACCTAACCATTATTGGTCTAGGCAAAAACCATTGGTCTGGAACCAATAATGTTGGCACTACTAAAAAAATGCAATACCAACCTATAGCGATAAAGTATTAGTAACATTAGCCATTTCTATAGTAAATTTTGCAGTAATAATAACGTGTGTAATTCGTCCTCCTTGTTGGGGAAATATAAGTTAATAAGTCCGGGAGAGGCGTGCGTGCAATATGTTTATTATTATTTAGTCAATTTACCGTCTAGGTTGGTGGTTCCTATGGACTCAGCGAGGGAACTCACCACAACCTCCTCTATGGGCAGTGTCCTGGAGCTTGAAACATCTGGTCGGGATGGATACAACTGGGGGGGGGGGGGGGTTGATCAGGTGGCCTCACCTGCAATGCGAACAGGGGCCTCATGAGGGAGGGGAAGGGATGGAAGACTGGTATGGATGGGCTAGGAAGAGGGAAGGAGGCGGACGTGGCCTTACAGAAAGTACCATCCCGGCATTTGCCCGAAGACGAAGTGGGAAACCACGGAAAACCACTTCGAGGATGGCTGAGGTGGGAAACGAATCCCCTCTACTCATTTGGACCACCCGAGGCTGAGTAGACCCCGTTCCAGTCCTCATACCACTTTCCAAATTTCGTGGCAGAGCCGGGAATCGAACCCAGGACCTCCAGGGGGCAGCTAACCATGCTGACCGCTACGCTACGGAGGCGACATATTATTATTATTATTAATATTAGTATATATGAATTGCAGCCAATGACCATAGCAGGGCAGTTTTGATTGAACGCCCGAGGGCTCACAACAAGTTCAATTTCAAGGAGTTCCAACTTGGCTACTAGATGCTGCTGTCACTAATTCCTAGCGGCAAACGTTGGAACCTGATAGATCGTTTCTAAATAGCCAAATATAACCTACAAATTTTGCTAGATACTACCAATCGCAGTGGTAGGTTCTTATACGTGCCATAAATCCATGACATGGGCACACCGACTTTACTTACCCTCCGAAGGAAGGCATACTGAAGGATTTTTAACGCTCTTAAAACTCCAACGACTTCGGCTGGGTTTGAATCCGCGATCTTGGGCATAGCAGTTCAGCATGCTACCGACTACGCCACCAAAGCCGCTATTATTATGATTATGGCACGATGATCCACCGCCACTGCCAATAGGAGAAAGTACATTGAAATGAAGCATCTGGAGAATCCAGCCTATGTCCTGGAGGGCGGGCAACAATTTCACCCGGGAATTCCAGTCAGGTAGCCAGGGTTACCTCAATTCCACCCGGTCCTCCAAGGGACACAGAAATGAGTTCCTCAACTCCGCCCAGCCTTTTCCCCAATGACGTAAACAAATGTCATAACCCTCCTGCTCGCATACCAAGGGCCGTGTCAAACACCTTATGCAGCGCATGAGTAGAAAAAAAAATAGGAAACTTGGCAGACTTATGTAAAAGAATATTATGATTAATTTTAAATCACCACCACCAAGTCCGCTTAATCGTTAAATCAGATATAAACATAATACAAAGAGCTAGATATTAATCACTGTTGTTAAATAAAAATATGGACGGGAAATTTAATAAAATAAGAAAAATCAGCATTTTAAAATCACATAAATGTTTACTTCATTTCAAACTATACAAAAAACATTAGATGAAACTCTTTTCATTCCCTAACTATTGTGTGAGAAACACACTTCACTAGATCTAATCTACTCATTGTTTGTTTGGCGTACTGCATGAGCTTGTTTTCAATGAATTCTTTTCTCACACGACTATTCTTGTCATTGCTCGACACCCGCCCGCTGCTGTTAAGTATTTTTGGTATTCCCAAAAATATGAACACTTGAGAGCTTGTGCTGTCGTGTGGAATGCAAGAATTCGCTCATGCGCTGCAGAAGGTGTTTGACGTTGACCCGGCCCTTGGTATGCGAGCAGGAGGGTTAAGACATTTGTTTACGTCATTGAGGATAACCCCTTTGCCGACCCCTTGTCAAAGCCTGAGCGGAGTCGAGGAACTTATTTTTGGGTCCCTTGGAGGACCGGGTGGAATTGAGGAAAATCGGGCGGAATTGATGTTCGACCGTCCTGGATACGGGGTATGACGTCATACGGCTAATGCCTGAATTGGTGCAAGAATGGACTAGTACAGCACCACCGGAGTATATCAACATTCCTTGCATTAAAAACAGACTACAGGGATTTGATCTACCCTGCAAGAGCTGGTCAACCCCCAACCGGATCAGGACACATCACGGCAATAGCACGGGCTCCCATTATACATGGGGCAAACTCTCCTCCCCGAATTGTAGCTGCGGTGCCCCAAAACAGACAGTGGAACAATGTCCTTTGAGTGCCTGTGACAGACCTTCAGGATACTAATCCTTCTTACATAGAGAGCCTAAGTGTAATACGTAGTGTAAGTACCTTATTAGACCTTCGTCATACGCTAAATAAATAATAATAATAATAATAATAATAATAATATCGTATGGCCTTGGTTGCCGGGTGGAAGCATTGTTATTTGCGCTCAGACGGCAGCTTCCATGTCAAATTTCGTTGTTCCTTGGAGCAGTATGAAAGTCAAGGAGGTTAGATATCTAAGATTCTTGACACTATAGCGCTTTCTAGTAGATATGGAGGAACGTTTTGAGCTGGCGTAAAATCCCGTGATTAATTTTTCCATTATGAACAGGGCCTACTGAATTCAAATGGGTTCCTTAACATGCCAACAACGTATGGCATGCGTGTCGTGATTTTTGTCGCCTTTCAAAATTCATTTACCATGGCCAGGAGCGAACCTGCAAGCTTAGGGTTGGTAGCCCGACACGATAACCACTCACCCACCGTGACAGGCTAAATAAATAAAGTGAACAGCGTTGCAACACCTTCGGTCGATGCCTCTGTCACTAGAACTGTGATTCTCACAATCTCCCCCCTTAATATACAGTAGACAATATATGACATGATAATTATCAGGCACTAGTAATATAGTCTACTTTAATGTTCTTTCCTTGTAACCTGCTGGATCTTTGATAGATTCTACAAGATTCTGAAGTTCAGTTACGTTCCATATTTCTGACCACTTGTTGAAATAATTCTTTGCTGGCAAAGTAGGAGGTACCGTATGTCAGTGTGGATCAGGAGTTGGGAATTACGATTGATCTCCAGATATTCCCTCAAAAGAACAATCTGTCAGCGTAAATTAGGTGCTGCAATGTGGAAGCCAGTGAAGAGGTGTGGTTCTGATACATCTTGTCATTTTAATCAATCTTCCGGACATTTGATCTGGTGCACTGTATTCACCAGCAGATCACAATAGACCTGGACGTTCAGGAAACGTTTGAGTCCACAAAAACGGGAAAAAGAGCTAATCTACGGTTGGGAAAAATCTTGCTTACATCGTTCTTCGCCATTTCAAATCTCCCAACTCGGTCCTCCCGAAAAAGTTAGAATATTTTAGACTCTTATAGCGATCTTGTAAGCCTCCGTGGCTTAGGCGGCAGCACGCTGGCCTCTCACCGCTGGGTCCGTGGTTCAAATCCCGGTCACTCCATGTGAGATCTGTGCTGGACAAAACGGAGGTAGACAGGTTTTCTCCGGGTACTCCGGTTTTCCCTGTCAACATTTCATTCCTGCAACACTCTCCACTATCATTTCATTTCATCTGTCATTCATTTAGACATTGCCCCGGAGGAGTGCGTCAGGCCTCGGCAGCCGGCACAGTTCATATCCTCGCCGCTAGATGGGGGATTCATTCATTCCATTCCTGACCCGGTCGGAGACTGAAAGCAGGCTGTGGATTTTCATTCATTTCATAGCGATCTTGTGAGTATCAGCTTCACTGGTACTAAGTTTCATGTTTCTAGGATGTCTGGAAATCCCTCCTTGATTCACGCTTATTTTCAGAATTTACCTGCACATCGCTCCACCCCCGACATGGTAACATGCCCGAGCTTATAAATTTGTCCACTCATAGCGCGGTGGTGCATTTCTCACCCCAACGTACGTGGCCTACATCTCCTCATCCCTTTGCCATTCGCTTGTTATCTGAGTCTTAGTAGCCTATCAGTGAATAATATTGTGTTATGCTGTATTTCTGTTTTAAGTTAACGGTAAACTGAATCTGGGAACTGTAATTTATTAATAGAATGCATAGCCTATACAATGACAGAAAATACAAAGGGCGAGATATTTAGCGAATAAAACTGGTCTTTATAATTTATTGTCAAAAAAATGGTTAATTTTCAAACATTTGCGCATTGATAAGTGTAAATTTTATGTATCAAACGCTGATGAAATCAAAGACGGTTGGTTGGTTCCTCAGTTTAGGGGCCCCGTGTACTTTGGGTGTGTGTAGAATCTGTCTGATAACCAGAGTTATTGTGATGGCTGTATTAGGGTTATCTGTTTTCAATTCAAGTAAGGACTGCAGACATTGCATTTTTCAAGTAGTTCCTAATTTTGCCGCTAAACGCCACCGTCATCGACTACTAGTTCTGAACTTGGTTACTATATGCCACCACAGTCGGCTCCTGGCGACGAACGTTGGAAGCTAAGAGCGTTGTTAAAATTTAACCTATAATTTAGCTTCACACAGGTGTAACTAGTGGAAGGTTATTTAACATGCCATAAATCTATGGCATAGAAGCTCAGCGTGCTACCAACTACGCCACCGAAGCCGCGAAATCAAAGACGAAGAAAAATATGGATATGGTAGGAGGTTTGCTTCCATTGTTTCATTGTGCCTAGAACTCCCCAACCCCCATTGCCCTAATTTAATTTTGACCAGGCTCATCCCCCTCCAGGAGCCAACCCTAGTTACGCCACTGCTCCAGAGAGTACTTTGAAGTCAACCAGAAGATATACCCTCTTAGAGATCTGATTATCTTTCTGTTCACGTTGAGGTGAATATTCTGCCCCCACTCACCTGTGACTGCAGGAGCTATATTATTGTGGTGAGTATATTTCAATAGATTTGTTTGTTGAGGGGAGGTAGTAAGCTGCTTTGGGTCAAAGAGTGGAATTTTAGATTTTATGTTATTTTGATAGCCCGAAGTCCAATTTATAATATAGGCTACATAATTATGCTTATTTGCTGAAAAAGTTTGCAAAACGCCATTTATTGGTCATTTACCCCCCCCCCCCCCCTTGAAGATCTGTTCCTGAGAACTGGCATATTCTCTCCTCCTCCTCCTCCTCCTCCTTCTCCTGCTCCTTCTTTTCTTTCTCTTTCTCCCTCTTCTTGTCTTTCTCCTGCTCCTTCTCCTGCTCCTCCTTCTTCTCCTCCTCGTTCTCTTTCTCCTCCTTCTCTTTCTCCTTCCTCTCTTCCTTCTCTTCTTTCTCCTCTTCTCCTGCACCTTCTCCTGCTCCTTCTTCTCTTTCTCCTTCTCTCTTACTCCACCTTCGCCTGCTCCTCATTCTCCTCCTTCTTAATCTCCTTCCTCTCGTCCTACTCCTGCTCCTCCTGATCCTCCTTCTACTGCTCCTTCTTCACTTTCTCCTTCTACTCCTTTTTCATCATCATCTCCTTCTTCTTCTCTCTCCTTCTCCTCATTCTTCTCCTGCTCCATCTTCTCTTTCTTCTTCTCTGCCTCCATCTTTTCTTTCTTCTGCTCCTCCTTCTTCCTTTTCCTGCTCCTCCTTCTTCTCCTTCTCCTCCTCCTTCTTCTCCTGCTTCTTCCTCTCTTTCTCCTTCTCCTTCTTCTACTCGTTTTCCCATTCCTCCTGCTCCTTCTTCTCTTTCTCCTTCTCCAGGTCCTCCTTCTCCTCTTTCTCCTTCTTCTCCTGCTCATTTTCCTATTCTTCCTGCTCCATCTTCTCTTTCTCCTTCTCCTTCTCCTTCTCCTCCTTCTTCTCTTTCTTCTTCTTCTTATTTTCTTTCTCTTGAGAAGCTAGGAAATTAAAAAGAAAGCAAAAGAGGGACTGAGAAGATCAAGACAACCCAGGTGATCCTGTATGGGCCTGGTGCACATTAAGGTAACACTTGTCTTTAAGAGCATTTTTTATTAACTTTTTTCCGAGACAAATGTTCCTTTTACTCAGGAAGTATCAACAATAGCGCTCTGATTTTTTTTCAGTAATTCAATATGATCAACTAAAGAATTGTATGTTTTCTTTGGATTTTATCATGAATAGAAAAAATAATATTTTATTTATTCGTAGAGAAATACGTTGAAAAATGTAATCTTTGAAACAAAATATATTAAAAATATTATTTACAAACACACACATTTCCAAAAAAACCATTTAAAGGTAAAATATAGATCTAAATATCTGTAAGGTTTTGTTTCAATAGGTTAAACACGTATTGAGAAAAAGGAACATGAAGTTGACTAATTTAACATGGCGGAGATAGGGCTTACAACCTTCCCGAAGTCAACTAGAAGATATACCCTCTTAGACATATGATTGTCTTTCTGCTCACGTTGAGGTGAATACTCTGCCCCCACACACCTGTCCGCAAGACGTGACTACAGGACCTATATTATTGTGGTGAGTATATTTCAATAGATTTGTTTGTTAAGTCTTTTCTCAGCATTTCCATCTGCCCCTTTAATATGGCCGCCCTGCGCGCGCGGAGCAGGTGCCGCGGGAACAATGGCGACACTATGTGGCGAGAAGACCAACCACGCTAAGTCACGTGCTCTTTGTAATGACGCACGCGTCCAGCCATACTGCTCGTTGTTATTCAGCCTCGCTTCTCAGATTACCATCGCATTGTGTCTTATCAGCGACATGTCCCACACTCCCATTATAATTTGTACGTAAATGCTGGATTTTATTGAGGATCGCTTTCTCCCGCACGGACTGAATACCAGTAAGGACTGGAGTCCAGTAGAGGCTCAATTCACTCCAGTCTTGGCTGCAATGGGATTAAATGTATAAAGTCTATTCGCCGAGTCGAGACAGTGCCCCTGGCTACCCGGACAGTGAAACACGCCCAGGTTCTGCGGGTCAGGGGTAGCCAAGAAGCTCCGAGATCATTAGTTATGCCTTAGTCCTAGAAAAGAAGAGACTTGCTGAACTTAGTGCTATGCTGCACTGTATCTACTGTTGCCTGTCGTTAGCTTCGGGTGCCGGGTGCAAGCTTTGTAAATTGACACCCAGATGGTAGCTTGCATGTCGAATTTCGTTGTTCCTTGAATCACTATGAAAGTCAAAGAGGTTAAATATCTAAGCTCCTTGAACACTATAGCGCTTTCTAGTAGAGAAATGAGGAACTTTGTGTTGGCTGAAACTCCCGAGATTAATTTTGCGATTATGAACACGGCCTACTGATTTCAAATGGGTTCTTTGACATGCCAACATCGTATGACATGCGTGTTGTATTTTTGCCGCCTTTCAAAAATCACTTACCACGGCCAGGAGGGAACCTGCAATCTTGGGGTTGATACACCGACACGCACAACGTATGAAAAATAAGCTTATGAGATCGGTTTTTGTCCGTGTGCGTGCACGTATGTGTGTGTGTGTGTCCCCAATAAAATCTAATCGGCTGGAGCGATGTCAGTGAAACTCGGTAAGAACATGGTACTATTTTGCCCGAAACCCACCCGTGCCTTTCAAATTTTAATACGTTTCACCAATCCAACATGGTGGCCACTTGAAATATTTCAACGAAACTATTACCGATATCACCCTGAAATTTTGTGTTGTGATAGAGAATACTAAGGCACTTTCCGTTATTTGACACTTAAGAACCTGTTAAGTACAAAACCAACATGGTGATCATCCGAAATATTTAGCGTGGTAAATTTCACTGCTCAGGGGTAACTAGGTCGCGAGAGAAATCAATATTCCAGTAATTGGAATGATTTTGTGTTGACCGATTGAAAGCTACAATATTAATTGTTAATATGGCAACACTGTAAAACATCTTTGATAGAACAAGCCATAATTATAATATTCAACTCCTGGCATATTAGTACATAATGCAACGAGCCTATAATGGCAATAATTAAGATACGAGTATGTTTATAAAACGAGCTTATGCGAGTTTTATAATTTCCATACGAGTGTCCTAATTTCCATTATAGGTGAGTTATGTTCGACGATAATTATTATAACTACGGTATTTTATGTTCGAACATAAATATTGTACCCATGCGTATAATCTCGATGGAAAATATGCTTCTGCCTCCAGCTAGCTTCAGGACTCGAGGGTGTACCGTCCTCCCACTGAGCAGTTGCATACTTTGGATTTGAGGCTAAGAGGTATCAACTCTACAATGATAAGGCACAACTCTATTCTAAAACTTTAATTCAGTAAATAAATCATGGCTTTTAACAAAAATAAAACATAACCATAAAACAAAAGCAAACAAAAATTACTTTCCACAATCCACCAATATGAACATAATATAATCATACTAAATCATATCATACCACAAACCTTTACCCTTATGTGAACTTCACAAAGATATTCTAGTGCGCTGATGCACGTACAACTTCAGAAACAAACTGTACATTGATACTACTGTCATACAATGTGACTTCTTTAATATCACAACATTACTGATTCATAAAAACCTTCTTAATTTGACAATTATGTGTACCGTGTGTGTTTTGATCTTTCTTTTCCCACCAAATGCTTCACATGCATTAGCCTATTCTGGTGTTGCACAGCGAACTACGTATTTATGTAAGCTACCCCTACTCCACTATTTATTTATATAGTTCCGCTGCATGCCGTTTTGTGATTTCATATAAAAACGTTATGTTATTGTTATTGTTGTGTCGGATGGTATAATCAAACTACCTTGCGCGCGTAGCCTGTGGAATCTGGTAACCAACTTCTGAAAAAGTTGTCAGTGACAGTATAAATGCAACGTCTAACCATTCGTTAGATAGCTAAAATCATGAACCATCAGGATAATATATAATTATCAATGTGTTCTTAAACCACATGGCTTCATTACTCAACATAACAATATTTCACTTCATGTCATTAACAGGGTCTAAAATCTGTTCCTTTCAACCTTACTTTTACGGTCCGTCTGGCCGTCCCCAGACCCTCTCCTCGAGCGGTCGGTATACAATAGCAGTGGGTTGGGTTTCCACCCTAACTCGACCCCCGCTTTTATGTTTGAAGGCTTACTTCCAAAGCATTGTAAGATTTTACAAGACAAACTGTGCTCCCAATGACACACATATCTCAATGGATTTTTAACTGAATATTATGCACGCAGGTAGTGAATGAGCTTTATATTTATTCCTACCCCGAGGATAAAATAATTACTGGCACCAAACAGGTCCATTCAACATGAAGGTACGAGGTTCGTAAAACATTGGTCTCATAGGCAACCGGTGTCTTAAATAATATGCGGTCAGCCCAATGCTGCCGGTATGAGGTTCGCTTCAACAAGCCGAATCACTCACAATAATAAGTCCTCGGGGAATCATTAGAGTGTCGAGGTGTCCTCGTTTTCCTCGCACCTAATCACGGGATTCCAACCCGGAACATTCCATCCTTCATCAGAGTTAGGGTCCAACACTAAACACTCTGGCACCAAGTATATCTCCGCTTATGCCCCCGGCATAGGAGATTTCATACGTGGAATAGACCACCTGGCTCCTTATCCAATGTTACGACTTCGTCCTATAATATTAAGAGAAATCTATCAATTACTCTATAAGCTTCTCACATAAGCTGCAAATTCAATTCACTAAAAGCCCTTCCATTCCTGGCATAATTATATTCCCATTAATACAATATATTCTGATATCAAACTCTTTCTTTAATCCCGTAATGTAATCTTACTGTATAATCTTACGGCTTGGATCGATAAGTCTTGCAATTAGCGTAATTATTTCTTGTTTACAACAATTACCTGATGCGTTCATTAATACCTTTAATATTCATAATTATTATTATTCTCACTGACATAATTTACCAAAATCATTCCTTATTAATATTATTATATTTCTGACATAATTTACCAAAATCCGACACAACCAATCATCTCAAAACTCGAACAACTGTGCTCGTAACATTTACATAGCTGATTGCCATCTTAATTAATAGTGGTAATGATTAATCCACTTATTGATGCACATTAACATCTCAACTGTATGAAAATCAATACAATAATGACTAAACCTGGAGGGTCTACCTCCTAATCTGATTCTTACTGGCATCTTTACTGAAATCACATCACATGCAGTGGTCTATATTCTCTAATTAACCATAATTTGTGGGGTACGCACATATCTCAAGGCTTCTCATGGTGGCTTCAACCAATCATATCCTTCCAAGTCGCCTGCCATATGCAGGTTTAACGCGACATATTCATCTTGAATACACACATTTTATGACACACAACTTCCGTTAACCATACGGCACTTTGCATTTCTATAAGGAAGCTATTGCTCCCAAACATGTGACACTTTATAACACTTATAAAACCACTACTTTAAAAGATATTTTACATATGCTTTATACATAACACACGTCACTGTGTACACTTTTCATTGCTTGAAATTCCCTAGCAAAGATATCAAAATTGCAGGTGTCGACGGCATCTCCCGTGCTCCTACCAACTCCTGATTGAAAGTCTGGTTTACCTGCCCTCGGAATTCACCAACAGTTTTTACCCATACTCCTACGGTAAGCTTCCTGCGTCGCATAGATATGCTAACTTCCGTCCTGAGCGTTATTATTTGGTATCCTTACGACATTACCAAATGCTTCGTAAGGTTTCTCCCAGCGCATTCCAGCGTAATTAGACATGAATGATCAGTCGATATTTGATACATTGCGCTTAACACTGTCCATAACTTTACAGAAATTATTATTATTATTTACAATAGTTCTGCCATTCATCTTACACGATGCTTCCTACGTGAACACGCCATTGTTCGTACCGCTGAGTATACCTGCAGCGCGATTATTACTAATCAAAGCTTATTAAATGCTTCACTCAAATGTAGAACTCTTAGTGCGGGCGTCCTTTCATGAGCCGGACCAACATATGTTCCGCCATGACGACTGCCTGCGCCTCTCTTGACAAACTGTGACAAACTGGTGTGAGACTGGCTCCAACTAGGGTAAGACTGACTTAAGACTGAAGTGCAACCAACTTACTCTGCTAAGGGTCGACTCCCTTATATCGGATTCACACAGAAAGTAGAGCGCAATCTTCCCGCGGGATCTCGGCTCCTCTCCCAGCATGATTCTGGTCTCGAAACCATGTTCATTGGGTTCCTTTTTCTTCTCTGATCCCAGAACTGACTGCGTGCTGAAGAATCGCTCGGCCAATTAATTAATATTAATTCCTTTCTTCATAGCGTGGGGACTCTATCTCCCGGGATTCCCTGGCGACCTCCTCAAATCCCGCCGCGAACAATGATAGTCCTACGGTCCTTCCGCACTTCCTTAAATATGCGTCAATTTCGCAGATTAAAGGCTCTAAAATTAGCCTCCAGTCTAAAGATTCACCTGTGGCCAACTCTCATGTCATTTCGTTACTCCAATCACGAGTAATCAATGATTTTCCTTGTGATCTCTCCCCACCATTCTCAAATCCATTCTCCGTCGGGGAAGAACTGGGTCATTATTCAGGCCCTCACCCTCTTCCAGACGACAGAATGAGGTCAGAATGATTGACTTGGCTCCACTGAACACCTCCCACAATTCTGGGCTAATTTGTAAAAATGTCAACTCTGCACTTGCAGTGCTCCAAGCCCCATATAGCCTACACCAAGTAGTCTAATAATACTGTATTATGCTCAATTTCCCTTCATTATTTTACTAAATAATGTCACTGCAACTGAAATCACATCAGTGATTTAATATACACTTCTCTCTAGGGGTTTTTACAATGAAACTCCCTCCACAGACCTCGGGTTCGTTCCCTCGTGGAACCTTTATACTGAGATCACAGTCTCTGAGAACCACGTTCGATTCCAGTCAGCATAACCTCCTCGGGTTCAATATCCATAAATATCTGTCGAGATTTCACCAGTTTTATGTACTGAAGAGAGCGCATGGGACGCAGAGAATGCCATGTATTTGATAATGGCCTCCTCTATTACCCCACTATGACATTAGGCCACGCAGTGAAATTTAAATTAGAAGGCCTTGGAACTCAGCGCAGGTGCGATGCTATCCTTACCCAATTGGTCAAACAACTGTTTCTTGGGCTCTGATTGGTGGGAGAAACTGTCCCATAATGAAAACGTGTACTATAATGAGCCTCATTATAATACAGTTTTCTGACATATAATATTTACATTTTGACATCGTCAAACATAAAATTCTATAAAATAATCCAACCTGGCGTGTTGCCATAATTTCACCAGTTCACAATATCTATTGAAGCAATCAAACTGACATTTTGTATAGTGTTAAAGGACTGTTAAGTAAGGAAACATATGTGACTTTCCAAATCCTGAGAAACACAAAAACAACATGGCGGCCAAGTGATTTTCCAATATTTAAAATAACTTCTCTGCCGGTCTAATTAGGCTACCCGAGTGCAATGAAACTTGGCACAGCGAATTTTTATTCTAAGCTTAGTATAGATGCATCTACAGTAATGATGTTCAATTATCTTTACTAGGTATAAAACAAAGTCCCCGATTCTTGGATGTCACGGGTCATCTCGAGAACTACTGGATGGATTTTGGTGCAGTTTTCACCATTCTGTAAAGGATATCTTGAGGAAGGTTTCTGTAGAAAATAATTAATATACGATCTAAGGAAGCCAAGCAGTAACGATTTCAGTGCAGAAGTCGAAAAAGAAACATGGCGTCCATGCGCTTTTTAAGCTTGCGCTGGGAAAACCGATAAAAATATCAATATACTGTGAGTTTAAGAATTTTTCGTCATGAAAAGTTCTACAAAAAGTCCCCGAGAGCATATCTCTATCTTCAATACCCACTATAAGTGATTTTACGTTTTCATTTCTTCCTACAATCTCCATTCAATTCCTGAGGCGACAGTTTACGAGCTAGCTAGGAGCGAGCCTATCACCCCAGTTACAGCCTAGCTAGCGGGCGAGCCTATTACCCCAGATACAGCCAGCAGCAAACTGTCGAGTCGTGTTGAGTTAAGACTTTAGATAGTGGTTGTGTTTGGAGTTTCCCTGGAAGTGCAACTCGGCTTTTCTTCATTTCGCCTGTGAATGTTTCGTTCCGCAAAATACACTGTCAAGTTAAGATTGGACGGAAGGGGGATTTGTGTTTCATGCACCTCGCCATTCTTAAATTCAGTCTGACAAGAATTCGTTGCACCTGCATCTCCATGATAATATAGGGTAATTAATAGTCTAGTCAGTGAGTTTAACACATCATGCCGAGACGTAAAACCATGGATATAGGTCGTAGTTCATTGACATCGAAAGAAAGCGCTTATCACGTAATGCATCCATAACTGTTCCTGGGAGAAGCCGGGCTGATTGCTGGTTTAAAATAAATCAAGACAGAATCTGTTGGAAATTAACATTTTTCTTTAAAATTTCTCGCATCTTATTCTTATTGAAGGGAAGATTCGTACGATGAGCTTCACAACTGCGCAATTTCTTAACGTTAAAAGCTTGGTCATGTAACTTGGGATACAAGTTTCCAATGTTGGAAGTGTGTTGAACTGAGTTAACTTGACAATCGATGAAAAATTACATTATAAATTCAAAAAAGAAAAAGTTCTTTGAGTAAATACACACTTGAGAATTTAGATTGCTGGCCCTAACCCACTCTCACATATAAAGCGGATGACGAGATCAGCAGCCACCACGTAATCGGCTAAGATAAGATCGAATGTCATCTGCAAACCAAGGTTTCTTCGTAGATCAGCAAGATCCACACACTCGGTTAAAATGTGGGTCACGGTGAATACCGCTCCACAGGTACAGGTACGAGTGGGTGGATCTTGCATGACCTATCCTTAGCCTACAAAAAATGATGGACTCTCTCCGTGACCGGAAAGAGCTCCGCCACACGTGAGTGTTCCCTTCATCGCTCTCAGTTTAGTAGACATTGAGTCAGCTAGCCACTGAGTCTCCCAGAATGCCAGTAGGCCTACTTGACGGCGTGACTGAGAACGAATATCTCTAGCGGGTACCTCCATTATCAGATGTGGTAGTGATACCGCCTCTTTTTCTGCTTGATCCGCTAACTCATAAAGCTTGCTAGCCACAGGTAATACGAGTTTTAGCACTGCACTAAGTACATACGTCATGTGGGTAGAAAACTAAGGTGAGCAGTGAGATAATTAGTCATTCCTTTCCTTAATGAGTCAGTGATGCAGCACTGACCCATCACAACATCCACAGACACTACCCTCCCTCACCACAGTAGCTTCCATATAATCACAGCCATGAATGAGACTGAGTCAAAGCTACATTTTACTCAAGCCTGAACCAATAGACAATATAGAACGTCGCTGCGTACATCAATAGATTGAAATCCAGAAATCCTCCATGGATGCTGGGGAAGACGCTCATTTCATCCCATGTCACTGCTGATAAGACCTGGCATGAATAATAATAATAATAATAATAATAATAATAATAATAATCTCTACGTAGTATAAGTCCCCGACTCTTGGATGTTACGGGTAAACTCGAGAACCACTGGAAGGATTTTGTTGCGGCTGTCACCATTCTGTAAAGGATATCTCCAGGATGATTTCTGTAGAAAATATTTTATTTATGATCAAAGGAAGCCGAGCAGTAACGATTTCAGTGGAACATTTGAAAAAAAAAAAACTGGCGTCCGAGCGCTTTGTAAGCTTACGCAGGTCAAACCGTTAAAAATATCTAAATACTATGAGTGTATGAATTGTTCAGCATGAAAAGTTCTACAAAAAAGTCCGCGAGAACATATGTCTATCTTCAATACATCGTCCACTATACCTTTTAATTTCTTCCAACCATGCCCATTCAACTACTGAGGCGACAGTTTACGAGCTAGCTAAGGGCGAGTCTATCATCCCTGTTACAGCCTAGCTAGCGGGCAAACCTATTGCCCCCGATACAGCCAGCAGCAAACCGTTGAGTCGTGTTGAATTAAGACTTCTGAGTAGGGTGGTTGTGTTTGAAGTTTCCCTGGAAGTGCAACTCGGGGTTTCTTCATTTCGCCTGTGAAACGCAGTCAAGTTAAGATTGGACGGAAGGGGGATTTGAGTTTCATTCACCTCGCCATTCCCTGGAAGTGCAACTCTCATTTCGCCTGTGAACTTTTCGTTCCACGAAATTCACAGTCAATTTAAGATTATACTGATTGGCGTATAATCTCTACTTACAGTAGTACACAACGAAGTCTCCGATTCTTGGATGTCATGGGTAATCTCGAGAACCACTGAATGGATTTTGATGCGGTTTTCACCATTCTGTAAAGGAAATCTCGACGAAGATTTTGTAGAAAATAATTTATTTATGACCAAAGGAAGTCAAGCACTAATGATTTCAGTGAAAAGGTCGAAAAAAATACCTGGCGTCCGTGCTCTTTTTAAGCTTACAATGGGCAAACCGTTAAACATATCTATATACTATGCGTGTAAGAATTGTTCAGCATGAAAAGTTCTACAAAAGAAGCCCGGGAGAGCATATCTCAATCTTCAATACATCACCTGCTATAAATGTTTTTAAGTTTTCAAATCTTCCAACAATCTCCATTCAGTTACTGAGGCGACAGTTTACGAGTTAGCTAGGGGCGAGTCTATCACCCCAGTTACAGCTTAGCTAGCGAACGAGCTTATTGCCCCAGATACAGCCAGCAGCTAACTGTCCAGTCTTGTTGAGTTAAAAACTTTAGAGAAGAGTGGTTGTGTTTGGAGTTTCCCTGGAAGTGCAACTCGGATTTTCTTCATTTCGTATGTGAATTTTTCTTTCCGCAAAATTCACAGTCAAGTTTAGATTGGACGGAAGGGGGATTTGTGTTTTATGCACCTCGCCATTCTTAAATTACGTCTGACAAGAATTTATTGCGCATGCATCTCCATGATAATATAATTAATAGTCCAGTCAGTGATTTTAACCCATCATGCCGACACGTAAAACGGATATTGGTCGTTGTTCATTGACATTGAAAAAAAAAAATCGCTTATCATGTAATGCATTCATAACTGTTCCCGGTCGAAGCCGGGTCGGGTTGCTAGTACTAATAATAAATAAATACAGCCCTTTAATCCCCTAAGGGCAATGGCCTCCTGCCTATGCATGGATTTTGCTCCATTACACTCATTAGGTGAGCAGTCCTAAAGAGTAGTGAGGCACCTAGTGGTGCACTTTTCTGGCATGTTAGTCTCTGTTCTTGAATTGTTCTTATAGCTACTGATATATCTAGTCCTATTGAAAACAAATGTCATAAATATCCGTATTGACAGTAGAATTAAAAGTTTAAATCCATACGCCGAATCAATACTCAACAAGACCCTAGAAAAGCTCCTTTTCAAAACATAGTATTTGTTGAGTATTGATCCGGCGTATAATTTTAAACTTTTAATTTTAATATCTATTCCTAACCTATTTACAGTATTCTCTATGTTATGTACTCTTACTCTTATGTCTACTATTTGCAAAATTGTTAATGTTTCTAGCACGTTCACTTTATTTTAGGAGAGTTTTAAAACTATCCTCAATACAATATCGCGATTGTATTTAAGGGTTCACTATGTTGCACTGAGTTGCTCCTTTCATTTCCTCATATACTATGTTTTGTAAAGGAGCTTTTCTAGGCCCTTCCACTCTTGTCTGTCTCTTACTCTTCTTGTCCTTTGTGGTCCGGCAAATTTCTTGAATGTGTCAGCCCAGCGTGTCCTCTGTCTTCCTACGTTTCTCCTGCCGGTTCTGGGGGCCCACATCGTTAGTCTGAGCGTCCACCTCCTATGCTCCATCCTCGCTACGTGGCCTCTCCATTTCCATTTTAGTATGTCCGCCGTGTTGATGACGTCTTTAATACTATGGACGGCATCAAAACCAGGCCATATTGGTTTAATCAGGCGGCTTCGGTGGCGTAGTTGGTAGCATGCTCAGCTTCTATGGCCAAGATCGCGGGTTTTTTAAGAGCGTTAAAAGATCTCTCAGTATGCCTTCCTTCGGAGGGTAAGTAAAGCCGGCGGTCCCATGTCATAGATACATGGCATGAAAATGAACTACACTTGTGGAAGCTAAAATTTGTAGGTTAGTTTGATAACGCTATATTAGTTCCAACGTTCGCCGCCAGGTACTGACTGCTATGGCATTTAGAAGCCACGTCTGCAGCTAGGTGTCGTGGATGGTAGCATTTGGTAGGAAAAGTAAGAACTACTTGGAAAAATTAATCATCTGCAGTTCTTCCACCTGAATCACAGATAACACACACTAATACAGTCATTACAATTAACACTGGTTATCAGACATATTCTACACACACCCGAAGTACACGGGGCTACATGACCGCGTTGTCGCAGCCCCTGAACTAAGGAACCAACCAATCGGTTTAATCACTGATCTCTGCAGAGCACCGCCTGGTTTCAATTTACCGAGAAAAGTATGGATATCATTGAACAGGGTCGTCACAAATCACAGACGATGCAATTTCTGGGTGCACTAGTGGGGAATAACTCAAAGCCTGTTCTCCGACTGTGTCAATGTACCTCAGACCCTTCAGCATGTTGCCCTCGAGTATCCAAGGAGGAGATTTGAGGGAACCATCCAAGACCTACACAGTGCTGTCAACTGGCTGAATACCCCGAACATTGTGCTGTGAATGTTACGACACCAACAATTTACTTTTTAAATATTGTATATTCTTATCTATTTGTTATATGTTTGTATCCTCATTTTGCCATACTTAATCTTGTTCTTTTTCTTCCTCTTCCTCGCATTTTCCCGTTACGCGGGGTCGGCTTTTTTAATCCTGAGGCGCCAGTCGTTTCGTTGTAAAGCACCATCAGCAGATAGACCCAATACTTTCATGTTCCTTTGGACATTCGCCATCCATGTTGTTTGAGATCTGACTTGTGTAGCCATGAAAAGGCACTTCTTCACTACATGATTTGCCGGTCTTCGGATAACATGTCCATTTGTCCATACCACCTTAGCCTGGACTCTACAAATTTCTCAGTGATAGGCACTACTTTGAAACTGCCTCGAACATGTTCATTACGGATTTTATCCTAGAGGGTAACTCCACTTGCCCAACGTAACATACGCATTTCTGTGGTATGTAACTTTTCCTCATGTGCCTTTGTAGTAGCCCATGTTTCACTACCATAGAGCAGGATTGGCAGTTTTATAAACTTTACCCTTGGTTCTTATGGGTATTTTCGGATCACATAAAACTCCTGTCAGTTCGCGCCATTAGTTCAACCCAGACGTGATCCTACGGATTATATCGGCGGTTATCGTGCCATCTTCAGTAATGACAAGAACCTAGATATTTAAATTTTTTACGAAATAAATAAATAAATAAATAAATAAATAAATAAATAAATAAATAAATAAATAAATAAATTAATTAATTAATTAATTAAATAATTAATAACTAAATAAGTAAATAAATAAATGGATAGCAGCCAATAACTTACCGTATGTGCTCATTTAAAAAAAACTACATAGTGTGTATTATTGTGGGTTTTAGAGAATGAGAATGAGCGGTTTCGGTGGCGTAGTTGGTAGCATGCTGAGCTTCCAAGCCCAAGATCACGGGTTCAAACCAGGCCGAAGTCGTCGGATTTAAGAGCGTTAAAAATCTCTCAGTATGCCTTCCTTCGGAGGGGAAGTAAAACTGGTGGTCCTTTCTCATAGATTTATGGCATGAAAAAGAACCTGCCACTAACTACACTTGTGTGAAGCGAAAATTTGTAGGTTAGAATTGATAACGCTCTGTTAGTTCCAACGGCCGCCGCCAAGTGCTGACTGCGATGCCATCTAGTAGGCAAGTCCGCAAGCTATGTGTCGTGGACGGTAGCATTTGGTAGCAAAAGTAGGAACTAGCCTACTTGAAATTATTTTCTGCAGTCCTTACTTGAATTAAAACAGATAACACACACTAATACAGCCAACACAATTAACACCGGTTATCAGACAGATTCTACACACACCCAAAGTAAACGGGGCTACATGACCGCGTTGTCGCAGCCCCTAAACTAAGGAACCAACCAGAATGGGAATGAGTCTTCAGGCCTTGCTGAGATTGTAGAACATAGCAGCCAGAGTGGAGAAGGCACGCGCGCCTCTGTATGACTCCTCTGCCGGAAGTGTAATACAATATGTTGGGTTTCTTGTCGCTCTATCTCTCGGGGATAGGCCTACAAGCCTCACTCATCTTAATAGTCCCTCCTAAATCTCGCTTTCTCCATCAAGTGGATCACTGCAACTATCATTAGCTTTGATTTCATTTTTTCCTTTTTCTGGAGGGTTTTGCTCATCATGCATAGTGCTTTATTACATTGCATTTTCTATTGTTGTTGTATAATATACCATAGGGGAAAGTTAAAGGAAGTAGAAGACTTATGCTTCTTGGGAATCAAAATATGCTGTGATGGACGAAGCAAAGAGGATATATAAAAGTAGACTAGGACAGGCAAGAAAAGCTTTAGAACAGATACTAATAATAATAATAATAATAATAATAATAAAACAAAATATGGTAAAATCGAAAGGGTACCGCGCTTTCAAAACCTCGGAGAATTTATCGAACCGACAGGCCTTGAAAAAATCTCGCAACAAAATCGTCTCCAAAAAGTCAAAAAAGCATTAGGGTTAGTCCAAAACATCTACAACCAAAAATCTTTGTCAAAATGCACAAAAATTCGGCACTACAACACAGTCATAAAACCAACAGTCCTTTACGCAAGCGAAACTCTGTCACTTAACAGTAAACATGAACTTCAAGACATCAAAAAGGAAGAGAGGAAGATCATTAGGAACATTTTAGGAGCAAGATATACGCAAGATGGTTACAGACTACAATCAATAAAAACAACAGAAAAGTTTTCAAACATCGAAATTGACATTAAGAAAAGACGAATGAAATTCTTTGTACATCTCACTAGACTACCAGAAAATCGATTGACGAAAAGGTTAATAGATTATTTGACCAGACTCAAGAACTCAACACCTTGGTTAGAGGAACTTCGAAAGGACCTCAAAAACGCAAAAATAAGTTCACCAGACATTTTTGAAAGAGACACCTTCAGGCACAAAGTTAAAAAATGTGAAGGTATATCAGAGCAACCACAACAAAAACAGTACAGACCAAAGTGGTCGGAACAACTCAAACAAGCCTTCTCGGAAAGAATGGAAGTCTATTTGAACAACAAGAGGAACCAAACGAAAAGTTGATTGAGTCATTTGCTTAACGTCTTCTATGTATTGGGAGAATTCGCTTCAAATAATAATAATAATAAAAATAATAATATCGTATGGCCTTGGGTGCCGGGTGCAAGCTTTGTTATTTGACACCCAGAGGGCAGCTTGCGTGTCGAATTTTGTTGTTCCTTGAAGCACTATGAAAGTCAAGGAGGTTAGACATCTAAGATCCTTGACACTATAGCGCTTTCTAGTAGAGAAATGAAGAACTTTGTTTTGGCGGAAAATCCCGAGATTAATTTTGCCATTATGAACACGGCCTACTGAATTCAAATGGATTCTTTAACATGCCAACAACGTATGACATGCATACCATGATTTTTGTCACCCTTCAAAAATCACGTACCATGGCCAGGAGTGAACCTGCAAGCTTGGGGTTGGTAGTCCGACACGATAACCACTCACCCACCGTGGCAAGCAGAACAGAAAATGAATTGTTGACATCAAATATAGATTTTGGTATTAAATATTCATTTTTGAAAGCCTTTGTCTGGAGCGTGGTGAGTGCTCTATGGAAGTGAAACTTGGACTGTTGGTGCAGCAGGAGAATAGAAGCGTTTGAAATGTATTTACAGGGGGATTATGAAGATCAGATGGGTAGATAAAGTAGCAAATGAAGTGGTATTAAGACGAGTGGGAGAGGAGAGATGATTCTGGTGACTGCTAATGAAGAGAAGAGATAGGTTGGTAGGACACATACTAATGCACCCAAGAACAGCGAACTTACTTATAGAAGGGAGGGTCAAGGACAAGAACTGTAGGGAATATGTTAAAACAGATTATCTCGGATGTGAGGTGTGCTAGCTATATAGAGATGAAACAATATTAGCTACATCAAACTATTCTCAAGGTTGAAGACTCAAATAGCGTATTATGTGTGCCAAACGGGAATTTATTATCAATCAATAATAATCAGTTTCTGTCGATCTATTTTAACATATCCAAAAGCCTGCCACGTGGGTGAGTGGTTATCGTGTCAGACTACCAACCACAAACTTGCAGCTTCGCTCCTGGCCGTGGTAAGTGATGTTTGAAAGGTGACTAAAATCACGTCACGCATGTCATACGTTGTTGGCATGTTGAAAAACCCATTTGAATTCAGTAGGCCGTGATCGTAGTGGCAAAATTAATCTCGGGATTTTCCGCCAACACAAGAAGTTCCTCCATTCTCTACTAGAAAGCGTTATAGTGTCAAGGAGCTTCGATGTCTAACATCCTTGACTTTCATTGCGCTCCAAGGAACAACAAAATTCAACATGCAAGATGCCCTCTGGGTGTCAAATAACAAAGCTTGCACCCGGCACCCAAGGCCATACGATATTATTATTGTTATTATTATTATTATTTGAAGCGAATTCTCCCAATACATAGAAGACGTTAAGCAAATGACTCAATCAACTTTTCTTTTGGTTCCTCTTGTTGTTCAATTAGACTTCCATTCTTTCCGAGAAGGATTGTTTGCGTTGTTCCGACCACTTTGGTCTGTACTGTTTTTGTGACAACGCTTGCACCCGTCACCCGAGGCCATACGATATTATTGTTATTATTATTATGAAAAAATGAAAATCCACAGCCTGCTTCCAGTCTCCGACCGGGTCAGGAATGGAATGAATGAAGCCCCCATCTAGCGGCGAGGATATGAACTGTGCCGGCTGCCGAAGCCTGACGCACTCCTCTGGGGCAATGATTAAATGAATGACAGATGAAATGAAATGATAGTGGAGAGTGATGCCGGAATGAAATTGTGACAGGGAAAACCGGAGTACCCGGAGAAAAACCTGTCTGCCTCCGTTTTGTCCAGCACAGATCTCACATGGAGTGACCGGGGTTTGAACCACGGATCCAGCGGTGAGAGGCCGGCGTGCTGCCGCCTGAGCCACGGAGGCTTCTATTATTATTATAACAAATCCAAAATGAGAATTGTACAGTGAAATCAGACGATACTTCAATGTCGAGAGACGCTGGTAGGGATAACAGCTTGTCTGGCTGCGTGGCTCAGGGGTAACGTTCTCGCTTGCTGAGCCCAAGGTTGCAGGTTCGAAACCTGGCGCAGTCAGCTGGCATTTGAGGGTGCGCAAATGCGAGGGAGCCGTGTCAGTACATTTACTGGCACGTTAAAGATCCCCTTCGGGGCAAAATTCCGGCACCCCGCCGTCTCTAAAAGCCAGGGTAGTTAAAAGGGACGTAAAACCAATAACATTATTATGGATAACAGCTTACAGTAGGCTACTGTGAAACTTCATGGGTTTATGTCATCATGTTAACGTCATTGCCAGCGTCAATACTCCACGGTCAAAGCTATCAGACGCCTTGGAATTTCTGCTGTCCAGATCATAGCTCAGCTGTTCAGAGAGGTTATCAGCAAGTTTACGACTAGATAGTTATTACTCAATGATACCAAGCAGTAAAATGTTAGGCCTACTGCCGTAGCAACAAGATATCGGGAAATTCTCTTGATCTTCCGGCCTATCAGTTTTATGTCATGGCTCGGAACTCAGGGGCAAAAGATCAAGATCGTACGAAATACCATTTCAATGATGCAATCAGTGTGAAGAGTTGCATCGTCTTATCGGCACAGTAACCGGAAGAATGAGTTACAGTCGGTTGGTTCCTCAGTTTAGGGGCTGCGACAACGCGGTCATGTACTGTCATCGCGACAGGAGATGGCAGTTGAACACGCTGTGACGGGGTGCGGGGGTCTCGCAGTACGCATGCGCGGCCCGCATATTCCTAAGTTAAATATATCAGCTTGCCGCATGCCAATGGTTGTCATTGCAACAGGCGACACTCAGCCACTGAAAGAAGGACTGTGCTGAGTGAGTGAAGCAAGTAGTGACCAACTGAATGTTTTTGGAATGCGCGATATGCAGTGAGCGGGAAGATCCCTGCAGTTAAAACCCGACTGCCAACTCCTGACGCGATATCAGTAGCCCCGTGTACTTTGGGTGTGTGTAGAATCTGTCTGATAACCGGCGTTAATTGTGATGACTGTATTAGTGTGTGATATCTGTTTTTAATTCAAGTAAGGACTACAGGCCGGCCCCGTGGTGTTGGGGTAGCGCGCCTGCCTCTCACCCGCAGTCCCCGGGTTCGATTCCCGGCTCCGTCAGGAATTTTAGAAGCTGACATGAGTGCTGGAACGGGGTGTACTTAGCCTCGTGAGGACAATTGAGTAGCTGTCTGACAGTGAGGCAGTGCCTCGATCACGAAAACCAAGATTAATGGCCGAGGGGACCCGATGCGCTGATCACGCGTCACCCCAATATCTGCAGGCCAAATGGCTGCGCAGCGGTCGCTTGGTAGGCCTAGGCCCTTAATGGGCTGTAGTGCCAGGGGTTATGTTTGTTGTCAGGACTACAGACATTGAATTTTCAAGCCAAACGCCACCGTCAACGACTACTAGTTCTGTACTTTGTTACTAGATGCTACCTCAGTCGGTTCCTGGCGACCAACGTTGGAACCTAAGAGCGTTAGTCAAATTTAACCTATAATTTAGCTTCACACAAGTGTAATTAGTGGAAGGAGCTATATCATGCCATAAATCTATGCCATGGGACCGCCGGTTTTACTTCCCCTCCGAAGGAAGGCACACTGAGGGTTTTTAACGCTCTTAAAGTTACAGTCGGGACACTAGCCCGATACCCCTGAATTCCGGCCAGTTACGCGAACAAATTATACCACGAACGATATCTCCTTTGTCAACTCCTGATGTAATGGGTAAAGCTATAGAGCACCGATGATGGCACAGCGGTCACTAAGCCACGAGGTGAACCCGTAATAGCTCCGGCTTCGATTCCCAGCTCTGTTAAGAAAATTTAATTCTGGTGGGAGGGCTGGAATGGGGTACACTCAACCTCGTGAGGCAAAACTGTGAAGAGCAGGGTTCCATTTCCACCTCAGCCATCCTGGAGGTTGTTTCTGTGCCCCCACTTCTACTCCAGACAAATGCTGGGATGGTTTTTAACTTAAGGCCACGGCCACCTCCTTCCCAATCATATCCCCCAATTTACAATTCCACACCCTAGTACAAAACAGCCATCACAATAACACAGGTTATCAGACAATTTCTACTCACACCAAAATAGACAGGGCTACATCACTACGATATCGCAGAGCCCCTAAATGAATAAACAACAACAACAACTAAAATAACACGTCAAGCCTCTCAATAATCTAATAATTCTGGGGCCGAACGGACGGGGAAGTTGAGGGGGTGGGTGCTGACACCATAGAGAACCTCGTTCGATTCAAGGCTCAGCCAAGATATTTAAATGAGGTCTGAATGTAGGGAGGGGTTCAGTCAGCTTCATGAATCAGAACTCATTGTCAGCCCCACCTAAGTGGTTGTCCATTTTTACTCGAGGAAAATGCTGGCTGGGATGGTTCATAAACTACAGGCACTAAGAGATTCCCAATCCATGCACAGTTTGCATTAATATAGGCACCACATTAAAACGTGTTATCAGATAAACTCTACACACACCCAAGCACAAGCTCAGAAAATAAATGGCCAGCTAACATCATAGCTCAGCAATGTTTCTAGATCCGTGCCGTGTCTTGTGTGGGGTTTCACCTAGGACACCCAGCAGGCTCATCAGCGGGCTCTAGGTGCCCCGCCCATACCCCCCCAGGAGTAGCGAACTGCGTGCTACCTCCCTAGAAAAATTGCTGAGGTTTAATTCGCAGGCCGTGAGAGCCAAAGCCCTGCGCGGATGCGGATATAGTTTGCATGGCTGTGCGGATAGCGGATAAGCTGCGGATAATGTTTGGAGAAAATTTGCGGATAGTTTTTAGAATCCAATCCGAACTTGTTTAATATCATTATTATAATCCGGATGTTTATGAATTATGACGTATCATTTTTAGCCTACATTCGATTTTTGCAAAAAATGAAAGTACAGTAGACTTATGAGATCAAAACAGGGCGAAAAAGTGTGCATGTCTGTGTGTGTGTGTGTATGTGTGTGAGTCTGTGTGTGTGTGTGTGAGTGTGTGTACTCTGAATGTCTGCCCCCCCCCATCAATTCGAACACGGTGAACGCGAATTGAACGAAATTTGGTACAAAGGTAGCAGTAGCAAAGGACACCTCAGTGTCATGTTTTATATCGCCGCCATCTTGACGGAAACGTAATGGCGGCCACACAAATGTTCAAAGCTTAAATCAAATTACGACTAACCTAATCATCCGACCTCTACCAAATTTTGCAGCAACATACCTCTATGGAGGAAGCATCCTCTGACCAAATTAATAGGTCATTAGCCTAATAGTTTGCGGATGGCGGCCATCTTTGTGCCAAAATCGATTGCCCCCTATCAATTCAAACACGGTGAAATCGAATGGAACAAAATTTGGTACAGAGGTAGCACTAGCAAAGGGCACCTCAGTGTCATGTTTTATATCGCCGCCATCTTGACAGAAACGTAATAGCGGCCAAACAAATGTTCAAAGCTTAAATCAAATTACGACTAACATAATCATCCAATCTCTACCAAATTTTGCAACAACATTACCTTTATGGAGGGAGCATCCTTTGACCAATCTAATAGGCCATTAGCCTAATAGTTTGCGGACGGCGGCCATCTTTGTGTCAAAATCGATTCCGCCTATTAATTCGAACACGGTGAAACCGAATGGAACGAAATTTGGTACAGAGGTAGCACTAGCAATGGGCACCTCAGTGTCATGTTTTATATCGCCGCCATCTAGACGGAAACGTAATGGTGGCCACACAAATGTTCAAAGCTTAAATCAAATTACGACTAACATAATCATCCGATCTCTACCAAATTTTGCAACAACATTACCTTTATGGAGGGAGCATCCTTTGACCAAACTAATAGGTCATTAGCCTAATAGTTTGCGGATGGCGCCCATCTTTGTGTCAACATCGATTCCCCCTATTAATTCGAACACGGTGAAACCGAATGGAGCGAAATTTGGTACAGAGGTAGCACTAGCAAAGGGCACCTCCGTGTCATGTTTGATATCGCCGCCATCTTGACGGAAACGTAATGGTGGCCACACAAATGTTCAAAGCTTAAATTACGACTAACCTAATCATCCGACCTCTACCAAATTTTGCAGCAACATACCTCTATGGAGGAAGCATCCTCTGACCAAATTAATAGGTCATTAGCCTAATAGTTTGCGGATGGCGGCCATCTTTGTGCCAAAATCGATTGCCCCCTATCAATTCAAACACGGTGAAATCGAATGGAACAAAATTTGGTACAGAGGTAGCACTAGCAAAGGGCACCTGTGTCATGTTTTATATCGCCGCCATCTTGACAGAAACGTAATAGCGGCCAAACAAATGTTCAAAGCTTAAATCAAATTACGACTAACATAATCATCCAATCTCTACCAAATTTTGCAACAACATTACCTTTATGGAGGGAGCATCCTTTGACCAATCTAATAGGCCATTAGCCTAATAGTTTGCGGACGGCGGCCATCTTTGTGTCAAAATCGATTCCGCCTATTAATTCGAACACGGTGAAACCGAATGGAACGAAATTTGGTACAGAGGTAGCACTAGCAATGGGCACCTCAGTGTCATGTTTTATATCGCCGCCATCTAGACGGAAACGTAATGGTGGCCACACAAATGTTCAAAGCTTAAATCAAATTACGACTAACATAATCATCCGATCTCTACCAAATTTTGCAACAACATTACCTTTATGGAGGGAGCATCCTTTGACCAAACTAATAGGTCATTAGCCTAATAGTTTGCGGATGGCGCCCATCTTTGTGTCAACATCGATTCCCCCTATTAATTCGAACACGGTGAAACCGAATGGAGCGAAATTTGGTACAGAGGTAGCACTAGCAAAGGGCACCTCCGTGTCATGTTTTATATCGCCGCCATCTTGACGGAAACGTAATGGTGGCCACACAAATGTTCAAAGCTTAAATCAAATTACGACTAACCTAATCATCCGACCTCTACCAAATTTTGCAGCAACATACCTCTATGGAGGAAGCATCCTCTGACCAAATTAATAGGTCATTAGCGTAATAGTTTGCGGATGGCGACCATCTTTGTGCCAAAATCGATTGCCCCCTATCAATTCAAACACGGTGAAATCGAATGGAACAAAATTTGGTACAGAGGTAGCACTAGCAAAGGGCACCTCAGTGTCATGTTTTATATCGCCGCCATCTTGACGGAAACGTAATAGCGGCCAAACAAATGTTCAAAGCTTAAATCAAATTACGACTAACATAATCATCCAATCTCTACCAAATTTTGCAACAACATTACCTTTATGGAGGGAGCATCCTTTGACCAATCTAATAGGCCATTAGCCTAATAGTTTGCGGACGGCGGCCATCTTTGTGTCAAAATCGATTCCCCCTATTAATTCGAACACGGTGAAACCGAATGGAACGAAATTTGGTACAGAGGTAGCACTAGCAATGGGCACCTCAGTGTCATGTTTTATATCGCCGCCATCTTGACGGAAACGTAATGGTGGCCACACAAATGTTCAAAGCTTAAATCAAATTACGACTAACATAATCATCCGATCTCTACCAAATTTTGCAACAACATTACCTTTATGGAGGGAGCATCCTTTGACCAAACTAATAGGTCATTAGCCTAATAGTTTGCGGATGGCGCCCATCTTTGTGTCAACATCGATTCCCCCTATTAATTCGAACACGGTGAAACCGAATGGAGCGAAATTTGGTACAGAGGTAGCACTAGCAAAGGGCACCTCCGTGTCATGTTTGATATCGCCGCCATCTTGACGGAAACGTAATGGTGGCCACACAAATGTTCAAAGCTTAAATCAAATTACGACTAACCTAATCATCCGACCTCTACCAAATTTTGCAGCAACATACCTCTATGGAGGAAGCATCCTCTGACCAAATTAATAGGTCATTAGCCTAATAGTTTGCGGATGGCGGCCATCTTTGTGCCAAAATCGATTGCCCCCTATCAATTCAAACACGGTGAAATCGAATGGAACAAAATTTGGTACAGAGGTAGCACTAGCAAAGGGCACCTCAGTGTCATGTTTTATATCGCCGCCATCTTGACGGAAACGTAATAGTGGCCAAACAAATGTTCAAAGCTTAAATCAAATTACGACTAACATAATCATCCAATCTCTACCAAATTTTGCAACAACATTACCTTTATGGAGGGAGCATCCTTTGACCAATCTAATAGGCCATTAGACTAATAGTTTGCGGACGGCGGCCATCTTTGTGTCAAAATCGATTCCCCCTATTAATTCGAACACGGTGAAACCGAATGGAACGAAATTTGGTACAGAGGTAGCACTAGCAATGGGCACCTCAGTGTCATGTTTTATATCGCCGCCATCTTGACGGAAACGTAATGGTGGCCACACAAATGTTCAAAGCTTAAATCAAATTACGACTAACATAATCATCCGATCTCTACCAAATTTTGCAACAACATTACCTTTATGGAGGGAGCATCCTTTGACCAAACTAATAGGTCATTAGCCTAATAGTTTGCGGATGGCGCCCATCTTTGTGTCAACATTGATTCCCCCTATTAATTCGAACACGGTGAAACCGAATGGAGCGAAATTTGGTACAGAGGTAGCACTAGCAAAGGGCACCTCCGTGTCATGTTTGATATCGCCGCCATCTTGACGGAAACGTAATGGTGGCCACACAAATGTTCAAAGCTTAAATCAAATTACGATTAACCTAATCATCCGATCTCTACCAAATTTTGCAACAACATACCTTTATAGAGGGAGCATCCTTTGACCAAACTAATAGGTCATTAGCCTAATATTTTGCAGATGGCGGCCATCTTTGTGTGAAAATGGATTCCCCCTATTAATTCGAACACGGTGAAACCGAATGGAACGAAATTTGGAACAGAGGTAGTACTAGCAAAGGGCACCTCAGTGTCATGTTTTTTAACACCGCTATCTTGACGGAAACGTAATCGCGGCCACCCAAATGTTAAAAGCTAAAATGTAATTACGACCAACCTAATAATCTAGTCTCTACCAAAGTTTGCAACAACATATCTTTATGTGGGAAGCATATTCTGACCAAACTGCAAGATCATCAGCCCAATAGTTTGCAGATGGTGGCCAAGTATGTGTGCAAATCGATTCCCCCTATCAATTCAAACACGGTGAAACCGAATTGAACGAAATTTGCTACAGAGGTAGCACTAGCAAAGGGCACCTCAGTGTCATGTTTTATATCGCTGCCATCTTGACAGAAACGGTTTGACGGCCACCCAAATGTTAAAAGCTTAAATCAAATTGCGACCATCCTAATAATTTGATCTCTACCAGATTTTGCAACAACATGCCTTTTTGTGGAAAGCATCTTATAATTAACTACAAGGTCATCAGCCCAATAGTTTGCAAATAGCGGCCATGTATGTGTGCAAATCCATTCCCCATAACAATTCAAACACGGTGAAACCGAATTGAATGATTTTTTTTTACAGAGGTAGCACTAGCAAAGGGCACCTCATATTCATGTTTAATATCCCTATAGCACGTTGTATTTCAACAAGCTACTACAACCAACATTCAATTATACTCCTTGAAAAGGACAAAGAGTTATAACAATACCCATGCATTTAGGAGAAAGTAGGCTATATGTTCTTTACTGAACATCTTGTTTTCCGTTATGGTTTCTTTTTCATGACAAATGAAGTAAGATGATTTAAGCTAATCTCATTCAAATTATGTTATTAAGCATAATTAACACTACCAACAGGAAATGGTTGCAATTATGGCTGTATAACATGCATTTAAATCATAAGCGCATGACATAGCCTACAAAGCCTACGGAAAATAAATTTTGCTCAAATGTCAAAATATGTTGCTTTAGTAAGTTATGCCTTATCTAATTAAAAATATTACTGAAAGGCCATCCGATTCGAATAATAAACTTGCGAATGCGGAAAATGGTCATGCGGATGCGGGACGGATGCGGATAACAATTGTGTGGATGCGGGACGGATGCGGATAACAGCCGTGCGGATGCGGGGCGGATGCGGATAACGTTTTGTTTATCCGCGCAGGGCTCTTGTGAATGCCATTATAATATGGTTGAGAGGTTTGAACTCCTGTATAGCCCTAAATACGCCATGAGATTGGAGTGCCCCACAGGAAGACTAAACCAGTGCGTCAGCAAATCCTCCATCATTACGAAACCGTGAGGCGCCAACAGTGACCTATCCGTGAGTCAAGTAACACGTGAAGCGCATTAAAAGGGCAGAATATTATTGAAGATACTTTTATTTTATTTTAATTATTTTAGCCCAATTATAATTACAATTGTTGTATCTTTAACATCTTAATGTTCATATTTGTTTTGATAATTTTCATATTTTATATTAATTTTATATTCTCAAATTATAAAATAAATATTTTTTATGAGCTTATTTAGTTGTTATTTTACAATCTTATATTCTTAAATTCTAATTTTTGTTTTCATATTCAATTTTTTAATTTTAAATGTTAGTATAAAAAAAATCGTTTTATCAAGCAACTTTCATATAATATTTTAGGCCTATAATAGACTTATGTTTACATGAAATGTAATATCTTTATATACACAATTTGTGTGCCTTATTAAATTAATATAATATTTGGTTTTTAAGAATATTAACACTTACAAAATAATAACAATAATAATAACAAGTAGTTCCGTAAATAACTATACAGCCTATTTTCATACATCCTACTTATGTTATTTGCCTCTATCAACGTACAAAATTTCAGCTTGATTGCTGTAATAGATTCGTAGATATTGTGAACCGACTAAATACTTCGGATGGTCGCCATGTTGGATTTTATATATGTAGGTCCTAGAGTTATGTACTGTTACATGAAGATTATTGTGTACGTGTAGCATTCAACCTTCAATCGCATGATTAGGACAAAAGAAGTAACAAGGGGATTTTAAAATTTCGCTCAGCTGCCATCTTGTGGTTATGGAAACAATTGAAATAAATTAGATGCCAGTGGATTAACATTCGTTTAAGGATTTACTGTACCAAGTTTCACTGCACTCGGATGGTTAAATTGCGAGAAACGTCCATGTGAATATTTATAATTCGCGTCGCCGCTATGTTGGATTTTTGATCACCAGGTTATTTAAAAGTCCTATAGGTGAACTTAAGTTCATAGCCCCTATGAACATAAACAAATTAAGTTTGATTGCTGTAATAGATTCGTAGATATTCAGAGCCGTCTAAATATATCGGATGGTCGCCATGTTGGATTGTTAAATGTATAGGCCATAGAGTCATGTACCGTTAAAGGAAAATTAATGCGTAGATTCTTTATTCAAACTTTCACATCGATCGCATGATTACGACACAAGAAATAAAAACGTAATTTTAAAATTCGCAAAGCCGCCATCTTGAGGTTATGTAAACAATTTAACTAAATTAGATACCAGCGTATTACAATGTGTATAAACATTTCCTGTACCAGAGTTCATTGCTGTTGGAACATTAAATCTCGAAAAAGGTTAATTTAAAATTTTCAAATTCGCTTGGCCGCCATGTTCGTTTTGTAGTTAACCGGTTTTTGAAAGTCTTATAGATGAACTACCAGTTGTGCCCTTTATCTCTGTACAAAATTTCAGGGTGATACCGCTATATCTGGGTCCATTCGCACATAATAATAATGTACTTGGATGACCAGTTTCGATCGTCAAACGATCATTATCAGACCCATTACACTTAGGATATAAAATCTATATCTGAGAGTATCGGTGAATGCATTTACGATATGTACACTTAATTAGTTACGGTATTAGTTGAGATAATGCAACTCGTCAATATTTGTTAGTTGTGGTCTTTTGTGATGGTTTGTTAATATACTGGAATTGGTGGTTGACCACCAAAATTGCCCTCACCAGGACGGTGCAAGACATAACCAGATACAATCTGAATTGACAATTTAACAACAAGTACATAGTCACTCTAAACAAGCAAATTTTGAAAGTCAATCACCACTTCCAGTATCTCAACAAATCATCACTTAGACTAGATAACTAACAAATATGGACGAGTTGCAGCATCTTAACTAATACTGCAACTACATAAGTGTACATATCATCTTATACATTATTTCAGTAGTATAGATCCCACCCACGACGCTCACAAGCGACTGATCGTGACAAACGAGCATTCAAATGAAGGAGAATAGACATTAGCAGTGACGAATTGCACTCTAATTTCATAAATATCTATAATTTCTTCAAAGAATGACTTTTAAAAAACTGTACGAAGTGTGCGATTTGCAGATACTGTTGCTGCAGAAAGATACGCTCCATAATTGCTGTCCACTTCACATTTTGACCGCTGTGACGCCTCTTCCATGTCATTTTAACATTCTGAGGTCTTTCCTTTATCATTTTGCATGGATTTCAGAAACAGTAATTTTAAGGAAAGAGTACTAAAATCGTATAATTTCATAAATATTGAAGAACCGGTGAGTGTTACGGCTAAGCTGTAAATCAATGGGCTCAGCACATAAATGACATTAGCAGTGACGAATTGCATTCTAATTTCATAAATATAAATTTTTGTAAGAAGTGTGCGATTTGCAAATACTCTTGCTGTAGGAAAACACGCGACATCATTTCTGTTCAGTTCGCATTTTGGCCTGTTTCATGTCCAAACTATTGAACGTTAATTCATTTACAGGTCAACCTTTCTCCTTAATTCTCTCATTACAAACCTATCGGGGAAAGTGTGGTTTATGAACATGCGAGATTTCTCACACGGGTCCGCTAGTTGTAAATACTTCACCCATGCATTCCGACAGAGATCTTATAGCCTAAGTGAAATGGATCTGATGATGACGATCGAAACTGGTCATCTAAGTGTATTTATTAATTTCTTGTAATTTTTTCGGGATTAGGGAATAACCCATCACAATTGGGTACAATCGTGTTGACCGACTGAAAAGCATTAATTTGATTACTGTGGCAACTCTGAACAAGTAGTTCCATGACGAACTAAAGAGACTACTTTTCATATTCATCCGATCTATATAGACCTATCTAGATTAATGGCGAAATCAAGTTGGTAATACTATCATTTCTAAGTACTGGAATTTGAAATATGCCTGAAATAGTGTAGCCCAATAGAGTGACTTACTACATTTGGCAGCCCTAGTGACTCTGAATATATTCTTAGTTCTATCTCTTAAGGTATAGAATGCACATACAAGATTTGGTTGAAATCTAATCGATAGTATGGGCGTTAAATGCTGTTTGATATTGGATTAATCAGTGCTTGTCAAATCATGTTGGGAACAATCTCATGGATGTGATGCTCACAATTAATCTGAAATTTTACTATCTATTATTGTACCAATTTTGGATAAAATCCATTTGTTAGTATAGAAGTTACATGTAATTAAAAATGAAACTACCAGATAGCTTAGAATCATGTTGGCAGCACTGAGGTATATTAGTTACACCGAATTAATCTAGAATCTCAGATGGCTTGTATACTATCTGATATATATAGACATTAGGATTAAACAAATAGAGAGAGAATTTATTGACAGGTGGGCAGCCCTGCTGGTTCTTACGAATACGCATAGTCATTAACTGTTATGGTTCACAAAGAACATACGAAATTTGTAGTATAGAAGTTATATGCATTTAAAAGCTGAACCTATCAGCAGGCTTAGAATCGTGTTGGCAGCACTGATGTATATAAGTTACACCAATGCAAGGAAGAATGGCAGGTACTATACGTGTGCAAAGTTTAGAGCTGCTGGCTTGCATACTTTCTGATGTATTGATATTAGGGTTAAAACATACAGAGAGCATTTATTAACAGTTGGCAGCCCTGGTGGTTCTTTAGAATACGCAGAGTCATATCTGTTGTAGTACTCATAGTACATTCGAAATTTGGTTGATATCCAATCCATAGTATAGAAGTTACATGCATTTAGAAATTGGACTTAACGGCAGTCTTAGAATCATGTTGGCAACAGTGGCATATGTGGACTTATGAAAATTAATCTGGAATGTTATTATGTATATGTGTGCCAATTTTGGAATAGTTCGTATGCATAACTTCTGAGATATCATACATAGAGCTCAAATTTCAATTGCAATTTTTCAGCAGTTCGTAGCACTGACGTAAATTTCACCCCGGCGTATCTAAAAGCCAGAGCAGTTAAAAGGAACGTAAAACCAATAATGTTATAATTATCTGTATTTACTGTATGTTTGGGGCAGATGACCTCGTAGTTCCGCCCCTTAAAACCTCACTAACTATTACTGTAAGTGTATAGCAAGCGCTTTTCGCACAGACGCCGTTGAAAGAAATTATAGTTTCGGTCTGATGTATTAATTCGTGAGCCTACCCATACCCATATAACAAACCTATTTGTTATGTGGGTCGTCTGAGTGAGTCGGAGTTTTCCTTTAAACAAAGGTGGTCAAAATTTTGAACACTTGCTACCTTGAATATACAGGATACCTTGCTTTCGTTCTACAGATCATTATGTCGTCGTCCAATCTGGCTGCGTACCATCGGATAAGTAAGGCCCTTTTGAGGACCAAATAAAAAACACTCGTTGGAACAGATAGATATGCGTCCATAATACATCCACAATAAACGACATTAAGAAAAAAAAAATGCATTAGTTCAAGGTTCGAACCTACTACAATGCGACTTCGTTGACGCTATGCTAGCAATTCTTCATTTAGCCACCATAGCTACCGAGAACAATGGTGTATTGCTGGCACTTATTGAATCTATTCGTAGACACTTCCTATCCAAATGTGAGAAGGTGTTATTCGGAGCTCTGAGCGTTTCAATCATGCATTATATTTGAGGTAATTGAAAGAACACTGCCACTATTGATTTCTACTATATTCGCGAGGATGTACTCAACGGTAATGTTGTACAATGGACGTAAAGAGCAGGTACTAATGTTTTTAGGATGACTGTCATATACGCGTTAGTTGGGTTGCCTTCCTCCAAAAAAAAAATAAGGGGCTGGTGGACCACACTGTATATAGAGATAGAGATAGAGGTATACTGCACCGCTCGGTGTTGACCGTGTTTTATTGCACACATTTAGGTTTTACTCGCTAACCGTTGGAGATACACGAAAAGGGATAAGGACCTTTCGGATAGAAAATTAAATGTTAAAGCTCATATTCCATCAAATGTTCGCTATTTCTTAGCGTTCTCTTTTTATTTGAAATGGAAACATGAAATTTTGAAACCAAAGGGTGTAGTGACGTCACAAATGTGGGTTTTACTCGCTAACCGTTGGAGATACACGAAATGGGATAAGATCCTCCGGATAGGAAATTTAATTTTAAAGCTCATATGTGCCATCAACGGTTTACTATTTCTTAGCGTTCTCTTTTTATTTGATATGGAAATATGAAATTTTTAAACCAATGGGTGTACTGACGTCACTAAAATGGTTGCCATAATTAAATAGTGCAAGATATCGAAATCAAAAGTAGCCTATATGTTAACCAGGTAAATCAGCTACATCCATACAAAATTTCATGTAAATTGGACCATTGGTCCTTGCGTGATTGAGTAACAGACAGAAACACAGACACACAGACACACACCATCTTATCTCTATCTCTCTATATATAAAAATGAAAGTTTGTCTGTTTTTTTCTGAATTTCCACGGAAATTTGCGATATTTGCGCGTTTCAGACTGTTTTATGATGGATGCACGCAAAAATATTTTTTTGTCTGTCTGTTTGTCTGTGGACAAAATTTTGTGTCCTTATAACTCGAGAACGGCTGGGAGGATTAACGTAAAATTTGATACAGATATCCACCAGAGGCACGACACTAATCATTGATGTAACTCTTCTCCGTACCTCTCATAACAGAGGGCCTACCCCCTTAAAATACATGCTGAAATAAACGTAGAAGGGTGAGACAAAGCTCATTTTCAGCCCCTCAATGTGAGAAACGAAACTCGGGGGCCCTATAAGAACCCCGAAAACCATATTTTAAGGCCCTAAAACCAACAGTTTTTGAGATATTCCCAAAAAACTAATTTCACTTAATAAATTAATGAAGGAATGCAAGCCGGTAACAGTGGCAACAGAATCTCAGAGGTCCATCTACAGTATTTCTGTAAGACGCAATGTAATTCCATTTATTACATTACTGTGAAGGTTTGCAAACGGCAATAAGGTTATAACGGATCCAAATTAAGCTGAAATATTCATCAATAGTCTACATATAATGCGCTTAAGGGGCAAGGGGTACTCTAGAATTTTTTAACGCGATTTACACGTGCGGCTATGGTACGGAAGATCTATTATATCCCTATCCCTATATTGTTATATTATTATTATTACTATTCTTTTAATTATTATCATTATTATGGCGTACAACGACGAGACAAAGCTCATTTTCAAACTCTTGGTGTCAGAAACAAAACTCGGGGCCCCTCAAGAGCCGTAAAGGGTCCCCGAAAACTATATTTTAAGGCTCTAAACCCAACAGTTTCTTAGGTATTCCCAGAAAACTAATTTCATTTAATAAACTAAAGAAGGAATGCAAGCCACTAACCATGACAGCAGTATCTCAAGAGGTGGCGTCCAACTTTCCATCTATTTCTGGAATAACTAATTGCCACTCCATTTATTACATTTCTGTGAAAGGTTGCAAATGGCTATAAGGTTATCACGGAACCAACTAAAACTGTAAAATTCATCAATGCGCTTAAGGGGTTCAAGGAGTACCCTAGATTTTTTTCACACGACTTACACGTGCGATATGTCGTACAGAAGGTCTATTATATCTCCAAAGAGCAACATTATTTTCAAAAATTCCTGATTTGAAACAGTAGACTGTTTTTTTGCTGATTTTAGGAATTTCGGCCATTGAAGGCTAAAAGAAACTGAATTTTCATGCACCACAAGCCTTTATAATTTATAAAAGGGGTCTTCCTGTAGTTGGGCACTTGACACAACGGTTAGGGTCAGTTCGTATGTGACGTGTATTGCGATTCGTCTACGAGGTTTTCAATTTTATTTTCACGCCAGGAAGAACACGTTAGGTAAATTTAGTTTGAGAGCACATTTTAGCTAATCATTTTTCTTTGCCAACAAACAGGTTCCAAGCCCCTAAACATTGCAACAGTAGATCAATTGATAACATCTGGTTATTAATACCGAAGACCGTTCGAAAAATGGGTACTTCTGCTAGTTCCTTCATAAGTTTATCAGAACGAAGTTAGTTTTCTGGGTATATCGCAGACACTGTTAATTTAAGGGCCATAAAATGTGGTTTTCGGAGACCCTTTGGGTATACTCCCTAGTTTTGTGTCACACATTGAGAAGCGCAACATATGCTTTGGTCGTCCTTCTAGGATAATTTTTATTTTTCACCTATTTTAGCATGTATTTTGAAAAGTTCTTTCTTTTACCCACCCTTCTATGAGAATTACGTTGAAGAGTATTCTAAATGATTGGTGTATTGACTCATGGTACAATACCTAATTTTACGATGCTCCAAGCACCCAAACATGAATTATAGGCGTACATAAACATAAAGATATAACAACCACACAGTATCAAAAAAAAATCATCTTTACGATGAACCCGTTTGTCGACAAAAATATGATTACTTAAAATGTGCTCTCAAACTAAATTCACCTAACGTGTACTTACTGACGTGAAAATAATATTGAAAACCTCGTAGACGAAACGCAATATATGTCAAATAAAAACTGACCCTCACTGTTAAGGAAAGTCCCCATCCCCAGGAAGACCCCCTTAATAAATTATAAAGGCTTGTGGTGCATGAAAATTCGGGATTTTTAGCCTCCAATGGCCCAAATTCTCAAAAGCTGCAAAAAACTCTATTCCAATCCAGGAATTTTTGAAAATAATGTTTCTGTTGAGAGATATAATTCTTCAAATTCGATGCGCATAGAATGATAATGGTATAGTAATCAATGGATCCCCACGTAGACTAGTCGGGACACCTAGTGGTGAAATATCGAACAATATAATCCTAACAGAGCGAGTGCATTCTAGCGGCCAGAAGAAGAAACTTTTCAATAAAATCTGGAAGTTACCTTTTTGGCAGCTAGATGTCTCGAGTAAATCTGCAGGCGAATTATGTTTTAATTAAATATATATTTTACACCATAATTTGCACAATATAACGCTTAATTTTAAAACATCTGAGTCATTACAAAACAATAAACATATAACATTTCAAGCAAAAAAACTAGGTCTGATCGGGTTTGAACCATAGGAATCTGAGCGACAGGCTATCGCTCTACCACTGAGCTAATTGTGTCAACGAATATCGTTCTATTTAAAATGACTTACATAGAACTTGTTAGCAAATAATGATTTATACTAAACGATTTCATCACTGGAGTATATTATTTATATATAAAGCATTTCATACAAAGTTTATTTATTTTTTATAAACATATAACATTTCAAGCAAAAAAACTAGGTCTGATCGGGTTTGAACCATAGGCATTTGAGCGATAGGCTAACGCTCTAACTTTGAAAGAATAATAGATTTTCCGCCTTCAATACTGTTTATTTCTATTACTTACAGGGACTAGTTTCGGGGTTAAATACTCCCCCTTCCTCAGCCTGTCCAACAAAACTTCACAATGGAAAAACTTTCCATGTACAAGTTCATTTAAAATGACTTACATAGAACTTGTTAGCAAATAATGATTTATACTAAACGATTTCATCACTGGAGTATATTATTTATATATAAAGCATTTCATACAAAGTTTATTTATTTTTTATCAGTACGCTATATTGCATTCAATACTCAAATTAGTGAAATATAAGTCAGGCACAAGATATCCGCTGCCATCTTGTCTTATTAATGAATCAGCTGAGCTTTTTAAAATCACGTCTGCACTATAGTATTACAAAATAAACTTTTAATTTCGTACGTGCCTCTTCCTTTAGAACAGTTAAAACGATTCTCGGCTCGATAATCGGAACTGGTGGGTCCCATGATATGGATTATAAAGTTTGCATAATTCGCACGGCCGCCATCCTGAAATGGTATGGCGGACGACCTTGTAGTTTGGTCACAAGACGCATCCTATACGAAGGTATGTTGTTACCAAATTTGGTAGAGATTGGATGATTTGGTTAGTCGTTATTTGATTTTACGTTTTGAACGTTTGAGTGGCCGCCATTCAGTTTTAGTAAAGATGGCGGCGATATAAAACATGACACTGAGGTGTCCTTTGCTAGTGCTACCTTTGTACCAAATTTCGTTCAATTCGCATTCACCGTGTTCGAATTGATAGGGGGGGACAGACATTCAGAGTACACACACTCACACACACACACACAGACTCACACACACACATACACACACACAGACTCACACACACACATACACACACACAGACAGACACACTTTTTTCGCCCTGTGTTGATCTCATAAGTCTACTTTCATTTTTTGCAAAAATCGAAAGTAGGCTAAAAATGTATCGTAGTATCATCTTGTCATTCTTCAAATTCGATGCGCATAGAATGCCAATGGTATAGTGATCAATGGAGCCCCACGTAGACTAGTCGTGACATCTAGTGGTGAAATATCGAACAATATAATCCTAACAGAGCCAGTGCATTCTAGCGGCCAGAAGAAGAAACTTTTCAATAAAATCTGGAAGTTAATAAGTAGGTCGGCGTGCAGTTACCTTTTTGGCAACTAGATGTCTCGAGTAAATCTGCTGGCGAATTATGTTTTAATTAAATATATATTTTACACCATAATATGCACAATATAACGCTTAATTTTAAAACGTCTGAATCATTACATAACAATAAACATATAACATTTCAAGCAAAAAACCTAGCTCTGATCGGGTTTGAACCATAGGCATTTGAGCGATAGGCTAACGCTCTAACTTTGAAAGAATAATAGATTTTCCGCCTTCAATACTGTTTATTTCTATTACTTACAGGGACTAGTTTCGGGGTTAAATACTCCCCCTTCCTCAGCCTGTCCAACAAAACTTCACAATGGAAAAACTTTCCATGTACAAGTTCATACAAAATACATGAAGAATAAAGAAATAATATTATTTACAATCTCGCTCGACGCTCCAAAGAAGATACTTTTATTGCATCACTAAGGCCTAGGCGCATCAGAACTCCTGAATTGGGCCGGTGCTGCGGTCAGCTGTCCATATTGCGTCATCGTGGGACCACTCTAGTTCCCTTGTTGCTCTTGGAAAACGACAAGGCGAGAAAATTTGTGACCGCGTCACGCACCGCCAGGAACTGCAGTGCGCACGGCGTGAACAAAAACAAACCGGAATTCACCTTGCGAAGTCTCTTACGGCTGAGTGTTAGTGACGTCTTTGGGAAAAGGTGGCGTTTGGGTTGTTGGAGATGGGAGGCTAAGGAAATGAGAATGAGTGAGGTTTGTTGACGCGCCTATTATGGAGATTGATTAATGCGTAGAATGAGAGTGTCAATCTTTAGTATGTTATGAAGAATGATGGGTATGAATAGTGGAATATAGCGGGAATTTTATCAATTACAATTAAATTCGTCTATTAATGTTCTGTATAAAATGCTAGTTTCAAATATTGTTTCATTAAGATTGTGTGAAGGGTTCAATCTCTGTGCTTTATCAATTTCTATTTGTTCCAAAATATTCATGAGCGTGTCTTTATTTTCTTGATGTAAAATTTCTAAGTCATTGTCTATGGTTGTGAATTTATGCCCAGTTTCTGCCATGTGGTTGCCCATCGCTGAAAATTTATTATGTTTGATGGCATTGACATGTTCCAAAAATCTGGTGTTGAACCCTCTCCCCGTTTGTCCCACGTAATCGGCATTACACTCGTTACATTTAATCTTGTAGACACCTGAATTGCTGTATTTTTTGGTTTTGTTGAGAATATGTGAGTTGAAAAATTTATTATGATTAGTGTTATTGGTTCTGAACGCTGTTTTTATTTTATATTTTTTTTAGTACACTAGTAACATTGTATGTGGATTGGTTCACAAAAGTGAACGTTGCGTATGTGGAATAGGCGCGTCAACAAACCTCACTCATTCTCATTTCCTTAGCCTCCCATCTCCAACAACCCAAACGCCACCTTTTCCCAAGCACGTCACTAACACTCAGCCGTAAGAGACTTCGCAAGGTAAATTCCGGTTTGTTTTTGTTCACGCCGTGCGCACTGCAGTTCCTGGCGGCGCGTGATGCGGCCACAAATTTTCTCGCCTTGTCGTTTGCCAAGAGCAACAAGGGAACTAGAGTGGGCCCACGATGACGCAATGGGGACAGCGGACCGCAGCACCGGCCCAATTCAGGAGTTCTGATGCGCCTAGGCCTTAGTGATGCAATAAAAGTATCTTCTTTGGAGCGTCGAGCGGGATTGTAAATAATATTATTTCTTTATTCTTCATGTATTTTGTATGAACTTGTACATGGAAAGTTTTCCATTGTGAAGTTTTGTTGGACAGGCTGAGGAAGGGGGAGTATTTAACCCCGAAACTAGTCCCTGTAAGAAATAGAAATAAACAGTATTGAAGGCGGAAAATCTATTATTCTTTCAAAGTTATAGTTACGTCAATACGGACCTGAATAATCGACATTATGAAGGCTAACGCTCTACCAGTGAGCTAATTGTGTCAACGAATATCGTCTTATATAAAATGACTTACATAGAACTTGTTAGCAAATAATGATTTATACTAAACGATTTCATCACTGGAGTATATTATTTATATATAAAGCATTTCATACAAAGTTTATTTATTTTGTATCAGTACGCTATATTGCATGAAATACTAAAATTAATGAAATATAAGTCAGGCACAAGATATCCGCTGCCATCTTGTCTTATTACTGAATCGGCTCAGCTTTTTAAAATCACGTCTGCACTATAGTATTACAAAATAAACTTTTAATTTCGAACGTGCCTCTTCCTTTAGAACAGTTAAAACGATTCTCGGCTCGATAATCGGAACTGGTGGGTCCCATGATATGGATTATAAAGTTTGCATAATTCGCACGGCCGCCATCCTGAAATGGTATCGCGGACGACCTTGTAGTTTTGTCACAAGACGCATCCTATACGAAGGTATGTTGTTACCAAATTTGGTAGAGATCGGATGATTTGGTTAGTCGTTATTTGATTTTACGTTTTGAACGTTTGAGTGGCCGCCATTCAGTTTTAGTAAAGATGGCGGCGATATAAAACATGACACTGAGGTTTCCTTTGCTAGTGCTACCTTTGTACCAAATTTCGTTCAATTCGCATTCACCGTGTTCGAATTGATGGGGGGGGACAGACATTCAGAGTACACACACTCACACACACACACACACAGACACACACACACAGACTCACACACGCACATACACACACACACACACACAGACTCACACACACACATACACACACACAGACAGACACACTTTTTTCGCCCTGTGTTGATCTCATAAGTCTACTTTCATTTTTTGCAAAAATCGAAAGTAGGTTAAAAATATTGATGAAAACTTATCCGAGTCCGTCCGGCCATACTATCCGGCCGATTTTCTTCATCCTTTTTTAAATGAAAGGTATTCATGCACAGATTTGTCATCAAGTATTACAAATCACATAAATTACGCCTTTCTCAAATTATTTGATTTTTTCAACTTCTCCCAACTTTTTCCAACTTTGAAGTAATCATATCTTTGGTTCTAATTGAGTTTCATTGTTAGTTTTGGTCTAAGAGCACTCAGTGGATCAAGCTCTATTTTTGAGGTATTAAATATTTACATTGGTTGATTCTGAAGAATGTTATGAGTGCCGAAGCGAATATTAGAAATAATTATGGAAACTTAACCGAGTCGGTCCGGCCATTCTATCCGGTCGATTTCCTTCGTACCACTATTAAATGAAAGTTATTCATGTACGGATTTAATATCAAGTATTACAAATCACCTAATTTCCGCCTTTCTCAAATTATTTGATTTTTTCAACTTTTTCCAACTTTTTATCTCATCGAAGCAATCATATCTTTGGTTCTAATTGAGGTACGCAGGTCGTTTTGATCCAAGAACACTCAGTGAATCAAGCGCTTTCATTTGAGTCCTCAACTATTAAAATCGGCGGATTATGAGGAAAGTTATGAGTGGACATTCGATATTACATCTCATTTTTAGCCTACTTTCGATTTTTGCAAAAAATGAAAGTAGACTTATGAGATCAACACAGGGCGAAAAAAGTGTGTCTGTCTGTGTGTGTGTGTATGTATGTGTGTGTGTGAGTCTGTGTGTGTGTGTATGTGTGTGTGTGAGTCTGTGTGTGTGTGTGTGTCTGTGTGTGTGTGAGAGTGTGTACTCTGAATGTCTGTCCCCCCCTATCAATTCGAACACGGTGAATGCGAATTGAACGAAATTTGGTACAAATGTAGCACTAGCAAAGGACACCTCAGTGTCATGTTTTATATCGCCGCCATCTTTACTAAAACTGAATGGCGGCCACTCAAACGTTCAAAACGTAAAATCAAATAACGACTAACCAAATCATCCGATCTCTACCACATTTGGTAACAACATACCTTCATATAGGATGCGTCTTGTGACCAAACTACAAGGTCGTCCGCCATACCATTTCAGGATGGCGGCCGTGCGAATTATGCAAACTTTATAATCCATATCATGGGACCCACCAGTTCCGATTATCGAGCCGAGAATCGTTTTAACTGTTCTAAAGGAAGAGGCACGTTCGAAATTAAAAGTTTATTTTGTAATACTATAGTGCAGACGTGATTTTAAAAAGCTGAGCTGATTCAGTAATAAGACAAGATGGCAGCGGATATCTTGTGCCTGACTTATATTTCACTAATTTGAGTATTGCATGCAATATAGCGTACTGATACAAAATAAATAAACTTTGTATGAAATGCTTTATATATAATTAATATACTCCAGTGATGAAATCGTTTAGTATAAATCATTATTTGCTAACAAGTTCTATGTAAGTCATTTTATATAGAACGATATTCGTTGACACAATTAGCTCAGTGGGGTTAGTTGGTGGTGTTGGTCACTAGTCGTGGCCGAGTGAGGTACGTGTGTGCGCGCTGTGTGACCGCATTGGAAGAGTTTACGGTTCCTAATACCGGTGCTTCCTTAGTTCCACTGACCTTCCGTGTGTCATTCGGACAATACCTTTTCAAGTAGTGTTCCAGATAGGACAACAAAACCAGAAACCCAGAAAACCCCGCTGAAAATCATGTCCGGCTACCAGAGGAAAAACACCGTACGCTGCCAATGGGACAGGCAGAGTTCTCGCCCCTCACCAGGAGAAATTCACCGCTGGATTGGCGATACCCTCCGGTTGACTGTCGACCAACCAGAAGCCATCCAGTTAAATGCGCACGAAAAAACCATGTACATCAAGGTAATCAGCATATCTACTTATCAGAAATTGTTAAATACTTTTGCAGATCCTATTAAATTTCAGTATGACTCAGGCGAAATGACAAATGTTAAGCTCTCCACAGCGGATTCCAATTTTACCACAGTGCGTATATTTAATGTCCCACTCGAAGTTCCCCCTGAAATTTTCAAATCCGTCCTGTCGAAATATGGCACTGTGAGTGACATCAGGAAAGAACAATGGTCTTCTGCTTATCAGTTCCCGGTGTATAATGGAATACGTGCCGTCACTATGGAAATCAAGCAAGATATCCCCTCCACTGAGACTTTTGGTGGCCATTCTGGCTATATAACGTATAATGGACAGAAACAGACCTGTTTAATTTGCAATGCTACCACACATCTACGTATCAACTGCCCAAAGAAAATGATTCCCCTCGGTATAACTCCTACACAACAACGACGTGTCCAATACTCGGAAGTTGTGACGCAGCAACCGTCATATGAAAACATGCTTATTGATCAGTCAGCTGGGACAACACCAGAAGTGGCCTCGGATACATATGACGCAGAACTGGTACCTTGCCCTGACCAGAGCAGCGAGCCACAGAGTGCCCCTGTGCTATCGGCAACCTGTATCGCAGCCTTAGAACCAACTATGCCGTCACTACAGGCTGCCACAGAAATTTTGTCTTCACTGCCCCCACCTTCGCTGGTCCCTACCGACCCACTTAAGCAGCTTGATCGGGGATCCGAGAACGTCTCTAAGAAGATTAAAACAAATGCCTCGATTGCCGTACCAGCCCCGAAGAATCAAACTGGCTCTACAAACGTTCCCGCAGCTGTGAAAAAGAAACAAAATCTTCATCCTACGTCATCTAGGGACCCACGAACGCTCTCAAACGCTGACAGCCGGCCTATGAATGGCAGTCATAAGGAACTATCTCAACCTAATTTGACATAGTGCACCAGTATATTTCTCACCTGTGTCTTTTTTTCTTTTTTCTTTTTTCTCGAGTCCACCTTCCAGTATGTCTAGCACAACTTTTATACTTCTCTTAATGGCGCAATTTCTCACTGTGGCCACTGTGAATATCAATGTAATAGAATGCCCTCTGAAATTTCAACTGTTGGAGAGATTCCTTCGAGATGCAGACATTGACATTGCCTTCATTCAAGAAGTTGCTCTACCCTGTTTGCCCATATCTGCCTTCTACAAACAATACATCAATACCGGTAATAAGAATAGAGGGACCGGATTCCTCATAAGACATGATATCCCACTCGAAGCTATGCTATGTCATCCATCAGGACGCATAATATCTGGACACATAAACAATACCACCCTGATAAATGTATATGCCCCATCCGGGTCCAATAAACGTGTGGAACGGAAAATGTTCTTTCAACAGAGTATCCTGCCTCATCTGCACGACGTTAAGGAAAAACTTATTCTTGCAGGGGATTTCAATTGTATTCAACGCCCAGAAGATTCCACTAGCTCATACCAAGGTGTCAACACGGCTCTCAGGACCCTTCTTACCTCCCTACACCTCATTGATGCTGTGGATAGTTTAAGGGTGCCCCTGCCCCATTACACCTGTATAAGTCACAACTCCTCATCACGACTTGACCGCATCTACTTTTCAAAGGAACTTATCCAGCCTAGACGATATGAAGTGATACCTGCCAGTTTCACTAACCATCATGCTGTCGTATGTACAATCGCTTACCCCCATCCCATATTTCACATAGGAAGAGGTTATTGGAAGCTGAATTGCTCGCTGTTACTGGAGGAGGAATGCCAAGATATTTTCAGACAACACTGGCCTCGATGGGTCCAACAAAAATGCAAATTTCGTGACTGCGCAGACTGGTGGGATATTTTAGTTAAACCAGGGATCCGCCGCGTCTTTAAGAACATATCTTACCAACGAGGTCGGTAAAGACGGGATACAGTTGAATTTTACTATCGAGTTCTTCGCCAGCTCCAGCAAAGATCTGATGCTGGGGAGCGTATATATGACCAGATCCGGGAAGTTAAAACCAAGCTCCTGTCTCTACAGCAACGAACGCTCGCTCATATAAACGTGGCTTTAAAAGATCATACAGTGCTCCCGGACGAAAGTGCAAGTGTATACCACATCGCCAAAGGACAACGTGAGCGGCAACGTAAATATATCCACCGCCTCCGCACCAGTACTGGAAGTGTCGTCACCTCCCCTGACGCTATACGTCGTGAAATATCATTATTTCATCAACGGTTCTACGCTAAGGCTCCCATTGATCCACAGCAGGTGACCCTATTGTTGTCATCTTGCAGTACCCAACTATCTCCGGACAACAAAACTCTGCTCAGCGCGGATATTACGGATGAAGAGATTCACTCTGTGGTTAAGCAACTCCCAAACAACCGCTCACCTGGCATTGATGGACTGCCATATGAAATGTATAAACACTTCTGACCTCTCATTGGCAAAGAATTTTGTCATGTCCTGCGTACCATTCTCCAACGTCGTGCTCTTTGTCAATCACATCACGAGGGTACCATAGTCCTCATACCAAAAACATCCTCTCCCATGGCAGTTGGTGACTTCCGACCAGTTACTCTGCTCTGCAGTGACTATAAAGTCCTTACCAAAGTACTTGCATGCCGATTGAAGACTGTTCTACCTGATATCATTGGTGATGAACAATGTTGCAGTATTCCTGGAAGAACTCTGTTAACAAACTTAGCGATACTACGGGACCTACACCTAAAATCCGAAATGCTCCCCACTGAGCCAATGAGTTTTCTCACCTTAGATCTTGATAAAGCTTTCGACCGCATCAGTCATGAATACTTGTACATGGTCTTGCAACACTTCGAATTTCCTGAAATCCTTATTGACTACATTCGAATGATAAATTGTAACGCTACGTCTCGAGTGCTCGTCAACGGTTTTCTTTCCCCTCTGATTCCAATACAACGATCAGTTAGGCAAGGATGTCCCCTTTCTATGCTACTTTTTGTCATTGGCCTTGAACCGTTCATTCGGACTACCCAGGTGAAGCTACAGGGTTACAAACTGTCCACACATGTTTTTGGAATGTGCGCCTATGCTGATGACGTATCAATATTGATCCGCAATAATGAAGACATCTCCCACATCGATAGTGTCCTTCAGCTCTACCATATCGCCTCTGGAGCGCAATCGAACCCCCAGAAAACTGCTTTGCTTCCGCTCAATACTAACTCAGTGATTACCCAACAGCCCTGGGTCCGGATAGTAAATGGGGTGAAAATTCTTGGCATTACCTGGAAACAATCGCTTCTGGACACAGTGCAAGCAAACTGGACTAAGGTCATTGCCAAAGTTAGGGGAGTGCTGATCCAATTTGGTCAAAGAAACCTCAATATAGTGCAACGGGTCATGGTCCTCAACGTGTTTGCGCTCTCTAAAATATGGTATGTCGCACAACTTTTCCCACTTCCCAAAATGTTTGAGAGCCAATTGGCAAAATATACAGGTTGGTTTATATGGCAAGGATTTTTGTTCCGAGTACAACGGGAACAGTTGTATCTCCCATCCCGGCAAGGCGGACTAGGGCTAACAGCTCATGGTATGAAATGCCGTGCACTCCTCTGCAAGAACGATATCACCATTCTTTCCCAACATGACACTTTTACGAAAGCGCTATACAAAGATATTCGAAACACAGCCCGTGGTTGTGATAGAGCTTTGCCGAAGATATTTAGGGACCATCAACAGCAACTTCTGGAAACTGTTCGCCAAATGCCTTCAGGGACTGTTCCAACGACGAAAAGTATTTATAACATGTTGCGGCAAGTGGTACACTCCAAACCGCGAATAGAGGCCACCACCCTCTACGTCCATTGGCCCACTGTTTGGAAAAATTTTGGGGCTATGACCATTTCTTCTGCTGTACACTCCCAGGTTTTTATCTTCCTCAACGATCTCATCCCAACCGCTCTACGGCGATATACCATCCGTCTTGAAGCTTACCCATGGTGTACTATATGTGGTCAAACTGATACGGCGATACACCGCTTCACATCATGCACGCGAGTTGCCTCCACGTGGCTGTGGTGTAAGGGAAAAGTATGTCAACTATTAAATGTGCCCACGGATGAGCTTGATGACAGGAAGTTGGTTCGTTTGTCGGTGACCGCCTTCCCCCAAATTAAACAGACTGCCATTGTGTGGATAATGGGCCAATATGTACACTTCGTGATGGACAATGATCAACATTTCTCGTTCCTGGATCTCAGGTATCACCTGCAAAAAGAGCGTTGGAAGCTTAGTGAAAGTGGACAATTGTACGATAAATATGGACACTATCTGGATTTCTTGTGATGTATTAGTATGGTATTTATCATATCTGAAAATTCTGTAATTCTGTAAAGAGCTAATAAAAAAAAAGTGGTAGAGCGTTAGCCTATCGCTCAAATGCCTATGGTTCAAACCCGATCAGAGCTAGGTTTTTTGCTTGAAATGTTATATGTTTATTGTTTTGTAATGACTCAGATGTTTTAAAATTAAGCGTTATATTGTGCATATGATGGTGTAAAATATATATTTAATTAAAACATAATTCGCCAGCAGATTTACTCGAGACATCAAGCTGCCAAAAAGGTAACTTATTATTTCCAGATTTTATTGAAAAGTTTCTTCTTCTGGCCGCTAGAATGAACTCGCTCTGTTAGGATTATATTGTTCGATATTTCACCACTAGGTGTCACGACTAGTCTACGTGGGGCTCCATTGATTACTATACCATTGGCATTCTATGCGCATCGAATTTGAAGAATGACAAGATGATACTACGATACATTTTTACTTTTAATTTTAAAGGGTTTCTAACAGCCTATTTTGCGTTACTTGAAAATGTTATTTGAAATAAAGAACAAAACGATTTCACATAGTAACTGAATTCAAGCCGTTGGTGTTAGTTCAGTTTATTAATTACTACTTTTATTTCAGGCAAATAGCAATCGAAAATATCCACATAGTTTGTATACACACGTCTCTGTAGGGTCATGGAAAGATTTGTTAATTCAATTAGGGTTGTGAAAGCCATGCACAACCAGACGTGTAAAGACATGCCTCAACTCAAAGTTGGATGTTGCCCACGGCAGGTCGTATATGTAATAATAATAATAATAATAATAATAATAATAATAATAATAATAATAATAATAATAATGTTATTGGTTTTACATCCCTTTTATCTACTGCTGCTTTTAGAGACACCGGGGTGCCGGAATTTTGGCCCGAAGGGGATCTTTAACGTGCCAGTAAATGTACTGACACGGCTCCCTTGCATTTGTGCACCCTCAAATGCCAGCTGACTGCGCCAGGATACGAACCAGCAACCTAGGGCCCAGCAAGCGAGAACGTTACCGCTGAGCCACGCAGCCAGTCCGGTCGATTATGTCTCCAGATCCATATCATTCTTGATATACTTCTTATCTTTCTTTCTTTCTTTCTTTCTTTCTTTCTTTCTTTCTTTCTTCAATGATGGTAGCAGTTTTTATCTAGGTTGTGGCGTTTGGCAGAGGTAAATCGTTTCTAAGGTCTTCAACAAAGAATAAAAGGAAGGAAAAGGAAGGAAGATTGTAGTTTTACGTGACCGTGAATCTTGTGATTATGAGCCACGGGTCCTCCTTTTTACGTGGAATCCGAACCACAGGACATGGCATTTCACTTCGAAAATCTCACATCAACAAAGAATAGTTCTATTATACTCTTTGATAATAACAACGAGTTATAACTATACTCATACATTTAGGAGAAAGTAGGCTATATGTTCTTTACTGAACATCTTGTTTCAACATTTCGTCTCATTGTAGCAATAATATCTTTGGTTCTAATTGAGTTACACAGTTCGTTTTTGTCTAATAGCAATCAGTGGAGCAAGGTATATCTTTTGAGATGTTAAATATTTAAATTGGTTGAATCTGAGGATTGTTATGAGTGCCGAAGTCAATATTAGAAATATTTATGAAAACTTAACCGAGTCCGTCCGGCCATTCTATCCGGTCGATTTCCTTTATTCCTTTTTTAAATGAAAGGTATTCATGTACAGATTTGTTATAAAGCATTACAAATCACTATACTTCCACCTTCCTCAAATTATTTGATTTCTTGAACTTTTTCCAAATTTTAATCATCTTATATATTAACAAGTAGTTCCGTGAAGAACTATACAGCCTATTTTCATATATCCTACTTATGTTAATTGCCACTATCAACATACAAAATTTCAGTTTGATTGCTGTAATACAGGGTCTTAATATTTGCTTGGCAAGGACATTCTCGCTCACGCGCTCCGCCAGTGACGGCTCAGTTGCCGGCGACTGCGCGCGCATATGTGCGGCAGAGTACGGTTCTTATAATCAATATCATGCATTTTTACTCACCATGTTTACAGTAGATGCTGATAATGTTCCCCATCCGCTGCCAAACATAATCGGCATCTCATTGTTAAGTTTTCGGTTACTCCGTTTAATTTAGCTTCAGTAAGGAAATAATGACGTCTACTTTTTGTTGGTTTACTGAACCTGTAAGTTTGAATCTCTTAGCCAGTTGTTTTATTGTCCAATTTATAGGAATGGGTCTCCCTGGAAATTTCACTCGAAACTTTTGTCTTGTTCTAGAGCACGATTTCCTGCACGTTGTGTAGGCCTACGTATTGTGTAGATATAAGTTACACCTTCACGAAACGAATATTTCACATAAGGCATTACAGCACTATACACTGCGATATGACGCTTGTCGTATGCATTTGCAGCGTTATGAGCGCGAAGGAGAGGCCTTCTTACTGCGTATCATAATCATTGACGAGACGTGGGCCAGATCTTATGAGCCACAGTTAAAACGCCAATCGAACGAGTGGCAGCACCACGGATCACCACGGAAACAAACAGTTCGATCAACCCCCACCAATGTGAAGGTAATGTTGATTCTTGCCTATGATTGGGATGGTGTGATCATTCACCTTACTGTTCCCCGAGGACAAACCGTTAATGCGGCGTACTATTGTTCGTTTCTGCAAGACCATTTCCGAGGAGCTCTGAGAAGGAAACGGCGCCACCACATGGTTACAACGCCCATCGTTCTGCATGACAATGCTAGGGCACACACAGCCGGCGTTGTGTCGGCATTGTTGGATCGCTGGGGCTTGGAGGTCCTCTATCACCCCCCATATTCTCCCGACATCAGTCCCTGCGACTATGATCTCATCCCGAAGATGAAGATGGCAATGCGCGGGGAGCGCTTCCGTACCCTTGAAGACGTTAAGCAGGCTGCCGGGCGGTCTCTTCTTACCATCAATAGATTGGGCAGTGCCAACGGGATCCAACGACTTCCGCATCGCTGGGAACACGTTGTACGCAACGGTGGGGACTACATCGAGGGCCTGTGAAACTTGGAACCATCTAAGTGAGTTATTAATCCAGTTATAACTAAGGTGCCAAAACTAAAAAACCAACCCATATATAACCTACAAATTTTGCTACCCAACACCAATTGCGGTGGTAGGTTCTTTTACATGCCATAAATCTATGACATGGGGCCCGCCGGCTTTACTTCCCCTCCGAAGGAAGGCATAGTCTACTGAAGGATTTTAACGCTCTTAAAAGCCCGATGACTTAGTCCAGGTTTTAACCTGCGACCTTAGGCACAGCAGTTCAGCAAACTACCGATCACTACGGACTACGCCACCGAAGCCGCTAGAGTACTCGTAGTACAATTCTGCATATTAGTTCGCAGTTCTAGTTTAGGGCTTAAGTGTTTCGCAGCAATTAGTATCTACCTACACTTTCATAGATTAGTTAGTGGAGGGAGACTGTTTATTGATGGGATCGTCAATTCTCAGTCTTGCAACATTGTAGATATTAAAATATTCTTTTTCGAGTGCCTAATGTTTTAGTATTTATCAGTAATAGTTACCACACTTTCTAAGTTTTTGCCGTTCTTTTTGTTTCTGGAGGGCACCGACCGTTTGTGGGTGTCATTGTTGGTTTGATAGTGTTTTTGTATTGCTATTATTGTCTGTTCGTGAGAATCTGGGTTCTAACACTCCCAAGTTTCTGGTCGCAACCAGAACGGATGGGGGTGGTTTCAAGATGGTAAAGTCTATTAATGCATGTTAAATTTTCGAAGTCTCGTCCCGTGGTTTGGATTCAACTTTTACAGGAGATGCCGTGGCTTGTGATCGCAAGATTATGATCTATGTAACAGAGCCTAATATATTTTAGAGTGTCGGTTACTCTTTTGTTCCCATTTCTGTAAGGTTAGCCTATTTTCATCGCATGAAATATAGGCTTATGAGATTCTCTTTGGTCTGTTACTCGGATAATCAATTATCTCTAAGCCACGCCTTCAGTAAAAAAGGAAAATAAAATCCAGTAGCTAGAATCACAACACACTTCCACGTTAAGATCAGTCGCTATGAAGGCAACTTGCCAGCAGTACGTACGTTGGACTGTAGTTGGACTGCTGTGCCTAGCACAAGCAATGCTGCTGTTGAATTTTGGGACATCGTGGTCATATAGCCCCGTATACTGGTGTGTGTGTGTCATCTCTGATAATCTGTGGCATTGTGCTGGCTGTACTAGTGTGTGTATTTGTAATTGATGTTTGAATTTCAAAGGAGACAGTCGTCGCCTTAAGTTAGGAACCGCATTTACCTGGAATAGAAGTGGGAAACTACGAAAAACCACTTAAGAGGCGTATGCATCTGAATATCGTTGTATGTAATTCCAACTGCTTTTAAATCCTTTTCTACCCTTGGTTTTCTTACCCAGAATGTAAGTAACGATTTTGTTTGACAATCGCATTGGGCTCAGTCTTGTTAAATGACCATAGAACACAATCCTCCTCTTTCTCATCACGTTAGTGATTTTGGTAAAGTGTGTGTAGAGTTCATGGTTGTGTCTCCGTCTGTAATCATCATTTTCCATGACTGGGCCCAAGATTTTCCGTAAGATCTTCCTTTCTTTGGTTTTAAGTTTCTCCATAAGACCTTTTCTGTTCATCGTAAGGCACTCTGCAGCATATAAGGCTTCTGGTCGGATGACTGTGCAGTAATGTAGGGATAATGATTTCTTGTTATGGATTCCATTTTTCTCATTCGTGATGTGAAAGCCTCCTTCTCAGAGATATTAGGCTCTACCCATTCACCAAGGTATTTGAACTTTCCTGTCAGCTTGATCTTTCCCCTTCCAATAGCTAGTTTTCTAGGTGCTAACTTTACATTACTTATAAACTTGGTTTTCTCGAAGGAGATATTGAGGCCTGCCTTTGCTGCTTGTTTCTGGAGTTCACTGATTTGTTCTATGGCTGTACTCATGGAATGAGAAAAATTGCGAACTCTTTTTCGAAAAAGTGAAATATTGCTATAACTCTCTTAATATATGAAATATCAAATCCATTCAAAGTTCATACTATGTGTCGGATAATGCCCAAACATTTATGTTGGAAAAGGTTTTTGATAGCTCCAACCATTTTCCAAAGAGGTGGAAAAAGTGGGTTTTTTTGGGGAAAATTAATCATATTATCTCTCTTAATAGGCACAATATCAAAACTGTACAAAATGGACAATATTCCCCTAATAATTACCGGTACCGTACCTAAAACTTTTGTCTAAAATAATTTTTGATACGACCCACCATTATGCCAAGGGATAAGAAAAATGGTTTCGGAATTAGAAGAAAATGCCAATTGCAATTACAAATTACTCTTTCAAAATGTAATAAGCATAATTACAATTACAATTACAAATTACTTTTTTCAAATGGTAATACGTAAAATTGTTTTTGTAATTACTTTATTAGCAAGTTGACCCATTAGTGCATCAAGTTTGTGGGTCAGAGTTTCTGTGTCTTTTTACCAACTGTAAATTACATATACAGAGATGTTATGCAGTGAGTAGGGTGGGGGAGGTATCAATAAAAGTAAAATCAGTTCTTTACCTTAATACAGCCGAAATGAAACCATTTCTCACTTAGTGCAATTTTGCATACGTCCCCCTTAAATTGCATTTTGTGACAATTTTGAATCTAAATTACATTTTGTAAGTATTTTCTATCTAAATTGCATTTTGTAAATATTTTCAATTCAAATAACAGTACAGTAAGTATGTAGTTAGTTTTAGTTGTAAGTAGGTAGTTAGTTTCTCTATTAGATATATGTCATTGTTCTATTAGACTGTGGTGTGTGAGTGTGTCTGGTAGCAGTTGCATTGTTTATTAGTTATAGTTCATTGTTTCAGTAGACTGTGATGTGTGAGGGTGCATGTGAGTGTGCCTGGTGACAGACTGTTTAAGTGGTAGTATTTGTTGTTGGTGGAACTTAAGTTTTTTGTTTGTAGAATTTTGGTATTTAATTGTTAGTACGGTAGAAGGTTAGTATTTTTGTTAGTAGAATTGCTCTTTACTTATTCTGAAAGGGAGTAGCAGCCTTTCAGAATAAATCAATACTTTACTAGTCTTATAGACGGTTAAGATATTGATAATATAAGCCAAATAATGGCTACACTGCGTCCTGCTACACGGCTGAAAGCAACGGGAAACTACAGCCGTATGCTATTCCCGAGGATATGCACCTCTCTATGCATAATTACATGTGATGATGGCCTCCTCCCTTGTAAAATTTCAATCCGGAGGTATACTAGTCCCCCGTTCGGATCTCTGGGTGGGGACTACTCGAGAGGGGGTTAACATCACAGAAGTGACAAAGAGGAAATCTGACATTCTACGGATCGGAGCGTGGAATGTTAGAAGTCTGCTAGGAAGTGGAAGGTTAGAAAACTTAGAAAGGGAAATGGATAGGTTGAGGTTGGATTTGGTTGGGATTAGTGAAATGCGCTGGCAGGAAGAACAGGACTTTTGGTCAGGAGACTATAGGGTCATTAGCACTAAATCAAACAATGGCCAAGCAGGGGTTGGCCTCATATTGAGTAGGAAACTTGGACAGCGGGTGGAATATTATGAACAATATAGTGAACGGATTATTGTAGCAAAAATCAATACTAAACCTACCTGCACCACAGTGGTACAAGTCTATATGCCTACCAGTCAAGCTGATGATGAGGATGTTGAAAAGGTCTACGAAGAAATAGACGAAATTCTGAGGTATATCAAGGGTGATGAAAATGTTATAGTAATGGGAGATTGGAATGCTGCGGTAGGAAATGGGAGAGAAGGGAAGATAGTAGGAGATTTCGGATTAGGTGAAAGGAATGATCGAGGAAGCAGGCTGGTAGAATTCTGCACCGAGCATGAGTTGGTCATAGCTAACACCTTATTCAATAACCACAATAGAAGAATATACACATGGATGAGACCAGGAGATACAGGGCGTTACCAAATCGACTTCATTATGGTCAAGCAGAGGTTTCGAAACCAGATTTTGGATTGTAAAACATATCCTGGTGTTGAAATAAACTCTGATCACAATCTGGTTGTAATGAAATGCAGATTATAGTTGAAGAAACTGAAGAAAAGTCAAAAGCCAAAAAGGTGGGCAATAGACAGACTGAAAGAGAAGGATGTAAACGAAAGATTCAAGAAGAGTATAAAGGAAGGACTAATGAAAAACCCTAAACAAACTTCAATTACAGACGAATGGGCACTTTTGAAGAATGAAATAACAAAATCCGCAGAAGAAAACATTGGTAGGAAAGAAAGAATAGGTAGAAAACCGTGGATCACTCAGGATATACTAGAATTGATGGATGAAAGGCGGAAACACAAGAATCTAAGAGATGAAAAGGGGAAAGCAGAATACAGACGTCTGAGAAATGAGGTTAACAAGAAGTGCAAGGAAGCGAAAGAAGAATGGTTGAAAGAGAAATGTGCAGGTATAGAAAATTGTCTGAAATTAGGAAAAGTAGACACAGCTTATCGAAGGATTAAGAATACTTTTGGGGAAAAGAAGAATAAGTGCTGTAATAGTAAGGACACATATGGAAAGCCTCTAACAGATAGGGAAGAAAATGTTGAGAGATGGAAAGCTTACATAGGGAGTTTGTAAAAGGGAAAGGAGATTGAGAATCATGTAATGGAAAGGGAGGAGGAAATTGATGAGGATGCGAAAGGAGATTTAATATTGAGATCAGAATTTGATAGAGCTTTGGAAGACTTAAGCAGGAACAAAGCACCAGGCAGAGATGATATACCGATTGAGTTGCTACGCTGCATAGGAGATGAAGGTCTGATCAGGTTATTTCACTTGGTGTGTATGATTTATGAGACAGGTGAGGTACCCCCTGATTTCAAGAAGAATGTAATCATCCCTATACCAAAGAAAGTGGGAGCTGACAGATGTGAAGACTACCGTACAATCAGCTTGATTACTCATGCTTCAAAGATCCTGTCTAGAATAATTTACAAGAGGATTGAAAGCCAGATAGAAACGGAGTTGGGTGAAGACCAGTTTGGTTTCAGGAGAAATGTAGGAACAAGGGAAGCTGTACTAAGTCTTAGGCTGATTTTGGAAGGTAGAATAAGGAAAGATAAGAGAACGTTCATGGCTTTTGTAGACTTAGAAAAGGCTTTTGATAACGTTGATTGGACTAAATTGTTTGACATTTTGAAATCGATTGGAATAAAGTACAGGGATAGGAGGGTGATATACAATCTGTACAGAAACCAGACAGCAGTCATTCGAGTTGAAGGACATGAGAGAGAAGCTGGTATTCAGAAAGGTGTAAGGCAAGGCTGCAACTTATCACCCATACTTTTCAATCTTTACATTGAACAAGTAATGAAGGAAATTAGAGAAAAAATTAAAGTGGGAGTGAAGATTCAAGGAGAAATAATTTCAACTCTGAGATTTGCTGATGACATCGTCATCTTGGCCGACAAGCCTGAGTATTTGAATGAGTTTTTGAATGGTATGGACTCCGTCTTACGGAAAGAATTCATGATGAACATAAATAAATGTAAAACAAAAATACTGGAATGCAGCCGAAATAAATCAGAAACCTCTATGGAGATCAAATTGGCAGGTGAAAAGCTGAAGGAAGTAGGAGACTTCTGTTACTTAGGAAGCAGAATAACCAGTGATGGACGAAGCAAAGAGGATATTAAAAGTAGGTTGGCTCAGGCAAAGAAAGCATTTCTACAAAAAAGGAATCTGCTGACATCGAATATAGATTTAGGTATTAGGAAGTCATTTCTGAAAGCCTTTGTCTGGAGCGTGGCGCTCTATGGAAGTGAAACTTTGGACTATTGGTGCAGCAGAAAAGAGGAGAATTGAAGCATTTGAAATGTGGTGTTACAGGAGAATGATGAAGATCAGATGGGTAGATAGGGTTACAAACAAAGAGGTATTAAGACGAGTGGGAGAGGAGAGATGTTTCTGGCGACTGCTAATGAAGAGAAGAGATAGGTTGGTAGGACACATACTAAGACACCCAGGAATAGCAAGCTTAGTTATGGAAGGAAGGGTCGAGGACAAAAACTGTAGGGGTAGACCAAGGTTGGAATATTTTAAACAGATTGCGTCGGATGTAGGGTGTCGGAGCTATGTAGAGATGAAACGATTAGCTCAGGACAGGGAGGCACGGAGAGCTGCATCAAACCAGTCAAAAGACTGAAGACTCAAACAACAACACACAGTCACAATAACACACTATACAATACGATATAGGCCTACAGTGCACAGTAGCTTTATAAAACACCCAATTAGCTCAGAGCTCATACGTCTAACGCAGAAAGAAAGTGGGAATACGGCGGGGGATCGCGCGCGCCAACCTGTAGCAGCCGGTGAAGGTCGAGCGAAATCGCCTTGCCAAGTAAAAATAAAGACCCTGTAGATTCGTAGATATTGAGAACAGACTAGATATTTCAGATGGTCGCCATGTTGGATTTTTATATATGTAGGTCTTAGAGTTACGTACTGTTACATGAAGATTATTGTGTACATGCAGCATTCAAATTTCAATCGCATGATTAGGACACAAGAAGTAAAAACGAGTTTTTAAAATTTCGCACAGCTGCCATCTTGTGGTTATGGCAACAATTGAAATAAATTGGATGCCAGTGGATTAACATTTGTTTAAGGATTAATTGTACCAAGTTTCACTGCACTCGGATGGTTAAATTGTGAGAAACGTCCATGTGAATATTTATAATTCGCGTCGCCGCTATGTTGGATTTTTGATCAGCAGGTTATTGAAAGTCCTATAGGTGAACTTATGTTCATAGCCGCTATGAACATAAATACATTCAGATTGATTGCTATAATAGATTCGTAGATATGCAGAGCCGTCTAAATATTTCGGATGGTCATCATGTTGGATTGTTATATGTATAGGCCATAGAGTCATATACCATTAAAGGAAAATTATTGCGTAGGTTCATTATTCAAACTTTTACTTCGATCGCATGATTACGACACAAGAAATAAAAACTTAATTTTAAAATTCGCACAGCCGCCATCTTGAGGTGGTGCAAACAATGGAACTAAATTAGATACCAGTGCATTACAATGTGTATAAACATTTCCTGTACCAAGTTTCATTGTGTTTGGATCATTAAATCGCGAGAAAGTTCTATTTAAAACTTTCCAATTCGCTTGACCGCCATGTTCGTTTTGTAGTTAACCGGTTTTTGAAAGTCTTACAGATGTACTTCCATTAGTGCCCTTTATCTCCGTACAAAATTTCGGGGTGATACCGCTAATAGTTTCAGAGATATAGAATGCCGGTGAAATATTTCGCACAGCCGCCATCTTGAGGTTATGTGAACAATTGAACGAAGTTAGATGTCAGTGCATTACAATGTGTATAAACATATACTGTACCAAGTTTTAGTGCGTTTGGTTGTTTAAATCGCGAGAAACGTCAATTAAAAGTCCTTCGCTTGGCCGCCATGTTTGTTATGTAGTTACCAGGTTTTCAAAAGTTACATAGGTGAACTTCTATTAGATCCCTTTATCACGGTGAATAAATCCAGGGTGATATCGGGAATAGTTTCGGAGATATTGAATGCTGGTGAAATATTTCGCACAGCCGCCATGTTGGATTGGTGAGATGTAACAAAATTTGAAGGGCACGGTCGGGGTCGCCCGGGATAGTGTTATGAACTTACCGAGTTTCATTAAAATCGCTCCAGCCGTTTAGAAGTTATTAGGGGGGACACACACACACACACACACAAACACACACACCCGCACACACAGACACACGGACAAAAGGTGATCTCATAAGCCTATTTTTTCATAAATGAAAATAGGCTAAAAATGCCTTCCAACACGATATAATTACAGTTGCACACACCACTACAGTCAGCAGAGAAGCACAGGTTATCAGACGCATTGAAAGTCTGCTCGTGGCTCTTTCCGTTTGGCACCGGGTAATCTTTGGGTGTAGTAATGGCGATTGTGCGTTGAGTTTCACCAGTGGTGCATATGTAATTACTCTTCCAAATCTAAAAGAAACTCTAAATGTTACCTAAGAAGAGCCGGCATCGTGACACGCGACAGACTGATGATTAATCGCCGGAAACTCAACCATATCCCGTCGTTTAGATTAGCAGTTTGCCTTTTCTACCACTACGAATGCTAGTGTGACTCAATACAGAGTTTCACTTAAGCCCTTATAAAGACTTCCGGTGTGATGATTTTTCAGAAAATCAAATAAACACCTGAGGGTATTGAACCAAAGAACACATTAAAAATGAATTATGTAAATATATAAATTTGGCTAGGATTAAAAAAAAAAAGGAAAGAAAACGGGTGGCTTCGGTGGCGTAGTTTGTAGCATGCTGAGCTTCTATGCCCACGGTTGCGGGTTCAAACCCGGCCGAAGTCGTATTTTTAAGAGCGTTAAAAAACTAGTAGGTCTTCCTTCGGAGGGGAAGTAAAGCCGGCGGTCCCATGTCATAGATTTATGGCATGAAAAAGAACCTTAGGGGCAGATGACTTCGTAGTTCCGCGCCTTTTAAAACAACAATAACTAACTAACTAACTAACTAAAAAGAACCTTCCACTATAACTACACTTGTGTGAAGCCAAAATGTATAGGTTAGAATTGATAATGCTCTATTAGTTCCAACGTTCACCGCCAGTTCCCGACTGCGATGGCATCAAATAGTCAAGTCCGCAAACTAGGTGTCTTGGACGGTAGCAATTGGTAGCAAAAGTAGGAACTACTTGAAATTATGGTCTGCAGACCTTAATTAAATAAAAACTGATAACACACACTAATACAGTTATCACAATTAACACCGGTTATTAGACAGATTCTACACACACCCAAGTACACGGGGCCACATGACCACGTTGTCGCAGCCCCTAAACTAAGGAACCAAAAAGAAAACGGGGAAAGAAACAAGCGATTTTGGTTGTTTTCTTTTTTAATCGATTTTACCCTCCTGGTTGGTATTTCCCACGGACACAGCGAGGGAACTCACCACTACCGCCTCTACGGGCAGTGTCCTAGAGCTGGGAACATCTGGTCGGAGTAGATGTAACTGAGGAGGTGTGATCAGCACCTCAACCAGGTGAGGCCCCTGCAACGCGAACAGGGGCCTCATGAGGGATGGGAAGGGAGGGGAAGATTGGGATGGATAGGCAAGGAAGCGGGAAGGAGGCGGCCGTTGCCTCACAATAGGTAGTCTACCATCCCAGCATTTTCCCGCTTTGGCTTGCTGTGGCAGCTGACCTGTCGTGTTTGAATTTGAAAACCGCAGGAAAATAATATATAACCAGAGAGTAAAGAAACAAGCGATTTAAGTTGCTTTCGGAACTGCTTTTAGGCCGGAAGTTTTTTTTTCTTTTTCTAAATCGATTTTACCCTCCAGGTTGATATTTCCCACGGACTCAGCGAGAGAACTCACCACTACCGCGTCCCACTTCGAGGATGGCTGAAGCAGGAATCGAGCCCCTTCTACTCATTTGGACCAGCCGAGGCTGAGTAGACCCCGTTCCAGTCCTCATACCACTTTTCAAATTTCGTGGGAGAGCCGGGAATCGAATCCAGGACCTCCCGGGTGGCAGCTAACCATGCTGACCGCTACGCTACGGAGGCGACATTAGGCCGGAAGTGATTTTCCGAATTTGTTTTTTAGTTATATAGAGCTCTCTAAGACTCACAATTTGAAACCTTTCCTTTATCGGTTCAACGTTTGGTAAAGGGGCAGATGACCTCGAAGTTCCGCCCCTTAAAACAACAATAACTAACTAACTAACTAACTAACTAACGTTTGGTACGATTGAGGAAATTGCTTAATAAACTTTACGTTTGTGCTACTTTGTTTGCTTAGAAATGTGTCCAACATTTAAAAAGTCTATATCTCTCACTGACTGGTGTAATTTAATCAGCAGTTAAATACACTGAAGAAAATGGAAATTGCAACACCCAGAAGGAGTGGTGCTACATTGCTGCAATTGAACATACAGGACGAGTGCTCGGTTGTGATTCGATGATAACACTTTCAGGTCCCTCTGACCGCAAGTTTGGACAACAATCAATACAGGATGTGCCTACCACGAGTTGCAATACATTGATGAATTCGGCGAGGCATGGAGTCAATAAGGCCCTGGATGGCTTCCTGAGAAATTGTGGCCCATGCTTGCTGCACTGCACGGGTCAGTTGTTCCAGAGTTGTGGGTGGCTGATGACGGTTGGCCAGTTGTCGACCCATCATGTCCCACACATGCTCAATAGGACTGAGGTCCGGGGATCTGGCGGGCCATTCTAAGGTTGTGATGTCGTGGAGAGCTTCTCTGGAGAAGCGTGCAGTGTGAACCCGAGCATTGTCCTGCTGAAACATCCCATCCCGCGACCAATCACGTGGGGGAGACCTGTAGCAACAATCCAACTTTGATCGTTTACATACCTACATGGCATCGTTCCATATCTTGAAAATCAACACAAACGACCAATGCCTTCATGGTGTTGCAATTTCCATTTTCTTCAGTGTAATAATAATATCGTATGGTCTCGGGTGCCGGGTGCAAGCTTTGTTATTTGCGCCCAGAGAGCAGCATGCATGTCGAATTTTATCGCTCGTTGAAGAGCTATGAAAGTCAAGGAGGTTATCTAATCTCCTTGACACTATAGCGCTTTCTATTTGAGAAATGAGGAACTTTGTGTTGGCGGAAAATCCCGAGATTAATTTTGCCATTATGAACATGGCCTACTGAATTCAAATGGGTTCTTTAACATGCCAATATCGTATGACATGCGTATCGTTATTTTTGGCGCCTTTCAAAAAATAACTTACCACGGCCATGAGCGAACCTGCAAGCTTGGGGGTGGCAGTCCGACACGATAACCACTCACCCACCGCGGCAAGTATCTGCAGTAGAAGTTAGCCAATCAGATCACTTCGCGGGTTTTTTGAAGCGATGTTGCCAGCTCTGCCCGTGGCTCAAGACCGGCTTGACGTTTGGCACCGGGTAAACTTTGGGCGTTATAATAGCGATAGTTTCACCTGTGGATTGTTAATTTTGTTTTGTTTGCTCAAGAACATAGGATAAGAAATCTCACGAGCTTCCTCGGGCCTTGAACGAGTTATTAGCGTCAGACCATTCCTCTGCTTGGATCGCTTCCAATACAAAGCGTAATTTGTGCATGTTCGTCCGCTAAAGTCGACGCGCCCCTGTGGCCTAATGGATAAGGCATCGGTCTCCTAAACCGGGGATTGTGGGTTCGAGTCCCACCAGGGGTATGATAATTTTGTTTTAGTAATGAGCACATGTTCATAAACCTTCTGTATTATGGCCGGATTCACAAACGAAGCGTTAACAGGCCTCGTTAATTAAACTCGTTGGTGTTTCACGAGCAAATTCAACGATTGGCATTAGCAAACGAATTGATATGTTTTTAAGGGCAGTAAAAAACTCACTGAAAGATGATTGTGGCGATATTTGTATATTCTTTGATTTAATCAAGCAGGCCGTGAACCAAAAACAGAAAACCTTAAAAGTTATAAGTTCTTCAATACTTCCCTTATTAGCCTATTTTCAATTTTGAAAAAATAGGCTTATGAGATCACCTTTTGTCCGTGTGTGTGTGTGCTTGTGCGTGTGTGTGTGTGTGTGTGTGTGTGTGTGAGGTGTGTGTGTCCCCCCCCTAATAAAATCTAAACGGCTGGAGCGATTTCAATGAAACTCGGTAAGTTCATAGCACTATTCCGGGCGACCCCGACCGTGCCATTCAAATTTTGTTACGTCTCACCAATCCAACATGGCGGCTGTGCGAAATATTACACCAACATTCAATATCTCCGAAACTATTACGCATATCACACTGGATTTTTTTACGGTGATAAAGGGAACTACTAGATGTTTACCTTTGTGACTCTTGAAAAACTGGTAATTACAAAACCAACATGGCGGCCAAGCGAATTTGCGACCATTAAATAGACGTTTCTCGCAATTTAACCAACCAAACGCAATAAAACTTGGTACAGTATATGTTTATACACATTGCAATGCACCGACATACAACTTCGTTCAATTGTTTACATAACCACAAGATGGCGGATGTGCGAAATATTTCACCGGCATTCTATATCTCTGAAACTATTAGCGATATCACCCTGAAATTTTGTACGGAGATAAAGGGCACTAGTGGAAGTTCATCTATAAGATTTTCAAAAACCGGTTAACTACAAAACGAACATGGCGGCCAAGCGAATTGGAAAACTTTAAATAGACCTTTCTCGCGATTTAATGATTCAAACGCAATGAAACTTGGTACAGGAAATGTTTATACACATTGTAATGCACTGGTATCTAATTTAGTTCAATTGTTTACATAACATCAAGATGGCGGCTGTGCGAATTTTAAAATTAAGTTTTTATTTCTTGTGTCATAATCATGCGATCGAAGTGAAAGTTTGAATAATGAACCTACGCAATAATTTTCCTTTAATGGTACATGACTCTATGGCCTATACTTTTAAGAATCCAACATGGCGACCATCCGAAATATTTAGACGGCTCTGAATACAGTATCTACGAATCTATTATAGCAATCAAACTGAATATTTTAATGTTCATAGGGGCTATACACATAAGTTCACCTATAGGACTTTCAATAACCTGGTAATCACAAATCCAACATGGCGGCGACGCGAAGTATAAATATTCACATGGACGTTTCTCGCAATTCAACCATCCGAGTGCAGTGAAACTTGGTACAGTAAATCCGTATACGAATGTTAATCCACTGGCATCTAATTTATTTCAATTGTTTCCATAACCACAAGATGGCAGCTGTGCGAAATTTTAAAATCTCGTTGTTACTTCGTGTGTCCTAATCATGCGGTTGAAGTTAGAATGCTACACGTACACAATAATCTTCATGTAACAGTACATAACTCTAGGATCTACAGATATAAATTCCAACATGGCGACCATCCGAAATATTTAGTTGGTTCTCAATATCTACGAATCTATTACAGCAATCAAACTGAAATTTTGTATGTTGATAGAGTCAATTAATATAAGTAGGGTATATGAAAATAGGCTGTATAGTTCTTCACGGAACTACTTGTTTTATAATTCTATTTCAATGTATAGCGTAGGAATAGCATATACAATATTTCCCCCCTTTATAATTTTGATAAACAAGGATCTCGGTAAGACGCGGCGGGATCCAGCATTTCTCTGGCGGAATAGAGAGCGGGAACGACACATATTACATTTTTCTTCAATAATTTAAAAATATACCCTAACATATATTTCCTTTTTAAAAAGACACTCTGCAAATCTACATGCCAAGAGCTCTCGTTAGAATGCATTACGAAGTCAATCGGGACTCTATCTCAATCTCGCGGAAACAAAAATCAGTTTGGTGTCTTAAATATATAGATAGGATTTTATTGGTCCTTATCCCCGTACAAACACAAAGGCCATAGAATGAACGATTAGCTTCCTAGACAGGTTTAAATACCGTGAGGATAACATTTACCCCGCTAAACTACGCACGTTCTACCAAACGTTTCTCATGACTGTTGGCATACTGTATTTTGTACTTTTTAAGATTTGCTTTACACGCAGAAGATCCATAGGTGAAACCAGGCTGTTATTATGATTGCTGCATTGGAACAGATATAGAAACATCAAACGTGGGTGACTCAACATCATGAGAATTTACGATCTTAGTATAAACCTAATGCCCATTACTCATGTAGATATGTTGGCCCTGTAATGTGCATGCGATGAACAATACAGTTTTTATCCACACTCAACGCAAGCGTACAGCACTCGGATCCTATTCAGATGTATCACCCTGGTTGGACCTTGCTGCAATAGAGAAAATTGTCTCTAAAGCACATAAATGTATGGGATTTGTAATTAGAAATTCATTTAATTTCTCCTATGGGATTTTAATATTGCTCTTTAATGCCTTCATCAGATCACAACTAGAATATGCTTCAGTTATATGGAATTCATACACATTGAAACATAATAAGCTTATAGAGAACATCCAAAAGAAATTCTTTATTACAAAAGATTTGGCTATTATCCCTCTTACGATTCGTACACATTTATACTACAGTCCTTCAATGTCAGAAAACTATCTCACAGGCGAAATTGTCAGGGCCTGCTTTTTCTCTATAAAATAGTAAACAATAAAATTGACGACACTAAAATTCGAGAGGGAATTACGTTATATGTACCAGCTGTGAAACCTAGTAGATTCCGAAACATTTTCTTTATTCCGAGAGTTTACACAGACAACCATAAAAACTCGCCGATTAACAGAATTTTATCCCACTATAAAAAAGTTCATCATCTTGACTTAGATATTTTCAGTATGTCAGAAAACCAGTTTGCAGCGTCCTGTGATAAACTGCAAGATGTCTTCTAATATATTGTACTGTATTCAGCCCATTTCCTTCTCATACCTAACCTTCCTTTCCTTCTTCTTCTACTTATTTATAACGTGTTTCTCTATCTATATCTTCTCTTTATGTATCTTTTGTTTTTCTAGTTATATATTGTTGTATATTATATGATTCTAGTAGTGAGCAATGTAATTGGGGCTTCCTGTAATGTTCACAACATAAATAAATAAATAAATAAATAAATAAATAAATAAATAAATAAATAAATAAATAAATAAATAAATAAATATAGAACTTGCACTTAAAAATCGCTAGTCCCAATTTGGCGCCACGGAGAAAGAAATCCGTAGATTTACTTGACTGTGAACACTGGTACACCATCAAGTATTGCGTGTTTGAGTCTTGAGTTTTTTGACTTGTTTGATGCAGCCTTCCATGCCTCCTTGCCCTGAGCTAATCATTTTACCTCTACATAGCTACCGAGGCAATCTGTTTAACATATTCTAACCTTAGTCCACCCTTACAGTTCTTATCCTCGGCCCTTCCTTCCACAACTAAGTTTGCTATTCCTGGGTGTCTTAGTACAGTATGTTTCCTACCAACCTACATCTTCTCTTCATAGCAGTCGCCAGAAATATCACTCCACTCTCACTCGTCTTCACACCTCTTCATTATTTACTCCATATATCCTACCCATGTGATCTTCATCATTCTCCTGTAACACCACATTTCAAACGCTATCCTTATATTTTCTGTTGCACCAACAGTTCAAGTTTTACTTCCATAGAGTGGCACGCTCGTAACAAAGGCTTTGAAAAATGACTTCCTAATACCTAAATTTATATTCGATATCAACAGATTTCTTCGCTCGCTATCGTTTTACCCTCCAGGGTTGGCTTTTTCCACGGACTAAGTGAGGGATCCCACCTCTACCGCCACTGAGGGCAGTGTCCTGGAGCTTGAGACACTGAGACAGGGATACAACTGGGGTGTGTGACCAACACTACGCCCAGGAGGCCTCACCTGCAAAGCGAACAGGGGCCTTATGAAGGGATGGGAAGAGTGGGACGGTTAGGCAAGGAAATGGGATGGAGGCAGCCGTGGCCTTACAGTAGGAACCATCCCGGCATTTGCCCGAAGACGAGGTGGGAAACCACGGAAAACCACTTCGAGGATGGCTGAGGTGGGAATCGAACCCCCTCGACTCATTTTGGCCACCCGAGGCTAAGTAGACCCCGTTCCAGTCCTCACACAACTTGTCAAATTTCGTGGCAGAGCCGGTAATCGAACCCAGGACCTCTGGGGCGGCAGCTAACCATGCTGACCGCTACGCTACGGAAGCGACCAACAGTTTTCTTTTCTATAGATATGCTCTCCTTGCCTGAGCCACTCTATTTTTTATATCAAGTATTGCTAATCTAATTTTGATCGGCGGCTGACGACCAAGAAGTCCCAAGCCCATGAAATAAATTACTAGCAACAACAATAACCAACATTTGAACATGTCGAAGCCTCTCACGTGCAGAGTTAGAATCTAGGCAGAGCAATGCTACTTACCACACACACCCGTCGCGACTGAGTGAATATCAGTCTAGCTCTCAGTCCAGACAAGCAGCATTAACATATGAATAACATCGCTCAGTCTTCTTAAATCAGCGGGACAGGCGTGAAACAATCCTCAAGTAATGAACAACACACCAGAAGTAATAACCCGTGTTACTGGTTTTCACGTCTCTTTTAACTGCTTCGGCTTTTAGAGGTGCCGAGAAGTCGAAATTTTTCCCCGAAGGTGATCTTTAAAGTGCCAGCACATTGACTGACACGGCTCCCTCGCACCCTCAAATGGCAGGATTCGATCCTGCAACCTCGGATATAAGAGAGGAGAGCGTTACTGCTGTGCCACGCAGGCAATTAACGACCGTGACATCAAGAGGAGCAGTAGCAAGCCCGAAACCGGGAGGTTGGAATCCCGGTGGCCATCCTGAGCGAGGAGGCGCCCTGTCTGCTATGTAGCACGCGGTGAGTTGAAACATTGATCACAAAGGCTCTAGCTGCTTGTACCTCTGTCTTCACTAGCAAATAATACAAGTGTGGTTGGATTATTGTAATGCTTAGGCTGTGTCCCAAAGCTCAAGTTGTCTGCTATTGACTAGCAACTACTCACTAGGTACTACGCACCAGGGGCGTGTATAAGGGGGAGGGGGTTGCTGATGGAGCTCCCCCAGAAAAAGCCAATCAAATATTCAAAATTGTTGCTTTGGTAAGAGCATAAAATAATTGTAAATTTGGTTGTGCCCTATTCTTAACGTATTGGCTAAGTTATAAACAATATAAGATTTAAATTAGTCTAACTCGTGGTGTAGAGGCTAGCATTCTTATCTGCCGCCTCGGAGGTCCGAAGTCGATTCCCGGCTCTGCCAAGAAATTTTAATTCTAGTCTGAGGGTTGGAACGGGGTACACTCAGCCTTGTGAGGCAAAACTGTGAATTCCACAGTAGCCTACGGTACTTTTGAGGAATAAATTATCAACTTGTAAAAAATAAAAATAAATGTTTACCTTTTTGCTTAGTAAATTGATAAATATTTAGATATTTGCCATTCATACTCCATAGATCATAATAGAAAATGCATGTATAGAATTTTATTTGTGTGTTGTGTTGTATTTTACAACTTTTTTTTGGATTTGCCTGTAATTGTAGGCTGTATAAACTTTGAATCTTATCTAAAATAATTACACAAAGTTATATGCTCTAAGATATTGGTTGATATTTCTGGGTATTTTGCGGTGACAATCCCCTGAGAATACTCACTATTTTCTAGGATAGCCAGCCCCCACCCCAAAAAAATTGTATATACGCCCCAGCTACGCACTACGGAGCTTTGGGACATGTGTGCTTGAGCACAGCCTCCTTCATAGACTTGTGTTCTGAAACGCTTGTACCAAACCAACGCTTAAGATGGCGTTGACCTGCTACTCCTTGTAAGCTCTTTGCGCTTTCATGACGAGTGTGGAGTGTTCATAAATATCAGCTGTTTTAAATTAGCGATACCATTCTTTGGATTGCTTTGGATACCATCATGGATGCGCGTGGATTATCACTTTTTAGCCGAACCTTAATTATGATTTGTGTTTGGCTGATTAAGCGAATTCAGTTCAGGAGGAAGAGAAGAGGGCAACCATGTTAATAAAACATTTAAATTCCGCAGCATTTCTATTTACCATGGGAAGAAAGTTTTCAGGAGACCTATCCATATTATTAATAAATTTAAACAGAACAGAACAACAGAGTACGTGGATTGAAACAAGATTCAAACACTGTTGAGAAATTGGCAAAGAGTATAGGTCAAGTCCCCAGCAAAGTCAAAAATCAAATACAACCTACAATGTCTATAACTTCCTAGCACAAGTCTACAGTCTAGCATGCACTTTCTTTCACTAGCTACTGCAGACTTGTTTTCTATGTGCTAAGCACCTCGGATCATGACTTGTGACGTCACATCTGGAATATTAGTTGACTATCTAGTTCACTACGGCTGAAAATGTAGTTTTGGGACACAGCTTAGTTACAGATTGGGTCATTAAATTTTTTCAATGCTGTGGCTTCGGTGGCGTAGTCGGTAGCATGCTGAACTGCTATGCCCAAGATAGCGGATTCAAACCCGGCCGAAGTCGTCAGTAGGGGGGTAGTGGGTGTTCCAACTCACTCCAGAACCCCCCTTGCTCTACTACTAAGCCTCAGCCATGTTAAATATCTCTCGAACGCATGGTCCGATTTTGACAAATGAGGTATCGTTGGACTCGGGCTGACGTTCTCTTTGCTATGGACTATTCGTTATATTTTTCAAATTTTTTTTTGAAAATTTTTGTTTTTGAAACTAGGTGATAGTTTGAAAACTAAACATGATAGAACGTTGTGCCATAGCTCAAACGAATGGTCTTTATGCCCTTTATTTTCTATAATGAAACTTTTTTACTTTTATGTTTTTTTTGAAAACACTCGAATTTTGAAAATCCTATATTTTGGAAACTAGGAACTCTACAAAAACGTTTATTTGACATAAATGAAAGGTCCCTATGCTCTCTACCCCCAAAATAAATTTCAAGTCTCTAGGATGAAAACCTGTAGTAGTGGGATGATGACAGAGCTGGACCACTTCTTATTGAGCCACCCTCGTATTTGCCCCGAACCTGATATCTCGCTAACCAATGATCGGATTTGAACATACAGGGTGTCCTAGCACTCGTATTGACGCCCCCTACTTTCCTATAGCCTCTTTATTTAATTAAACGACCAAAACTAAAAGGTCATGTGCTTTTAATATCTCGCGAACCAATCATGCTAGAGGTGTGTTCGACAGGTCCAAAGACTCGGGCTGACGTCCTCTTTGCTATAGACCACTCGTTATAATTTTTAATAAAATTGGAAACTCGATTTTGGGGTAAACACGTGTTTTTTGTGATTTTGCCGATATCTCACGAACCAATAACGCTAGAGACATGTACGACGGGTCCAAGGACTTGGAGTGACGTCCTCTTTGCTATGAACCACTCGTTGTAATTTTTTAAAAATTGGAAACTCGATTTTGGGGGTAAATACGTGTTTTTCGTGATTTTTGCAGATATCTCACGAACCAATAACGCTAAGGACGTGTACGACAGGTCCAAGGACTCGGGGTGACGTCCTCATTCGAGAGTGGTAGATATTTTTTCCAAAAAAATTCACAAAGGGCCTAATGCCATACATGTTGAAAAAAACTGTTTCTTTTTCTTTACCTGTTTATAATGTTCATGAAGCGTGGTGGTTGAGAGAGACGATACGGCTGAGTGTGTGTGTTTGACCGAACCTGTCGCTTAGCACAAGGACCATGCTTAATAGAACAATCGCTATTTCGGCGGGATCGGTGTATGACAGACCGAGCGTGTGTTTTCCTGATATTTTACCTTTAACGTGTAAACGGTGATGAGAACTTGATTCTATGTTGGTCGAAGCGAGTAGAGAAAACAAACTTGCAGACGAGCAAGAGGTGAATATCAATTGAGCTTATTGGAAGGCGTTGATCTGACTTGACAACAGGTGCAATGGAAAAAATGACCATGACGCTTGAAGGTGAAATAATCTGACCATCGTGGTGGCAGGGAAGTGCGAAAGGCGTGCACACATGTGAAACCACAGGCACGCTAAACCAGTGACATCCTGTCTTGCTTCGTACGTGACAAAATGCAAGTCCATGTGAAATTTGATCTACCGCAGGTGTTCACCTTGGACGTTATCTGTCCACGTGCATGATAACTGTTAACAAGTGACATCCTGTTTTGCTTCGTATGTGACAAAATGCAAGTTCATGTGAAATTTGATTCGCCACAGGTGTTCACTTTGGGCGTTAGCTGTCCACGTGACCGATAACAGAATGGTCAAAGCGTGGGAAAAAATGATTATACATGCAACGTAGCATATATAAAGACATGTCGTTATCATTTCCACTCTCACTTGGGTGGACTACCTTTGAACACATTGCGTTGCGTGAAACACTTGGTCTTGATTAACAGTTTTGGTGTTGGTGGAAAATACTTAACCTTGTTGTGGGGTAGGTATATACATATATATATATTTATTCATTTATACATTTATTGATTAATATATATATTTACAAGCAATTATTTATTGATTAGGTAATTAATGATTTTATTTATTTGTTTGCAGATAACCGGCATACCTTACATGTCTGAGGGAGAAGAAACCATTGCACTTTTGAGCCCATTAGAAGGGAAGAACAACAAGACACTGCAAGTAAAGGTGAGATGATTTTTTTAAACTAACTTGTTTCATTTTTTTGTTTTATGTTTTATTTTATGAAATGTATGTATTAACTTGAATTTAGGTATTTATAGCGGTTTATTTTATTTATTTTTAGAAACTTGGAAAGAATAGTCTTACCGACGTAGTAGTCGCTGAAAAAAAAACGAAACGCACTAAAGCGAAACCACTGCCAAAGAGTGAACTGTTTAAATCTCAGGTAAGTCCAACTTAAAAATGCTATTCCATTTTACCACTACCGGTACTGAAAACTCGTAGACAAAAAAAAATTCATTACCTGTACATGACTGGGACAATGATTGCTTTCTTGATTAATGGCTATGTTGTTGTTGTTGACTGGGAAAAGTACAAGGCCATGTTGGATTTTCTAAAACTAAAAATAATAAATTTAATTTAAGGGTGGTTCCCTATGGACTCAACGAATATCCACAGGTTTGAACATGATAATGTGAACAAAATGACATGGCATTCATTTTTGTTTATATATTGGTTAAAGGGAGGGTGGGGGAATGTAAATGACTGTAGCTTTATAAAAAAGAAAATAAGTACATGAGTTACTGTTAGTGCCAACATACAGTTTATTTTTAATGGTGTTTTGATATATTAATGCCAATTAACGTTAACGTTTTATTTACAAGTATTGATTGATTGATTGATTGATTGAGTGATGGGTTATTTTGTTTGCTTTTAGGTGTCGTCATGTGCCATTAACGTAATGAACAGACAGTGAACAAGCATGCATTATGCTTTAAAGTACTCTGTGCTCTTGTGCAATGTTAATAACTTACAATAAGAAAAAGTTTTATTATAACACACGGCGTTAGTACCAAATACAACAAGTGAGCAAGTTGGTTTACCACGTAGGATAAATTTAAAATCAGAACATGATCGATGGTTAACATTTGAATCCTGGCCTGTAGGCTTTTTGTCGACGCATGAACTTGCAAAAGCCGTTTTTTTTTACTTGAACCGAGAAGATGTGGTGCGCTGTGTGTTTTGTCGTATTGAACTTTCACACTGGGAAGAAGGGGATGATCCCTTTAGAGACCATTTGCGATGGTCTCCTCACTGTCCTTACATGCTTGGAAAGCAAGTGGGTAACCTACCCGTGCATTCATTTTACCGAACCACAAGGCCTTTGGCTGCTACTTACGTTGCTGAATCACAAATAAATAATAATAATGATGTATTACCAGTCAACGGTAGTGTCGATATATGTGGTCCATATGCCATAGACAGTGTTGAATTGGCGTGTGCTTTTGAAAAATTGGGAGTTTGCAAGACTAAAGCACTAGCACACCCAGAGTACAGCTCTGTTGAAAAACGTTTCGAATCTTATAAAAATGTTTGGCCATTAATATTAAAACACCTTACCAAACAGCTAAGTGAAGCTGGATTTTTTTATACTGGTGAAGGGGATAAAACAATATGTTTTTATTGCGGATTTGCTTTAAAGGATTGGCAAATGACTGATGACCCTTTAGTGCAACATGCTCGTTGGTTACCAAACTGTAAATACATGGTGTTGCTTAAAGGTCAGGAATTTGTGAACACTATTCGTAAAGAAAAAGTGATTGCAGCACAAGACATAAAAGTGCCTTTAGAGTTAGAGCACGCGGAGCAAATACATAAGGCTGAAAGAAAAGACTTGTCTCACGAACAGATACAAAAGTGTGACCAACAATTATGTAAAATTTGTTATCAAGATGAACTAGGTGTTGTATTTTTACCCTGTGGACACATGATAGCCTGTGTCAAATGTGCATTAAAACTTAACACTTGTGCTATATGCAGAAAAGTAGTATCTGCTACAGTTAGGGCATTTCTTGCATAACTAGTATAATTTATTCGCCATGCATAGTGCAAAATCCCTAATTGCACAATATTATTAAAACTGTTTTAGAGTGTAATAGATATGCTTTTGTTTTGTTTATAGACTACTACAATGAATGTTTTGAATGCTGTGGGACAATCATGTGGCTTAGAGACAAAGAAGCTCAGCGAATTGCCAACGCATATTCCATTCCGCATTATCAAGATTCGGAAATTGAAAACAGCATATGGTGATCGTGTACTTTGTGTATGTGAAAACTTTGAGACATTTCTGCCTATACTGTTTAATGATATGTCGGAAAGTGTTTTTGATGAAGTCAATAATGCTGTGCAACCTGTACACTTAATTTATGAAGGTTTTAAAAACAATAGGTGCATGATTCGTTTTAATTAAATAAAAAAAGTCAAATAATAATGGAAGATATAAGTCATGACAATGGACTGAAAGAAAAAATATGTGTATAGAATAATAATGTCTTAGTGTTTAGTATTGTCTTAAAAATATTATCATGAAACCAAAAAATGTATATAAAGTTTGTAAATAAATGAAAATAATGGTACAGTGTTGTTTTATTTTCTATAGAAGTCAGAATATTTAACATTGCAGAGTATACATGATTATGACAATAAAAAGCACACTTAATACAAGTCTTTGCCTTTACGATAGTGTGTTATAGTTTTAAAAACAAAGCTTGTTGTAGATCTTTTTTCTTCCACGGTAAACAATAGGCATGAAAACGTTATTGTCCTGTTTTGGATCATTATCACTATCATAATCATAAGCTGCATGATCTATATCACTATTATTATAATCACTATAATTATCCTCAACAATATCCTCAACATTACTAAAACCAGTTAAATATTCCTGGTCCTCTTCCTGTTCCTCTTCCTCTTCCTCTACAGTGTCCTCGTGTAGAGTCTGCGTGGCTTTTGATAATGTTAAGGGTTTTTTGAACATTGAATTATTTTCAATAGTAGTATTGTTTTGTAGCACTTGCTTTTTAACATTTTCATGATTTTCTGTTGACAGCAACAGTGTTTCAAGCAGTACACTACATTGATGATCACTGACACTTAAAACCACACTATTTTTGCTTTTTAGCTCACTGCGACATTGTTTTGAACGTTGTTTTGTACAGCGCCAAATAACAGTTCCATTTTTATTGGTTCGTTTCACAATATATGAATATCCTTTATAGAATGCATGAGGCTTACCATACCTAGTCACAGATACTTCCATATCAACTGTCAAGCTTAGACTAAGCTCTAGTAAAGACAACTTGGTAATAAGAACAATAGATTAATGTGCGAGCATATATGGGTGCAAATGTGGGAGCAAAAAAAGTGGGAGCAAAAAGTGGGAGCAAGAATTGGGAGCAAAAAAGTGGGAGCAAAAAGTGGGAGCAAAAATTGGGAGCAAAAAGTGGGAGCAAAAAGTGGGAGCAAAAATTGGGAGCAAAAAGTGGGAGCAAAAGTGGGAGCAAAAGTGAGTGTAAAAGTGAGTGCAAACGTGGGTTCAAAAGTGAGTGCAAAAGTGAATGTAAAAGTGGGTGCAAAAGTGGGTGCAAAAGTGGGTGCAAAAGTGGGTGCAAGAGTGAGTGCAAAAGTGGGTGAAAAAGTGGGTGCGAAAGTGGGTGCAAAAGTGAGTGCAAAAGTGGGTGCAAAAGTGAATGCAAAAGTGGGTGCAAAAGTGGGAGCAAAAAGTGGGAGCAAAAAGTGGGAGCAAAAAGTGGGAGCAAAAATTGGGAGCAAAAAGTGGGAGCAAAAGTGGGAGCAAAAGTGAGTGTAAAAGTGAGTGCAAACGTGGGTTCAAAAGTGAGTGCAAAAGTGAATGTAAAAGTGGGTGCAAAAGTGGGTGCAAGAGAGGGTGCAAAAGTGGGTGCAAAAGTGGATGCAAAAGTGGGCGAAAAAGTGGGTGCAAAAGTGGGTGCACGAGTGGGTGCAAAAGTGGGTGAAAAAGTGGGTGCGAAAGTGGGTGCAAAAGTGAGTGCAAAAGTGGGTGCAAAAGTGAATGCAAAAGTGGGTGCAAAAGTGGGAGCAAAAACTGGGAGCAAAAAGTGGGAGCAAAAAGTGGGATCTGAAGAAAGTAGGAGCAATTATGAGAGTAAATGTGAAAGGAAAAGTGGGAGCAAGTATGGGAGCAAATGTGAAAGCAAAATTGGGAGCAAAAAGTGAGAGAAAAAAGTGAGAGCAAAAAGTGGGAGCAAATATGAGAGCAAAAAAAGTAGGAGCAAGTATGGGAGCAAATGTGAAAGCAAAAGGGGGAGAAAAAAGTGAGAGAAAAAGTGGGACCAAAAAGTGTAAGCAAAAGTGGGAGCAAATATGAGAGCAAAAAAATGTGGGAGCAAAAAGTGGGAGCAAAACGTGTAAGCAGAAGTGGGAGCAAACAAGTGTGAGAAAATATGGGAGCAGAAAGTGGGAGCAAATGTGAAAGCAAAAGTGGGAGCAAAAAGAGCGAGCAAAAGTGAGTGCACAAAGGGGGAGCAAAATGTGTGAGTAAAAAGTGGGGTCAAATGTGGTGTTTTACTAAAACAATCCCCCCTAACCTAACCTAACCTAACTTTACTCAACCTAATTTCACCTAACCTAACTTCACCTAACCTAACCTTCCAACTCTCAGATCAAAAATTAAATTCTGGCTATAGTCGCGTTGGAATCCAAAACCTCTGGGATAACACCCTAGCCACTACACCGCGAAATGGGCAAATTATCATGCAACACAACACAAAAATAAAAAGTTTTCTGTAGTGTAACTCATTGGCTGACAATCATAGTTGAGAATTCCAACCCAAGACCTCAGGACTTTAGTTTTGAACATTATCAGAAATATTATTCCATTTACATTTTGCTGTTGCTTATAGTTATAAGAGTTGGCATTAATATGGGAGCAAAAGTGAAAGCAAAAAGTGGGTGCAAGCATGGCTGGTTGTAGAGACTTTCATATCAACTAATACACATAAATTAAATTTTAGTAAAGTGACTTGGCTAATAATAATAATAATATTAACAGTTTTAAAAAAAATCAAGGGGATTGATATTTTTCAGGGTGTAATTTCCAAAGTACTGTCAAGAATAATAATTACATGAACAGATTCCAAGAACTCTAGAGTGCTTTTAAGGTTAATGATTGGCTAGGAGTGAGATAGAGCTAGCTAACCTAAGTTAACCTCAGCTCAGTAAACCTAACCTTGTCACATGGCATGTTCTACAAGTATAGACTTGCTTTGAGACTGGCTATGACGTCACAGATGAATGGCGGTGGGAGGCTGGACACGACTTTTTATTACCCAAAAACATTGTCCTTTTTGCCAGCCTCCCACCGCCATTCATCTGTGACGTCATAGCCAGTCTCAAAGCAAGTCTATACTTGTAGAACATGCCATGTGACAAGGTTAGGTTTACTGAGCTGAGGTTAACTTAGGTTAGCTAGCTCTATCTCACTCCTAGCCAATCATTAACCTTAAAAGCACTCTAGAGTTCTTGGAATCTGTTCATGTAATTATTATTCTTGACAGTACTTTGGAAATTACACCCTGAAAAATATCAATCCCCTTGATTTTTTTTAAAACTGTTAATATTATTATTATTATTAGCCAAGTCACTTTACTAAAATTTAATTTATGTGTATTAGTTGATATGAAAGTCTCTACAACCAGCCATGCTTGCACCCACTTTTTGCTTTCACTTTTGCTCCCATATTAATGCCAACTCTTATAACTATAAGCAACAGCAAAATGTAAATGGAATAATATTTCTGATAATGTTCAAAACTAAAGTCCTGAGGTCTTGGGTTGGAATTCTCAACTATGATTGTCAGCCAATGAGTTACACTACAGAAAACTTTTTATTTTTGTGTTGTGTTGCATGATAATTTGCCCATTTCGCGGTGTAGTGGCTAGGGTGTTATCCCAGAGGTTTTGGATTCCAACGCGACTATAGCCAGAATTTAATTTTTGATCTGAGAGTTGGAAGGTTAGGTTAGGTGAAGTTAGGTTAGGTGAAATTAGGTTGAGTAAAGTTAGGTTAGGTTAGGTTAGGGGGGATTGTTTTAGTAAAACACCACATTTGACCCCACTTTTTACTCACACATTTTGCTCCCCCTTTGTGCACTCACTTTTGCTCGCACTTTTTGCTCCCACTTTTGCTTTCACATTTGCTCCCACTTTCTGCTCCCATATTTGCTCACACTTGTTTCCTCCCACTTCTGCTTACACGTTTTGCTCCCACTTTTTGCTCCCACATTTTTTTGCCCTCATATTTGCTCCCACTTTTGCTTACACTTTTTGGTCCCACTTTTTCTCTCACTTTTTTCTCCCCCTTTTGCTTTCACATTTGCTCCCATACTTGCTCCTACTTTTTTTGCTCTCATATTTGCTCCCACTTTTTGCTCTCACTTTTTTCTCTCACTTTTTGCTCCCACTTTTGCTTTCACATTTGCTCCCATACTTGCTCCCACTTTTCCTTTCACATTTACTCTCATAATTGCTCCTACTTTCTTCAGATCCCACTTTTTGCTCCCACTTTTTGCTCCCAGTTTTTGCTCCCACTTTTGCACCCACTTTTGCATTCACTTTTGCACCCACTTTTGCACTCACTTTTGCACCCACTTTCGCACCCACTTTTTCACCCACTTTTGCACCCACTCGTGCACCCACTTTTTCGCCCACTTTTGCATCCTCTTTTGCACCCACTTTTGCACCCACTCTTGCACCCACTTTTGCACCCACTTTTACATTCACTTTTGCACTCACTTTTGAACCCACGTTTGCACTCACTTTTACACTCACTTTTGCTCCCACTTTTGCTCCCACTTTTTGCTCCCACTTTTTGCTCCCACTTTTTGCTCCCACTTTTTGCTCCCACTTTTGCACCCACTTTTGCATTCACTTTTGCACCCACTTTTTCACTCACTTTTGCACCCACTTTCGCACCCACTTTTTCACCCACTTTTGCACTCACTCTTGCACCCACTTTTGCACCCACTTTTGCACCCACTTTTACATTCACTTTTGCACTCACTTTTGAACCCACGTTTGCACTCACTTTTACACTCACTTTTGCTCCCACTTTTGCTCCCACTTTTTGCTCCCAATTTTTGCTCCCACATTTTGCTCCCACTTTTTGCTCCCAATTTTTGCTCCCACTTTTTGCTCCCACTTTTTTGCTCCCAATTCTTGCTCCCACTTTTTGCTCCCACTTTTTTTGCTCCCACATTTGCACCCATATATGCTCGCACATTAATCTATTGTTCTTATTACCAAGTTGTCTTTACTAGAGCTTAGTCTAAGCTTGACAGTTGATATGGAAGTATCTGTGACTAGGTATGGTAAGCCTCATGCATTCTATAAAGGATATTCATATATTGTGAAACGAACCAATAAAAATGGAACTGTTATTTGGCGCTGTACAAAACAACGTTCAAAACAATGTCGCAGTGAGCTAAAAAGCAAAAATAGTGTGGTTTTAAGTGTCAGTGATCATCAATGTAGTGTACTGCTTGAAACACTGTTGCTGTCAACAGAAAATCATGAAAATGTTAAAAAGCAAGTGCTACAAAACAATACTACTATTGAAAATAATTCAATGTTCAAAAAACCCTTAACATTATCAAAAGCCACGCAGACTCTACACGAGGACACTGTAGAGGAAGAGGAAGAGGAACAGGAAGAGGACCAGGAATATTTAACTGGTTTTAGTAATGTTGAGGATAATGTTGAGGATAATTATAGTGATTATAATAATAGTGATATAGATCATGCAGCTTATGATTATGATAGTGATAATGATCCAAAACAGGACAATAACGTTTTCATGCCTATTGTTTACCGTGGAAGAAAAAAGATCTACAACAAGCTTTGTTTTTAAAACTATAACACACTATCGTAAAGGCAAAGACTTGTATTAAGTGTGCTTTTTATTGTCATAATCATGTATACTCTGCAATGTTAAATATTCTGACTTCTATAGAAAATAAAACAACATTGTACCATTATTTTCATTTATTTACAAACTTTATATACATTTTTTGGTTTCATGATAATATTTTTAAGACAATACTAAACACTAAGACATTATTATTCTATACACATATTTTTTCTTTCAGTCCATTGTCATGACTTATATCTTCCATTATTATTTGACTTTTTTATTTAATTAAAACGAATCATGCACCTATTGTTTTTAAAACCTTCATAAATTAAGTGTACAGGTTGCACAGCATTATTGACTTCATCAAAAACACTTTCCGACATATCATTAAACCGTATAGGCAGAAATGTCTCAAAGTTTTCACATACACAAAGTACACGATCACCATATGCTGTTTTCAATTTCCGAATCTTGATAATGCGGAATGGAATATGCGTTGGCAATTCGCTGAGCTTCTTTGTCTCTAAGCCACATGATTGTCCCACAGCATTCAAAACATTCATTGTAGTAGTCTATAAACAAAACAAAAGCATATCTATTACACTCTAAAACAGTTTTAATAATATTGTGCAATTAGGGATTTTGCACTATGCATGGCGAATAAATTATACTAGTTATGCAAGAAATGCCCTAACTGTAGCAGATACTACTTTTCTGCATATAGCACAAGTGTTAAGTTTTAATGCACATTTGACACAGGCTATCATGTGTCCACAAGGTAAAAATACAACACCTAGTTCATCTTGATAACAAATTTTACATAATTGTTGGTCACACTTTTGTATCTGTTCGTGAGACAAGTCTTTTCTTTCAGCCTTATGTATTTGATCCGCGTGCTCTAACTCTAAAGGCACTTTTATGTCTTGTGCTGCAATCACTTTTTCTTTACGAATAGTGTTCACAAATTCCTGACCTTTAAGCAACACCATGTATTTACAGTTTGGTAACCAACGAGCATGTTGCACTAAAGGGTCATCAGTCATTTGCCAATCCTTTAAAGCAAATCCGCAATAAAAACATATTGTTTTATCCCCTTCACCAGTATAAAAAAATCCAGCTTCACTTAGCTGTTTGGTAAGGTGTTTTAATATTAATGGCCAAACATTTTTATAAGATTCGAAACGTTTTTCAACAGAGCTGTACTCTGGGTGTGCTAGTGCTTTAGTCTTGCAAACTCCCAATTTTTCAAAAGCACACGCCAATTCAACACTGTCTATGGCATATGGACCACATATATCGACACTACCGTTGACTGGTAATACATCATTATTATTATTTATTTGTGATTCAGCAACGTAAGTAGCAGCCAAAGGCCTTGTGGTTCGGTAAAATGAATGCACGGGTAGGTTACCCACTTGCTTTCCAAGCATGTAAGGACAGTGAGGAGACCATCGCAAATGGTCTCTAAAGGGATCATCCCCTTCTTCCCAGTGTGAAAGTTCAATACGACAAAACACACAGCGCACCACATCTTCTCGGTTCAAGTAAAAAAAAACGGCTTTTGCAAGTTCATGCGTCGACAAAAAGCCTACAGGCCAGGATTCAAATGTTAACCATCGATCATGTTCTGATTTTAAATTTATCCTACGTGGTAAACCAACTTGCTCACTTGTTGTATTTGGTACTAACGCCGTGTGTTATAATAAAACTTTTTCTTATTGTAAGTTATTAACATTGCACAAGAGCACAGAGTACTTTAAAGCATAATGCATGCTTGTTCACTGTCTGTTCATTACGTTAATGGCACATGACGACACCTAAAAGCAAACAAAATAACCCATCACTCAATCAATCAATCAATCAATCAATACTTGTAAATAAAACGTTAACGTTAATTGGCATTAATATATCAAAACACCATTAAAAATAAACTGTATGTTGGCACTAACAGTAACTCATGTACTTATTTTCTTTTTTATAAAGCTACAGTCATTTACATTCCCCCACCCTCCCTTTAACCAATATATAAACAAAAATGAATGTCATGTCATTTTGTTCACATTATCATGTTCAAACCTGTGGATATTCGTTGAGTCCATAGGGAACCACCCTTAAATTAAATTTATTATTTTTAGTTTTAGAAAATCCAACATGGCCTTGTACTTTTCCCAGTCAACAACAACAACATAGCCATTAATCAAGAAAGCAATCATTGTCCCAGTCATGTACAGGTAATGAATTTTTTTTGTCTACGAGTTTTCAGTAGTGGTAAAATGGAATAGCATTTTTAAGTTGGACTTACCTGAGTTTTAAACAGTTCACTCTTTGGCAGTGGTTTCGCTTTAGTGCGTTTCGTTTTTTTTTCAGCGACTACTACGTCGGTAAGACTATTCTTTCCAAGTTTCTAAAAATAAATAAAATAAACCGCTATAAATACCTAAATTCAAGTTAATACATACATTTCATAAAATAAAACATAAAACAAAAAAATGAAACAAGTTAGTTTAAAAAAATCATCTCACCTTTACTTGCAGTGACTTGTTGTTCTTCCCTTCTAATGGGCTCAAAAGTGCAATGGTTTCTTCTCCCTCAGACATGTAAGGTATGCCGGTTATCTGCAAACAAATAAATAAAATCATTAATTACCTAATCAATAAATAATTGCTTGTAAATATATATATTAATCAATAAATGTATAAATGAATAAATATATATATATGTATATACCTACCCCACAACAAGGTTAAGTATTTTCCACCAACACCAAAACTGTTAATCAAGACCAAGTGTTTCACGCAACGCAATGTGTTCAAAGGTAGTCCACCCAAGTGAGAGTGGAAATGATAACGACATGTCTTTATATATGCTACGTTGCATGTATAATCATTTTTTCCCACGCTTTGACCATTCTGTTATCGGTCACGTGGACAGCTAACGCCCAAAGTGAACACCTGTGGCGAATCAAATTTCACATGAACTTGCATTTTGTCACATACGAAGCAAAACAGGATGTCACTTGTTAACAGTTATCATGCACGTGGACAGATAACGTCCAAGGTGAACACCTGCGGTAGATCAAATTTCACATGGACTTGCATTTTGTCACGTACGAAGCAAGACAGGATGTCACTGGTTTAGCGTGCCTGTGGTTTCACATGTGTGCACGCCTTTCGCACTTCCCTGCCACCACGATGGTCAGATTATTTCACCTTCAAGCGTCATGGTCATTTTTTCCATTGCACCTGTTGTCAAGTCAGATCAACGCCTTCCAATAAGCTCAATTGATATTCACCTCTTGCTCGTCTGCAAGTTTGTTTTCTCTACTCGCTTCGACCAACATAGAATCAAGTTCTCATCACCGTTTACACGTTAAAGGTAAAATATCAGGAAAACACACGCTCGGTCTGTCATACACCGATCCCGCCGAAATAGCGATTGTTCTATTAAGCATGGTCCTTGTGCTAAGCGACAGGTTCGGTCAAACACACACACTCAGCCGTATCGTCTCTCTCAACCACCACGCTTCATGAACATTATAAACAGGTAAAGAAAAAGAAACAGTTTTTTTCAACATGTATGGCATTAGGCCCTTTGTGAATTTTTTTGGAAAAAATATCTACCACACTCGAATGAGGACGTCACCCCGAGTCCTTGGACCTGTCGTACACGCCCTTAGCGTTATTGGTTCGTGAGATACCTGCAAAAATCACGAAAAACACGTATTTACCCCCAAAATCGAGTTTCCAATTTTTAAAAAATTACAACGAGTGGTTCATAGCAAAGAAGACGTCACTCCAAGTCCTTGGACCCGTCGTACATGTCTCTAGCGTTATTGGTTCGTGAGATATCGGCAAAATCACAAAAAACACGTGTTTACCCCAAAATCGAGTTTCCAATTTTATTAAAAATTATAACGAGTGGTCTATAGCAAAGAGGACGTCAGCCCGAGTCTTTGGACCTGTCGAACACACCTCTAGCATGATTGGTTCGCGAGATATTAAAAGCACATGACCTTTTAGTTTTGGTCGTTTAATTAAATAAAGAGGCTATAGGAAAGTAGGGGGCGTCACTACGAGTGCTAGGACACCCTGTATGTTCAAATCCGACCATTGGTTAGCGAGATATCAGGTTCGGGGCAAATACGAGGGTGGCTCAATAAGAAGTGGTCCAGCTCTGTCATCATCCCACTACTACAGGTTTTCATCCTAGAGACTTGAAATTTATTTTGGGGGTAGAGAGCATAGGGACCTTTCATTTATGTCAAATAAACGTTTTTGTAGAGTTCCTAGTTTCCAAAATATAGGATTTTCAAAATTCGAGTGTTTTCAAATAAAACATAAAAGTAAAAAAGTTTCATTATAGAAAATAAAGGGCATAAAGACCATTCGTTTGAGCTATGGCACAACGTTCTATCATGTTTAGTTTTCAAACTATCACCTAGTTTCAAAAACAAAAATTTTCAAAAAAAAAATTTGAAAAATATAACGAATAGTCCATAGCAAAGAGAACGTCAGCCCGAGTCCAACGATACCTCATTTGTCAAAATCGGACCATGCGTTCGAGAGATATTTAACATGGCTGAGGCTTAGTAGTAGAGCAAGGGGGGTTCTGGAGTGAGTTGGAACACCCACTACCCCCCTACTGTCGTCGGATTTTTTAAGAGCGTTAAAAATCATTCAGTATGCCTTCCTTCGGAGGGGAAGTAAAGCCGGCGGTCCAATGTCATAGATTTATGGCATGTAAAAGATCCTTTCACAGACTAAACTTGTGTAAAGCAAAATTTGTTAGGTTAGATTCCGTCAGAACGCTCTATCAAAGTTCCAACGTTCACCACTAGGTATCATTGATATCTGGTGGCGAAAGTTGGAACTACTTGAAATTGATCGGAACTTGTAGCTCATCCTTTATATAGGGTATCCGCTGGAAGCAGCTACAGACTCAGGCGAGCCGAACATGTCCTCGGACACTCCCGGCACTAAAAGCCATACGATAAATAAATAATAAATAAATAATGCTGCCAATAACCATTTTAGTCTATTTTCATTTACAAAAACATAGGCTTATGAGATCACCTCTTGTCTGTGTGTTAGTATGCGTGTGTTTGTGTGTGCGTCCTTGTGTGTGTGTGTGTGTGTGTGTGTGTGTCCTAATAACTTCTAAACGGCTGGAACGATTTCAAAAAGTCGGTAAGGTCATAATGCTATTTTGGCCAACCCCGACCGTGCCCTTCAAATTTAATTACGTCTCAACGATCCAAAATGATGGCTGTACAAAATATTTCATTAAACTAACTAACCCCGTGGCACTACAGCCCTTGAAGGGCCTAGGCCTACCAAGCGACCGCTGCCCAGCCAATTGGCCTGCAGATTTTGGGGTGACGCGTGGTCAGCGCGTCGGGTCCCCTCGGCCGTTAATCTTGGTTTTCGTGACCGGGGCACTGTCTCACTGTCAGACAGCTACTCAATTGTCCTCACGAGGCTGAGTGCACCCCGTTCCAACCCTCACGTCAGTTTTAAAATCCCTGACGGAGCCGGGGATCGAACCCGGGGCCTCCGGGGGAGAGGCAGGTGCTCTACCCCAACACCACGGGGCCGGCACAAAATATTTCACTGGCATTCTATATTTCCAAAACTATTACTCATATCATCCTGAAATTTTGTACGGTAAAAAATGGCACTACTAGAGGTTCACCTATGTGTCTTTTAAAAACCTGCTATCTACAAAACGAACATAGCGGCCAAGTGAAGTTGAAATATTTAAATCGACTTTTTTCTCGATTTAATCATACGAACGCAGTGAAACTTGGTACAGCAAATGACTGTACAAATTAAAATGCACTGGCATTTAATTTAGTTCAATTGTTTACATAACCTCAAGATGGCGACTGTGCGAAATTTTAAAATTAAGTTCTTATTTCTTGTGTCCTAATCATGCCATCCAAGTCAACGTTTGAATAATGAACCTACACAATAATCCTCATCTAATACACAACTCAATGGCCTACATATATTAAAATCCAACATGGCAAGCATCCGAAATATTTAGACGGTTCTCAATATCTATTAATCTATGACAGCAATCAATCTGAAATATTGTATGTTGGTAGAGGCTATAAACATAAGTTCACCCATGGGACTTTTAATAACCTCGTGACCACAAATTCAACATGGTAGCGACGCGAAATTTAAATATTCAAATGGACGTTTCTCGCGATTTAACCAACCGAGCGCAGTGAAACGTGGTGTGGTATATGCTTATATAAATATTAATCCACTGGAATATAAATCATTTCAATTATTTTCATAACCACAAGATGGCGGCTGGACGAAATTTAATTTTTGTTTTGTTTCTTGTGTCCGAATCACGCGATTGAAGTTTGAATAATACACCTACACAATAATCTTCATGTAATAGTACATAACTCTAAGGCCAATATATAGAAATCCAACATAGTAACCATCTGAAATATTTAGACGGTTCTCAATATCTAGGAATCTATTACAACAATCAAACTGACAATTTGTTGTTTTAAGGGACGGAACTACGAGGTAATCTGCCCCTAATTTGCATGTTATTTGCGGCTATAAAACCATAAATAGGATGCATGAAAATAGGCAGTTTACTTCTTCACTGAATGAGGCTACTTGTTAGCCTATTTTCAATTTTGAAAAAATAGGCTTATGAGATCACCTTTTGTCCGTGTGTGTGTGCGTGTGTGTGTGATTCGTGTGTGTGTCCCCCCTAATAAAATCTAAACGGCTGGAGCGATTTCAATGAAACTCGGTAAGTTCATAGCACTATTCCGGGCGACCTCGACCGTGCCCTTCAAATTTTGTTTCGTCTCACCAATCCTACATGGCGGCTGTGCGAAATATTTCACCAGCATTCAATATCTCCGAAACGATTACCGATATTACCCTGACATCATGTATGGTGATAAAGGGAACTACTATAAGTTCACTTATGTGATCTTTGAAAACCTGGTAACTACAAAACCAACATGGCGGCCAAGCGAAGTTGCGACTTTTAAATAGACGTTTCTCGCGATTTATCCAACCAAACGCAATGAAACTTGGTACAGTATATGTTCATATACATTGTAATGCACCGACAACTAACTTCGTTCATTTGTTTACATAACCACAAGATGGCGGATGTGCGAAATATTTCACCGGCATTCTGTATCTCTGAAACTATTAGCGGTATCTCCCTGAAGTTTTGTACGGATTTAAAGGGCACTACTGGAAGTCCATTTATACGACTTAAAAAAAACGGTTATATACAAAACAAACATGGCGGCCAAGCGAATTAGAAAATTTGAAATAGACCTTTCTCGCGATTTAATGCTCCAAACGCACTGAAATCTGGTACAGGAAATGTTTATACACATTGTAATGCACTGGTATCTAATTTAGTTCAATTGTTTACATAACCTCAAGATGGCGGCTGTGCGAATTTTAAAATTAAGTTTTTATTTCTGGTGATGTAGTCATGCGATCGAAGTGAAAGTTTGAATAATGAACCTACCCAATAATTTTCCTATAATGGTACATGACTCTATGGCCTATACATTTAACAATCCAACATGGCGACCATCCGAAATATTTAGACGGCTCTCAATATCTACGAATCTATTGTAGCAATCAAACTGAATTTTTTATTGTTCATAGGGGCTATGAACTCAAGTTCACTTATAGGACTTTAAATAACCTGGTGATCACAAATCCAACATGGCGGCGACGCGAATTATAAATATTCACATGGACGTTTATCGCAATTTAACCATCCGAGAGCAGTGAAACTTGGTACAGTAAATCCTTATACGAATGGTAATCCACTAGCATCTAATTTATTTCAATTGTTTCCATAACCTAAAGATGGCAGCTGTGCGAAATTTTAAAATCTCCTTGTAACTTCTAGTGTCCTAATTATGCGATTGAAGTTTGAATACTACACGTACACAATAATCTGCATGTAACAGTACATAACTCTAGGACCTACATATATAAAATCCAACATGGCGACCATCCGAATTATTTAGTCGGTTCTCAATATCTACGAATCTATTACAGCAATCAAACTGAAATTGTGTATGTTGATAGTTGCAATAAGTGGGCTTTATGAAAATAGGCTGTATAGTTCTTCACGGAACTACTTGTTTTTATTTGCAAGAATGGTAAGGGAAGGGATTTTGGAAGGTCGTTGGCCATGGACCCATTGAAAGGAACCGTCCCGGCATTTTCTTGGTGGTGAATATGGGAAACTACGAACACAATATTCAAGGAAGAAAGTTTTTAGTTTTACGTGACCGTTAATCTCGCGATCGATAACCACGGAACATCCTTTTTACGTTGAAACCGAACCACAGGACATGGCATATCACTTTGAAAATCCCACATGCATTGATCGGGAAACGAACCCGGTCCACCGTGGTGAGAGGCCAACAGCTTGACTGCTGCGCCCCAAACCACGAAGATCATGCTCATTCAAATGATGCATTTCCTTGGACGATAGATTAAGCAATATGAGTGATCATTAACATGGATTTTAGCTGTTGATATTCGGTCATAGTAATGCCATCATTACTTCCGTTCACTAAATCGCGACATCGCGAACTAAACTCGATTTGTCGTGATATATCGATTTTAATGGCTGTCTGTGATTGACTAGTCAAAGTGGTTTTCCTTCTGTCCACTAGATTACTCTAGGATTACACTGAAACGTCAAGTCGGAAGTAATGGCTTTACTACGAGGAGCGTTTTTTAAGTAATGCCCGTTGTGATATTACGCCGTTGCAGCACTGCGGTCGGCATTTCGCGCAGGTGCGCTGTGTGCCTGCATCTATTGGCAAGGCTTAGACGCCATTACGGAAACAGTCACCCATGTGTGGGTGTGTTGACATGCTTTTGAAATGGCATCGCCGATAGAGAGTCCCACCGATTCATAGACAAGAGAGAAACCCCTCCGTATGTTTAGGAGTTCTCCTGAGTAAGGACGAAATTTGCCTGACAGTGGTGGCCAAATGGCAGCATATCTTACAGGGGAGTTTTCATTCTTGTCTACGAGTCGGCAGGACTCTCGAATGGCGATGCCATTTGAAAAGCTTGTCAACACAAGTAGAGTCCGGAGTTAATAAGAAATCAACTAGTTTCCACCCGGGATCGAACCGGGGCCTTCTGCGTGAGTGGCAGACGTGATAACCACTACACCACGGAACAGATTTTTGCTTAAGATACAAGATCTGCCGAAGTCCAGTTTGAATAATGGAGTGCTTCAATTAAAGACAGTTCAAATTGGATCCGCCAGGGATCGAACCGGGGACTATCTGCATGTAAGGCAGATGTGATAGCCACCACACCACGTAACCGTAATTAGTTTAAGATACAAGATCTCCTGATGTCCTGCTTGTATAGTGGAAGGCTAAGTTAATAAGAAATCAACTTGGTTCCAATCGGGATCGAACCGGGGTCTTTTCTGCGTGTAAAACAGACGTGTTAACCACTACAACACTTAACCGATTTTTGCTTAGGATACAAGATCTCTCGCTGTCCAGCATATATAATGGAGTGTTTCAATGAAAGAAAATTCCACTTGGTTCCACCCGGATTCGAACCGGGGAACTTCTGCGTGTTAGGCATATGTGATAACCACTACACAACGGAACCGTGATGGGCATAGAACAAAAGATCACCTGATTTTCGGATACAAGATCTCCAGATCTCAAGGTTGCAAAATGGATTGCTTGAGTTAACAATAATAAAGAAAGGTTGTGCCCGGGATTGAACCGGGGACATTCTGCATGTAAAGCGGACGTGATAACCACTAGAACACGGAAGCGACTTTTGCTAAGATTACAAGATCTACCGATGTCCAACTTGAATAATGGAGTGCATGAATTAAAGAAGAGAAAGTACAACTTGGTACCACACGAGATCGAACCGGGGACCTTCTGCGTATGAAGGAGACGTGAAAACCACTACAACATGGAACCGTAATAGGCTTATGATACAAGATCTCCTGATGTCCAGCTTGTATACTGGAGTGCTGAGTTAATAAGAAATCAACTTGGTTCCAATCGGAGTCGAACCGGGGCCTTTTCTGCGTGTAAAGCAAACGTGATAACCACTACAACACGTAACCGATTTTTGCTTAGGATACACGATCTCTCGATGTCCAGATTGTATAATGGAGTGCTTCAATTAAAGAAAATTCTACTTGGTTTCGCCCGGGATAGAAACGGGGACCTCCATCGTGTGATGCCACTACACTACACTAAGGAACCGTGATGCGTTTAGAACACAAGATCACTCGATTTTCAGATACAAGATCTCCTGATTTAAGAGTGGAATAAAGGATTGCTTGGGTTAAACATGATAAAATTGATTCCGCCCGGGACAGAACCGGGGACCTTCTGCGTGTTAGGCAGATGTGACAACCACTACACAACGGAACCGATATATGTTTAGAATACAAGATCTCGCAATGTCCAGCATGTATAAAAGAGTGCTTGAATTAAACATAACTCAACTTGTTCCGCCATTGATCGAACCGAGAACCTTATGCGTGTGAGGCAGACATGATAACCTCTACACTATGGAACAGTGGTGCGTGATGAACACAGGATCTCCGGATGTCCTGCATGTATATTGGAGTGCTTGAGTAAACAATAACACTGGGGAACATCTGCTTGTGAGGCAGACGAGATAACAACTACACCACGGAACCGAAATTTGATTAGGATACAAGATCTCCTGATGTCCAGCTTGTATAATGGAGTGCTTCAATTAAAGAAAATTCCACTTGGTTGACCTGGATTGAACCGGGGACCTATCTGCGTGTGAGGCATACGAAATACCCACTACACAACGGAACCGATATTTGATTAGGATACAAGATCTCCCGATGTCCAGCATTAGCCCGGACAAATTAGACACATGCTTCTCCAAAAATCGTCCAAAGCTGGGATGTGTTTTAATACCATTTGGGGGTCCTGTGAGTGTGCGACGGGTTCTGAATTCTGCTTAATTTTTGGGAGTCAAAAGAACGCGAAATGCTTGCTCTTCTTTCAGTGTTTTGCTTATAACGTCTAAACGACGCATTCTACTCAAAAGTTTTCTCTTAACGTTTTTAAAGAACATTAAATTCTGCGTCGAATGGGTTGGAGAATGTCCACATCAGCCCAGTAGTTTAGCCGCATTCGATTTTTCAATTTGGGCCATGTTTTACCAACTTGGCAAAAAAGTTAATTCAGCCCTTTGAATGGATCATATTATGAATCATTTGATGATGTTTTATTGAATGAAAATCATCTGCGCGGATGCAGAATATAGGAAGGGGGGGGGGGGGGTGAAAGGGCAGGGTCCCTCTTTAGAATTCCAAGTCTAATCCGCATTTGTAATAAAATATTATATATTAATTGTTCAGGGGTTTCAGAATTTCTAGGAATCGTGCCTACCCCCTCCTCTTGGATACGCACCGTGACACTCCAAAATGATGTTATGTGGTTTCAAAATATGAGAAGGCATTATTATGAATAATGTTTTATTGAAAGTAACAAAAGATGTATTCATAAGATACATTTATATAAGACTAGCAGTAGTGCCCGGCTCCGCCCGGAGGATTTATTTGTTTTATGGATGACTAGCAGTAGTGCCCGGCTTCGCCCGGAGGATTTATTTGTTTTATGGATGATAATGAATACTAACTTACTAGAGAAATGATATTAAATCTAACAGAAAATGAATAACATAACTTTTTGTGATGGTGGTGGTGGTAGTGGTGGTGATAAGTAGTAGTCTACAGTCCGATTGACGTAACATTCAGGTCATTTTCCCGTAATATAATGATAATAATGAACAGGGAAACGGCTATTTGCTAACTACTGTACTGACATAATATGAAATTTACAATCGAATTGGAAGATATCATTAGAAAGAGGAGGCAGTGAACTAAAAGACACTGCCTAGGGCCTATATCTCATTAGCTGTTCAAAAAATAGACACCAATAGTGTTGTCTCTTGTCGCATAGTGCCGTAGGAAAATATGCAGAGCAGTTTGGAAAAACGTCGGCTGGCCCAAGCTACTGAGGTACCGGTAGCAAAAATGTTATTTATCGTCACATAGCACTCAACGATAAGTTTCGGAATAAATGAATGTAAATTTGAAAGCACCAATGCTTATTGTCGCTGATAACCTCAATGTACTGCACCAACACCATGCCACTTAAACCGAGGCATAATATCTTCAAGATAATAACTGTTTTAAGGGCCTAAGAAATCTTTTTGAACTTATTAGTCCCTGTGACTGCCATTTATAAGCAGCGTAAGATGTAATCATTTTCACAATTCTGCACCAGAACACTGGTAGGGGTGACGTGATACAGCCTGCATTGCCAGCCAATAAGAGACTCATTAAAATATTCTTACAGTTACACTACTACGGATATGAATAGTTCTACCGCCTTAAAATGTGGTTTTTAAGATCCATTTGTCTGTTGTTCTAAATATAAGGAATGGAGAGGGTTGTCCAAAATATCAAGTGGACAGTGTTACCAGTAGGGTTTCAAAGGGTAAGTACGTAAAATACGGTGCAATTAGGTGGAACGGTATAAATTTGTGCTAAAGGACCTAAATGCAGGGAATAGAGTGGTCTGTCCAAAATATCATGTTGACGGTGTTACTCGTCGGATTCCATAGGGTAAGTATGTAAAATTAGGTTCAGATCGATGAAACGGTGTAGACTTGTGCCGAAGGGCTTAAATGCAGGGAATGGAGTGGTGTGTCTGAAATTTCAAGTGGACAGTGTGGACAGTGTAAGTGGACAGGGTAAGTAAGTTGTCTGTCAAAAATTTCAAGCAGACAGTGTTAGTCGTCGGGTTCCAAAGGGTAAGTATAAACATTTCGGTTCAGATCGGTGAAACGTTGAAGATTTGTGACAAAGAGCCTAAATGCAAGGAATGGAGTGGTCTGTCCGAAATTTCAAGTGGACACTGTTGCTCGTCGGGTTACAAAGGGTAAGTATACAATTTTTTGTTCAGATCGGTGAAACGATGTTGATATGTGCCAAAGGGCCTAAATGCAGGGAATGGAGTGGTCTGTCCGAAATTTCAAGTGGACAGTGTTACTCGTCGGGTTATAAAGGGTAAGTATACAAATTTTGGTTTAGATCGGTGAAACGGTGTAGATTTGTGCCAAAGGGCCTAAATGCGGATAATGGAGTGGTCTGTCCGAATTTTAAAGTGGACAGTTTTACTTGTTGGGTCGAAAGGGTAAGTATGAAATATTTGGTTCAGATCGGTGAAACGGTGTAGATTTGCGCCAAATGGTCTAAATGCAGGAAATGGGGTGGTCTGTCCGAAATTTTAAGTGACAGTGTTACTCGCAGGGTTCCAAAGGGCAAATATACAAATTTTGGTTGAGATTGGTGAAACGGGGTAGATTTGAGCCAAAGGGCCTAAATGCAGAGAATGGAGTGGTCTGTCCGCAATTTCAAGCAGACAGTGTTACTCGCAGGGTACCAAAGGGTAAGTATACAAATTTTGGTTCTGATCGGTGAAACGGTGTAGATTTGTGCCAAGGGGCCTAAATGCAGGGAATGGGATGATCTGTCCGCAATTTCAAGAGGACAGGGTTACCCGCAGGGTTCCAGAGGTTAAATATATTACTTTTGGTTGAGATCGGTGAAACAGTGTAGATTTGTGCCAAAGGGCTTATATGCAGGGAGTGGGGTGGTCTGTCCGCCATTTCAATCAGACAGTGTTACTCGCAGGGTTTCAGAGGGTAAATATAGAAATTTTGGTTGAGATCGGTGAAACGTTGTAGATTCGGGCCAAAGGGTCTAAATGCAGGGAATTGAGTGGTCTGTCCGCAATTTCAAGCAGACAGTGTTACTCGCAGGGTACCAAAGGGTAAGTATACAAATTTTAGTTCTGATCGGTGAAACGGTGTAGATTTGTGCCAAGGGGCCTAAATGCAGGGAATGGGGTGATCTGTCCGCAATTTCAAGAGGACAGGGTTACCCGAAGGGTTCCAGAGGGTAAATATATAAATTTTTGTTCTCATCGGTGAAACGGTGTAAATTTGTGCCAAAGGGCCTAAATGCTTGTAATGGGGTGGTCTGTCCGCCATTTCAAGCAGACAGTGTTACTCGCAGGGTTCCAGAGGGTAAATATACAAATTTTGGTTGAGATAAGTGTAACGTTGTAGATGTGTGCCAAAGGGCCTAAATGCAGGGAATGGAGTGTTCTGTCTGCAATTTCAAACAGACAGTGTTACTCGCAGGGTACCAAAGGGTAAGTATACAAATTTTAGTTCTGATCGGTGAAACGGTGTAGATTTGTTCCAAAGGGCCTAAATGCAGGAAATGGGGTGGTCTGTCCGAAATTTCAAGTAGACAGGGTTACCCGCAGGGTTCTAAAGGGTAAGTATACAAATTTTGGTTCGGGTCGGTGAAACGGTGTAGATTTTTGTCAAAGGGCCTATATGCAGGAAATGGGTGTGTCTGTCGGAAATTTTATGTGGATCTTGTTATTCACAGGGTTACAAAGGGTAAGTATACAAATTTTGGTGGAGATCGGTGAACCGGTGTAGATTTGGGCCAAAGGGCCTAAATGCAGGGAATGGGGTGGTTTTTCGGAAATTTCAAGTGGACAGGGTTACCCGCAGGGTTCCAAAGGTTAAGTAAACAAATTTTGGTTCAGATCGGTGAAACGGTGTGGATTTGTATACATAACAGACAAACAGACAGACAGACAGACAGACAGACAAAAACATTGAACTTTATATATATAGATAACTAGCAGTAGTACCCGGCTTCGCCCGGTGGAATGATGATAATGTATCAAAGTCTCCTTAGAAATATAATGGACATAAAATCTAGGTCATTTGCCCCCCCCCCCAAAGGCAATGAGGGCGTAATATCTAGGTCATTTGCCCTTTTGATAAGGATGATAATGAAAACTACTGTTGAATTGACACGTCAAACTTACAAACTACCGTAATAGAAATACATATTTCAAAATTCACAGGCGAGGAAGACTTAATGAGTGTGGTGATTAATGGTGTAATGGGCGTAACATCTAGGTCATTTGCCCTTATGATGAGGATGATGAGGGAAACTTCTACCTGTATTGAATTGACACTTCAACTTATAATGTACACAATGAACTGTAATAAAAATAAATATTTTAAAAATCACAGTCGAGAAAGACTTTATGCGGCGGTGATTAGTGGTATGATGCGCGTAACATCTAGGTCATTTGCACTTATGATGATGATAATAATAAAGTAATAAAAAAATGACTACTAAACGAACATGCTATAATTTACAACTGATATAGGTAATTAAGATGTCTAGCTTCGATATCTTCCAAAGTCTCAACCTTATTTTCTGGCTTAGGCCTGTACTCGATGCGTCTAGTGAAAGAGCTTATGGCGTACTGCTCGGCATAGAAAATGGGTCCAAGCTGCACGAACCTGAAATGATCGTAGATGATGACGAAATATGATGACACACGTTCGGGGTTCCCCGTCGTATTTAGATTGGCCGGGGTATCACTCACTCTTTCGCAACACCACAGTGGCTTGAGCAACGGCCCTGTGCTGGGATCAGTATAGACAGCTCTGGAAAGTCATCTCATGTCACCTCGCGATGAATCAGCAAGCTATTCTCACAACTGCCCCTCCCCCCCCGCAGAGTCTCACAACTTGTGGGACGTGGGTTGGCGACCACCGGACCCCAGCTGAGACTGACATCGCTTCTACTTCCTGGTGCCAGGCTCCTTTAAGTTCTCTTTCCTGTCGGCCTCCCTTGGTCAACTCTTGTTCTCTTCCGACACCGACTGTATTAGGGCATCCGAGGGCTAGGGAGTCTTTCAATTTCCCGCTTAATTGGCCGTTGTCTCATCTTTCCTGATGCCCTCATTCTTCGAGGGGTCTGCCTTCTATTCCGTTTCATTATATCTCCTATCTTCTGCTCAAGGCCCTCAAAGAGGCTGGGTGTGTGTAGCCCCACCATTTCTGGTACACCCTCAAGGGCTCATGGCGGGTGAGTTAGGAAACTGGCAACCCCGAGTGATTCCTGAGCTAAATGCAGGGAATGGAGAGGTATGTCAGAAATTTAAAGTGGACAGTGATACTTGTTGGGTTCCAAAGAGTAAGTATAAAAATTTTGAGCCAGATTGGTGAAACGATGTAGATTTGTGACAAAGGGTCTAAATACAGGGAAAGGAGTGCTCTGTCCGAAAGTTCAAGCAGACAGTGTTACTCGTCGGTTTCCAAAGGGTAAGTAACTTACATAAAGATTGGTTGAGATGGGTGAAACTAAGTAGATTTTTGCCAAAGAGCCTAAATGCGGTAAATGGAATGGTCTAACCGAAATGTCATGTAGAAAGTGTTACATGTCGGGTTCCAAAGGGTGAGTATGTAAAATTTGGCTAAGATCGGTGAAACAGGGTAGATTTTGCCAAAGGGCCTTAATGCAGGAAATGGAGTTGTCTGTCCAAAGTCTTAAGTGTACAGTGTTACTCGTCGGGTTCCAAAGGGTAAGTATGCAAATTTAGGTTCAGATCGGTGAAACGATGTAGATATGTGCAAAAGGGCCTAAATGCAGGGAATGGAGTGGTCTGTCCGAAATTCCAAGTGGACAGTGTTACTCATCGGGTTCCAAAGGGAAAGTTTTCCCCATTTTGTTTTCGATCGGTGAACGATGTAGATTTGTGCCAAAGGGCCTAAATGCGAGGAATGGAGTGGTCTGTCCGAAATTTCGAGTGGAAGGTGTTACTCGTCGAGTAGCAAAGGGTAATTATTTGAGATCGGTGAAACGGTGTAGTTTTGTGCCAAAGGGCCAAAAAGCAGTGAATAATATGGTTTGTCCGAAATTTAAAGTGAACAGTGTTACTTGTCGGGTTCCAAAGGGTAAGTATGCAAAATTTGGGTCAAATCGGTGAAACGGTGTAGATTTGTGCCAAACGGCCTAAATGCAGGGGTTGGAGTGGCCTCTCCGCAATTTCAAGCAGACTGTATTAGTCGCAGTGTTCCAAATGGTAAATATACAAATTTTGGTTGTGATCGGTGAAACGGTGTAGATTTGGGCCAAAGGCCTAAATGCAGGGAATGGAGTGGTCTGTCCGCAATTTCAAGCAGACAGTGTTACACGCAGGGTTCCAAAGGGTAAGTATACAGATTTTGGTTCTGATCGGTGAAACGGTGTAGATTTGTGCCAAAGGGCCTAAATGCAGGGAATGGAGTGGTTTGTCCGCAATTTCAAGCAGACAGTATTACTCGCAGGGTACCAACGGATAAGTATCCGAATGTTGGTTCTGATCGGTGAAACGGTGTAGATTTGTGCAAAAGGGCCTAAATGCAGGGAATGGGGTGGTCTGTCCGAAATTTAAAGTTGACAGCGTTACCCGCAGGGTTACAAAGGGAAAGTATACAAATTTTGGTTCAGATCGGTGAAACAGTGTAGATTTGTATACATAACAGACAAACAGACAGACAGACAGACAAACTTTGTGCTTTATATATATAGATGAATACTAACTTACTACAGAAATGATATTAAATCTAACAGAAAATGAATAATATAACTTTTTGTGATGGTGGTGGTGGTAGTGGGGGTGATAAGTAGTAGTCTACAGTCTAATTGACGTAACATTCAGGTCATTTTCCCGTAATTTAATGATAATAATGAATAGGGAAACGGCTATTTGCTAACTACTGTACTGACATAATATGTAATTTACAATCGAATTGAAAGATATGTTTAGAAAGAGGAGGCAGTGAACTAAAAGACACTGCCTAGGGCCTATATCTCATTAGCTGTTCGAAAGATAGACACCAATAGTGTCGTCTCTTGTCGCATAGTGCCGTAGGAAAATATGCAGAGCAGTTTGGAAAAACGTCGGCTGGCCCAAGCTCCTGAGGTACCGGTAGTAAAAATGTTATTTATCGTCACATAGCACTCAACGATAAGGTTCGGAATAAATGAATGTAAATTTGAAAGCACCAACGCTTATTGTCGCTGATAACCTCAATGTGTTGCACCAACACCATGCCACTTAAACAGAGGCATAATATTCCCAAGATAATAACTGTTTTAAGGGCCTAAGAAATCTTTTTGAACTTATTAGCCTATTTTCAATTAAAAAAAAATAGGCTTATGGGATCACCTTTTGTCCGTGTGTGTGTGCGTGTGTGTGTGTGTGATTCGTGTGTGTGTCCCCCTAATAAAATCTAAACGGCAGGAGCGATTTCTATGAAACTCGGTAAGGTCATAGCACTATTCCGGGCGACCTCGACCGTGCCCTTCAAATTTTGTTACGACTCACAAATCCAACATGGCGGCTGTGCGAAATATTTCAACAGCATTCAATATCTCCGAAACTATTAGCGACATTACCCTGACATTTTGTGTGGTGATAAAGGGAACTACTATAAGTTCACCACGGCCGACTGAATGCGCTCATACCGGCCTAGACAATGAGACCTTTTTCATGAAATCTTGTTAGTTTCTCAACTGCTCACACAGCGCTGTACACCAAGCATTGCACGACTAAGACTTATCTCTACTTAGTGTAAAACTAAGTCCCCGATTCTTAGATATCACGGGTAATCTCGAGAACCACTGGATGGATTTTGATGCGGCTTTCACCATTCAGTACAGGTAATATCGAGGAAGATTTCTGTAGAAAATAATTTATTTATGATCAAAGGGAGCCAAGCAGTAATGATTTTAGATTTCAGTGAATAGGTCGAAGAAAGAACTTGACGTCCGTGCGCTTTTTAAGCTTACGCTGGACAAACCGTTAAAAATATTAATATACTATGAGTGTAAGAATTGTTCAGCATGAAAAATTGTACAAAAAAGTCCGCGTGAGCATATCTCTATCTTCGATACATCGCCCACTATAAGTGTTTTTAGTTTGGACGGGAGGGGGATTTAGCTTGCACCTCGCCATTCTTAAATTTCGTCTGACAGGAATTCCTTGCACATTCATAACTGTTCCCGGGCGAAGCCGGGGCGGGTTGCTAGTGTCACTATTATATTATCATTATAATTCCCACAATATCAAAATGCAAATTATATCACAAAATAAAATAGCGTGCTAATAAATCTAAGAGAAATTAGACATACCTTGCACCTCGTTACAGCTGAATTCGATCAGAATCACTCGGTTTTCATTAAAGTTTATGCATTTTTCTGCTGAACGGTTTGGAAGTTCAGCAACAGGAAACTAGGACTGTTATTTACTTAAAATATTCATTTTTGTATTTTTGTACTATTTGTGTTCATGATTTCATTACATTGTCAGAATTACCGACAGTAGTGGCTACGCTAGCTAAAGCGCAGCGTTGGGCCATGGGGCCAAGCTCTCTGCTGACTCGGTAGACGCGTGTGTTCGAGCCCCACCGTCAGCCGTCCTTGAAATGATTTTCCGTGGTTTCCCATTTTTCAACACCAGGCAAATGCTGGGACGGTACCTTCTAACAGGCCACGGCCGCTTCCTTCCACATCCTTGTCCAGTTTCATTCATCTTCATCCATTCCATCTCTCATCCTGACGCGCAGGTCGCCCACGGGCGTCGACTAGAAAGACCTGCACTCGGCCTCTCAGGAGGCCACACGAAAAAAAATGTCAGAATTAATGCTTTAATTAGTAGGGTATACTATTCAGTGTACCTATTATAAATAAAAACCGTGAGGTTTCTCACCTCCCCATATTACGTAACCCGGTTGCCTAATACGGGAAAAGTGCACTTTTAAAGTTAACAATAATATCAGAGGGTATTACAACATCAAACGTGGCCATATTTGTAATATACATAGTATATCGCCTGAGGTTTACATTGGTGAGAAAACCAAAATTATTCCGTTCCTTCTTATGTCTAATGTGAGCACTATAAAAAAAACTCCCCATATTTGGCGACTTTCCTATACCCATTTTTAGAAGATACCTTATGCACTGGACAGCTGAATCCGTGATTAATTGTATAGGTAGCTTCGTAAGTCTCAGAACTCAGGAAGTCCTTTCTAGCAGCGTTACTAGCAGCTTTCAAAGTTTCAAGGTAAGAAAGAAAATATTCCTCTAGCCAGTTTAGGCGACTGACATTTAATGAGAAAAAATGCCCTTTATCTGGATTTCTAGACTGAATATGATGATATGTGATGCTTACGTCATGCATAGTGAACCATTTATTAACGTTTTTCAAAAAAAATGTTTGCTTCTGCGTCCATGAATGTGTACGCTTCCGGGTGCATGCCCATATTTTCTTTCAGTGTACTAATGGCACCAATAACTTCTGACGAGAACGCTTCCTTGGCACGCCGAACATTCATTTTTTCAAATTTAGTGGGTTCGATGTGTTTTTAGTGAGGTTTATTTATTTATTTATTTATTTATTTATCGTATGGCTTTTAGTGCCGGGAGTGTCCGAGGACATGTTCGGCTCGCCTGAGTCTGTAGCTGCTTCCAGCGGTCACCCTAAAGGGTGAGCTACAAGTTCCGTTCAATTTCAAGTAGTTCCAACTTTCGCCACCAGATATCAATGATACCTAGTGATGAACGTTGGAACTTATAGAGCGGTATGACGAAATCTAACCTAACAAATTTTGCTTTACACAAGTTTAGTCTGTGAAAGGATCTTTTACATGCCATAAATCGATGACATGGGACCGCCGGCTTTACTTCCCCTCCGAAGGAAGGCATACTGAAGAATTTTTAACGCTCTTAAAAAATCCAACGACTTCGGCCGGGTTTGAACCCGCTATCTTGGGCATAGCAGTTCAGCATGCTACCGACTACGCCACCGAAGCCGGTTTTTAGTGAGGTGTCTGACCGGTTTGACGATCTCACCCTTTTGCATTGTGTATAGTAATGACAAGTATTTCCCTGAAATTATTCCAGTACCATCAGTCATCTCTCGTTACAGAAACTGCGTTCTAATGGTTTTATTTTTTTAGAATGTGACAATGATCAAAACTAGGGAATACATTCCTAGACTCGTCGTATGGGTGATTGACCATTGGTTGCAAATTCCCTCCCCCTGAATGCCTCATCATTGTAGTGTTAGTTTTGTGATTATCAGAGACAGTTATTATAATTATGAAACCGCATTGTTCAACCTCGAGAATAACGTACAGCAGGAGTTTATGTAAGTCCCGTCCTGACAGCTGCTTCGTGAAAAAGAAGGCACACGGTATCTGATAATTTGTCGAAAGATCTCTTAGCACAAAACACAACACACGATTAGCTGCTACTTGTTCCCGGCTGTAATTTTGATCCTCTCTTTCCTTTTAATGAGACGGTGCTGGAGTAGTGTCCTTGTACCCGAAGAAGGTGCAAGGTATGTCTACTTTCTCTTAGATTTATTAGCACGTTATTTTATTTTGTGATATAATTTTAATTTTGATAATGGGGAAATTATAATGATAATAATTATATAGTGTCACTAGCAACCCGCCCCGGCTTCGCCCGGGAACAGTTATGAATATGCAAGGAATTCCTGTCAGACGTAATTTAAGAATGGCGAGGTGCAAGCCAAATTCCCCTCCCGTCCAAACTAAAAACACTTATAGTGGGCGATGTATCGAAGATAGAGATATGCTCTCGCGGACTTTTTTGTAGAATTTCTCACGCTGAACAATTCTTACACTCATAATATAATGATATTTTTAACGGTTCGCCCAGCGTAAGCTTAAAAAGCGCACAGACGCCAGGCTATTTTTTCGACCTTTTCACTGAAATCGTTACTGCTTGGCTCCCTTTGGTCATAAATAAATTATTTTCTACACAAATCTTCCTCGAGATCACCTTTACAGAATGGTGAAAGCAGCATCAAAATCCATCCAGTGCTTCTTGAGATTACACATTTAATATACGTACTGTACAGCTGATTCCTTATCGCGCCTATAATGCGAGGGGAGTGCGCTCTACCGGCAACGAGTAGAAACTTTCCAATTACATGTTATACATGGGTTCTGACTGGGAATGTCAAGGCCGGTATAGAGCGCAGCTCGTATTCAGTCGGCCGTGAGTTCACTTATGTGACCTTTGAAAACCTGGTAACTACAAAGCCAACATGGCGGCCAAGCGAATTTGCGACTTTTAAATAGACGTTTCTCGCGATTTAACCCACCAAACGCAATGAAACATGGTACAGTATATGTTCATATAAATTGTAATGCACCGACATCTAACTTCGTTCAAATGTTTACATAACTACAAGATGGCGGATGTGCGAAGTATTTCACCTGCATTCTATATCTCTGAAACTATTACCGGTATCTCCCTGAAATTTTGTACGGAGATAAAGGGCACTACTGGAAGTCCATCTATACGACTTTCAAAAACCGGTTAACTACAAAACAAACATGGCGGCCAAGCGAATTTGACAATTTTAAATAGTCCTTTCTCGCGATTTAATGTTCCAAACGCAATGAAATCTGGTACAGGAAATATTTATACACATTGTAATGCACTGGTATCTAATTTAGTTCAATTGTTTACATAACGTCAAGATGGCGGCAGTGCGAATTTTAAAATTAAGTGTTTATTTATTGTGATTTAGTCATGCGATCGAAGTGAAACCTTGAATAATGAACCTACGCAATAATTTTCCTTTAATAGTACATGACTCTATGGCCTATACATTTAACAATCCAACATGACGACCATCCGAAATATTTAGACGGCTCAGAATATCTACGAGTCTATTCTAGCAATCATACTGAATGTTTTAATGTCCATAGGGGCTATGAACTTAAGTTCACCTATAAGACTATAAATAACTTGGTGATCACAAATCCAACATGGTGGCGACGCGAAGTATAAATATTCACATGGACGTTTCTCGCAATTTAACCATCCGAGTGCAGTGAAACTAGGTACAGAAAATCCTTATACGAATGGTAATCCACTGGCATATAATTTATTTCAATTGTTTCCATAACCTCAAGATGGCAGCTGTGCGAAATTTTAAAATCTCCTTGTTACTTCTTTTGTCCTAATTATGCGATTGAAGTTTGAATACTACACGTACACAATAATCTGCATGTAACAGTACTTAACTCTAGGACCTACATATGTAAAATCCAACATGGCGACCATCCGAAATATTTAGTCGGTTCTCAATATCTACGAATCAATTACAGCAATCAAACTGAAATTGTGTATGTTGATAGTGGCAAATAACATAAGTACGATACATGAAAATAGGCTGTATAGTTCTTCACGGAACTACTTGTTAGTCCCTGTGACTGCCATGTATAAGCAGCTTAAGATGTAATCATTTTCACAATTCTGCACCAGAACACTGGTAGGGGTGACGTGATACAGCCCGCATTGCCAGCCAATAAAAGACTTATTAAAATATTCTTACAGTTACACTACTACGGATATGAATAGTTCTAGCGCCATAAAATGTGGTTTTTAAGATCCATTTGTCTGTTGTTCTAAATATAAGGAATGGAGAGGGTTGTCCAAAATATCAAGTGGACAGTGGAACCAGTAGGGTTTCAAAGGGTAAGTACGTAAAATACGGTGCAATTAGGTGGAACGGTATAAATTTGTGCTAAAGGACCTAAATGCAGGGAATAGAGTGGTCTGTCCAAAATATCATGTTGACGGTGTTACTCGTCGGATTCCAAAGGGTAAGTATGTAAAATAAGGTTCAGATCGGTGAAACGGAGTAGATTTGTGCCGAAGGGCTTAAATGCAGGGAATGGAGTGGTCTGTCCGAAATTTCAAGTGGATACTGTTGCTCGTCGGGTTCCAAATGGTAAGTATACAAATTTTGGTTCAGATCGGTGAAACGACGATGATATGTGCCAAAGGGCCTAATTGCAGGGAATGGAGTGGTGTGTCTGAAATTTCAAGTGGACAGTGTGGACAGTGTAAGTGGACAGGGTAAGTAAGTGGTCTGTCAAAAATTTCAAGCAGACAGTGTTAGTCGTCGGGTTCCAAAGGGTAAGTATAAACATTTCGGTTCAGATCGGTGAAACGTTGTAGATTTGTGACATAGAGCCTAAATGCAAGGAATGGATTGGTCTGTCCGAAATTTCAAGTGGACACTGTTGCTCGTCGGGTTACAAAGGGTAAGTATACAAATTTTTGTTCAGATCGGTGAAACGATGTTGATATGTGCCAAAGGGCCTAATTGCAGGGAATGGAGTGGTCTGTCCGAAATTTCAAGTGGACAGTGTTACTCGTCGGGTTATAAAGGGTAAGTATACAAATTTTGGTTTAGATCGGTGAAACGGTGTAGATTTGTGCCAAAGGGCCTAAATGCAGAGAATGGAGTGGTCTGTCCGAATTTTAAAGTGGACAGTTTTACTTGTTGGGTCGAAAGGGTAAGTATGAAATATTTGGTTCAGATCGGTGAAACGGTGTAGATTTGCGCCAAACGGTCTAAATGCAGGAAATAGGGTGGTCTGTCCGAAATTTTAAGTGACAGTGTTACTCGCAGGGTTCCAAAGGCAAATATACAAATTTTGGTTGAGATTGGTGAAACGGGGTAGATTTGAGCCAAAGGGCCTAAATGCAGAGAATGGAGTGGTCTGTCCGCAATTTCAAGCAGACAGTGTTACTCGCAGGGTACCAAAGGTTAAGTATACAAATTTTGGTTCTGATCGGTGAAACGGTGTAGATTTGTGCCAAGGGGCCTAAATGCAGGGAATGGGGTGATCTGTCCGCAATTTCAAGGGGACAGGGTTACCCGCAGGGTTCCAGAGGTTAAATATATAACTTTTGGTTGAGATAGGTGAAACAGTGTAGATTTGTGCCAAAGGGCTTAAATGCAGGGAATGGGGTGGTCTGTCCGCCATTTCAATCAGAGAGTGTTACTCGCAGGGTTCCAGAGGGTAAATATACAAATTTTGGTTGAGATGAGTGTAACGTTGTAGATGTGTGCCAAAGGGCCTAAATGCAGGGAATGGAGTGTTCTGTCTGCAATTTCAAACAGAGAGTGTTACTCGCAGGGTACCAAAGGGTAAGTATACAAATTTTAGTTCTGATCGGTGAAACGCTGTAGATTTGTTCCAAAGGGCCTAAATGCAGGAAATGGGGTGGTCTGTCCGAAATTTCAAGTAGACCGTGTTATTCACAGGGTTACAAAGGGTAAGTATACAAATTTTGGTGGAGATCGGTGAACCGGTGTAGATTTGGGCCAGAGGGCCTAAATGCAGGGAAAGGGGTGGTTTTTCGGAAATTTCAAGTGGACAGGGTTACCCGCAGGGTTCCAAAGGTTAAGTATACAAACTTTGGTTCTGATCGGTGAAACGGTGTGGATTTGTATACATAACAGACAAACAGACAGACAGACAAATATTGAGCTTTATATATTGAACCCTTATTAATCTATCGATGAATAAGTATTCATGATTTTATTATTATTATGATGCCTAGGCAGTACATGTTGAAATTGACAAAGGGGGAGCCAAGGTAGTGTGTTGCAATGATTACAACAGAAGCAAGCTTGGTAGTTATTCTTGAAGACGACCGGTTAAGCCGAGTTTAAGGACAAATTTTGTAACAGCGCGCACCTAAATTAGAGTCATTGAGGGAGTGTCATGAGTAAAGTTTCAACTGACCCAGGATTGAATCACCCAATCAGAAGAGACCACGCCAAAAGCCACGCGGCTAGTTGCGTACCCTGGAAAACGAAAGCCTAGCACATATCGGCACGGACAAAACAGAAGCGACAATAGGGGAAACTTTTACTTGGCCTAAGATGAGATACACCATTGTGGAAGTAATGAGAACTTGTGACGCGTGTCAGCGAACTAAACCAAATAACTTCATGTTGAAACAACGTCCAAAACCATTATTACCTCAAAAACCATGCGAGCTGGTCGCTATTGACTGTTTTGGCCCTCTAGTAAAGTGAAAACGAGAATGACGAAACCTTCTTGTATGTGTCGATGTGTTTTCCAAGATGGTAGTATTATGTCCAGTCCAGAAAACGACATCAAAGCAAGTCCTCAGCAGAATTCAGAACAAAGTCATTCCGATGCTTGGGAAGCCGGAATTCATCTTATCGGACCATGGTACTTATTTTACGAGCAATATTTTTAGGCAAGATCTAGAGAGCCTAGGGATAAAGCATATTCTGTCGAGCATTCGTCATCCTTGTGGAAATCCGAGCGAGAGAACGATTCGCTGTGTTGCCAAGTATTACCGAGTCATGATTCCTAATGATCATAATAAGTGGGTTGACAAAGTAGGAGATATTGAGATGTGCATGAACACTACAAAGCACGAGTCGACAGGTCAAGTCCCACTGGTTGTACACCACAACAGGTTGCCTGAGAGATCTTGGGACAAGATTATTCCATGCCCAAGGGATCCATTAGTAGCACATGAGCTGCGAATTCAGCGAACAAGAGAGCACATGAGGAACCAAGCGGACCAAAGACTGAGGAGATACAGAGGAAAGAAATTTCATCGTGAATTACAGGAACAGGAACTAGTGCTTGTTCGAAGACCACCGATATCTGATCCTAAAAACAAAGTATTTGCCAAGTTATGTCCAAAATTTATTGGCCCGTTCCGCATCATTAAGAATTTGGGTAACAATGCTTACAGACTTGAAGAATTGAACACTGGCGCTAATTCTGTCTTCAATAGCGCTAATCTCAAGCCGTATTACAGAAGGGAACCATTTGACGAATAATCAGTACTATGGATGCAGATCATTATTGCAGAATTTTATTGAGAGCCAACACTCAAATATACGTGGCCATGTAGTACCTGGGTAGAGCGAGCTTTGTTTGTAAACAGGACAGCTGGTCCGGCAGGAGTTGTAATGTTGCGAGAGAGAGGGGAGGTCTGGCGAGACGTGTGAATGACATTGCAGCGTGGAGCGCGCACTCTAATTGGGTCAGTGGAATGTACACACAGGCAGACGAGTGAGGTACTTTAGAGATGTTATCATCACTACTGTGGATATTGTTTTTAAAATCCAAATCAATCACTTGCTTCGAATTTCAAAACCTTGCTGAGGATAAATGAACCCTTATTAATCTATCGATGAATAAGTATTCATGATTTTATCATTATTATTACTGATGCCTAGGCAGTACACGTTGAAATTGACAAAGGGGGAGCCAAGGTAGTGTGTTGCAATGATTACAACAGAAGCAAGCTTGGTAGTTATTCTTGAAGACGACCGGTTAAGCCGAGTTCAAGGACAAATTTTGTAACAGCGCGCACCTAAATTAGAGTCATTGAGGGAGTGTCATGAGTAAAGTTTCAACCGACCCAGGATTGAATCACCCAATCAGAAAAGACAACGCCAAAAGCCACGCGGCAAATTGCGTACCCTGAAAAAACGTGCGAAAACGTGTATCTAAAGAACCGCCGATCCGAATTAATTCCGCAATAGTGTACTGAAACGTTTGGATAAAGTGATGAAGATTGATACTAGTTCCAAGTTTGTGTGATGAAAACTTCAGATTATTTTTTTCAAATTCTCCCCACTCTACCTCATTCTGTCAGTTTCCAATAAATTGATCGGTGAGAAGCTGTTTCGAGGACAACTTTATTGAGCTCTGGTGAGCAAGGTTCACGTCACTCTGCGTCACGATTTTCAAGCGCTAATGAGCGTACTTTACTAACATTTTACTTTGTGCTCAGGTGAGCAAGGTTCACGTATAGCAGTGGAGATCTCTAGGCGAGATAAGGACTGCAAGATAGTCATGTTTAAGACTTGTTTTCAAGCCAGTGGCGATGAGTTTGAAGTGTGTAATTTTATGTAAATTTGTATATATTATTTTTGAGTGATATTTGTGCGTGTGTTAAGCAAATGCTAAAATAGGGCAAGTCTACGATCAGTAATCGCATTAGGACATATTCGTGAGTGAAAGTAGTAGCTCACAGCGATTATAGCTAGGCAATATTATTAACATTGAACATTTCTGTCCAAGAAACTTCGCCAAGATGTCCGACGTTTGGTCATGTGATGGATTGATGTGCATCGTTTCTACAACGACGTCGACGATGGAGAGCTAAATTTCCCGTAGGGAAATGCACCGGGACGGAGGTTAATGTTCTGCAAGCTGAAGCGGTGATGTACAAAAATTGATTTACTCAATATGTAGTTAGATAAGGCGCGGGAACATTGTAAATAGTTCATTCATTCTTTTTCTTGTGTTTAGATTTTTTTTGTGCTGACACAATCATCTTTAAATGTACGTTGGCGCGTGGCCAAATTTGTTTGTTGTATATTTTTCTTTGGAGTCATATGTAGTGTACACGGCGCGTGTATTTGATTTTTATCCATGCGAATGCGAAACTCGTTACATTCTATATGTGGTGCTTTATTAAAGTTCATTTTTTTTGTTATAGGAAAGGGAGGTAAATATTGTAAGATGTTTTTATGAACAGGTTATTACTCATACTAGGGTTGCCGAGCGCAACAAATTAAGACGTAACTGTAGAACACCTTAGCTCTAATTTTTAGCATTTTTTTGAGTCCTTTTCAGGTTTGTTAGTCACGGACTAGTACGGAAGCGCAAGCTGGTGGAAAAATATCTATGTCATTTATTTCAGGTTTCTGTCAAACCCGTACGTGTGATTCTGTGTGTGTTCATGTGTCAGGTGTGTGTATTGATTCTTCGTGATGAGGGGTAGGTGGTGCTACCGCCCTCATATTGTTGTTGTTGTGGTATTCTTTCTGATGGAAAGGCAGGGCGCTCCTTGGAGGCTACTGTACCTTGTCCAGTGTTGATTCTTGGATTTCCTAGGGGAAATGCTGAGATATTTTATTCTGACACACACGCGTATATTGTGCTTGGGAGCACGCTTCTTCGAGACTCGATCCCGTGCCACGGGAGGTCGAGGATATTGACACGTGGGTTGACAGATGTGCAGATTTCCACTTAGCGCCCGTCTAGGTTCGGTGACTCATTGCTAGGCAGTCCAGCTGACCGACTGACCCCTATAAGCTCTCATTAGCAAACCTGTTCTTTTGTGATGGTCATTTGGACCGTAATTAATTGGGGAGTTCGCCATGTCTGTTACGAATTATCGCATATCGTATGAATGGAATATTGTTTTAATGATGTAAATGTTGGCTTTGAGCCTAGTGATTTTCTATGACTCAGGTCATGTTAGTTTGTCTGTTGTGACACCCGTGGGGTGTAGTTGTATTTACTTGTAAAAATGACAGGCGGTCATATGTGTATTTTTTTTGTTGGCCACGTGCTAATTTACTTGTGTTGATTTTGAAAAGTCCTAATTTTAGGCATTAATGTTTTTGCTACGGCAGTTTTCGATTCCAATTTCAAGCGGAAATTATTTGTTGCTTATTTAGAGTAGGAAGAGTCGGTTTAATTTAAGTAGTGTATAGTTGGTTCCCCGCGTCTGTCTAGCTCTAAACAATGCAGATTCGTCCTCTGAAGGTTTACCGGATGATGACGAATCTCGCATTTATTTGTACTCATCGTTAAGCATGTAGAACAGCCGCACACGTATACAATGTCATTGAAGTCATTTGGGACATTTTGTCCAATTTATAATCTCTCCTGAGATTAAGCCTAATTATGGCAAGTAATTGATTCAGTTGGGAGTCATTTGGGAGTTTTGTTTTGTTTATTTTTTACTTGTAAATAGTTGATCTGTTATTAAATTCATTTGTTATAACTAGACCTGGGATTTTAGGCTCTAAAAAAATTAGTATTAGGCGCCTAAAATAGGCTTTTAAAACAAGTAAATAGGCTTTTAAAAGAGAAATTAGGCACTTAAAATATGTTTTCAAAATGTGTGGATAGGCAGGAAATAGACTTTAAAATATTACAATATACACTTAAACTGTAACGTGATACTTTATTTCTTTAACAAACGTGGTATCCCTATTCTTAACCGAAATAACTGCAAAATTAAGACAGAATAAAAAAGACATTTATGAAAAACAATATAAAAAGTAATGTGTCAAAAAATGTTTTGGATTATATGATATATCATTTGATCTAAAACCTTAATACTAAAATCACTGTACACAATTACAGCACTGTAGGCATCCAATAACGGTGGAAACGCGAATGGAGTATGTGTTTATTTGTGAGGAACATTCCTACAGTACTTTCATTCGTAGTTTGCTTTACAGTACATAACAATAATCTTCTCCAAATTTTCCACAGTCAGGCTGTGTCTTTTGTCTGTTAAAATCATTTTGAAAGCAGAAAAAGAGCGCTGCACACTCACAGATGTTAGAGGGGCATAGGAAAATTTACCTACATTTTTCAATTCAATTTCACTTGGTAAGTCTACCTTTTCCCCATCCATTACCTGATGTACCCTTTTCAGCATTGAATAACCTGGGTTCTTCAGCAGTACACTAGACCACTTGTCTCTTATTTTATCTCCTACCTTGCCCCTAGCACTTTGTATGTTATTCTCAGCTTCTTCAATTACAGAAAATTGCTGTTTGAGACTGTTTCCTTTTTCCTCCATTTTTGTAATGGTGACTGGAAGAAATGAAAAATTTGCCTGAATATACGCAATGTCTCTCTGAACACTGGAACAATCATTTAACAGTTCTTTGACAGACGACACACATGCAGAGTTGTCCGTTAAAGGCACATTGTCTATCACAGTCATGATTTCCTCAAGATGTTCTGCATAATACAGGGCAGCTTCCATCCAGGAACCCCAACGGGTGATGATTGGCTGTGGTGGAAGGGGAATAGAGGGGAGTTTCTCTCGAAAGATGGCTATTCTTGATGGAGCCTTACATAACACTTTCTTCATTGTTGAAATGAGAGTATTTACTGCAGGAAACTCGGCCCTAACTGTTTCTGCGAGTCTATGCAAGGCATGGGCCATGCAAGTAACATGAATTAAAGAAGGATAGAAAGTTTTGAGGAGAGGTGCAGTGGCAATCATGTAGGAAGCAGCATCGGAGACAAGGAGAAGGACTTTAGAATCATCAACACCCCCAGGATACAACAATTGCAACCCCTTGTTGATGAAGTATGCAATGCTTCGACTGTTGACTTTCTCATGCTGTTTAGAGCAAAGGTGAGCGGTAGATGCCTGATTGGGTTCCAGTTTTCCTACTATAAGGTTAGCAATGTACCTGCCCACAGAGTCGGTGGTTTCGTCCACACACAACCATATGCAAGACTCCCCAATATCCTCCCTGATTGACAAAATGACCTCATTGTAACAAATATCTAAGTAGTTTTTCTTTAATGTAGATGCTGATGGGATGTGCTGCTTGGTGTATTTCTGTAAAAAATCTCTGGAAACCGGATTATGCACAGCATTCCAGGGGATATTTGCTGCAACTAGGGCTCTACACATATCAGCATAGAAACCATTATGAGTTGTAGGAGATATAGTTTGTGTGAGCAGAGTCTGTCTAATGTTACTTTTCATGGCTGCTTTCGCTTTGTGACTGGCACTATCTGCATGCTGCTGAAGGTGGCATTTTTTCTCATGTGAAATCTAAAACACAATAAAGTGATGTCAATTAGAGACTAAGATGAGGAATAGAAAAGGTGAGCTATTGAATAAAATTTGTAATTTTGAACTATTTAAATTAAGCCATTATTACTCTAAAGTTAATTAAGAACAAGAACACTACAGTCCCCGAAGGGCCTTGGCTTTCAATAACGGTTGCTGCCCAGCTCATGGCCTGCAGATATTGGGTGGCGTGTGGTCAGCACGATACATCCCTCAGCCGTATTGCCTTGCCTCCGTGACCCCTGCCCACCGTAGTTTCTCAATTGTCCTCACGATGCTGGGTCAACACCCTTCCAGACCTCATAGATTTCTAAATTACTGCCGGTACTGGAAATCGAACCCAGGTCGCCTGGACTACTGTCGGCGCAGAAAGTATCTGCAGTCGAGTTTAAACGCTAATAAAATTTGAACCAGTCCACCAATCTAAAATGCAATCACTCCATCGTAAAGCTTGTTTTATTCTGCATTCTTTGCTGGTACATGCATATTTTTATTATGTTTCCTGTGAAAGTTATGTTAGGTGGAATGCAAAAAGTACCTATTTTCTTGCCCGTTTTTTTTGTAAACAACAAGTTTGTAGTACCGTTACATGAAAACGTACTGTTCGACTTTCATGAAATTTAGGTGGATTATGGAATGCACTATTATAAATATATTTATGAAGTTTAATTACTCTACACACGTTGGAAAAAAGTTATTGTTTTTGTAAAAGACTGTCCGATTGATACTGGGTGGTCTTCCGAAATCAAGACTGAGTTCATCAAAGGTCTGAAGGTTTTTGTTTCAAATCGTTGTATACCGAAAACTTACAATGATTTCTGTATTTTATACCGATTTTTATTTGAAATCGAGCGACAGCCTCTCCGTTTTCATGTAATTAAACTACAAAGTTGTTGTTTACAAAAAACGGACAAGAAAATAGGTATTTTTTTGCATTCCGCCTAATATATCTTTCACCAGAAACACAATAGAAATATGCATGTAACAGGAGATAACGCAGAATAAAACACGCTTTACGATGGTGTATTTATATTTTAGATTGGTGGACTGGTTCAAATTGTATTAGCGTTTAAACTCGACTGCACATACTTTCTGCGCCGACAGTAGGTCTCTACAATTAATTAGAGAAGCTAATATCAAAACCTTAATTTTAGATTAATATGAAATTTAAGATATAGGCACATACCTGTTTATTGCAGTACTGGCAGAAAATAATCTTGCCATCAAAAGTCATCCCTGGAAATTGTACAAGCCATTGTTGTATAAGCGCACTCTTAGATGATTTCGTTTTAGGCATGATGAACTATATTCACTTAAACAGATGTTCTTTCACTGGCGACTTGACACAGTATGTCGCTTCTTACTACCTGCTCCTTGTTCTTCCTAGATAATCCTCCCCCTCACCCCGTCACTCGACACAGTACGTCCTTGACTACCTGCTCGTTGTTCTTCTGAGCTAATCCTCCACATCCACCCTTCACTCAGAATTCCTTTGGTGACAGTTGTCTGGGAAGAGCACATTTCTGTGAAAAACCCACCCTCTGCTGTTCTGCTCGTTCCAGGGATGTCCATTGTGTGATTGTAAAAATTACAGAAGTTGAATTTTATTTTAAATGTAGAAAATAGGCATTTTTAGGCACTAAAATAGTAAAATAGGCTCTAAAGGTCCAAATAGGCATTTTAGGGCACTATAAAACTCTATTAATGTAAGGGATTTATCATGAAACGTCAAGATATTTAAAAAAAATCATGTTATTTCGTGAGGAACGAAATAGGCATTTGCCTTAAAATCCCAGGTCTAGTTATAACCCTGGTATTCACTTCTTCTTGCATGTTATTTTGTTATGTGTTACCCTGCATGTTAAAGAAGCGCTTTAACAACAACTTACGAAATGGACTGTTACACCCCCCGAAACTGAGTCTCATAAGCTTCTTTGCAAGAGTTCAATATGTAGATAATGAATACTAACTTACTACAGAAATGATATTAATACTAACAGAAAATGAATAATATAACTTTTTGTGATGGTGGTGGTGGTAGTGGGGGTGATAATTAGTAGTCTACAGTCTAATTGACGTAACATTCAGGTCATTTTCCCGTAATATAATGATAATAATGAATAGGGAAACGGCTATTTGCTAACTACTGTACTGACATATGTAATTTACAATCGAATTGAAAGATATGATTAGAAAGAGGAGGCAGTGAACTAAAAGACACTGCCTAGGGCCTATATCTCATTAGCTGTTAGAAAAATAGACACCAATAGTGTCGTCTCTTGTCGCATAGTGCCGTAGGAAAATATGCAGAGCAGTTTGGAAAAACGTCGGCTGGCCCAAGCTCCTGAGGTACCGGTAGCAAAAATGTTATTAATCGTCACATTGCACTCAACGATAAGGTTCGGAATAAATGAATGTAAATTTGAAAGCACCAACGCTTATTGTCGCTGATAACCTCAATGTACTACACCAACACCATGCCACTTAAACAGAGGCATAATATTTTCAAGATAATAACTGTTTTAAGGGCCTAAAAAATCTTTTTGAACTTATTAATCCCTGTGACTGCCATTTATAAGCAGCTTAAGATGTAATCATTTTCACAATTCTGCACCAGAACACTGGTAGGGGTGACGTGATACAGCCCGCATTGCCAGCCAATAAAAGACTTATTAAAATATTCTTACAGTTACACTACTACGGATATGAATAGTTCTAGCGCCTTAAAATGTGGTTTTTAAGATCCATTTGTCTGTTGTTCTAAATATAAGGAATGGAGAGGGTTGTCCAAAATATCAAGTGGACAGTGTTACCAGTAGGGTTTCAAAGGGTAAGTACGTAAAATACGGTGCAATTAGGTGGAACGGTATAAATTTGTGCTAAAGGACCAAAATGCAGGGAATAGAGTGGTCTGTCCAAAATATCATGTTGACGGTGTTACTCGTCGGATTCCAAAGGGTAAGTATGTAAAATTAGGTTCAGATCGGTGAAACGGTGTAGATTTGTGCCGAAGGGCTTAAATGCAGGGAATGGAGAGGTCTGTCCGAAATTTCAAGTGGATACTGTTGCTCGTCGGGTTCCAGAGGGTAAATATACAAATTTTGGTTGAGATAAGTGTAACGTTGTAGATGTGTGCCAAAGGGCCTAAATGCAGGGAATGGAGTGTTCTGTCTGCAATTTCAAACAGACAGTGTTACTCGCAGGGTACCAAAGGGTAAGTATACAAATTTTAGTTCTGATCGGTGAAACGGTGTAGATTTGTTCCAAAGGGCCTAAATGCTGGAAATGGGGTGGTCTGTCGGAAATTTTACGTGGACCGTGTTATTCACAGGGTTACAAAGGGTAAGTATACAAACTTTGGTTCAGATCGTTGAAACGGTGTGGATTTGTATACATAACAGACAAACAGACAGACAGACAAACATTGAGCTTTATATATTGAACCCTTATTAATCTATTGATGAATAAGTATTCATGATTTTATTATTATTATTACTGATGCCTAGGCAGTACATGTTGAAATTGACAAAGGGGGAGCCAAGGTAATGTGTTGCAATGATTACAACAGAAGCAAGCTTGGTAGTTATTCTTGAAGACGACCGGTTAAGCCGAGTTCAAGGACAAATTTTGTAACAGCGCGCACCTAAATTAGAGTCATTGAGGGAGTGTCATGAGTAAAGTTTCAACCGACCCAGGATTGAATCACCCAATCAGAAGAGACCACGCCAAAAGCCACGCGGCAAGTTGCGTACCCTGGAAAACGAAAGCCTAGCACATATCGGCACGGACAAAACAGAAGCGACATTAGGGGAAATTTTACTTGGCCTAAGATGCGATACACCATTGTGGAAGTAATGAGAACTTGTGACGCGTGTCAGCGCACTAAACCAAATAACTTCATGTTGAAACAACCTTCAAAACCATTATTACCTCAAAAACCATGCGAGCTGGTCGCTATTTTATACGTTGTGATACGTGTAAGGATTTAAGACGACACAAACGTCTTTAGGGTGTTGTCTTTTGTGTGTCGTCTTAAATCCTTACACGTATCACAACGTATAAAATAGGATTGAAGACGACACTCAAAGCACGTTTCATATTCATTAAGTCCGTTATTATTAGGAACCATTTCTGCCAACAGATGCTTACTGCATATGGCAAGGCTTTGCACTCCTGGGTTAGTCAGTCTTTCTTGCTAAGGATCCTCTATATACCCTAGACAAGGCTATACATGTTAGTTCTGAACACTTAGTCTTAATTGTATATGAAAATTATATGCACAGCTTATACAAGGACGTTTTGCATGCAGTCAAACTTTGTAAGATAGTTACATACAACACACAAAGTATGTTTCCGCTACCTAGCGGTGGATATGAGTACTCACTGGCGATATCCGAGGTGAGATGATTAGCTCACACATTTGCTCACACATTTGCTCCCATATTTGCCTCCATATTGACTCCCATATTGGCTCCCACATTTGCTCCCATATTTGCTCCCACTTTTGCTCCCATATTGGCCCCCATATTTGCTCCCATATTGGCTCCCACATTTGCTCCCACTTTTTTTTGCTTCCCATATTAATGCCAACTCTTATAACTATAAGCAGCAGCAAAACGTAAATGGAATAATATTTCTGATAATGTTCAAAACAAAAGTCCTGAGGTCTTGGGTTTGAATTCCCAAACTATGGTTGACAGCCAATGAGTTACACTACAGGAAACTTTTACTTTATGTTGTGTTGCATGATAATTTGCCCATTTTGCGGTGTAGTGGCTAGTATACTTGTGTGTTATCCCTGAAGTCTTGGGTTCCAACTCAACTATGCCTAGAATTTAATTTTGATCTGAGAGTTGAACGTTAGGTTAGGTGAAGTTAGATTAGGTAAAGTTAGGTTAGGTAAAGTTATGATGGGTTAGGTTAGGTAAAGTTCAGTCAAGTTAGGTTAGGTGAAGTTAGGTTAGGTTAGGTTAGTTGAAGTTAGGTGAGGTGAGGTTAGGTTAGGATAGGTTAGGTGAGGTTAGGTGAGGTTAGGTTTGGTTAGGTTAGGTTAGGTTATGACTAAGTCTGTTATGTCTAGTTGTTTTAGAAAAACACCATTTTTGCTCTCATATTTGCTTCCATATTTTCTTTGCACTTTAATCTATCTTGACTTGTGTATTTACTTTTTCTGGTATATTTGTTGACATATTTGTTAGCATATTTGCTCCCACTTTTTATATTTGCTTTGCTCCCACATTTGATCCCATATTTTCTCCCACTTTTTACTCACAGTTATTTTTTCTCCCACATTTGCTACCACTTTTGCTCCCACTTTTTACCCCCACCTTTGCTCCCACTTTTTGCATGTATATATGCTCCCACATTAAACTATTGTTGTTATTACCAAGTTGTCTTTACTAGAGATTAGTTTGTGCTTGACAGTTGATATGGAAGTATCAGTTACTAGGTATGGTAAGCCTTATGCATACTATAAAGGATATTCATATATTGTTAAACGAAGCAATAAAAATGGAACTGTTATTTGGCGCTGTTCAAAGCAACGATCGAAACAGTGTCGAGGAATGCTTAAAACAAAAGAATTGGACGTACTTTCTTCAAACAATCATGAATGTAAACTTAATAATCACGCTAGTCTAAATGTAAGGAAAACCCAAACCAAAGCAAGAAACCAAGTCCAAGAGAAAGATAGTGCTGCTCAAGATAATATTAACCTCAAGTTTAATACACTACAACGCACTCATGCTGTTAGCGAGTTGTTTAATGAGAAACCTTTAACACCTCCTGTGAAACCCATGTTCAGACATGCACCCACATCTCAAAAGCCCTCAACCCTATCAGAGACAATATACCCCATCAAAAAGTCAGTGGGGAAAGGTAATAGTGGTAATAATAACATAACAATGTTAAAACATTCTAGCACATCTAAAAAAAAGCTTTCAACACTATCAAAGGCAACTCAAACCATTGAACAGACTGTGGACACAGGTGGAAATTATAATGGTAATGATAACGATGATAATGATCATCATTATGAAAATGATTATAATAATGAGGATGATGATAATCATAATGATGGTGTTAATGATGAACTGCTTCCCGAGTTTCTGAATCCATTCATAAAAAATAGCAAATGGAACGATCCTAATATATTAGTCGAACGTCTACAGCTCTTGCATGCCTGTAAACAGGTTGGTCATATTGGTTATGAGAAAGAGCTATTAAATATAGAAAATGAACTTCGTAAAGCTGCTATTATTGTGTGATGGGTCAACGTAGCAACACCCCCATCCCCTAAAAATAATTTTCAACAAGTGTTATGTTTAAAAGAAATGATAAACCAAAAAAGCTGTATTCTGTGTGTCTATCTCTTGTAAAAAAAAAAAAAAAAATTGATTAAATTGATAAACATAGTTTGTGTATATTTCTTGTTTTCTTGCATGTTCAAGCAATAGTTATGTCAGGGAAGGGATTCGAACCCTTGCTTCCTTATATATTTGGAAATTTGATCTTAAGTCAAACGCCTTAACCACTCGGCCACCCTGACAGTTACTGATTTAATTAGTCTTGTCGGACATTAGTGTTTACAAAACTTTTCTTTTCCCCACTATATATATGCTCAACCACTTTTTGGTTTTTCAATGCTGATTTATTTGTTTTGTTTCAATTTTTTTCAGTAACATTGCAGTTATCACTATTGCAAACTGAGTGTTTAATATAGGGTTAAAGGCATTAAATAAATCACAAGCCTTACAGTAGTTGCATATAATGTATAACATGCAACTTGTTATTCAAAATTTCAAATAGAACTGTGCCTTGTTAACATTAAACTCTGTTGGTCATTAAAATAACTACTTGTAAAATAATTCCAGTGTCAAATCCTATTAGCAAATAGCATATATTAAATAATCATGCCATAAAACGAGAACTTAAAAATCATTTATTGTAGGAATACCTTTAATGGGATCACCAAACCTTCAAGTATGCAATATACATTCCAGATAGTGCTGTATTTTGGTCGATAGTGCCTCCAGTGCTTACATTAAATATTAATACAGTAAACGTATAAAATTTTTATAAATCGTAATTGTTTACATAAAATACCATATAATAAATATTTTCACACCAACGAATGACCATTTGAAAATGGTTTATTGTAGAAATATCTTTAATGGAACCTCCAAACCTTCAAGTAAACCATATGTGATGTACATTCCACAGAGCTACATAACCGACAGTACATCGTGGTACCAATCTCCACCGCATTGCGCGCTCATTGTTTGTGTTGAATTTCTGTCTCATTACTAGAACTGTACTTACTGGTCAATAACCAACATAGTGGTCAAAATGTTCCCCTGGTAGATAACCCATGTTTGGTTTGTCAATTTCTAATTGCAAGGCCAGTCAAGACCTAACAAAAATTAGTCTTAACGTATATGTCCATCATCAACACCATATCATTAAACAAATGAAACCATCTTAAGGTATTTATTAAATTTAATTGCATTTTAGCAACCTTCAAGGGGAAAGTATAGACAGAAATTATGAAAAGGAAACCGTTCAATCATTCAATGTCGTTAGTGTTAACAACCTCAACGTAAGAGGTTTTGAAAGTCTATGTGAGGGTGTGGTTTTTACAGCTGAATGCCTTTTCCTGACACCCTCCTCAGAGACAAGTTTATGGGAAATGAAACTCAGCTATCATGTCGAATGTGGAGCTCCTAGTCTAGGAGAGAGTCATGTTGAGATATTTGTCTGCAGGGAGTGTGGTAAACGAAACAACAACAATAAAAGCATACTTGTAAAGGCAATATTATGAAATTTTCGAGTACATACAGTATAGTGAATTTACAAAAAAAATGGATAAATTTCATGGTTTGTAGCCCACTTTGAGTAAGTTTGGTAAATTTTAGTGAATTTTCATCTATATTCGTCTAATTTTATATGAATTTGAGGTGGTTTAAACCATGCTTAGGTAAATCAATGGCATTTCAATAAATCTGGTAGTCATTTGTTGAATTTTGCTGGAATGTTGTGTCATTTGGTCAATTTGCGGAAAATGTAGTGGATTTTAGGAAAATTTAAGGTAAATCTGGGGATAGTTAGGTATTTAACAGATAACCTGTCACTATGATGGTTGTATTAGAGTGTGCCTTTCACCACCAAGGGGTAGGATTGGAGAGAGGAGACCGTCATGAGCTGAAGTGCATAGTCATTTATATTGACTTTAAGAATGGCTGTTGTGGGGGATCAAACACTCCTCTTGTTGGTTTTGGGGGAAGTGTACTCCATTCCATTCCATTTTTTAAAAGCCACTAATCAGGTCCTAGCATTGGGCAGTTGCAAACCATTTCACTATTCTTAACATCAAATGTGCATTTGCCTGGAGTAGAAGTGGGGAAACCACATCAGTTTGGTGTATAGAAAACTCACCTCACCTCACCCCAACTCATTGGAAAATGAAAATCATTTGTTTTTGTCTTACTTAGGGGCTTGGAATTCATGATTATCAGTCCCATGTACTATACTTGGGAAAATAATCATGGGCAAGCACACTATTATTAGCTGAGTTTATAATACATTTTTGCATACCCTAGGATTGCATTATAAGGCATGCCATGTGTTAGCGTTCTTAAAAGCCAGTGATATAAAACAAAAGAGGTCTTTAATTCCACCCCTGGGCGTCATATCTAGTATCATGTAGGTTGACGATCACGGAGTCCCAGCTGAGACCGTCATTGCTTCCACAAACTTGTGCTAGGCTCCACTCTGTCTTATTTCCTGTCGACCACACTTGCTCAACTCTTGTTCTCTACCGACCCCAACATGATTAGAGTATCCGAGCCCTAGGGAGTCTCTTCCTTTTGCAACTTCATTGGCCCTTGTTTATTAATTTTTTCTGATATCCTACTAGTGTGAGGAGGCAGCCTTGTTTTTATTTTCGTGTTATTTCCTGTCTTTTGCTCAAGCCCCCTCAAGAAGGTAGGGTGTATATAGCCCCACCACTTGCGGTGCACTATGCATATGGCTACACCCTCAAGGGGCTTACGGCTGATCAGTTTGGAAGTTGGCGACCCCAAGGGATTTCTGATCTGAGTCCAGTTTTCCTCCTCTTTATCCATTACCTCTGGGGCAGAGCCACTCCTATTATACTTTTTTTATCTGCCTTTCATGGCTCCCCTTCCTTCCAACTCCCTCAATCCACATGCTTGAGGGTTGAGGGCCATTTTTATTCCTTCTGTCCTTTATTTGCCCTTTTGTTTTCCATTTCTTCTTCTAGTATATAAGAGTGTAGTAGCTTAGATTTAATTTTCATCTTTACGATGGCCCAAACCATTGAGGGTTGATAGGACAGCTTGGTGGTTAAGTTTGTAGAACGCTTCTCTTTTGTCCAAAGGACAGCATGTTGAATTCCTCACTGGCTCATGAATTTTATTCTTTGTTCACTTAGTTCTCATGGCTTTGAAACTAGCTGTCTGTAACGTGATCATTATTCATTTTAACTTCAGCGTACTAAACTAATTTTAAATTAGTTAATTTTAAATTAATTATTTTAAATTATTAATTATTTTAAATTAATTTTAAATTCAGATTTTTGTTTCACAGTAAACACAATTATTCTCCGTTTAAAACAAGCCATAGAATTATTTTTTTCTAACATGATAGCTTATACGTGGGCATGGCTATAGATTACAAGTAGTATAATCATCAGCTAAGGATTCAATTTCCATTACCTACACCTCTCATGGTGTGGCTCTTAGTCAATTCGTTAAACTATAGAAAACGTTTCTATATGGTCAGTTACATTATTAGTTGACCATCTCACCGTGTAGTGGTTAACCTACTTGGTTGTCAACCCTACGGTCTTGGCTTCCAACCCCGACTATACCATGACATTCATTTCTAGATTGCAATAAGCTTCACTAAGCCTTTGTCAAACCTAACAACGATCTAGTCATGTCCTGTATGATAACACGGTCCTGACGTCCACTATCAAGCAGACGAGTAATATGAAACTTGCTGGCAAGATCGCTGTGCTGTTATCACCAAGGCACACTACACAAACCAAAGCCAGAGTCTCTGTGCAGATTCAACCCAGTGGTAGTATGCAAGCGTATGTTTGTTTAAAAAGCATCATGAATATAACTCCACTGTCACCACAGAGGCCCCGGTTCGATTTTTTTTCTAAAGGCTGCAACAGGGTAGACTGAGTCTTGACAGGTAAAACTTTTAGGGGTCCATTCGTGAACCATGGCAAAGGGTTGGCCATCCTGACTTCTTCAACACCTCAAACCAATGTTTACTATTACTGGTGAGTTACCTTTCTTTCTTCGGCTTTTCTCTATTAGTTTGAGTCGCCGGAGCCAACCAGGCTCATTTTGGTTTTGGCCGGGGATTTAAGGCCGAATGCCCTTCCTGACGCCACGTGATTTTTCAAGTGAAAATTCCAACCCCCGCTGTCTCCGGGATTTGAACCCCAGCCGTCCGGGTAAAGACGAGCAGCTAGGCACCTGCGCCATCACGCTCCCCACTGGTTAGTTATCTATACACACATTAATCCATAATTACCTAATAATAATAATAACCATCATCCTCCATACACACGTCCATTAAAGCATGGTTTCGCAAAACGCTTATGCTTTTAGGTGTATAACACATGTTTTCCTCATAACATGACTATTTACTGTTTTAGGGGTGAAATGACCTATCCAGGTAAAAGCGCATTTCATGGCCTATTTTTTTTTAAGCTTTAACACCTAATTTTAGGGTTCTTCGTTTCCAAGATATGGATTTTTCAATTTGGGGGGTTGTTTTCACCCCCTGCTATTTTTCATCAAAAAACAAAAGATCTTAGGTTCATTTATCATTTTTAGGTGTTTAACACGTTCTTCCCCATAACATGACTATTTACTGTTTTAGGGGTGAAATGACCAATCGAGGTAAAAGCCTATATCATCCCTTATTTTTTAAGCTATCACACCTAATTTTAGGCTTCTTCGTTTCCTAGATATGGATTTTTCAATTTGGGGGGTTGTTTTCACCCCCTGCTATTTTTCATCAAAAACAAAAGATCTTAGGTTCATTCATCATTTTTAGGTGTTTAACACGTTTTCCTCCATAACATGACTATTTACTGTTTTAGGGGTAAAATGAGCAATCGAGGTAAAAGCCCATATCATCCCCTATTTTTTAAGCTATCACACCTAATTTTAGGCTTCTTCGTTTCCTAGATATGGATTTTTCAATTTGGGGGGGTTGTTTTCACCCCCTGCTATTTTTCATCAAAAACAAAAGATCTTGGGTTCATTTATCATTTTTAGGTGTTTAACACCTTTTTTTTCCCATAACATGACTATTTACTGTTTTAGGGGTGAAATGATCAATCGAGGTAAAAGCCTATATCATCCCCTATTTTTAAGCTATCACACCTAATTTTAGGCTTCTTCGTTTCCTAGATATGGATTTTTCAATTTTTGGGGTTAGTTTCACCCCCAAACGGGGGACGTCGCCCCAAGTGCTAGGACCCTTCATACAAGTCCCTAGCATGAATGGTTCGTGAGATATGAACAATAGTGTAGTTAGGCCCTTTCGACAAAAACGAATCATACATTCAAAAACGGGGCGTCACCCCCAGGGTTAGGATACTGCCTATGGCAAAATCCCATCAGGGGTTCAGAAAATATTAACAAACGTATAGTTACGTCCTTTTGACAAAAGCCGTCCGTGTGCGCACATAAAAAGAAATAATACTATTTCACCCCCCCGGTAAGGGTAGTTTTTATTTTGGGGTGGATATGCCCCGTCCATAGAAAAGGGGATTTCACCACGAGTCCTACGACACCCCATAGGTTTATATCCGATTATTGGTTAGCGAGATACTAAAAAGCCGATGACCTATTAGTTTATTGGGTTTCTTTAAATACATATTAAAAAAACACTCATTTATAAATCATCATTTAAAAAGCCCGCCCTCTTACAAAAACCGCCAAGTTCGTAAGCATACAAAAAATAAATTACTATTTCATCCCCCGGGTAAGGGTAGTTTTTATTTTGGGGTGAATATACGCCGTCCATAGAAAAGGGGAGTTCACCACGAGTCCTACGACACCTTATAGGTTTAAATCGCACTATTGGTTAGCGTGATACTAAAAAGCCGATGACCTATTAGTTTTTTTGGTTTATTTCAATACATACTAAAAAAACACTCATTTATAAATAATCATTTAGAAAGCCCGCTCTTTAAAAAAATCCCCAAGTGCGCAGGCGTACAAAAAAACATTCATCGCCATAATGTCAAAAAACACATGTTTACCCCAAATAGCGTTTCCAAATTCCATCCATTTTAAAAAATAACCTCACCATCACCTAGAGCGGAAAAAATACCATCTAAACGACCCCTCACTCGACCATACTCCTCCCCCACCACCTAACCCTTTCCCCACATAGGCATACATATTCAAGCACGAGCGCGACTTGAGGAAACCAACACTACCCCACTACTCGCGAATGACCTTTTAGTTTTGGTCTTTTAATCAAATAAAGAGGCTATAGGAAAGTAGGGGACATTTCTACCAATGCTAGGACACCCTGTATGTTCAAATCCCATGATTGGTTAGCGAGATATCAGGTTCGGGGCCGCTACGAGGGTGGCTCAATAAAAAGTGAGACAGCTTTCCCACTACCACACTACTCATATCGTATGAATGGAATATTGTTTTAATGATGTAAATGTTGGCTTTGAGCCAAGTGATTTTCTATGACTCAGGTCATGTTAGTTTGTCTGTTGTGACACCCGTGTGGTGTAGTTGTATTTACTTGTAAAAAATAACAGGCGGTCATATGTGTAATTTTTTTGTTGGTCACGTGCTAATTTACTTGTGTTGATTTTGAAAAGTCCTAATTTTAGGCATTAATGTTTTTGCTACGGCAGTTCTCGATTCCAATTTCAAGAGGGAAATTATTTGTTGTTTATTTGGTGTAGGAAGTGTCGGTTTAATTTAAGTAGTGTATAGTTGGTTCCCCGCGTCTGTCTAGCTCTAAACAATGCAGATTCGTCCTCTGAAGGTTTACCGGATGATGACGAATCTCGCATTTATTTGTACTCATCGTTAAGCATGTAGAACAGCCGCACACGTCTACAATGTCATTGAAGTCATTTGGGACTTTTGGTCCAATTTATAATCTCTCCTGAGATTAAGCCTAGTTATGGCAAGTAATTGATTCAGTTGGGAGTCATTTGGGAGTTTTGTTTTGTTTATTTTTTTACTTGTAAATAGATGATCTGTTATTAAATTCATTTGTTATAACCCTGGTATTCACTTATTCTTGCATGTTATTTTGTTATGTGTTACCCTGCATGTTAATGAAGCGCTTTAACAACAACTTACGAAATGGACTGTTACACCCCCCAAAACTGAGTCTCATAAGCTTCTTTGCAAGGGTTCAATATGTAGATAATGAATACTAACTTACTACAGAAATGATATTAAATCTAACAGAAAATGAATAATATAACTTTTTGTGATGGTGGTGGTGGTAGTGGGGATGATAAGTAGTAGTCTACAGTCTAATTGACATAACATTCAGGTCATTTTCCCGTAATATAATGATAATAATGAATAGGGAAACGGGTATTTGCTAACTACTGTACTGACATGATATGTAATTTACAATCGAATTGAAAGATATGATTAGAAAGAGGAGGCAGTGAACTAAAAGACACTGCCTAGGGCCTATATCTCATTAGCTGTTCGAAAAATAGACACCAATAGTGTCGTCTCTTGCCGCATAGTGCCGTATCAAAATATGCAGAGCAGTTTGGAAAAACGTCGGCTGGCCCAAGCTCCTGAGGTACCGGTAGCAAAAATGTTATTTATCGTCACATTGCACTCAACGATAAGGTTCGGAATAAATGAATGTAAATTTGAAAGCACCAACGCTTATTGTCGCTGATAACCTCAATGTACTGCACCAACACCATGCCACTTAAACAGAGGCATAATATTTTCAAGATAATAACTGTTTTAATGGCCTAAGAAATCATTTTGAAACGGAGTTGGGTGAAGACCAGTTTGGTTTCAGGAGAAATGTAGGAACAAGGGAAGCTGAACTAAGTCTTAGGCTGATTTTGGAAGGTAGAATAAGGAAAGATAAGAGAACGTTCATGGCTTTTGTAGACTTAGAAAAGGCTTTTGATAATGTTGATTGGACTAAATTGTTTGACATTTTGAAATCGATTGGAATAAATTACAGGGATAGGAGGGTGATATACAATCTGTACAGAAACCAGACAGCAGTCATTCGAGTTGAAGGACATGAGAGAGAAGCTGGTATTCAGAAAGGTGTAAGGCAAGGCTGCAACTTATCACCCATACTTTTCAATCTTTACATTGAATAAGCAATGAAGGAAATTAGAGAAAAATTTAAAGTGGGAGTGAAGATTCAAGGAGAAATAATTTCAACTTTGAGATTTGCTGATGACATCGTCATCTTGGCCGACAAGCCTGAGGATTTGAATGAGTTTTTGAATGGTATGGACTCCGTCTTACGGAAAGAATTCATGATGACAATTAATAAATGTAAAACAAAAATACGGGAATGCAGCCGAAATAATTCAGAAACCTCCATGGAGATCAAATTGGCAGGTGAAAAGCTGAAGGAAGTAGGAGACTTCTGTTACTTAGGAAGCAGAATAACCAGTGATGGACGAAGCAAAGAGGATATAAAAAGTAGGTTGGCTCAGGCAAGGAAAGCATTTCTACAAAAAAGGAATCTGCTGACATCGAATATAGATTTAGGTATTAGGAAGTCATTTTTGAAAGCCTTTGTCTGGAGCGTGGCGCTCTATGGAAGTGAAACTTGGACTATTGGTGCAGCAGAAAAGTGGAGAATTGAAGCATTTGAAATGTGGTGTTACAGGAGAATGATGAAGATCAGATGCGTAGATAGGGTTACAAACAAAGAGATATTAAGACGAGTGGGAGAGGAGAGATGTTTCTGGCGACTGTTAATGAAGAGAAGAGATAGGTTGTGTAACAGTCCGAATACTTCCCCTTAATTTATATGTTTTATAAGCAACAAAATTAATTTATTATTAGTATTATTATTATTATTATTATTATTATTATTATGTATATTTTAATTATCATATCGATTCTAGATTTATTCCATAATTTCTTTATATATATATATATATATAAGGGGTTTAATTATTGTTTGGCGGAAGTTATAAAATGGAGATTTTAGTTAGATTCGTTATAGGTTATATTTTATACAAGACTTGATTGGGAAATATTTCGTTCAACGTGTCGTCAGTTTCGCCACGGGTAGTCCGCCAAAAATAGACTTGACTTTCGAGATATATGTACAAACATTCCGGGGACGCGAGGCTTCAAGACAAAGCAAGTTGGTCAGTTAGCGCTGACGTCACGAATTCTCGGAAGAACACCGCATCAGGACGCTGATTTAAAATTACTTCAGAAGCAACCCCACGTGGTTAACCCAACTAATGAAGAGGCATGATCAGAACTTAGGGATCTGGAGTGGGGAGCTACGTCATCAGGATACCTAATTGATTGGTCGAGAAATACTGCAGAGTGGGGAAGTTCATCTTCCATAAAAACCAATGGTCATCTACTCTCAACCCCCCAATCTTCTCAGATTTTCTGAATCTTCACGTCTATCAGACATCTTCGCTGCGAGATCGCAACTTATCAGTTCAAGAAGTTTTAAAATTAATACTACTGACGTGAATATGATCGTGTCCTTGATCATATTCACAAAAGTGAATTTTGGAGCAAAGCCATTCACACATGTCAGTCGGGAGACGGGACAAATTGGTTCCCTGCCCGTATCAAGATAAGGATCTATACAATATTGAGGCAGAACCAAACAACATCCGCCAGCAAGATCAGAGGGAAAACCAGACTACCACTATGAAGAAGACGGCCGTGAGTTCCTTTACTAAATCCAATCAAGTCTCTGTAATTCTGTTTATGGCAAATTAGAATCCAGCTTTTGGTTTAAATTTAATTCATATTCCATTTTGTAACTCTCGCCAATTTAATATAACTTCCAGATTTTTTAAAAAATTCATTTGTTTCTCTTTTTACGTCTTTGGCTGCTTTAAATTTTGATCAATTAAATTTTGTTCTTAAGTAATGGTAGGACTTTCATTTCCAGTAGCTAGCTTTAGACATAATGCATACCTTCTCCCAGTAGCGATAAGACAATTGGTTAATGGCTCAGCTATACCACGGCTTGAGAGAAAGACGTTTCGAGTGCTCTATCACTATTTTAATTAAATACTTTGGCACATCTAAAGTAAGTGTTAGGTGTCCTGGCGGCCACACGAGCTGATTATAATCATTGCTTATGAACAGGTAAGAGGTAAGTATGCTATTGGTGGTGTGAGTAAAGCGGTGCTTGTTCTTGTTGCGATTCTTCTACTGTACTCCAGGAGAACGCAATATTGGAGCCCCGCCAGGAACGTAACCTTTGGTCACTTAGAAGGACCGGGAACGTTACATTTGTGCGCTCAACGTGGAGCGAAAACGTTACATTTGCCGCCCAACTGTGGAGATTTAGATATATGTATATTTTCGTGCAAGGTTAGTAACAAAACGTTACATTTGGCGCCACAAGTGTAGGCCCGAAAACCAATTGTTTGTCGTGAAGGGAAAAGGATATATTTCAGTGCAAGTATTTTTGGGGGTGATAATAAGTTTTTTTTTGTGTGTGTCGGTATGGCGGATAAAGATAAGATGAAGCTGCGAAGTGGTATAGAGGTGACGGGAGATGGTGAAGAGAATGGTAGTAGCGTGAATCTGGAGATGGAGATAGACGAAGCTAGGAATTTAGCGGAGGTAAATTCTAATGCGACTAGTGTAGAGGGTAGTTCATCGGAGATGTCAGCACAGGATAGCATTTTGAGTATATTAGTTCAAATGAGACAGGAAAATAATAATAAATTTGAGCAACTAAATAAAGAATTAAAACATGAAATGGAAAGTAATAATCAAAAATTAAATAAAGAATTAAAACATGAAATGGAAAGTAATAATCAAAAATTAAATGAAGAATTAAAACAGGAGATGACGAAATTAAATCAGGGACTAAAGCATAATAGTCAGAAAGTAGATAAGGTCGTCAAAGAGACAGAGAGGTTAGGTAAGATGTATGAGCAGCTTGAAGTAGATATTATAACATTTAAAGAAACAGTGAAGGAAGACATTCAGAGGTACATGAAGGTGGAAGCAGGTCAAATAATGGTAGAAATTGAACAAAAGTTACAGGTGGTAGGAAATGAAATTAGGGAGCTTAACCAGCAGATAGGGGAGAAAGTTAAGGAAGTAACGGTTGAGATAAAAGAGCATAGTAAGAGAGAGGAGAAGAGAATTAATGAAAAGATAAGAGTAGAAATAACGAGGATAAGGAAAGTAGTAAATACTCAGGAGATGAAAATGCAGAAAGCCATTGATGAAGAAAATAGACGGATGAAAGAAGAATTCAATGTTAGCATAAAGGAATCACAGCAGGAGATGAGGAAGAGCTTTCAGAGAATGGTAGATGAAAGAATGACCATTAAATTAGCTGGGATGGAGAAACGTATGTTGGATCGAATGCAACAAGGGGTCTCAGACAAGCACGAAAAACAGAAGGTGGAAGGGGGGAAGGCCAGGAAGGGAAGGAAGGAGAAAAAGCAGAATATTACTGTAGAGAAGACATTAGTTGAAAATAGAATAGATGTTGAGGAGGGGCAGGAAATAGATGAGAGTAGAGAAAAAGAGCAGCAGTTAACGAAGACGTTAGAGAAAAATCGTGTAGAGGATGAAGAAATGCTGGATGTAGGAAAGAGGAGTTTAGAGGTAAGTAACGAGCAGATTATCGAAGTTAGAAGTCCTAGGATTAGAAAGGAAGTAGAGAAACAGATTACGATGCTAGAAGAAATGGAAGGAAGATTGAAAGAAAGAGATAAAGAATATAGAATGCAATGGCTTACAGTAGTGGCTACGGTAGGTGAAACTAGGGGAGAGGGGAAGTGTAGTTTTGTGGTTGATAAGAGTAGTACTGAGGAGGGAGAAACTATCGTTCTTAGAAGAGAAGAAATAATTACAGTGAAACGAGAGAAAGAAACAGAGGAGGATGATAAAAAGTTAGGAAGGCACGGTAGGGCATTCATGTAATGCGAGGTCAGATTTCCAGTCGTTGATATTCCCAGCCAATACTCTATTTAGTGGTTATGACCTAAATGTAAGAGATGATCTCTTGTGCGATTATGATGAAAAGGTGACAAAACCTAGTGATATTGAAAATTTAAATTCCGTCATTAGCATAAATGTGTTGAGGGCGCGTATAGATACGCTTATAGATACAGGGTGTGTCAAGAGTTGCATTAGCTTGTCATTTTATAATAGGATGAGAGACGAAGATGTAATATTTCAAGAAATCCCTATCAAATCAACTTTTGTAATAACAGCTGTAGGTAAAAAGTCTCATGTCATTTCTAAGCAGGTTCTGGTGGAAATTTGTATTAATAATGTAATAGGTATGCAGGTATGTTTGGTGATCCCAAACCTTGTGTTTTCCTTGATATTGGGTACTGATTGGTTGTCTGCTAATCAGGTTCAGGTGTGTTACGATGAGAGGTGTATTAGAATGAAATGGGGGAAGAAAGCTGTGATTATTGCATTTAATGAGCCAGGTAAGAGTGATTATTCTCAAAGAGTGTGCGTTATTAAAGTGATTTTGTCAGGTGACAATAAGGTGGGAAGTAGTGACGATGGTTTTAGTTTCATTGGCAGTTTGCTGACTAATGACAATCTAGAGGATGCATTATGTCAGGCTGTGGAAGAAAGTTCTTTAGGCATTGATCAGAGGGATCAATTATTGGATGTTTTAGTAAGGAAAAGTAGAGTTTTTGAGAATCGGATTGGCGAGGCCAATTGCTACACACACTCATTAAATGTAATTGATCGCAAAGTCTTTGTAGGTAATAGATCCCCTATCCCATTTAAATACCAAGAGGCAGTACAACAGCAGATTGACGACATGTTAAGAGATAAGATCATTGAACCATCAATAAGCCCATATGCTAACTCCTTAAGTACCGTACCTAAAGATGAGTACACCCTTTAAGAAAATACGTGGAATGAGTCAGGTAAGGACTCGTGTGTAACGGAACAACATGTGTCAATGCCCTGGTATACAATTAGTAGTTTTAAAGAGATAGGTAACTAAGTTTACAAGAGGCATATCCGACTGTTGACACATATACTGGAACGAGTGAGTTATCTGAATCAGAAAAGCGAAGGGTGACCTAGTACCTTATATTTTGGAATTAATGGGGTAACTTGCACTCAAATATTATGCCTATGTATAAAACTATGCTTTCTTGTTTTATGTGATATAGGTAAAATTTTGTAAATTCATTACAGAGTACTTGCGAGGAATCAAGTATGCAGGATTATCACATGCGTGTGATGTGTCGTGTGATGAATTAGTGAAGGCAATATTTATTATAATTATTCTGGAGACAAGAAAAATAACGATTTGAATTAAAACGATACAAGTCTCTCAGAATATCTGCCTAACAAACGAGTGTTAGTATGAATGAAATCATACATATCAGGAAGAAAGAAATGAACATTGACGCTTTAAAGCAACAACAAAGTATTCATTGTTGTAAATATTGAAGGGTATATATGTATATTTTTAATGTTGAAGGGTATAATTTTGTATGATGCTGTTAATTGTTAGGTTAAATGTGTATATAATTTGTTCGCCCAAATCTAAGATTGGACAAAAAATTCTAAGGGCGATGTAACAGTCCGAATACTTCCCCTTAATTTATATGTTTTATAAGCAGCAAAATTAATTTATTATTAGTATTATTATTATTATTATTATTATGTATATTTTAATTATCATATCGATTCTAGATTTATTCCATAATTTCTTTATATATATATATATATATATATAAGGGGTTTAATTATTGTTTGGCGGAAGTTATAAAATGGAGATTTTAGTTAGATTCGTTATAGGTTATATTTTATACAAGACTTGATTGGGAAATATTTCGTTCAACGTGTCGTCAGTTTCGCCACGGGTAGTCCGCCAAAAATAGACTTGACTTTCGAGATATATGTACAAACATTCCGGGGACGCGAGGCTTCAAGACAAAGCAAGTTGGTCAGTTAGCGCTGACGTCACGAATTCTCGGAAGAACACCGCATCAGGACGCTGATTTAAAATTACTTCAGAAGCAACCCCACGTGGTTAACCCAACTAATGAAGAGGCATGATCAGAACTTAGGGATCTGGAGTGGGGAGCTACGTCATCAGGATACCTAATTGATTGGTCGAGAAATACTGCAGAGTGGGGAAGTTCATCTTCCATAAAAACCAATGGTCATCTACTCTCAACCCCCCAATCTTCTCAGATTTTCTGAATCTTCACGTCTATCAGACATCTTCGCTGCGAGATCGCAACTTATCAGTTCAAGAAGTTTTAAAATTAATACTACTGACGTGAATATGATCGTGTCCTTGATCATATTCACAAAAGTGAATTTTGGAGCAAAGCCATTCACACATGTCAGTCGGGAGACGGGACAAATTGGTTCCCTGCCCGTATCAAGATAAGGATCTATACAATATTGAGGCAGAACCAAACAACATCCGCCAGCAAGATCAGAGGGAAAACCAGACTACCACTATGAAGAAGACGGCCGTGAGTTCCTTTACTAAATCCAATCAAGTCTCTGTAATTCTGTTTATGGCAAATTAGAATCCAGCTTTTGGTTTAAATTTAATTCATATTCCATTTTGTAACTCTCGCCAATTTAATATAACTTCCAGATTTTTTAAAAAATTCATTTGTTTCTCTTTTTACGTCTTTGGCTGCTTTAAATTTTGATCAATTAAATTTTGTTCTTAAGTAATGGTAGGACTTTCATTTCCAGTAGCTAGCTTTAGACATAATGCATACCTTCTCCCAGTAGCGATAAGACAATTGGTTAATGGCTCAGCTATACCACGGCTTGAGAGAAAGACGTTTCGAGTGCTCTATCACTATTTTAATTAAATACTTTGGCACATCTAAAGTAAGTGTTAGGTGTCCTGGCGGCCACACGAGCTGATTATAATCATTGCTTATGAACAGGTAAGAGGTAAGTATGCTATTGGTGGTGTGAGTAAAGCGGTGCTTGTTCTTGTTGCGATTCTTCTACTGTACTCCAGGAGAACGCAATATTGGAGCCCCGCCAGGAACGTAACCTTTGGTCACTTAGAAGGACCGGGAACGTTACATTTGTGCGCTCAACGTGGAGCGAAAACGTTACATTTGCCGCCCAACTGTGGAGATTTAGATATATGTATATTTTCGTGCAAGGTTAGTAACAAAACGTTACAGTTGGTAGGACACATACTAAGACACCCAGGAATAGCAAGCTTAGTTATGGAAGGAAGGGTCGAGGACAAAAACTGTAGGGGTAGACCAAGGTTAGAATATGTTAAACAAATTGCCTCGGATGTAGGGTGTCGGAGCTATGTAGAGATGACACGATTAGCTCAGGACAGGGAGGCGTGGAGAGCTGCATCAAACCAGTCAAAAGACTGAAGACTCAAACAACAACAGTCCCTGTGACTGCCATTTATAAGCAGCTTAAAATGTAATCATTTTCACAATTCTGCACCAGAACACTGGTAGGGGTGACGTGATACAGCCCGCATTGCCAGCCAATAAAAGACTTATTAAAATATTCTTACAGTTACACTACTACGGATATGAATAGTTCTAGCGCCTTAAAATGTATTTTTTAAGATCCATTTGTCTGTTGTTCTAAATATAAGGAATGGAGAGTGTTGTCCAAAATATCAAGTGGACAGTGTTACCAGTAGGGTTTCAAAGGGTATGTACGTAAAATACGGTGCAATTAGGTGGAACGGTATAAATTTGTGCTAAAGGACCTAAATGCAGGGAATAGAGTGGTCTGTCCAAAATATCATGTTGACTGTGTTACTCGTCGGATTGCAAAGGGTAAGTATGTAAAATTACGTTCAGATCGGTGAAACGGTGTAGATTTGTGCCGAAGGGCTTAAATGCAGGGAATGGAGTGGTCTGTCCGAAATTTCAAGTGGATACTGTTGCTCGTCGGGTTCCAAATGGTAAGTATACAAATGTTGGTTCAGATCGGTGAAACGATGATGATATGTGCCAAAGGGCCTAATTGCAGGGAATGGAGTGGTGTGTCCGAAATTTCAAGTGGACAGTGTGGACAGTGTAAGTGGACAGGGTAAGTAAGTGGTCTGTCAAAAATTTCAAGCAGACAGTGTTAGTCGTCGGGTTCCAAAGGGTAAGTATAAACATTTCGGTTCAGATCGGTGAAACGTTGTAGATTTGTGACAAAGAGCCTAAATGCAAGGAATGGAGTGTTCTGTCCGAAATTGCAAGTGGACACTGTTGCTCGTCGGGTTACAAAGGGTAAGTACTGTATACAAATTTTTGTACAGATCGGTGAAACGATGTTGATATGTGCCAAAAGGCCTAATTGCAGGGAATGGAGTGGTCTGTCCGAAATTTCAAGTGGACAGCGTTACTCGTCGGGTAATAAAGGGTAAGTATACAAATTTTGGGATAGATCGGTGAAACGGTGTAGATTTGTGCCAAAGGGCCTAAATGCAGAGAATGGTGTGGTCTGTCCGAATTTTAAAGTGGACAGTTTTAATTGTTGGGTCGAAAGGGTAAGTATGAAATATCTGGTTCAGATCGGTGAAACGGTGTAGATTTGCGCCAAACGGTCTAAATGCAGGAAATGGGGTGGTCTGTCCGAAATTTCAAGCAGACAGTGTTACTCGCAGGGTACCAAAGGGTAAGTATACAAATTTTGGTTCTGATCGGTGAAACGGTGTAGATTTGTGCCAAGGGGCCTAAATGCAGGGAATGGGTTGATCTGTCCGCAATTTCAAGAGGACAGGGTTACCCGCAGGGTTCCAGAGGTTAAATATATAACTTTTGGTTGAGATCGGTGAAACAGTGTAGATTTGTGCCAAAGAGCTTAAATGCAGGGAATGGGGTGGTCTGTCCGCCATTTCATTCAGACAGTGTTACTCGCAGGGTTCCGGAGGGTAAATATACAAATATTGGTTGAGATCGGTGAAACGTTGTAGATTTGGGCCAAAGGGCCTAAATGCAGGGGATTGAGTGGTCTGTCCGAAATTTCAAGCAGACAGTGTTGCTCGCAGGGTACCAAAGGGTAAGTATACAAATTTTAGTTCTGATCGGTGAAACGGTGTAGATTTGTGCCAAGGGGCCTAAATGCAGGGAATGGGGTGATCTGTCCGCAATTTCAAGAGGACAGGGTAACCCGAAGGGTTCCAGAGGGTAAATATATAAATTTTGGTTCCGTTCGGTGAAACGGTGTAAATTTGTGACAAAGAGCCTAAATGCAAGGAATGGGGTGGTCTGTCCGCCATTTCAAGCAGACAGTGTTACTCGCAGGGTTCCAGAGGGTAAATATACAAATTTTGGTTGAGATAAGTGTTACGTTGTAGATGTGTGCCAAAGGGCCTAAATGCAGGGAATGGAGTGTTCTGTCTGCAATTTCAAACAGACAGTGTTACTCGCAGGGTACCAAAGGGTAAGTATACGCATTTTAGTTCTGATCGGTGAAACGGTGTAGATTTGTTCGAAAGGGCCTAAATGCAGGAAATGGGGTGGTCTGTCCGAAATTTCAAGTAGACAGGGTTACCCGCAGGGTTCCAAAGGTTAAGTATACAAATTTTGATTCTGATCGGTGAAACGGTGTGGATTTGTATACATAACAGACAAACAGACCGACAGACAGACAAACATTGAGCTTTATATATATATAGATAAAGATAATAGATAATGAATACTAACTTACTACAGAAATGATATAAAAACCAAGAGAAAATGAATAATATAACTTTTTGTGATGGTGGTGGTGGTAGTGGGGGTGATAAGTAGTAGTCCACAGTCTAATTGACGTAACATTCAGGTCATTTTCCCGTAATATAATGATAATAATGAATAGGGAAACGGCTATTTGTTAACTACTGTACTGACATATGTAATTTACAATCGTATTGAAAGATATGATTAGAAAGAGGAGGCAGTGAACTAAAAGACACTGCCTAGGGCCTATATCTCATTAGCTGTTCGAAAAATAGACATCAAGAGTGTCGACCCTTGTCGCATAGAGCCGTTGGAAAATATGCAGAGCAGTTTGGAAATACGTCGGCTGGCCCAAGCTCCTGAGGTACCGGGAGCAAAAATGTTATTTATCGTCACATAGCACTCAACGATAAGGTTCGGAATAAATGAACGTAAATTTGAAAGCACCAACGCTTATTGTCGCTGATAACCGCAATGTACTGCACCAACACCATGCCACTTAAACAGAGGCATAATATTTTCAAGATAATAACTGTTTTAAGGGCCTAAGAAATCTTTTTGAACTTATTAGTCCCTGTGACTGCCATTTATAAGCAGCTTAAGATGTAATCATTTTCACAATTCTGCACCAGAGCACTGGTAGGGGTGACGTGATACAGCCCGCATTGCCAGCCAATAAAAGACTTATTAAAATATTCTTACAGTTACACTACTACGGATATGAATAGTTCTAGCGCCTTAAAACGTGATTTTTCAGATCCATTTGTCTGTTGTTCTAAATATAAGGAATGGAGAGTGTTGTCCAAAATATCAAGTGGACAGTGTTACCAGTAGGGTTTCAAAGGGTGAGTACGTAAAATACGGTGCAATTAGGTGGAACGGTATAAATTTGTGCCAAAGGACCTAAATGCAGGGAATAGAGTGGTCTGTCCAAAATATCATGTTGACTGTGTTACTCGTCGGATTCCAAAGGGTAAGTATGTAAAATTAGGTTCAGATCGGTGAAACGGTGTAGACTTGTGCCGAAGTGCTTAAATGCAGGGAATGGAGTGGTCTGTCCGAAATTTCAAGTGGATACTGTTGCTCGTCGGGTTCCAAAGTGTAAGTATACAAATTTTGGTTCAGATCGGTGAAACAATGATGATATGTGCCAAAGGGCCTAATTGCTGGGAATGGAGTGGTGTGTCCGAAATTTCAAGTGGACAGTGTGGACAGTATAAGTGGACAGGGTGAGTAAGTGGCTTGTCAAAAATTTCAAGCAGACAGTGTTAGTCGTCGGGTTCCAAAGGGAAAGTATAAACATTTCGGTTCAGATCGGTGAATCGTTGTAGAATTGTGACAAAGAGCCTAAATGCAAGGAATGGAGTGTTCTGTCCGAAATTTCAAGTGGACAGAGTTACTCGTCGGGTTATAAAGGGTAAGTAAACAAATTTTGGTTTAGATCGGTGAAACGATGTAGATTTGTGCCAAAGGGCCTAAATGCAGAGAATGGAGTGGACTGTCCGAATTTTAAAGTGGACAGTTTAACTTGTTGGGTCGAAAGGGTAAGTATGAAATATTTGGTTCAGATCGGTGAAACGGTGTAGATTTGCGCCAAACGGTCTAAATGCAGGAAATGGGGTGGTCTGTCCGAAATTTTAAGTGACAGTGTTACTCGCAGGGTTCCAAAGGGCAAATATACAAATTTTGGTTGAGATTGGTGAAACGGGGTAGATTTGAGCCAAAGGGCCTAAATGCAGAGAATGGAGTGGTCTGTTCGCAATTTCAAGCAGACAGTGTTACTAGCAGGGTTCCAAAGGGTAAGTATACAAATTTTGGTTCTGATCGGTGAAACGGTGTAGATTTGTGCCAAGGGGCCTAAATGTAGGGAATGGGGTGATCTGTCCACAATTTCAAGAGGACAGGGTACCCGCAGGGTTCCAGAGGTTAAATATATAACTTTTGGTTGAGATCGGTGAAACAGTGTAGATTTGTGCCAAAGGGCATAAATGCAGGGAATGGGGTGGTCTGTCCGCCATTTTAATCAGACAGTGTTACTCGCAGGGTTCCAGAGGGTAAATATACATATTTTGGTTGAGATCGGTGGAACGTTGTAGATTTGGGCTAAAGGGCCTAAATGCAGGGAATTGAGTGGTCTGTCCGCAATTTCAAGCAGACAGTGTTACTCGCAGGTTACCAAAGGGTAAGTAAACAAATTTTAGTTCTGATCGGTGAAACGGTGTAGATTTGTGCCAAGGGGTCTAAATGCAGGGAATGGGGTGATCTGTCCGCAATTTCAAGAGGACAGGGTTACCCGAAGGGTTCCAGAGGGTAAATATATAAATTTTTGTTCTGATCGGTGAAACGGTGTAAATTTGTTCCAAAGGGCCTAAATGCAGGGAATGGGGTGGTTTGTCCGCCATTTCAAGCAGACAGTGTTACTCGCAGGGTTCCAGAGGGTAAATATACAAATTTTGGTTGAGATAAGTGTAACGTTGTAGATGTGTGCCAAAGGGCGTAAATGCAGGTAATGGGGTGGTCTGTCCGCCATTTCAAGCAGCCAGTGTTACTCGCAGGGTTCCAGAGGGTAAATATACAAATTTTAGTTGAGATAAGTGTAACGTTGTAGATGTGTGCCAAAGGGCCTAAATGCAGAGAATGGAGTGTTCTGTCTGCAATTTCATACAGACAGTGTTACTCGCAGGGTACCATAGGGTAAGTATACGCATTTTAGTTCTGATCGGTGAAACGGTGTAGATTTGTTCCAAAGGGCCTAAATGCAGGAAATGAGGTGGTCTGTCCGAAATTTCAAGTAGACAGTGTTACCCGCAGGGTTCCAAAGGTTAAGTATACAAATGTTGGTTCAGATCGGTGAAATGGTGTGGATTTGTATACATAACAGACAAACAGACATACATACAGACAGACAGACAGACACACATTGAGCTTTATATATATAGATTATGAACACTAACTTACTTCAGAAATGATATTAAATCTAACAGAAAATGAATAATATAACATTTTGTGATGATGGTAGTGGTAGTGGGGGTGATAAGTAGTAGTCTACAGTCTAATTGACGTAACATTCAGGTCATTTTCCCGTAATATAATGATAATAATGATTAGGGAACCGGCTATTTGCTAACTACTGTACTGACATAATATGTAATTTACAATCGAATTGAAAGATATGATTAGAAAGAGGAGGCAGTGAACTAAAAGACACTGCCTAGGGCCTATATCTCATTAGCTGTTCGAAAAATAGACACCAATAGTGTCGTCTCTTGTCGCATAGTGCCGTAGGAAAATATGCAGAGCAGTTTGGAAAAACGTCGGCTGGCCCAAGCTCCTGAGGTACCGGTAGCAAAAATGTTATTTATCGTCACATAGCACTCAACGATAAGGTTCGGAATAAATGAATGTAAATTTGAAATTTTGTCGCTGATAACCTCAGTGTACTGCACCAACACCATGCCACTTAAACAGAGGCATAATATCTTCAAGATAATAACTGTTTTAAGGGCCTAAGAAATCTTTTTGAACTTATTAGTCCCTGTGACTGCCATTTATAAGCAGCTTAAGATGTAATCATTTTCTCAATTCTGCTCCAGAACACTGGTAGGGGTGACGGGTTACAGCCCGCATTGCCAGCCAATAAAAGACTTATCAAAATATTCTTACAGTTACACTACTACGGATAAGAATAGTTCTAGCGCCTTAAAATATGGTTTTTAAGATCCATTTGTCTGTTGTTCAAAATATAAGGAATGGAGTGGGTTGTCCAAAATATCAAGTGGACAGTGTTACCAGTAGGGTTTCAAAGGGTAAGTACGTAAAATACGGTGCAATTAGGTGGAACGGTATATATTTGTGCTAAAGGACCTAAATGCAGGGAATAGAGTGGTCTGTCCAAAATATCATGTTGACTGTGTTACTCGTCGGATTCCAAAGGGTAAGTATGTAAAATTACGATCAGATCGGTGAAACGGTGTAGATTTGTGCCGAAGGGCTTAAATGCAGGGAATGGAGTGGTGTGTCCGAAATTTCAAGTGGACAGTGTGGACAGTGTAAGTGGACAGGGTAAGTAAGTGGTCTGTCAAAAATTTCAAGCAGACAGTTTTAGTCGTCGGGTTCCAAAGGGTAAGTATAAACATTTCGGTTCAGATCGGTGAAACGTTGTAGATTTGTGACAAAGAGCCTAAATGCAAGGAATGGAGTGGTCTGTCCGAAATTTCAAGTGGACACTGTTGCTCGTCGGGTTACAAAGGGTAAGTATACAGATTTTAGTTCTGATCGGTGAAACGGTGTAGATTTGTGCCAAGGGGCCTAAATGCAGGGAATAGGGTGATCTGTCCGCAATTTCAAGAGGACAGGGTTACCCGAAAGGTTCCAGAGGGTAAATATAGAAATTTTGGTTCTGATCCGTGAAACGGTGCAAATTAGTGCCAAAGAGCTTAAATGCTTGGAATGGGGTGGTCTGTCCGCCATTTCAAGCAGACAGTGTTACTCGCAGGGTTCCAGAGGGTAAATATACAAATTTTGGTTGAGATAAGTGTAACGTTGTAGATGTGTGCCAAAGGGCCTAAATGCAGAGAATAGAGTGTTCTGTCTGCAATTTCAAACAGACAGTGTTACTCGCAGGGTACCATAGGGTAAGTATACGCATTTTAGTTCTGATCGGTGAAACGGTGTAGATTTGTTCCAAAGGGCCTAAATGCAGGAAATGGGGTGGTCTGTCCGAAATTTCAAGTAGACAGGGTTACCCGCAGGGTTCCAAAGTTTAAGTATACAAATGTTGGTTCAGATCGGTGAAATGGTGTGGATTTGTATACATAACAGACAAACAGACAGACAGACAGACAGACAGACAGACAGACACACATTGAGCTTTATATATATAGATTATGAATACTAACTTACTACAGAAATGATATTAAATCTAACAGAAAATGAATAATATAACATTTTGTGATGATGGTGGTGGTAGTGGGGGTGATAAGTAGTAGTCTACAGTCTAATTGACGTAACATTCAGGTCATTTTCCCGTAATATAATGATAATAATGATTAGGGAACCGGCTATTTGCTAACTACTGTACTGACATAATACACACATCAAAAAAAGTTTTGCATCACCTCGGTTCCCAGATCTCCGGCATATAGACGTTGACTGTGTATATTGTATCCAAGATACAGTCCCTTTGACTGTTCATATATGTCACTAAAACTGCTCAAAGATGTAAACAACCATGCATGAGCAGGGCCTATTAGACGGAGGGGGTACGACAGCCGATCAGTTCCAGTCATTCCACCAGGACGAAGGTACGCTGCTCATGTTGTCTGTAGTTCTACCATGCCTAGAAGGTCAATACCGCAGTTCGATCGCGTCCGCATTGTTACTTTGTGTCAAGAAGGGCTCTCAACAAGGGAAGTTTCCAGGCGTCTCAGAGTGAACCAAAGCGATGTTGTTCGGACATGGAGGAGGTACAGAGATACAGGAACTGTCGATGACAGGCCTCGCTCAGGCCGCCCAAGGGCTACTACTGTAGTGGATGACCGCTACTTACGGATTGCCGCTTGGAGGAACCCTGACAGCAATGCCACCATGTTGAATAATGCGTTTCGTTCAGCCACAGGACGTCGTGTTTCAACTCAAACTGTGCGCAATAGGCTGCATGATGCGCAACTTCACTCCCGACGTCCATGGCGAGGTCCAGCTTTGCAACCCCGACACCATGCAGCGCGGTACAGATGGGCCCAACAACATGCTGAATGGACCCCACGGAATTGGCATCACGTTCTCTTCACCGATGAGTGTCGCATATGCCTTCAACCAGACAATCGTCGGAGACGTGTTTGGAGGCACCCTGGTCAGGCTGAACGTCTTAGACACACTGTCCAGCGAGTGCAGCAAGGTGGTGGTTCCCTGATGTTTTGGGGGTGGCATTATGTGGGGCCGACGTACGCCACTGGTGGTCATGAAAGGCTCCGAAACGGCTTTACGATACCTGAATGACATCCTCCGACCCATAGTGCAACCATATCGGCAGAATATTGCAGAGGCATTTGTCTTCATGGACGACAATTCTCGACCTCATCGTGCACATCTTGTGAATGCGTTCCTTCAAGATAACGACATCGCTCGACTACAGTGGCCAGCATGTTCGCCAGACATGAACCCTATCGAACATGCCTGGGATATGTTGAAAAGGGCTGTTTATGGACGTCTTGACCCACCAACCACTCTGAGAGATTTACGCCGAATTGTCGTTGAGGAGTGGGACAATTTGGACCAACAGTGTCTTGATGAACTTGTGGATAGTATGCCACGGCGAATACAGGCATGCATCAATGCAAGAGGACGTGCTACTGGGTATTAGAGGTAGTGGTGTGTACTGCAATCTGGACCACAAATGCTGAAAGTCTAGCTGTATGATGGTACAACATGCAATGTGTGGGTCTCATGAGCAATAAAACGAGCTTAAATGTTGTTTGTGTTGATCTCTATTCCCTTTGTATTTAACGGTTCCGGAACACTTGGAACCGAGGTGATGCAAAACCTTTTTTGATGTGTGTATGTAATTTACAATCGAATTGAAAGATATGATTAGAAAGTGGAGGCAGTGAACTAAAAGACACTGCCTAGGGCCTATATCTCATTAGCTGTTCGAAAAATAGACACCAATAGTGTCGTCTCTTGTCGCATAGTGCCGTAGGAAAATATGCAGAGCAGTTTGGAAAAACGTCGGCTGGCCCAAGCTCCTGAGGTACCGGTAGCAAAAATGTTATTTATCGTCACATAGCACTCAACGATAAGGTTCGGAATAAATGAATGTAAATTTGAAATTTTGTCGCTGATAACCTCAGTGTACTGCACCAACACCATGCCACTTAAACAGAGGCATAATATCTTCAAGATAATAACTGTTTTAAGGGCCTAAGAAATCTTTTTGAACTTATTAGTCCCTGTGACTGCCATTTATAAGCAGCTTAAGATGTAATCATTTTCACAATTCTGCTCCAGAACACTGGTAGGGGTGACGTGTTACAGCCCGCATTGCCAGCCAATAAAAGACTTATCAAAATATTCTTACAGTTACACTACTACGGATAAGAATAGTTCTAGCGCCTTAAAATATGGTTTTTAAGATCCATTTGTCTGTTGTTCAAAATATAAGGAATGGAGTGGGTTGTCCAAAATATCAAGTGGACAGTGTTACCAGTAGGGTTTCAAAGGGTAAGTACGTAAAATACGGTGCAATTAGGTGGAACGGTATATATTTGTGCTAAAGGACCTAAATGCAGGGAATAGAGTGGTCTGTCCAAAATATCATGTTGACTGTGTTACTCGTCGGATTCCAAAGGGTAAGTATGTAAAATTACGATCAGATCGGTGAAACGGTGTAGATTTGTGCCGAAGGGCTTAAATGCAGGGAATGGAGTGGTGTGTCCGAAATTTCAAGTGGACAGTGTGGACAATGTAAGTGGACAGGGTAAGTAAGTGGTCTGTCAAAAATTTCAAGCAGACAGTTTTAGTCGTCGGGTTCCAAAGGGTAAGTATAAACATTTCGGTTCAGATCGGTGAAAAGTTGTAGATTTGTGACAAAGAGCCTAAATGCAAGGAATGGAGTGGTCTGTCCGAAATTTCAAGTGGACACTGTTGCTCGTCGGGTTACAAAGGGTAAGTATACAGATTTTAGTTCTGATCGGTGAAACGGTGTAGATTTGTGCCAAGGGGCCTAAATGCAGGGAATAGGGTGATCTGTCCGCAATTTCAAGAGGACAGGGTTACCCGAAAGGTTCCAGAGGGTAAATATAGAAATTTTGGTTCTGATCCGTGAAACGGTGCAAATTAGTGCCAAAGAGCTTAAATGCTTGGAATGGGGTGGCCTGTCCGCCATTTCAAGCAGACAGTGTTACTCGCAGGGTTCCAGAGGGTAAATATACAAATTTTGGTTGAGATAAGTGTAACGTTGTAGATGTGTGCCAAAGGGCCTAAATGCAGAGAATGGAGTGTTCTGTCTGCAATTTCAAACAGACCGTGTTACTCGCAGGGTACCATAGGGTAAGTATACGCATTTTAGTTCTGATCGGTGAAACGGTGTAGATTTGTTCCAAAGGGCCTAAATGCAGGAAATGGGGTGGTCTGTCCGAAATTTCAAGTAGACAGGGTTACCCGCAGGGTTCCAAAGGTTAAGTATACAAATGTTGGTTCAGATCGGTGAAATGGTGTGGATTTGTATACATAACAGACAAACAGACAGACAGACAGACACACATTGAGCTTTATATATATAGATTATGAATACTAACTTACTACAGAAATGATATTAAATCTAACAGAAAATGAATAATATAACATTTTGTGATTATGGCGGTGGTAGTGGGGGTGATAAGTAGTAGTCTACAGTCTAATTGACGTAACATTCCGGTCATTTTCCCGTAATATAATGATAATAATGATTAGGGAACCGGCTATTTGCTAACTACTGTACTGACATAATATGTAATTTACAATCGAATTGAACGATATGATTAGAAAGTGGAGGCAGTGAACTAAAAGACACTGCCTAGGGCCTATATCTCATTACCTGTTCGAAAAATAGACACCAATAGTGTCGTCTCTTGTCGCATAGTGCCGTAGGAAAATATGCAGAGCAGTTTGGAAAAACGTCGGCTGGCCCAAGCTCCTGAGGTACCGGTAGCAAAAATGTTATTTATCATCACATAGCACTCAACGATAAGGTTCGGAATAAATGAATGTAAATTTGAAATTTTGTCGCTGATAACCTCAGTGTACTGCACCAACACCATGCCACTTAAACAGAGGCATAATATCTTCAAGATAATAACTGTTTTAAGGGCCTAAGAAATCTTTTTGAACTTATTAGTCCCTGTGACTGCCATTTATAAGCAGCTTAAGATGTAATCATTTTCTCAATTCTGCTCCAGAACACTGGTAGGGGTGACGGGTTACAGCCCGCATTGCCAGCCAATAAAAGACTTATCAAAATATTCTTACAGTTACACTACTACGGATAAGAATAGTTCTAGCGCCTTAAAATATGGTTTTTAAGATCCATTTGTCTGTTGTTCAAAAAGTAAGGAATGGAGTGTGTTGTCCAAAATATCAAGTGGACAGTGTTACCAGTAGGGTTTCAAAGGGTAAGTACGTAAAATACGGTGCAATTAGGTGGAACGGTATAAATTTGTGCTTAAGGACCTAAATGCAGGGAATAGAGTGGTCTGTCCAAAATATCATGTTGACTGTGTTACTCGTCGGATTCCAAAGGGTAAGTATGTAAAATTACGATCAGATCGGTGAAACGGTGTAGATTTGTGCCGAAGGGCTTAAATGCAGGGAATGGAGTGGTGTGTCCGAAATTTCAAGTGGACAGTGTGGACAGTGTAAGTGGACAGGGTAAGTAAGTGGTCTGTCAAAAATTTCAAGCAGACAGTTTTAGTCGTCGGGTTCCAAAGGGTAAGTATAAACATTTCGGTTCAGATCGGTGAAAAGTTGTAGATTTGTGACAAAGAGCCTAAATGCAAGGAATGGAGTGGTCTGTCCGAAATTTCAAGTGGACACTGTTGCTCGTCGGGTTACAAAGGGTAAGTATACAGATTTTTGTTCAGATCGGTGAAACGATGTTGATATGTGCCGAAGGGCCTAATTGAAGGGAATGGAGTGGTCTGTCCGAAATTTCAAGTGGACAGTGTTACTCGTCGGGTTCCAAATGGTAAGTATACAAATTTTGGTTCAGATCGGTGAAACGATGATGATATGTGCCAAAGGGCCTAATTGCAGGAAATGGAGTGGTGTGTCCGAAATTTCAAGTGGACAGTGTGGACAGTGTAAGTGGACAGGGTAAGTAAGTGATCTGTCAAAAATTTCAAGCAGACATTGTTAGTCGTCGGGTTCCAAAGGGTTAGTATAAAAATTTCGGTTCAGATCGGTGAAACGTTGTAGATTTGTGACAAAGAGCCTAAATGCAAGGAATGGAGTGGTCTGTCCGAACTTTCAAGTGTACACTGTTGCTCGTCGGGTTACAAAGGGTAAGTATACAGATTTTTGTTCAGATCGGTGAAACGATGTTGATATGTGCCGAAGGGCCTAATTGAAGGGAATGGAGTGGTCTGTCCGAAATTTCAAGTGGACAGTGTTACTCGTCGGGTTATAAAGGGTAATATACAAATTTTGGTTTAGATCGGTGAAACGGTGTAGATTTGTGCCAAAGGGCCTAAATGCAGAGAATGGAATGGTCTGTCCGAATTTTAAAGTAGACAGTTTTATTGTTGGGTCGAAAGGGTAAGTATGAAATATTTGGTTCAGATCGGTGAAACGGTGCAGATTTGCGCCAAACGGTCTAAATGCAGGAAATGGTGTGGTCTGTCCGAAATTGTAAGTGACAGGGTTACTCGCAGGGTTCCAAAGGGCAAATATACAAATTTTCGTTGAGATCGTTGTAACGTTGTAGATTTGGGCCAAAGGGCCTAAATGCAGGGAATTGAGTGGTCTGTCAGCAATTTCAAGCAGACAGTGTTACTCGCAGTGTACCAAAGGGTAAGGATACAAATTTTGGTTCTGATCGGTGAAACGGTGTAGATTTGTGCCAAGGGGCCTAAATGCAGGGAATGGGGTGATCTGTCCGCAATTTCAAGAGGACAGGGTTACCCGCAGGTTTCCAGAGATTAAATATATATCTTTTGGTTGAGATAGGTGAAACAGTGTAGATTTGTGCCAAAGGGCTTATATGCAGGGAATGGGGTGGTCTGTCCGCAATTTCAATCAGACAGTGTTAATCGCAGGGTTCCAGAGGGTAAATATACAAATTTTGGTTGAGATCGTTGGAACGTTGTAGATTTGGGCCAAAGGGCCTAAATGCAGGGAATTGAGTGGTCTGTCAGCAATTTCAAGCAGACAGTGTTACTCGCAGGGTACCAAAGGGTAAGTATACAAATTTTAGTTCTGATCGGTGAAACGGTGTAGATTTGTGCCAAGGGGCCTAAATGCAGGGAATGGGGAGATCTGTCCGCAATTTCAATAGGACAGGGTTACCCGAAAGCTTCCAGAGGGTAAATATACAAATTTTGGTTCTGATCCGTGAAACGGTGTAAATTAGTGCCAAAGAGCTTAAATGCTTGGAATGGGGTGGTCTGTCCGCCATTTCAAGCAGACAGTGTTACTCGCAGAGTTCCAGAGGGTAAATATACAAATTTTGGTTGAGATAAGTGTAACGTTGTAGATGTGTGCCAAAGGGCCTAAATGCTGGGAATGGAGTGTTCTGTCTGCAATTTCAAACAGACAGTGTTACTCGCAGGGTACCAAAGGGTAAGTATACAAATTTTAGTTCTGATCGGTGAAACGGTGTTGATTTGTTCCAAAGGGCCTAAATGCAGGAAAAGGGGTGGTCTGTCCGAAATTTCAAGTAGCCAGGGTTACCCGCAGGGTTCTAAAGGGTAAGGATACAAATTTTGGTTCGGATCGGTGAAACGGTGTAGATTTTTGTCAAAGGGCCTAAATGCAGGAAATGAGTGGGTCTGTCGGAAATTTTACGTGGACCGTGTTATTCACAAGGTTACAAAGGGTAAGTATACAAATGTTGGTGGAGATCGGTGAAACGGTGTCGATTTGGGCGAAAGGGCCTAAATGCAGGGAATGGGGGTGGATATTCGGAAATTTCAAGTGGACAGGGTTACCCGCAGGGTTCCAAAGGTAAGTATACGAATTTTGGTTCAGATCGGTGAAACGGTGTGGATTTGTATACATAACAGACAAATAGACAGACAGACAGACAAACATTAACTTTATATAATAGTTAATAGATAATGAATACTAACTTACTACAGAAATGATATTAAATCTAACAGAAAATGAATAATATAACTTTTTGTGATGGTGGTGGTGGTAGTGGGGGTGATAAGTAGTAGTCTACAGTCTAATTGACGTAACATTCAGGTCATTTTCCCGTAATATAATGATAATAATGAATAGGGAAACGGCTCTTTGCTAACTACTGTACTGACATAATATGTAATTTACAATCGAATTGAAAGATATGATTAGAAAGAGGAGGCAGTGAACTAAAAGACACTGCCTAGGGCCTATATCTCTAGCTGTTCGAAAAATAGACCCCAATAGTGTCGTCCCTTGTCCCATAGTGCCGTAGGAAAATATGCAGAGCAGTTTGGAAAAACGTCGGCTGGCCCCAGCTCCTGAGGTACCGGTAGAAAAAATGTTATTTATCGTCACATAGCACTCAACGATAAGGTTCGGATTAAATGAATGTAAATTTGAAAGCACCAACGCTTATTGTCGCTGATAACCTCAGTGTACTGCACCAACACCATGCCACTTAAACAGAGGCATAATATTTTCAAGATAATTACTGTTTTAAGGGCCTAAGAAATCTTTTTGAACTTATTGGTCCCTGTGACTGCCATTTATAAGCAGCTTAAGATGTAATCATTTTCAAAATTCTGCACCAGAACACTGGTAGGGGTGACGTGATACAGCCCGCATTGCCAGCCAATAAAAGACTTATCAAAATATTCTTACAGTTACACTACTACGGATATGAATAGTTCTAACGCCTTAAAATGTGGTTTTTAAGGTCCATTTGTCTGTTGTTCTAAATATAAGGAATGGAGAGGGTTGTCCAAAATATCAAGTGGACAGTGTTACCAGTAGGGTTTCAAAGGGTAAGTACGTAAAATACGGTGCAATTAGGTGGAACGGTATAAATTTGTGCTAAAGGACCTAAATGCAGGGAATAGAGTGGTCTGTCCAAAATACCATGTTGACTGTGTTACTCGTCGGATTCCAAAGGGTAAGTATGTAAAATTAGATTCAGATCGGTGAACCGGTGTAGATTTGTGCCGAAGGGCCTAAATGCAGACAATGGAGTGGTCTGTCCACAATTTCAAGCAGACAGTGTTACTCGCAGGGTACCAAAGGGTAAGTATACAAATTTTGGTTCTGATCGGTGAAACGGTGTAGATTTGTGCCAAGGGGCCTAAATGCAGGGAATGGGGTGATCTGTCCGCAATTTCAAGAGGACAGGGTTACCCGCAGGGTTCCATAGGTTAAATATATAACTTTTCGTTGAGATCGATGAAACAGTGTAGATTTGTGCCAAAGGGCTTAAATGCAGGGAATGGGGTGGTCTGTCCGCCATTTCAATCAGACTGTGTTACTCGCAGGGTTCCAGAGGGTAAATATACAAATTTTGGTTGAGATCGGTGAAACGTTGTAGATTTGGGCCAAAGGGCCTAAATGCAGGGAATTGAGTGGTCTGTCCGCAATTTCAAGCAGACAGTGTTACTCGCAGGGTACCAAAGGGTAAGTATACAAATTTTTGTTCTGATCGGTGAAACGGTGTAGATTTGTGCCAAGGGGCCTAAATGCAGGGAATGGGGTGATCTGTTCGTAATTTCAAGAGGACAGTGTTACCCGAAGGGTTCCAGAGGGTAAATATATAAATTTTGGTTCTGATCGGTAAAACGGTGTAAATTTGTGCCAAAGGGCCTAAATGCAGGGAATGGGGTGGTCTGTCCGCCATTTCATGCAGCCAGTGTTACTCGCAGGGTTCCAGAGGGTATATTGAACCCATGTGCCATAGGGTCCAATGAGGGCAAATCCATGTATTTGGGAAAAAATGAAAGAAACGTATAGTTTCTAATGTAACTTAAAGAAAGATCCAGCTAAGATGCTAGCCTAATATGTTGCAAGAGGCGAGGACCAGGTGTTCGTGAGATGAGATCATCCCTCTTGACATTCAGAAGGGAGCGAGTCATGAGTATAAATAACCGAGTGGAAATTTCCCAGGATTAAACAAGGAAGCCTGACTCGGAAATCGACCTTACGTTGCTGGAAATTGACAACACCGCTTATGCGCCAGAAGAGGAATAATTAAATTTAACCCGTTTACAAGTATAATAATGAGTAAACAAGTACAGTACAGTGAAGCATTTCGAATGAGAGATTTTTTAGTAAAGAGAAACCATTTAATAATTGCGCAGGAGAAAACTGCAAACACAAGACGACGTCATCGGGGAATTACCAAGGCCTGTGTGGAGGGGAGAAAGCAAAAGAAATGCAACACCCACACAATTGAGGACGAGAAATTAATTAATATCTCCGAATTGCACGATCGATTCTTAGGTGCAATGAGATTATTTGACATTGAGAAGACGAGCTTTCGGAAGGTATAATTTTTATATTTGTGCCACCATTATTTTAGAAATTGGCCACAGAAAGGACTAGAGTCTTATCTTTTTGTAGTGAAATAGTATAAAGCTTCGGGCTTCACCAAGCCAATCATGCAGTTATTCTGACAACCCGTGAGGGCGTTACTACGCATGCAGTTATTCCGACAGTCCGTGAGGGGCGTAAGACTACATCACAGCACATCAGTATCCAGACAGCCATGTTGGGCGTAACTCTGCGTCACATCGAAGACAGTTACTAGTACTCCTTGAGGGGAGAAACGCTGTGTTACACCGCAGAAGTAATATCCGATAGCCATAGGCGTCGCAGTATTAACAACTTGCTTGCCTCCATAAGGAGTGGTAAAGAAGAAATTTAAAGTATCGCCGTATTGAAATATTAGGAAAATCCTAGTTACAGGATTTAGGCCCGACTGTATACAAGTTATAGTGAAAGTTCGTAAGATAAAGTCAGAGCAGGCTGCGAACGTCGGACTTTAAGGCGATAGGTCGTTAAATAGACGAACGAATATATCATAACGTACGGAAGTACCGTACCAGAAAGATAAACTGTTATCTAAATTAAAGAACCCAAAAGGGGAAGAACAGAATAAGGTTCGGAACGTATTTCAGAAACGTAGGAGTGCTAGAACCGATTAAATAAAGAATCACGGAGAATATAAACATTATCTCCAGAAAGCAGGCGAACTATTCTAAAAGTACTAGACTCGAGAAGTACTAGCTGCTATAAACTAAATCCATAGGTCATCGAGAGGTTAGTGAGGAGACCTCGATCCGAATAGACTTTCGCTAGGATCGATAACCAGATCTACAAAGAAGCCGTTCAAGCTAGATAAATAGCCGGTCATCCAGGATAGGAGTAGAAGAATTTAGATTCCAGGGAACAGTAGATGTTTCGAGACTTTCGTATTCTGCAGGATAGGAAGCCGACATTGAATAAATTTCACCCTTGGAAACGGGAAATTAAGAGGTCACGTGTGATAGGCTCAGAAATACGGCCTAGTGATCAAGAATTGTGAAGTGTAAATTTATCAAGATTGTGTGTTAAATTAATATTTTTTGAGTGTTTATTATGTGTTCTAAAGGGATACATCAGTGTATAAAAATGTCGTCAATGTTAATTGTCTTAAATATATGTCAAGAAGTGTTTGTACATAAGATGAATTCCTTTAATATGGAGTAAAAGTTCAAAGTGGGTCCAAAATGAAACACCGCACAAGAATAAAGATCATGGGACGATCTTAAAAACATGTGAGTACTGAATTTCATTCTATTTTGGTTTCAGGAAATGGTTGTGTACAAATCCACCGGAGTTTTTGAGTAAAAGGGATGTGTTTTAAGAAATAAATACTGAATAAACAAGAACGCGGTCTGAACAATAATAAAAATTTGAGAAATTATAAATGATTATGTAAAGAATAAATCCCGTAGAGGAAATATGTGAATAAAATGTTAATGTATTTAACAAATGTCATAAGAGCAAGCGAAATATCAGTAATTATCATGAATGATATTTAAATAAAGTAAAGTTGAGATATGAAAGAAATAGCTTTTGAGCTTGAGTAAAGAATAAAGATAATACTAATAACTAAGTATGGAAATATTAAATAAAGATCAAATAAATTGGTGTGAACATAAGAGCGTTAAAGCCTTAATGTATGTGTAAGATATGATGTTCAAGGGAATGTTTTAAAAGGGAGCGATTTATCGGCAACGGAAAGATTAATATAAGAATTAAAAACAAGATGTTCAGTAAAGAACATATGGCCTACTTTCTCCTAAATGCATGGGTATTGTTATAACTCTTTGTCCTTTTCAAGGAGTATGATTGAATGTTGGTTGTAGTAGCTTGTTGAAATACAACGTGCTATAGGGATATTAAACATGAATATGAGGTGCCCTTTGCTAGTGCTACCTCTGTACCAAATTTCGTTCACCGTGTTTGAATTGATAGGGGGAATCGATTTGCACACATACTTGGCCACCATCTGCAAACTATTGGGCTGATGTTCTTGCAGTTTGGTCAGAATATGTTTCCCACATAAAGATATGGTGTTGCAAAAATTTGGAAGAGACTAGATTATTAGGTTGGTCGTAATTACATTTTAGCTTTTAACATTTGGATGGCCGCGATTACGTTTCCGTCAAGATAGCGGTGATATAAAACATGACACTGAGGTGCCCTTTGCTAGTGCTACCTCTGTACCAAATTTCGTTCCATTCGGTTTCACCGTGTTTGAATTGATAAGGGGAATCGATTTTCACACAAAGATGGCCGCCATCCGCAAAATATTAGGCTAATGACCTATTAGTTTGGTCAAAGGATGCTCCCTCCATAAAGGTATGATGTTGCTAAATTTGCTAGAGATCGGATGATTAGGCTAATCGTAATTTGATTTAAGCTTTGAACATTTGTGTGGCCGCCATTACGTTTCCGTCAAGATGGCGGCGATATAAAACATGACACTGAGGTGCCCTTGGCTAGTGCTACCTCTGTACCAAATTTCGTTCATTCGGTTCCACCGTGTTCGAATTAATAGGGGAATCAATTTTGACATAAAGATGGCCGCCATCCGCAAACTATTAGTCTAATGACCTAATAGATAGGTAAAAGGATGCTTCCTCCATAAAGGTATGTTGTTGCAAAGTTTGGTAGAGATCGGATGGTTATGTTAGTCGTAATTTGATTTAAGCTTTAAACATTTGTGTGGCCGCCATTACGTTTCTGTCAATATGGCGGCGATATTAATCATGACACGGAGATGCTCTTTACTAGTGCTATCTCTGTACCAAATTTCGTTCCATTCGGTTTCACCGTGTTTGAATTAATAGGGTGAATCGATTCTGACACAAAGATGGCCGCCATCCGCAAACTATTAGGCGAATGACCTATTAGATTGGTCAAAGGATGCTCCCTCCATAAAGGTATGTAGTTGCAAAATTTGGTAGAGATCAGATGATTAGGTTAATCGTAATTTGATTTAAGCTTTGAACATTCGTGTGGCCGCCATTACGTTTCACTCAAGATGGCGGCGATATAAAACATCACACTGAGGTTCCCTTTGCTAGTGCTACCTCTGTACCAAATTTCGTTCCATTCGGTTCCACCGTGTTCGAATTAATAGGGGGAATCAATTTTGACATAAAGATGGCCGCCATCCGCAAACTATTAGGTTAATAACCTATAAGATTGGTCAAAGAATGCTCCCTCCATAATGGTATGTTGTTGCAAACTTTGGTAGAGATCGGTTGGTTGTGTTAGTCGTAATTTAACTTAAGCTTTGAACATTTGTGTGGCCGCCATTACGTTTCTGTCAATATGGCGGCGATATAAAACATGAAACTGAGATGACCTTTGCTAGTGCTACCTCTGTACCAAATTTCGTTCCATTCGGTTTCACCGTGTTTGAATTAATAGGGGGAATTGATTTTCACACAAAGATGGCCGCCATCCGCAAACTATTAGGCTAATGACCTATTCATTTGGTCAAAGGATGCTTCCTCTATAAAGGTATGTTGTTGCAAAATTTGGTAGAGATCGGATGATTAGGTTAATCGTAATTTGATTTAAGCTTTGAACATTTGTGTGGCCGCCATTACGTTTCCGTCAAGATGGCGGCAATATAAAACATGACACTGAGGTGCCTTTTGTTAGTACTACCTCTGTACCAAATTTCGTTCCATTCGGTTGCACCGTGTTCGAATTAATAGGGGGAATCGATTTTCACACAAAGATGGCCGCCATCCGCAAACTATTACGCTGATGACCTAATAATTTGGTCAAAGGATGCTCCCCCCATAAAGGTATGTTGTTGCAAAATTTGGTAGAGATCGGATGATTAGGTTAGTCGTAATTTGATTTAAGCTTTGAACATTTGTGTGGCCGCCATTACGTTTCCGTCAAGATGGCGGCGATATAAAACATGACACTGAGGTGCGTTTTGTTAGTACTACCTCTGTACCAAATTTCGTTCCATTCGGTTGCACCGTGTTCGAATTAATAGGGGGAATCGATTTTCACACAAAGATGGCCGCCATCCGCAAACTATTACGCTGATGGCCTATTGGTTTGGTCAAAAGATGCTACTCCCCCATGAAGGTATGTTGTTGCAAAATTTGGAAGAGATCGGATGATTAGGTTAGTCGTAATTTGATTTAAGCTTTGAACATTTGTGTGGCCGCCATTACGTTTCCGTCAAGATGGCGGTGATATAAAACATGACACTGAGGTGTCCTTTGCTAGTGCTACCTTTGTACCAAATTTCGTTCAATTCGCATTGACCGTGTTCGAATTGATAGGGGGGGACAGACATCCAGAGTACACACACTCACACACACACAGACACACACACACACACACACAGACTCACACACACACATACACACACACACACAGACTCACACACACACATACACACACACAGACAGACACACTTTTTTCGCCCTGTGTTGATCTCATAAGTCTACTTTCATTTTTTGCAAAAATCGAAAGTAGGCTAATAATATGAATTGTTACTAATGAGATTTATCAGTTCTTGGGAAGACATTTCGGCTTAAAATAATGCATAGCGCAAAGGAGCGCAAATAATATTAAAATGTCACGCTAGGAAAGCGTAGAAGTTAAAATACTTGGCAAATTACTTATGGAGGGTAGTTGATTGCAGTGAATTGATAATTGTATAAGTCCTCTATTTGTGACGTAGTATCACGAGGCATTGTGTATGTATTAAAGGGAGCTAATGTATGATATTATTGAGCGTATGTCATGTAGGCCACGGCCGACTTTAAATCGCGTCTTGTATAAGTCCTTTATAAGGGAATGGTTCCCGAGGCATGTGAAGAGATTCGAACTCAGAATCCTCTTATGATAAAAGCCCCTTAATTCTTCGTCGTCGAATGTGTATTAATCTTCCCCAATCAATGAGGACCCTCTCATAATTAATAAATGCCAAGGTTACGAAAGTGGTCTATGAACCAAAGAATATTTGTTTGAATGGATACAGTACAGTAAAAGGCTCTCCCCAGGACTGAGTATAATGTGAAGGTTTGTTTTGAAAGCCTTGGAAAGGAGCTGCTAACGTGGGTTAGACAGAGAGTCGCCCGTCACCCTCCGTGTCATAAATCGCGCCCGAGTTAATGGCCCGGCTCTCTTAGAGTAAGGGCGAGCCGAACCGTCTCGTAAGATGTAGTAAAGACACCGTGAGTGTTTAAAGTTGTTAACGACCCGGGCGTCGAACCGAGGTCCTTGTAGATTGATATTTTCGTTTGCCTGTTCAGATCGTAGTTTCTTATGTGATAATGGTCTTATAAGACATAAGAGATAAATAACAATCCCTATTGTAATGATGTACGGAAGTAGGATTCCACGAGTTAATTGAAGGCAACTAAGTTTCGGGAGTAACTATAGTTTTTTGACTATGTCAAGTATCTTCACGCTCTGGAGTACACAAGTGATTTCCTGATTACCTTAATATATTTGTGAAAATAAAGAGAGATGATAACAGCTGAATGTGTGAACATGCCCAAAAATATTGAGTTAGATAATTAACATAAAATTTTAAATGTAATTATACATTTGTTTTGAGGATTAAGAAAATATAAAAGATAGTATTTGAGGTGTACAAGAATGACACCATTATTATGTAAAGCATGGAGCCAAAAGAGCTCGGAGTTATATAAAACTTACAGTTGATGCTTTATGGAAGTAAGACTAAGTAGGAATTGTTGGTTTATGTGGAACCCATATGTTTAAATACAATATTTGTTTTATTATATTTGTGATTCCTTGTTCATTTGGAACAAGTAGAGGATTATGGGTCAGTAGTTAATTTGTTAAAGTGTTTGTAGCGCCATTAATTTTATTAATTAAATGTGTTAAAATAGGAGTTGATTTTGTTGTTATTTTTGCAAGTGTATCCTCTAATTAATCCAAAATATGTGAGTCACAGAGTGGGGGAACTTACCGCTGCCCCGAAAATTCCGAATTGAGCTACGCTGGTATACTGTGATTGGCATATTTCTTGCTAAAAGGGCACAATATATACAAATTTTGGTTGAGATAAGTGTAACGTTGTAGATGTGTGCCAAAGGGCCTAAATGCAGAGAATGGAGTGTTCTGTCTGCAATTTCAAACAGTGTTACTCGCAGGGTACCATAGGGTAAGTATACGCATTTTAGTTCTGATCGGTGAAACGGTGTAGATTTGTTCCAAAGGGCCTAAATGCAGGAAATGGGGTGGTCTGTCCGAAATTTCATTTTGACAGGGTTACCCGCAGGGTTCCAAAGGTTAAGTATACAAATGTTGGTTCAGATCGGTGAAATGGTGTGGATTTGTATACATAACAGACAAACAGACAGACAGACAGACAGACAGACACACATTGAGCTTTATATATATAGATTATGAATACTAACTTACTACAGAAATGATATTAAATCTAACAGAAAATGAATAATATAACATTTTGTGATGATGGTGGTGGTAGTGGGGGTGATAAGTAGTAGTCTACAGTCTAATTGACGTAACATTCAGGTCATTTTCCCGTAATATAATGATAATAATGATTAGGGAACCGGCTATATTTGCTAACTACTGTACTGACATAATATGTAATTTACTATCGAATTGAAAGATATGATTAGAAAGAGGAGGCAGCGAAATAAAAGACACTGCCTAGGGCCTATATCTCATTAGCTGTTCGAAAAATAGACACCAATAGTGTCGTCTCTTGTCGCATAGTGCCGTAGGAAAATATGCAGAGCAGTTTGGAAAAACGTCGGCTGGCCCAAGCTCCTGAGGTACCGGTAGCAAAAATGTTATTTATCGTCACATAGCACTCAACGATAAGGTTCGGAATTAATGAATGTAAATTTGAAATTTTGTCGCTGATAACCTCAGTGTACTGCACCAACACCATGCCACTTAAACAGAGGCATAATATCTTCAAGATAATAACTGTTTTAAGGGCCTAAGAAATCTTTTTGAACTTATTAGTCCCTGTGACTGCCATTTATAAGCAGCTTAAGATGTAATCATTTTCACAATTCTGCTCCAGAACACTGGTAGGGGTGACGTGTTACAGCCCGCATTGCCAGCCAATAAAAGACTTATCAAAATATTCTTACAGTTACACTACTACGGATAAGAATAGTTCTAGCGCCTTAAAATATGGTTTTTAAGATCCATTTGTCTGTTGTTCAAAATATAAGGAATGGAGTGGGTTGTCCAAAATATCAAGTGGACAGTGTTACCAGTAGGGTTTCAAAGGGTAAGTACGTAAAATACGGTGCAATTAGGTGGAACGGTATAAATTTGTGCTAAAGGACCTAAATGCAGGGAATAGAGTGGTCTGTCCAAAATATCATGTTGACTGTGTTACTCGTCGGATTCCAAAGGGTAAGTATGTAAAATTACGATCAGATCGGTGAAACGGTGTAGATTTGTGCCGAAGGGCTTAAATGCAGGGAATGGAGTGGTGTGTCCGAAATTTCAAGTGGACAGTGTGGACAGTGTTAGTGGACAGGGTAAGTAAGTGGTCTGTCAAAAATTTCAAGCAGACAGTTTTAGTCGTCGGGTTCCAAAGGGTAAGTATAAACATTTCGGTTCAGATCGGTGAAACGTTGTAGATTTGTGACAAAGAGCCTAAATGCAAGGAATGGAGTGGTCTGTCCGAAATTTCAAGTGGACACTGTTGCTCGTCGGGTTACAAAGGGTAATTATACAAATTTTTGTTCCGATCGGTGAAACGAAGTTGATATGTGCCAAGGGCCCAATTGCAGGGAATGGAGTCGTCTGTCCGAAAGTTCAAGTGGACAGTGTTACTCGTCGGGTTATAAAGGGTAAGTATACAAATTTTGGATTAGATCGGTGAAACGGTGTAGATTTGTGCCAAAGGGCCTACGTGCAGAGAATGGAGTGGTCTGTCCGAATTTTAAAGTGGACAGTTTTACTTGTTGGGTCGAAAGGGTAAGTATTAAATATTTGGTTCAGATCGGTGAAACGGTGTAGATTTGCGCCAAACGGTCTAAATGCAGGAAATGGGGTGGTCTGTCCGAAATTTTAAACGACAGTGTTACTCGCAGGGTTCCAAAGGGCAAATATACAAATTTTGGTTGAGATTGGTGAAACGGGGTAGATTTGAGCCAAAGGGCCTAAATGCAGAGAATGGAGTGGTCTGTCTGCAATTTCAAGCAGACAGTGTTACTCGCAGGGTACCAAAGGGTAAGTATACAAATTTTGGTTCTGATCGGTGAAACGGTGTAAATTTGTGCCAAGGGAACTAAATGCAGGGAATGGGGTGATCTGTCCGCAATTTCAAGAGGACAGGGTTACCCGCAGGGTTCCATAGGTTAAACATATAACTTTTAGTTGAGATCGGTGAAACAGTGTAGATTTGTGCCAAAGGGCTTAAATGCAGGGAATGGGGTGGTCTGTCCGCCATTTCAATCAGACAGTGTTACTCGCAGGGTTCCAGAGGGTAAATATACAAATTTTGGTTGAGATCGGTGAAACGTTGTAGATTTGGTCTGAAGGGCCTAAATGCAGGGAATTGAGTGGTCTGTCCGCAATTTCAAGCAGACAGTGTTACTCGCAGGTTACCAAAGGGTAAGTATACACATTTTAGTTCTGATCGGTGAAACGGTGTAGATTTGTGCCAAGGGGCCTAAATGCAGAGAATTGGGTGATCTGTCCGCAATTTCAAGGGGACAGGGTTACCCGATGGGTTCCAGAGGGTAAATATATAAATTTTGGTTCTGATCCGTAAAACGGTGTAAATTTGTGCCAAAGGGCCTAAATGCAGGGAATGGTGTGGTCTGTCCGCCATTTCAAGCAGACAGTGTTACTCGTAGGGTTCCAGAGGGTAAATGTACAAATTTTGGTTGAGATAAGTGTAACGTTGTAGATGTGTGCCAAAGGGCCTAAATGCCGGGAATGGAGTGTTCTGTCTGCAATTTCAAACAGACAGTGTTACTCGTAGGGTACCAAAGGGTAAGTATACAAATTTTAGTTCTGATCGGTGATACGGTGTAGATTTGTTCCAAAGGGCCTAAATGCAGGAAAAGGGGTGGTCTGTCCGAAATTTCAAGTAGACAGGGTTACCCGCAGGGTTCTAAAGGGTAAGGATACAAATTTTGGTTCGGATCGGTGAAACGGTGTAGATTTTTGTCAAAGGGCCTAAATGCAGGAAATGGGGCGGGGTCCGTCGGAAATTTTACGTGGACCGTGTTATTCACCGGGTTACAAAGGGTAAGTATACAAATTTTGGTGGAGATCGGTGAAACGGTGTAGAATTGGGCCAAAGGGCCTAAATGCAGGGAATGGGGTGTTTTTTCGGAAATTTCAAGTGGACAGGGTTACCCGTAGGGTTCCAAAGGTTAAGTATACAAATGTTGGTTCAGATCGGTGAAACGGTGTGGATTTGTATACATAACAGACAAACAGACAGACAGACACACATTGAGCTTTATGTATATAGATAACTAGCTGAAGTACCCGTGCTCCGCTACGCGTCATAAATAAATTAAAATATGAAGGTGACAGTTAAAACAGGGGATAGGCGAAGTGCTGCGCAGAGGGAGATGGAACATTTTGTCCAACTACACCGCTCGGCGTCGACCGTGTTTTATAGCACAAATTTAGGTATAACTCGCTAACGATTGGAGATACCTTTCGGATAGAAAATGTAATTTTTAACCTCGTATATACCATCAAAAGTTTGCTATTTCTTAGCGTTCTCTTTGTATTTGAAATGGAAATATGAAAGTTTTAAACCAAAGGGTGTAGTGAAGTCACTAAAATGGTCGCCATCTTTAAATAGTACAAAATATTGAAATCAAATGTAACCTATATGTTAACCAGGTAAATCAGCTACTTCCATGTAAAATTCATGTAAATCGGACCAGTGGTACTTGCGTGATTGAGTAATACATAGACGCACATCATCTCATTTTTAGCCTCGCTTCGCTCGCATCATAGTCGTGTCATATTGTTATTCAATGAAATGCAGGTTTAACCCCATTAACACCCCTTTAGAACCTGAATATCCAAAAGTCCCTCCTTGGTAGACGTTTTCGACACACAACAAACATATCCCCAAAATATCATTCTTCTAACTTTAATCGTTTGGGTTGGTCGATGAGAGTGAACATCCAAAAATCCTTCCTTAGGGGACGTTTTTCTTCCAGAATTTCACCCCTCCCCATAGGCCCCTTAAATTGGATTGATGAAAAAACGGTAGAACACATATTTTATTTATTTATTTATTTATTTATTTATTTATTTATTTATTTATTTATTTATTTATTTATTTATTTATTTATTTATTTATTTATTTATTTATTTATTTATTTATTTATTTATTTATTTATTTATTTTTAAGCTGATTGGTTTCCTCCGAGTTTCAAACTCCTCGCCTATGTCGTTTAAGAGATACACGGTCCGTTAGGAATCTTTCAACCCCCACTTTTCATCCCTTTCACCTCATAATATACACTACATCGAAAAACCATTAGACATGTGTCAGCTTATTTTTAATGATTAGTACGAGGCACGTCCAGAAAGTAAGTTCCGTTTGGTAATAACATTAAATTCCGTACAGATACAGAAAAATTATTTATTGCACAACATTCTACACCTCTTAAACTACTTTTCCACATAACTGCCGAACTTTTGCAGGCATTTGTCATAGCGCGGCACAAGTTTTTGGATACCTTCTTCATAGAAGTTTGCCGCCGACCCGTAAACGAGAGTGAAGATTCCCCTGTAAGATATCCTACTGTTTGGTCACCACTGTTAGGCAAATTGCGTGCTTACCAGGAGAACTGCGTATGTTTAGGAGTTCTCCTGACCACATACGCAATTTGCCTAACAGTGGTGAACAAACAGTAGGATATCTTACAGGGGAATCTTCACTCTCGTTTACGGGTCGGCGGCAAACTTCTATGAAGAAGGTATCCAAAAGCTTGTGCCACGTTATGACAAATGCCTGCAAAAGTTCGGAAGTTATGTGGAAAAGTAGTTTAAGAGGTGTAGAATGTTGTGCAATAAATAATTTTTCTGTATCTCTACACAATTTAATTTTATTACCAAACGGAACTTACTTTCTGGACATCCCTCGTATATATGCCAAGTATCACATCCCCAAATGAAACCACTCGTGAGATATTGTTATTCAATGAAATGCACGTTTACCCCCCTTAACATCTATTTAGAACCTGAATATTCAAAACTCTTTCCTTAGTGGACGTTTTCGACATACAACGAACATATCCCCAAAATTTCATGTTTCTAACTTTAATAATTTGGCTGGGCTATGATGAGTGAGTGAGTCAGTCAGGACATTTCCTTTCATTTATTTTTGATAATTTCACCCCTCCCCATCAACCCCTTAAATTGGATTTATGAAACAAACGGTCGAACACCTATTTACTTATTTAAAGCTGTTTTCCCCCTGAGTTTGATGAGTGAAAAGTGAGTCAATCAGTTAGGACACTTTCTTTCCTGTTTTTTTTTTCCAGAATTTCACCTCTCTCCAAAGGCCCCATAAATTGGATTTATGAAAAAAAAAACAGTCGAACACCTATTTACTTGTATTTTAAGCTGTTCTTTTTCCGACGAATTTTAAAAACTTCTCGCCTATGTCCTTTAAGAGATACACGCTCCGTCAAGAATCCCTCAACCCCCAATTTTCACCCCTATCACCTCATAATATACACCACATCGATAAACCCTTAGACATATGTCTGATTATTTTTAATGATTAGTATATATACCGAATATCACATCCCCTAAGAAACAACTCATGACATATCGTTATTCAATGAAATGCACTTTTACCCCCGTAACATCTCTTTAAAACCCGATTAAACAAAAATCATTCCTTAGTTGACGTTTTCGACATACAGCGAACATATTCCCAAAATTTCATTTTTCCAACTTAAATAGTTTTTGTTGGGCGTGATGAGTGAGTGAGTCAGACAGGGCATTTTCTTTCAATTATTTTTACCAGAATTTCACCCCTCCCCATGGGCCCCTTAAATTGGATTGATGAAGAAACGCTTGAACACCTATTAACTTATTTTTAAAGCTGTCTTTTTTCCCTGAGTTTGGTGAGTGAGTGAGTTAGTCAGTTAGGACACTTTCTCTCCTTTTTTCCCCCAGAATTTCACCCCACTCCATTGGCCCCTTAAATTAATTTATGAAAAAACGGTCGAACACCGATTTACTTATCTTTTTAGCTGATGTTTTTTTTTCTGCGTTTCAAATTTCTCGCCTATGTCGTTTAAGAGATAGGCCTACACGCTCCGTTAGGAATCCTTCAACCCCCACGTTTCACCCCTTTCACCTCATAATAATACACCACATCGAAAAACCCTTAGACACATGTCTGCTTATTTTTAATGATTAGTTTATATGCCGAGTATCACATCCACAAATGAAACCACTCGTGAGATATTGTTATTCAATGAAATTCATGTTTAACCCCCTTAAGACCCCTTTAGAGCCTGAATATCCAAAAATCCTCCCTTAGTGTACGGTTTTGACATACATCGAACATATCCCCAAAATGCCATGTTTCCAACTTCAATATTTTTGGCTGGGCGATGATGAGTGAGTGAATGAGTCAGGACATTTTCTTACATTTTTTTTCCCTTCAGAATTTCACCCCTCCCGATGAACCCCTTCAATTTGATTGATAAAAAAAACTGTCGAACAGCTATTTACTTACTTTAAAGCAGTTTTTCTCCCTGAGTTTGATGAGTGAGTGAGTCAGTCAATCAGTTAGGACATTTTCTTTCCTGTCCCCCCCCCCCCACAGAATTTCACCCCTCCCCATGGGCTTCTTAAATTGGATTTATGAAAAAACGGTCAAACACATATTTAATTATTTTTATGCTGATATTTTTCCGCTGCGTTTCAAACTCCTCGCCTATGTCGTTTAAGACATACACGCTCCGTTAGGAATCTTTCAATCCCTACTTTTCACCCCGTTCACCTCATAATATACACCACATCGAAAAACCCTCAGACACGTGTCTTACTTTTTAATGATGAGTTTATATGCCGTGTATCACATCCCCCCATGAAACCAATCGGGAGATATTGTTATTCAATGAAATGCAGGTTTAACCCCATTAAGACCCCTTTAGAACCTGAATATCCGAAAATCCTCCCTTAGTAGACTGATTTGAAATACAATGAACATATCCCCAAACTGTCATGTTTCTAACTTCAATAATTTTGGGCGATGATGAGTGAGTAAGTGAGTGAGTGAGTGAGTCAGGACATTTTCTTTCAATTTTCTTTTTTCAGAATTTCACCGCTCCCCATGAACCCCTTAAATTTGATTTATGAAAAAAACTGTCGGACAGCAATTTACTTACTTTAAAGCAGTTTTCCCCCTGAGTTTGATGAGTGAGTGAGTCAGTCAATCAGTTAGGACACTTTCTTTCCTGTCCCCCCCCCCCCAGAATTTCACCCCACCCCATGGGCCCCTTAAATTGGATTTATGAAAAAACGGTCAAACATATATTTACTTATTTTCTATGCTGAAAATACCTGAAAATAAGCCCTGAATGATTGCTGGCGAGCAGCCGCTTTCATAGGAGGCAAGAATGCCAGTTTGAAATTATTTTTAAAGCGACCTCTGGAAGATGTCCAATGTCTCTTGATTGCCACCCATGTACAGGTTTTTTATGATGTGAACACCGGCATTAGCAACTTGGTCAGGGGTTGAGATCGGGTTAAGAAAAAGAGAGGCCTGATGAAGAGGTTTGGGTTTGCTATGAATTTCTTGATAAATTTTTATATCCCCTGGCGGAAAAATGAAGATGTGGTGTTGCACCCCGTGAAGGCATGGAGAAACAGGGCATGCTTCCTCATGTCTTCAGGCAGCTGGCAATTGCTCGGACTGTTAACGGCAGTTTCCTGGTTCTGTTTCCCGAGTTTGATGAGGAACACGTTGGAGATGGGCTCTTCAAAGACAGCAACATGAAAAGTGAGAATGAGCAACAGATCGGTGTCCTCTCCCACTATGAAAATCTTGCCTCCTTCCATTGACCTCTCCATTGCTGTGCTCACTACAGAGAATCTCCATCTTCAACGGCTTGTTTCACGTGAATGCCCTCGCCCAACAGTTTGCTTGTCAGCATCGATATGAGACGTTCCTTGTTGTGATAATTCAACAAGAAACGATCTTTGGGCATTGTGGCCTTGGTATTTTCCTGGAATATAACCGACGAAGATGACATAACACGGGGTCTTCGCGCTCTTTCAGCTGACTGTATACTCTTCTAGGCCACATCCTCTGGGTACCCATCGAAAACTATGGTGATACTGTCAGACTTGTAGTTGGAGTTCACGTAATTTACGTACATCTGAATGATATTGGAAAACTGTTGTCCTCTGTTCCACACAACCACCATCCACTACGTAGTCTGCATTCACAGTGAGATCTACTTTGATTGGAGTGAATAGCTTGTACAGTTGAGTTTCTACTCCTCCGCATCATGCCATCATCATCAAACAGTGAGAGTGGGTACGGGGCCAATTCGAATTCAAAATACGATTCAAGCTGAAGCTGGGATTTCATGTGAAATGGAATGCGGCGGATAATCATGTCCAGACTGATGGGGATGGGGAACCGGGCCAACCCGGATTTGCTCCTTTGCCACTTTGAAAACTGCACGATTGGAGAAGAAAAATACATGAGACATGAGAGATGGTATAAATGGCCCAAATCAAGAAATCGATTGCGGCAAAACGGCTCGGCCGATTTCGCAACTCTAAACACCATTCGACGCAAAATTTAATGTTCTTTAAAAACGTTCGGAAGAATTTCTTCTGTAGAATGCGTCGTTTAGATGTTATAAGCAAAACACTGGACACAGTGCGAAAATTTCGTGATTTTTTTGGTCTCCCAAAAATTAGGCAGAAGTCAGATTCCGTCGCAAAATCACAGGACTCTTATTTGGAACCCCCAAAAGGTATTAAAACACATTCCAGCCTTTGAAAATTTTTCGATCTAATTTGCCTGGCCTACATGTATAATGGAGTGCCTCAATTAAAGAAAATTCAACGTGGTTCTGCCCTGGACCGAACCGGGGACCTATCGGCGTGTGAGGCAGACGTTATAACCTCTACATCACGGAACCGTGGTTTCTTTAAGATACAAGATCTCCTGCTTATATAGTGGAGGGCTGCGTTAATAAGAAGTGAAAATGGTTCCACCCTTGATGAAGCCGAGGTCCTTCTTTGTGTAATGCAGACGTGATAAGCACTACACCACGGAACATATTCGTGCTTAGAATACAAGATATCTCGATGTCCAGCTTGTATAATGGAGGGTTTCAGTTTAAGAAAGTTCAAATTGGTTCCGCCCGGGATTGAACCGGGGACCTTCTGCGTGTTAGGCAGATGTGATAACCACTACACAACGCAACCGCGATGCGCAAAGTCAAAAGATCTCCCGATGTCCGGCTTATATAATAGAGTGCTTGAAATAAACAAAATTCAACATGGTTCCGCCCGGGATCGAACCGAGGTCCTTCTGCGTGTGAAACAGACGTGATAGCCACTACACTACGGAACCGTGATGCGTTTTGGAACTCATGAACACCTAAATTTCTGATACAAGATCTCAAGATCTCAGTGTTGTAAAATGGATTGCTTCAGTTAATCAATAATCAATAATAAAATACGTTGCGCCCGGGATCGAACCTGGGACCTTGGGGGTGTTAGAAAGATGTGATAACCACTACACAGCAGAACCGGGATGCGCATTGAAGAAAAGATCACCTGATTTTCGGCTACAAGATATCCTGATCTCGAGGTTTGCTGAATGAATTGCTTGAGTTAAATAATGATAAAATTAGGTTGCGCCCGGGATCCTTCTGCGTGTAAAGCAGACGTGATAACCACTACACCACGTAACCAACATTTGCTAGGGATACAAGATCTGCCGATGTCCAGCTTGAAAGATTGAGTGCTTCAATTAAAGATAATTCAACTTGGTTCCGTCCGGGATAGAACCAGGAACCTTCTGTGTGTTAGGGAAATGTGATAACCACTACACAACGAATCCTTGATGCGCATAAAACAAAAGATACCGATGTCCAGCTTATATAATAGAGTGATATACAGTAGTTAAACAAAATTCCACTTGGTTCCGCCCGGGATCGAACCGGGGACCTTCTGCGTGTGAGGCAGACGTGATAGACACTACACTACGGAACCGTGATGCGTTAAGAACACATGATCACCCGATTTTCGGATACAAGATCTCTTGATCTCAGATTTTTATAATGGATTGCTTGGGTTCTATCTGCGTGTGAGGCATACGAAATACCCACTACACAACGGAACCGATATTTGATTAATATACAAGATCTCCTGATGTCCAGCATTGGCCCGGGCAAATTATGCACATGCTTTCCGAAAAATCGTCAGTAGGGGGGTGATGGTGCTTCCAACGAGTGTCATGGCCGCCGCGTGAGTCCAAGCCAATATCTCGTGAACCCATGGTCGGATTTTAACAAATGACGTGTCATTGGACTCGGGCTGACGTCCTCTTTGCTGTGGACTACTCGTTATATTTTTGAAATTTTTTTAGAAAATTTTTGTTTTCAAAAGTTGGTGATAGTTTGAAAACCAAAGATGATAGAACGTTATGCCATGGCCCAAACGAATGGTCTTTATGACCTTTATTTTCTATAGTAAAAGTTTTTTATTTGTTATGTTTTTTTGAAAACACTCGAATTTTGAAAATCCTATATTTTGGAAAGTAGGAAGTTTACAAAAAGATTTGTTTGACGTAAATTAATGGTCCCTATGCCCCCTACCTCCAAAATAAATTTCAAGTTTCTAGAGGAAAAATTTGTGTTTTGTAAGTAGTGGGATGAGGGGGAGCTGCTTACAAAAGCAAGTTGTGAGCCCCTGCGACCTTGGAATGGAAGGAGTGATGCTAGGAGGGCGTGTTTGGATTCGTTTTTTTCGTCTCGTCATGCTTTTTACGGGAATGTAGATGTCGAAAAGGTGAAATGCTGGAAACACGGTTTTTTGGGGGGAAAAACGTGATTTTAAACTTTTTGATATATCTCGCGAACCAATCATGCTAGAGGCATGTACGACGGGTCCAAGGACTCGGGATGATGTCCTCTTTGCTATGGACCACTCGTTGTAATTTTAAAAAAATTGGGAAACGCGATTTTGGGGGTAAACATGTGTTTTTTGTGATGTTTGCCGATATCTCACGAACCAATAACGCTAGAGACGTGTACGAGGTGTCCTAGAACTCGGGGTAACGCCCCCTTTCAAATGTGGTAGATTTTTTTTTTCCAAAAAATAATTCACAAAGGGCCTAACGCCATACATGTTGAAAAAACGTTTTCTTTTTCTTTACCTGTTTATAATGTCCATGAAGCGTGGTGGTTGAGAGAGACAATACGGCTGGGTGTATGTGTGTTTCAACGAACCTGTCGCTGACCACGGTGGCTGTGTTCAATAGAACAATCGATATTTCGACGGGTCGGTGTATGACAGAGCGAGCGTGCGTTTTTTCACACATTTTACCTTTAACGTGTAAACGGTAATGAGAACTTGGTTCTATGTTGGTCGAAGCGAGTACAGAAAACAAACTTGCCGAGGAGCAGGAGGTGAATGTCAATTGAGCTTATTGGAAGGCATTGATCTGACTTGACAACAAGTGCAATGGAAAATGACAATGACGCTTCAAGGTGAAATAATCTGACCATCGTGGTGGCAGTGGAGTGCGAAAGGCATGTGAACATGTGTGAAACCACATGTATGCTAAACCAGTTACATCCTGTTTTGCTTCGTACGTGACAAAATACAAGTTCATGTGACATTTGATCTTCCACAGGTGTTCGCTTGGGTGTTATCTGTCCACGTGCGCGATAACTGTTAACAAGTCACATCCTGTTTTGCTTCGTACGTGACAAAATGCAAGTTGACGTGAAATTTGATCTGCCACAGGTGTTCACTTTGGGTGTTAGCTGTCCACGTACCTGATAAGAGAATGTTCAAAGCGTGGGAATCGCTGAATCGGTAAAAAGTATGATGCAACTTGTGGGAATGATGTCACAACCAATAGATAGGCAAGAGCTGCAAACAGCAGGGGTGGGAGGTGAAGGGAGGGAGAGGGGGAGGGGTAATGTATGAGAGAACACAGGTGGAACGGGAAAGACAAATATGTATGAACATGCACGAAGCGCGGAGCGCAGTACACACAGAGCTATAGGTGGTGTACAACATGTGTGAATAAATAAAAAGTACATAGGTTCACACAACATGTAATTTATTGATCCAAGAATTAAACGTAGAGTTAAACCCTAACCATTTGACATAGAGTTTATTTCCTGTTTGTTTCAACACTTTTTCCACAAGATAATGCTGAGGAAATGCTGTTTTCTGAAGTTCATGGAGATAAAATCTACCTTTTATGGGTTGATGGTTGAGGTCTTGGAGTAAATAGGTGACTGGACTGTCCAAGTTGACTCGACGAATTCGAAATAGTTCAGTCCCCCACTGTGGCGTGTAGCCCTTATTGAAGGCAGACTTAAATTTGCTCACACGAACAAAATCCCCAATTTTCAGTCGGTGACGTTTAGGATCGGCTGCTTTTATGGGGTTAAACAGTTTATCCAATCGCTGAATATTTTTAGTCACGAGGCGTGGCTTGGTCCCAATCGTTCTATGTTTGGTGTCATTGTAACGTGATACTAGCTCAGGTAACATGTCCAACCGGCGATACGTGCCCTGAGTGGTAAACGCTTTCCACATATGGGTTTTCAATGTTCGGTTGAACCGCTCGACCACACTGGCTTTGAGGTTGCTGTACGTGGTGTAATGGTGAATATCCTTAGTTTTGAGAAAACTGGAGAAATCCTTGTTGAAAAATTCTTTCCCCTGGTCAGTTTGTAGCAGCTGAGGTTGACGTTTGGAGTGTTGAATAATATGTTGAAAGGCCTTGGTAACTAGTGAGCCAGACTTGCGACGCACAGGTTCAACAAAGGCCATTTTGGAATAGACATCAATGACGGTCAACATATAGCGTACACCGTCGTTAACGCCAGCATAGGGTATCATTTCAACCAAGTCAGCCTGCCAAAGTTCATCCACACCTCGTGAAATCACCTTGAGTCGTGGATAATGACGCCTAGCTGGGCGATGCAACTCATGAGCAATACCCATTTTAATGGGTGAGGGCTTAAACAATAATTTTGGCATTTCGAAGTTCTTGTTCAATTTCTTGAATTTCCCAATCGTGACCGGTATGACCAGCTTGACGTGAGGCATGCAACAACTGTAGCCGCTGGACGAGCTTATTGGGATTGTGCCAGTAGGTAACATCCACAAGGGGTTTTAATGGTTTAAATGTCACTCCCGAAGCGGATGCTTTACGACGAGTACTTTGACTGGTGGGAAACATTTTTGCAATGATGGTTTTATATTTTTGAGATATATTGGCATTTACTTGTTGAGCGGGATCATACTGTCTTTTGTGAGCATGGGTATCCAATAAAATGGATTTATATTTGTCAAGGTCCTCTGACGTATAATCATGGGAAGTGGGGGTCCGAGAAAAGAGCAGCTTTAACAGTCCAGGCGTTAATTTATAGTTGATGTTTTTAATGACAGCTTTAGTACGAGCAAATTTAATGGATGAATCGACAATTTTAAAACTATCATCCTCATAGCGAACACCATACGTGGTATCTGTGTTTCCAATAAATAGATCGGTGAAATAGGGTTCCAATGTTGATCCATAATATTTTATTAAAATGGTTTTCAGTTGAGCTTTATGTTGAGGGGTGGCCAAGAGTTGTGAAAACGGAGACGCTTTGGAAGGGCAAGGTGTTTCGACCATGGCCAAGGATTTCTTTTTTCTCAAAAACTCTGCAAGGGGTGCGGCCTTTTTTTGAGGCGTAAACACTTGTTCCTCCTCATCCTCAACTTCGCTAACACTAGTCAAATCTTCCTGTTCCTCTTCCTCTTCCTCAGGGTTCTCGTGCAGCGTCTGCGTGGCTTGTGAAACGGTGGGTAGCGTTTCAGATGGCTTGAAAGAGGGTTTCAACATGGCTTTTAGTGGAGGTGCTAAATGTTGTTGAATAAACAAAGCATGGTTGGCACGTGATTGTTTCAATTGACGAAACTTTTGGCGAATAGTATTTTTTGCTCTAATAATATGCTTTTTCAATTGACTCTCTGCTAACGCCATGGTGGCTTGACAAATGACTTGATGGGGAATGAGACAGGGCCTTAAATAGCAATAAAATGATCAAACCCTAAGCGATACCGTCCTTGGTTGAGTTCACTTTGTTTGTCAATCACTAAACAGGCATGACGTTGAGTGTTCCAGCACTTGGCACACAATTCTGTAAACATTTGAAAGGTCATATCCGGATTCACATGTTCATTATAAATGTGACGACTGTTCCTCTCGTCCTGACGAAATAAAACAATGACATTGGCATTGTCACGAATCAACTGTTTGGACATTTTTGAATACGTTTGTCCAAGATAGAAGCAATCGATATGTTTGTGACGACCCATGCTGAAATAGCTTTGAATGATGCCTTGACGTTCAGTGGATACATCATCGAAAATCATGAGTGAATCAGGCTTTACCTCATCAGGTGAAATCACATTTTCATGCATGGAAAATGTAAAATAACCCATATTCTCTTTTTGTAATCCAGACATGACTTGATCCAGAAACACGTAGAGGGGTTGGTAGAGAGATTTTGCAAAAATATAAATATTTTGAAAACGCAGACCATTGGGCGCTGTGATGAGCGTTAGCAAAAGATTTGTCTTTCCACAGCCGGAAGGCCCCACAATGATGCAGCGAATGGAAGATGGAAACAGTGAACCATGACGTTGTTCACGTGATGTGGGACAGAGATGGGAAACCATGTCCCCCACGGGGAATGACTCTTGCTGCTTAATAATCTTCATGTCAACTAAGGCTTAGACAGGCTAGCCGGCTGTCTATATACAGGACACCGAACCTTGTCATAGAAACAGTAGACTGGTACTACAGGTTGACGATGGATGTCTTTGGACGTGCGCTGATGGCCAAAGCTAGGCCTGTCCCCATACATGATCCTAAACAGGAAACAGATCCTGCTAATAAACACTATGTGGATAGGTCAGTAGTGCCACGCACAAAACAGGGAGATTATGACTTTAAGGGAAAGCGGTTAACCCATGTAAAACATCCTCAAGTGTCTACAGACGTTACTACGAAAAAGTATGTGGATAACAAAGTGTATGAGTTTTATGACAAAGTGCCCCAGCTTACGGTGAATGGCTATAGCGCTAATCACCATCGGATTATTCACGTGGAAGACCCACAAGACGAAGGCGATGTTTGTACCAAGCGATACGTGACCTATGAAATGAAAAGGCTTTATAAATTTATCCCATTTGTATTTTTAGTGTATCTGACAAATGAAAAACCTGTGAATGACAGAAATCATTTACCGCTAGTTCATGATCAGCACTTGACCTATGTGCTTGCTTCGGGTTTAAGCCACTATCGATTACACTATGATGGAACCATTCACATCAAATATGCCATACCTGATGAGAACCATTTACAAATAAAGATAAATGGTCATAGGATGTTGGTCCATAACCATGAAATGGTCAATGCTGGTGACGAATTATCCTTTCACCTCATGTTGACATGGAATGAAAAGCAAGCGGGAAAAACCATAAACGATTTCCCACTTTATGTGGAATTGGAATATACAGCCATGAAATAACCATCTGACGTTAGTTGTGATTTAAACTTTCTTGTGAAAGGTTGTGGGTCATTATCATCATGGTGAAACAAAGGTATGCGGTGAGAAAGACTAAAAAAAGGACTTTGTCCTTGGCAAAGCCTGGGCTTAAGACATTCGTGGACAAGCCCTTGCGAAAGAAAAAAAGAAAAAATAATGTATTGACCATAAGGAAAGCCTTTCGAGCAGCACAGAGACAGGTTATTCCAAAACGTCAGCGACAGAGTTCAAACCAAGGGCGAGTGATTCCCGTCCCCAAACGAGCGGGATTTTTACCTGCATTATTTGCCGGTTTGGCTGCTCTGGGCTCACTTTTGGGCGGTGCCAGTGCAGTGGCGAAAACCATTAAAGCCGCGCAGCAGGGCAAGCAACAACTCAAAGAAAGTCAGAGACACAATGAAACGATGGAAGCGATCGCCATGGGGGCTAGAAATACCAATTTAAAGCCAGCCTTTTATCAACAAGGATTTGGGATTTCACCATTTCGAAATATATAAAAAAAATAAAAATTAACCTCAGCCATAGCGAGACATGCCCTGACGCATCAACAAGTGGAAAGCTATGCTAAACAACTAAAGCTTTCTCATTTTCGAGGTGTGTTTATGCGAAACCAATTACCCCCACGACCCTGGAAACAGGAATGTGCTGTTGTCAATTTGGATGATCACCGAGGACCAGGAACGCATTATGTAGCTTATGTCAAAGAGGGATCCATGGTATGGTACTTTGACAGTTTTGGGAATTTGCCCCCGCCCATGGAACTAGTGACCTATTTTGGAAACAGGATCAAAATATATTATATTGTGAAATGTGAGCAAACGTTTAACAGCCAACAGTGTGGACGTTTGTGTTTAATTTTTTTATATAAGACACAGCATAAGCACAAACGCCACCAGTATGTCGGCAGAAAGTAAAACGTTTACACTGCATGGACGTGGACCTGAATTCAGCCTAGATTTTTACCCGCATATCGAATTGAGTGAAAAACCCTATGGTTTAGGACTTGTTTCTCTTGAAACGTACAATCGAATATACAACATACGTGAAAATGTGAACAACAAGTTTTACTATGATGATTCTGTGCTCACCCTGAACTCTGGTGGATACACGATCGATGACATTTATGAACACATTTATGTGGTGTTGATCAATCAATATGGTTTAAAGTCATTTCTCGAGGGAACGCACAAGTTTGAACTTGTAGGCAATACCAACACTCATCGCTGCAGTATTTTCTCTACCTTCAACATTGACTTTAAAACACACCCCGATTCCATTGGCCCATTACTAGGATTTAAACCACGTGTGTTGGAGCCCAACAAAAAACATGAATCAGACCATGAAGTGAAATTCATTGAGGACCATCATGTGTCGGTGACGTGTAATATTATTAGCCAAGTGTACACCAATCAAGAACCATCGCATTCGCTATATGACTTTATTGTGACATCGCCCAATGGGTATATTATTCGTGAAAACCCTCCAGTGGTGCTTTTTCATTCTGTGGCTGTCGATAGTATTAGTAATATAACATTAAGACTGATCAATAGAGATCAACAACTCATTGATCTAGATTCTACCACACCAGTGACTTACAAGTTAGTGCTAAAGCCACTATGAAGTTTGTGTATAAAGCAACAACACCGTCTAGGAATGGTGTTAGTTGTTTGCCACGTGAATACACGTTAACATCTCAAGGCAAGCAGATTTTACAGCATTTGGGTTACCACGTCAACCCTCATAATGAATTCTATCCTAGAGATAGCGAACCGCATCGAGGAACAACCAGGAGTGGTAAGAATTGATCTCCATTCCTATCAAGCTCAAACACCTGGACTCAATAACAATGATGAAATTCAATTTGTTATCAACAACCAAGATATTTACACCCTACCGCATGAAAGTGTCATTCAGATTGAAGGTCGGCTCACCAAAGCCGATGGCTCTACACCCACCACATCCAAGTTGGCCAACCATGGTTTGGCCTTTCTGTTTTCTGAAGCGCGGTATGTCATTAACGATATCGTGGTGGATAGCACTCGAAATGTGGGCATTTCCAGTGTCATGAAACTATACCCCTCTTATAGTGAGGAAGAAGCTAAAACACTTTGCATGGCAGGTTGGTGTCCTGACTCGACCAATGACTGGATGATACACACCGATGGGACCTTTACTGGATATTTACCTCTTAAACTGGTTCTAGGCTTTGCTGAAGATCACCAACGCATTGTGGTTAACGCAAGGCAAGTGCTTTATCTGGTGAGAGACAGGAGTGATAATAATGCACTCAAGGGAGCCGACAATGCCCCCATCGATTCAAAAATTCAACTACAACGCTTGCAATGGAAAGTCCCCCATGTGACCCTTGAAGATAGCAAAAAACTGGACATACTCAAAATGGTAAAGAGAGATATGCCGCTACCCATGGAATTTAGAAGCTGGGCACTCCATGAGTATCCGCTATTGCCCACCACCAACACACACAGTTGGTCTGTAAAAACAGCTCGCTATACAGAGAGACCTCTCTACCTGATCGTGGGTTTTCAAACGAATCGCAAGTATCAACAAACCAAAGATGCCACACAATTTGATCACCTGCAATTGAGAAATGCACGTCTTTTCCTCAACGGAGCTGTGTTTCCCTATGAAGGACTGGATTTGGATTTTTCAAAAATAAGTTTGGCCCCCTGTACGACTTGTTTTCTAAATTTCGATGGTCGTATTATCAAAAAGAGAACGGCCCCATGCTACTACCCCAAGCGTTTAAGGCAAGAGCACCACTGATTGTTTTTGACTGTTCATACCTGGAAGAGTCTGTCAAGCCATCCAATATCGACATTCGACTAGATTTTGAAACGCATGACAATGTACCAGCCAATACGACGGCCTATTGTTTGATTATTCATCACAAACAAGTCAACTATTATCCACTGTCCAACAAAGTGACGAGTGTATAAATAACAGCTCAACCCACGTCAAGCCGCTCAGTCATGTCTTGCTTTAAAGCCTCAAGAGACGTTACATCCATGAATTTAAACTCTGAGGAACAACGTTTCAAGACTTTTGCCACATGGCCAGTGCCTTTCATAAACCCTCAAGCCTTGGCGGCCGCTGGATTCTACTATTTAAAAACAAGAGATGAAGTGAAATGTGCCTTTTGTCCCATCATCATAGACCAATGGCAGGAGGGCGATGAACCCATGCAGGAACATCAACGCTGGTCACCCACCTGCCCCTACCTGTGCAGAATGAAAGTGGGAAATATACCCTGTCATTCAAGCTATCCATCACTTGTATCTCTGGGTGATGAAAAAAAAACAAGTTACGATACGTGTGGGCCGTATGGTATCCATGGTGCTTCGGTGAGCAGCTCACCATCAAAAACGCCTAGTTTAGAGACATTGGGACATCATCGGTGTTATGGACGTTACAAACACAAGAGACTATATTGTTGTATCAGTTGCTATCGTCCATATCCTAAAATGAGAAAAGCCTGTAAGACGTGTTATGATAATAAAATGATGTAATTCTTAAATTCTTATTTTTGCATGCCCCCACTGTCCTACCCTAACCTCAATTTTGAAACTAGCATGGCAGGTAAGTCCATGTCATGATCACACCTGATCGTCAGTCAGTCGTCAGTTGAACTTGGTACAGGCAAGCGTCAACATGTTGCGCACACTCATTGTGGATTGCCAAGGGTTTAAAATTGGTGACAACAAATTTATATTTATTCGATTGTACCACGTTTTGGATATCGCAAGCTACGCATTTGCTATTTAAACCACCCCATGCTTTTGATTTGTTGTGTGAAAAAGACCGTAAACAAACCCAGTGGATTGAAAATCATAGGCACCTAGACTGGAATCAGGGAACCATTTCCTATAAATATTTGGACGTGGTCATGAAAGCACACTTGTCCTCGGCCAATGTGGTATTTGTGAAAGGTAATGAAAAACGTCAATGGTTGCAACCATTTTTGGCGTCTTACTGCCAATGTATCGACCTCATGGAGTTGGGCTTCCCCTCCCTGCAAACGCTCATGGATACTTGTTCCTGTGGCAATATTACCCATACAGCCCTATCGCATGCGTGGCATCTCTTTCATTGGTTAACCACTCATGCCTGCTGGGAGTTGTTGAACAAAATTATAACTCAAGATTTACCTGTGAATGACGTCAGTGAGATTTCTACAAGCGACGTGTAAACATCTACAGCACGTGATACCATGGAGAAAGGCAATGCTACGGACAAAGCCATCGGTAAGTTCTTTGTGTGCAAAAAGAAACTAGACAGTTTTACCAAAGAGGAACTCTTGGCGCTGCCCAAGTCGTTCATTTATTATGTGGCCGCCAATGCAGTGAAAGAAATCTGGCAACATGTACCAAAATCATGGACTCAAGACCCTGTGTTGAGTGAATTGCAACCCTGTACGGATTACGATCACCATAAGCAAGTGGCCATGGCAAAAATACCGTCTATGCGTCAGTGTGCGACTTGCCAGCTAGTGAAACTGTATCACGGTCATAAAAGTCCGTGTAAAGACTTTGTTTAATCATTCCACGGGTGTCATGGCGAGAAAAAGCAACAACAACAACAAACACAAACATCGTCCACAGAGGAGGAGGAAGACCAAACCTTTTTACCATCAATGGAAAAGGATATGCCAGACCTGTACTGGCAATGGCGTCATTGACAAAGTGATTCAATACTTACCTTTCGAAATCCATCTTCCAGGTTATCGTTTTTGCGGCCCTGGAACTCGTCTCGAAAAACGTTTACAACGTGGTGATGTACCCATTAATCTTTTGGATCAAGCATGCAAGGAACATGACCTTTCTTATCGCCATAGTCATCCTGGTTTAAGACATGTGGCAGATAAATTATTATTAAAGAAAGCTAAACAACGTTTCACATCCAGTGATGCCTCAGTAGGTGAAAGGATGGCAGCCCTAATTGTCATGAGTGCTATGAAAGGAAAGTTGATGATGCATGGACATAAACATTGAGGAGTGAGGAATTGGGATGTGTTTGTATTCTATTTTTTTCTTTTGTCAATTCACTATGACTATGAAATAAAAACAAAAGTTTACTAAAGCACGATGTTGTGTTATTTTTATTATTTTAAGAAATCGTGATGTTGAGGGCTGATTTTTTCATTTTACACATTTCACACATGATGAATTCCACACATTGCCATTTTGCCAATTTGCAATTTACAGTTTTCGAAAACGTTCGTTTTAAGTTTAATGTTTTTGATGGTATGGATTTTTCCATTTTGTTGATGACACTTTTTAAACAATGTCTGTTTGAAGTTTTTGAATTTTGAAATTTCACACATGGCCATTTCCAGTTTTTAAAAATGTCCGTTTTAAGTTTTGCGTTTTTGGTGATATGGAAGCATGGATTTTCCATTTTGCTGTTTTCACATTTTTCCATTTGGTGTATGTCGAAAGTTGAGATTTGATAATGATGTTGATGCAAGTGCATGACCATGTCGATGCTGCAGTGAGTTTATGGGTGTTTGGAGAAACGTCGAGGTCTACGACTACTGCAGGTAAGACTGTTTTTACAAAAATAATGTCTATTGTCTGCCACATTTCAATGAAAAAACGAAACTATTTAAAACAAAATGAGTATATAAGTGAGCATTTACCCCCCCTCCCCCCCCCCCCCACCCTACCTCACCGTGTTTGCTCTGGTCAATCATACACACCAGTTTTCTCTCTCCACTCATACATTCACACCTGTCTTTGGGAACAAACACAACCACTTTATTTATTTCCAAAAGCACATTCTCGACATGCACCCTCATCCCAAAAGAACTTTTTAGTTTATCATTTAAATTATGAAAAATAATTAAATACTAGTTATTAAAGTTACTAAAATCTTACTTATTTATATTTACAAAAAAAACTCAACTTTGTACAGCGTTAAAAGAATCAAACTATTTACCAATCAAAAAATTTTAAAAAAATAAGGTTGCATAGAACTTTCAAAGAGCAAAAGGTCCATGTGGATTGCCACTATTTACAAAATCTACTATTTACAATGGCAGAAACCAATATTTACAAAATACTAAATCTACAAGTTACATAAAGCTATGTCTCATAACCGATTAAACAGTGAAATCACACCTCCTCCTCCTCCTTGAGATCATAACCCCATGGTAGGCTAGTGAGCAGGTCATCAGCCCAAACACGTTTGTTATCCATGGAAGCTAGGGTGCGTTTTCTCTGTTCCACAAGATACAAATGATGGTTGCTTGATTGTATCCTGCACTGTGTATGAGACATAGCTTTGCCAGTACGTAAAACCGCTAGATAGTCATCATCACGTAGCGATTTTACCACTGCCCTACCTACACCTTTTGCTCTTTTGGCTTCCTTACAGTCGAGTGTGCGATAAGCATACATTTTCGAAGCCAAACCTACGAATTCCGTCATAATGGAATCACCGCATTCATCTTTTAAAACGCCCATTTTCTTTTTGTTTTTTATGGGCAGCTGAAACACGTTGTCAACGCTATAGCAAGAGGTGTCGAACCAGTCACTATGTTGCCTCATGACGTCATAGGGGTTGCAGTGGCGAATGTGGTAAATGAATGAGTCCGTATCCATATACAAAAGAGAGACGTTCTCAAAATGGCGTTTGGCAAACTCATAGTGGAATCGATACATGAGCGATTTAGAAAAGTCTAAAATGACTTGACCCAAGTAAATGGGTTTATCCATGGTCACGCTGGTCTTACTCATTTCAATAGTAGCCAAATCCTCATCGATAATTTTGATCGATTTGAAATTTGGCTTGGCAATGTACCGCCGGGCACCCCACTGCCCCTCCCAGATATTCACCAATTTAATATCACGGTATTTGCGGACATTCTCCATAGACTTGCCATAAATGCAGTTGTTCATTAATTTAAAAAAAATAATTTCAAACTGCTGTGTTGCCATTTGTCGGTGCTCTGTGTTGAGTCGCATGTATGGCTCAAGCCATGCTTTTTGAGCAAAAGAAATACCCCTGTGGACTTTCTTCAACACCAAGCCTTGGGCGAGGCATTGCACCAACATTTGGATATGTAGCACATACCGATTTTTGTTGTAAAGTGTGCCCATGAGTTTTTCAGTTTTCACTTTACTGTCAGGGGGAACCATTTGCTCAAGGCAGAATGGGAAATCGGCATGTTCATCATACAAGGATGATGGATATTCAATATTCACTTCTAGCACATATCCACGGCCTGTTTCTTGGCTAGCCATGTTCACATCAAATTCTGACACTTGTTCGTCTGTCAGCCAAGCAAACTTTCCATAGGGCAAAGGCTGACTCATGGCGTAACCGTACAAATTATTCACGTCATAGTACATTAAGTACGATTCTTGTTTTTCCGGTGAATAATCAGGCATGTAGACATTGTTCGCTTCGGCATGGCGCTGGTTAAGTAACACAAAGCCGCCACGAATGCCCTTTTCAAAAAATAGAACCATGTCTACGTCAGTGAGTAAATCCAATTCCACTTGAGTGTATTTTAAAGCGGCATCAAACGAGAGCCCAGGACTCGTATAATAGTGAGCCGGGTCAAGACCGTAAATGTGTTGACACAAGTTACGGAATTTTTCAAACACATCAGTGAGCAGCAATACATCCAGTTTTAGGTAATGCATAGCATATTCACTTAGCGTCTTCATGCCAAACACTCGCCAAACTTGACATGCATGTGCATAGTCTTCATCGGAAACGGTACTGCGTGTTAGTTTCGAGTAAAATTTCTCTTGTGGTGGGAGTTTTCTTTGCTTTAACACGTCCCAGCTGTTGCAGAAATCATACGGGAATATACCTTTCCGAATGCACAATTGAAATTGCTCAGGATCATTAAAATGCATTCTAGTATTTTTAGCCTACTTTCGATTTTTGCAAAAAATGAAAGTAGACTTATGAGATCAACACAGGGCGAAAAAAGTGTGTCTGTCTGTGTGTGTGTATGTGTGTGTGTGAGTCTGTGTGTGTGTATGTGTGTGTGTGAGTCTGTGTGTGTGTGTGTGAGTGTGTGTACTCTGAATGTCTGTCCCCCCTATCAATTCGAACACGGTGAATGCGAATTGAACGAAATTTGGTACAAAGGTAGCACTAGCAAAGGACACCTCAGTGTCATGTTTTATATCGCCGCCATCTTTACTAAAACTGAATGGCGGCCACTCAAACGTTCAAAACGTAAAATCAAATAACGACTAACCAAATCATCCAATCTCTACCAAATTTGGTAACAACATACCTTCGTATAGGATGCGTCTTGTGACCAAACTACAAGGTCGTCCGCCATACCATTTCAGGATGGCGGCCGTGCGAATTATGCAAACTTTATAATCCATATCATGGGACCCACCAGTTCCGATTATCGAGCCGAGAATCGTTTTAACTGTTCTAAAGGAAGAGGCACGTACGAAATTAAAAGTTTATTTTGTAATACTATAGTGCAGACGTGATTTTAAAAAGCTCAGCTGGTTCATTAATAAGACAAGATGGCAGCGGATATCTTGTGCCTGACTTATATTTCACTAATTTGAGTATTGAATGCAATATAGCGTACTGATAAAAAATAAATAAACTTTGTATGAAATGCTTTATATATAAATAATATACTCCAGTAATGAAATCGTTTAGTATAAATCATTATTTGCTAACAAGTTCTATGTAAGTCATTTTAAATAGAACGATATTCGTTGACACAATTAGCTCAGTGGTAGAGCGATAGCCTGTCGCTCAGATTCCTATGGTTCAAACCCGATCAGAGCTAGTTTTTTTGCTTGAAATGTTATATGTTTATTGTTTTGTAATGACTCAGATGTTTTAAAATTAAGCGTTATATTGTGCAAATTATGGTGTAAAATATATATTTAATTAAAACATAATTCGCCAGCAGATTTACTCGAGACATCTAGCTGCCAAAAAGGTAACTTCCAGATTTTATTGAAAAGTTTCTTCTTCTGGCCGCTAGAATGCACTCGCTCTGTTAGGATTATATTGTTCGATATTTCACCACTAGATGTCCCGACTAGTCTACGTGGGGATCCATTGATTACTATACCATTATCATTCTATGCGCATCGAATTTGAAGAATGACAAGTTGATACTACGATACATTTTAACTTTTTATTTTAAAGGGTTTGTAACAGCCTATTTTGCGTTACTTGAAAATGTTATTAAGCGTTATATTGTCCACATTATGGTGTAAAATATATATTTAATTAAAACATAATTCGCCAGCAGATTTACTCGAGACATCTAGCTGCCAAAAAGGTAACTTCCAGATTTTATTGAAAAGTTTCTTATTCTGGCCGCTAGAATGCACTCGCTCTGTTAGGATTATATTATCGAAAATATCCACATAGTTTGTATACACACGTCTCTGTAGGGTCATGGAAAGATTTGTTAATTCAATTAGGGTTGTGAAAGCCATGCACAACCAGACGTGTAAAGACATGCCTCAACTCAAAGTTGGATGTTGCCCACGGCAGGTCGTAATAATAATAATAATAATGTTATTGGTTTTACATCCCTTTTAACTACTGCTGCTTTTAGAGACACCGGGGTGCCGGAATTTTGGCCCGAAGGGGATCTTTAACGTGCCAGTAAATGTACTGACACGGCTCCCTCGCATTTGTGCACCCTCAAATGCCAGCTGACTGCGCCAGGATACGAACCTGCAACCTAGGGCCCAGCAAGCGAGAACGTTACCGCTGAGCCACGCCGCCAGTCCGGTCGATTATGTCTCCAGATCCATAACATTCTTGATATACTTCTTATCTTTCTTTCTTTCTTCAATGATGGTAGCAGTTTTTATCTAGGTCGTGGCGTTTGGTAGAGGTAAATCGTTTCTAAGGTCTTCAACAAAGAATAGTTCTATTATACTCTTTGATAATAACAACGAGTTATAACTATACTCATACATTTAGGAGAAAGTAGGCTATATGTTCTTTACTGAACATCTTGTTTAATTCCTCCTCATTCAAGCCATTCACAAGGCTGTCTAGCGAGGATGCCATAAACTTAAAGGAATCCAAAAATCGAATGCTTAAGTCGCTCAACCTCCATGTCAGGGCTGTAAAACGCTCATGGTTTTGGGGAATAATGGTAAACGAGCCCTTGTTGACATGGCCCAATTCACGAATCAAAAACTGAATGTCATAATTCGCCAGATTGTGGAAAAAGACACTGATGAAGCGAGGAGCTGGAAAGTTCAAGTTACATTTACTATGCGCAGCTCCACGAAACCCCCCCGTAAAGTGCGAGTGATCACGAACGGTGTCTTCAGCACTGATCAGTGGCTTTTCGCAAATATGACATGTCGTGGCATGCTCATACTGCTGCTGTTGTTCTGGAGATAGGCTCATGGGTACTGGGTGGTCCAGTAATTCCTGTACATGGTCGGCCAACTTCACAAGTTCATCCAAGAACCATTTGGCACAATCTGGCCCCTCACGATATTTGTAAACGGATTGTGTGGGGTCTTAGGCACACACCACGTTAAATCCTATGGAAAAAGGTTCATGTTTTTGAATGGGTGTGGTTGAGCTGATGGTGGGATCTGGTTCACATCCCGCCATGGGTGTGGTGAGTGCTTCGAAATCTGCGTATACCACATAGGGAACAGTGTCACGCTTGTGAATGTCCTTAAACTTTAACACAGCCTTGTCTCCTTGTGGCAATATCAATCTCACCGCTTCGTGAGTAACACAATCTACCCTATGACGTTCTAAGAGCGTAGGGGTTGTAAAATATTGCAAGCAACGATCACAAATATGTTTTACACCAGCGTGCTTAGACACTTGTCTGCTTAGCAATCTACTTAAGCTTTTAATCAGGCAATAGTGATTCACCTCTCCTACAGATAAATATAAAAGATGAATGTGATATCGTTTCGGTTCTTTTGTGGCATAAAGAGGACCCACAATCACATTACCATTAAGGCCATAGACCATGAACGAAAAGTTCTGGTTATCTTGTTCAAACCTATGGATCTTGGTTAAGTCCATAGGGAACGACACTCGAGTTAAATTTAAAGTTTGTTTTAATTCATTAAACTTGGCCTTGTACTTTCCCGGCCAACAACCATCATGTTGTACCGGCTGCAAAAAGGCAGCCACAGACCACAGAAAGCAATCATTGTCACGATTCTTAATATTGACCACAGCATTTTTCGAAGCTATTGCTGGCGGTGTTTTAATATAGCTAGACCCAGCATTTAACGGGTTGAAATGACAAATGTTGATTTGTAGATGGTGAATTTTGTCTAAGGCTAGACCACTCGGTCCTTGTTGCAGTTTATCAAATTTTGATAGCAAGGCATTCACCACGTGGGTTTCATACCACTGTTCCAAATTATGGGCTATGAATAGCTCTTGCATTTTACTGCAAATATAAAATGTCTCTTTATGCTCTACGTCCTTCTTTTTATATGTGAAATCGCACACCAGTTCTGTATTCACCTTTAAAGCCGTATGCAACCTTTGTGCTGCACAAATTTCAATTTTAAAAATTTCAAAACAAGATTCTAAAAATGCTTTGGGAATCAAACTTTTTCTAACATTGACCACGCGGCCAGAGCACACACGCGATTTAAAACAACTGTTTATGGGCTCCCAAGTTAACATATCCTCAGCAGTAAAAGACATTATTTTGAAAGAACACTCTCACCTGAGTTTTCAGCTGTAGACTGCTGGACAATGGCCCCAAACACACGCGTTCCAGGTTATCACAGTGGTTAAGCGTTTTCCAACACTCTAAAAAGAAATAAAATAAACCACCATAAGTATATCCATTCCATATAGTTTATGCATTTCATAAACAAAACAAAATCAAACAGGTTATATATAAAAAACATATCTCACCTTGACGTGTAATGCTTTGCTATATTCCCGTCTCGTGGGCTAGTGTGGAAATGGTTTTCTTTTCTATCTTTCTCTTTCTTTAATATATTTCCCGCTGACACACGATATATCGGCTATACACGTTATCTGCAAACAAATAAATAAATAAAATCATTAATTACCTAATCAATAAATAATTGCATGTATTTATATAAAAATCAATAAATATATAAATGAATAAATATATACCTACCCCACAACAAGGTTAAGTATTTTCCACCAACATCAAAACTGTTAAACAAGACCAGGGGTTTCATGCAACGCAATGTGTTCAAAGGTAGTCACCTAAGAGAGAGTGGAAATGATAACGACATGTCTTTATATATGCTACGTTGCATGAATAATCTTTTTTTTTTCATGCTTTGAACATTCTCTTATCGTGCACGTGGACAGCTAACGTCCCAGGCGAACATCTGTGCCAGATCAAATTTCACGTCAACTAGCATTTTGTCACGTACGAAGCAAAACAGGATGTAACTTGTTAACAGTTATCGCGCACGTGGACAGATAACAGCCAAGCGAACACCTGTGGAAGATCAAATTTCACATGGACTTGCATTTTGTCACGTACGAAGCAAGACAGGATGTCACTGGTTTAGCGTGCATGTGGTTTCATACATGTTCACATGCCTTTCGCTCTTCCCTGCCACCACAATGGTCAGATTATTTATCTTTGAAGCGTCTTGGTCATTTTTTTTCCATTGCACCTGTTGTCAAGTCAGATCAGCGCCTTCCAATAAGCTCAAATGACATTCACCTCTTGCTCGTCTGCAAGTTTGTTTTCTCTACTCGCTTCGACCAACATAGAACCAAGTTCTCATTACCGTTTACACGTTAGAGGTAAAATGTGTGAAAAAACGCACGCTCGCTCTGTCATAAACCGACCCGTCGAAATATCGATTGATCTATTGAACACAGCCACCGTGGTCAGCGACAGGTTCGTTGAAACACACATACACCCAGCCGTATTGTCTCTCTCAACCACCACGCTTCATGGACATTATAAACAGGTAAAGAAAAAGAAAACGTTTTTTCAACATGTATGGCGTTAGGCCCTTTGTGAATTATTTTGTGGAAAAAAAAATATCTACCACATTTGAAAGGGGGCGTTACCCCGAGTCCTAGGACACCTCGTACACGTCTCTAGCGTTATTGGTTCGTGAGATATCGGCAAAAATCACAAAAAACACGTGTTTACCCCCAAAATCGCGTTTCCCAATTTTTTTTAAAATTACAACGAGTGGTCCATAGCAAAGAGGACATCACCCCGAGTACTTGGACCCGTCGTACATGCCTCTAGCATGATTGGTTCGCGAGATATATCAACAAGTTTAAAATCACGTTTTTCCCCCCAAAAAACCGTGTTTCCAGCATTTCACCTTTTCGACATCTACATTCCCGTAAAGAGCATGACGAGACGAAAAAAACGAATCCAAGCACGCCCTCCTAGCATGGCTCCTTCCATTCCAAGGTCGCAGGGGCTCACAACTTGCTTTTGTAAGCAGCTCCCCCCTCATCAAACTACTTACAAAACACAAATTTTTCCCCTAGAGACTTGAAATTTATTTTGGGGGTAGGGGGCATAGGGACCATTAATTTACGTCAAACAAACCTTTTTGGAAACTTCCTAGTTTCCAAAATATAGGATTTTCAAAATTCGAGTGTTTTCAAAAAAACATAACAAATAAAAATGTTTTACTATAGAAAATAAAGGTCATAAAGACCATTCGTTTGGGCCATGGCATAACGTTCTATCATCTTTGGTTTTCAAACTATCACCAACTTTTGAAAACAAAAATTTTCAAAAAAAATTTCAAAAATATAACGAGCAGTCCACAGCAAAGAGGACGTCAGCCCGAGTCCAATGACACGTCATTTGTTAAAATCCGACCATGGGTTCACGAGATATTGGCTTGGATTCACGCGGCGGCCATGACACTCGTTGGAAGCACCATCACCCCCCTACTATCGTCCAAAGCTGGGATGTGTTTTATTACCTTTTGGGGGTC